>CM040744.1:26930717-28130717 GCA_022829145.1 Albula goreensis | reverse complement strand
AGTATGCAAGCCCATTACACTTTCTTTGCAGTCTTCGTGCATATGCAAATGGCTCCTGATTCTGAAGTAGAGACTTCCCATATCAGAGATTTTGTGTGAAGCAGTGTTCATGGTGAAAGCCTACATACTCTTTCACCAGATATTTAAAAATTATGAACTAATTTTAGCTTGACCTCAACCTCTCAACACCAGAAAAGCCTGGCTTTGAAGTATAATTTGGCTTTTGTTAGCCAGCACTTACCATTATCGTAGCAATTGTGAGATGTTCCCTTGAAACCTCAAGCCAGAGTATCCTTTCTTAGACCTTTGACATACAGAAACATACCAACATGGGTGATGGTCTTGCTGATGGATTGTATTAAACCATTTTGGCTGAGCTGATACTCAAAAGTTTGAAGTTGTACTGTCAGATAAAATTACTTCTCCACAAATATGTAAAATGGTCTTACACAGGGTAGTGCCTTGGCAGTGGCACTTTTCAACACAAAATAATGTTTACCTGCATTTATATGAAATATCTGACATTTAGCTACCAAACCAATTAGAAACTTAAGTGATATCTTTAGCATGCCTTTTATGAATCAAATTGTCACCAGTCACTTCTATCTGGACAACTGATATCCAGTTGCTGTTTTCATTCTTCTAATTGTCTATTTCAAGTAAGACTTGCAAATTTGGTGGTCTCACAGTAATTGAGCAGTTAATGAATTCATGCTCACATTTGTATTTAATGGCAATGACCTTTTCAAAGGAAAGTACAAGTCTGATAAAACCAAATATAAATACTTAAAACTGACAATTCTGGAGAAAAATATAAGACATCAATCAATCAGACTTTTTGTATATAATGCCTTTCGTGCAGGGTTGCAATACAAGGTGCTCAGTTGACTAGGCCTTTTCAAGTTGGTGAAATTTTTTTAGAGGAGTCATGTAGAGGTTCCTTTGTGTTCAATCTTTGTAGCCCATACAAAACAGTACAGTATTTTTATACAACAACAATATATGATATTGACTTGCAGGATCTGCCCCTTGTGGCTTAATCTAAAACATGTACCTCTATTACTACATGTTCCATTACAGAATGTAGTATAATTTATCAGGTTTTCTATTTTACTAATGTCTACTTTATGGAAAGAGAAAGCTGTGTTGCAGTGTCATTGAGTTGTAGCACAAAGCCAGCCTTCAGAGGTTGTATTCCATTCCCTTTATTGAGGATCTGGGTTGTAATTTATGGTCCTACTGCATGTCTGTACACTGCATTTATCTCACATGTCAAACAGACAGGGGTGCACAGTTTGTTTCTGCTGGAAAAGAGGGAGATGTACTTGGAGAAGAGACTGACTTGGACAGAGACTCTAAGGTGTTTGTGGTAGTGGACACCCACTGACCTACATTTTTTCACAACACATGCCCTTGTATTGACCTCCTCCATCTTTTGTTGTGAATAAGTAGTGCAGTGACCACTCCAGACTCACTGCCACTCACTCTGACCTATAAGAGGATTCACCAAAGTAACTGCAGCTCCACAATATCTTGTGGTAGACATTAATTGGTTTAGAATAACCCTGTTTGAGAGTCCTTAAACTCAACATGCAATACTGCTCTTTGGTCAGGAAATGCAATTAAATGAATTATCAAAGGTGTTTGGATAAAAATAAATAGTTTTTGAACTGTAGACACATGTATGCTGGAAATAGAGGATACATGGCATGGATTTCCCCTCACCACAATACAGCACTACAGCATCTTTCACGATGCTGTACAATGCAATGCAATCATTGGCATTTCCTTCTCTTCATTTTCACTTCATTTTCTCTCACAAATTGGTGTAATAAAAGCCATATCTGGAACCATATGATTATATCAGCCTGACTGAAGTTCATTGTGAGACTTGAGAAGGTTGGTCATTTGTAAACATATGTAATACAGCACAGTTTGTTCAGAGACAGCCAGCTCCAATCCCTCTGGGACAGGGGGCAGTATAGGTTTCCTGTGAGGTTTCCATTACAGACTCAGTCCTTTTTAGATTTTTGTTTTTTGACCAGTTTAGGTCCAAATTGATATTCGTTAATATTCAAAGTAACTGTTGTCAAGGGTTCTACTATGGTGTATTCACAAGGCATAACAGTCCACTGAGTTCACATGCACACAAGTTTACTCATACAGGAAACATTTAATTGTCACCTGGAATATAGTTTTCTTCCATTTCAAAAAACTCTCTAAGAAATAATGTCGTGCTAAGCATTTTGCTTTTTACCCTTTGTAATATGGAAATATCCCAGATTGTGATGGTGAGACAGGATGTTACTATCTTGTAGTTGTGTGACATAACCTTTGACCCTCAGAAGCCCAGAGCACAGTAAACTAGCCCAAACAACCCAGTCATCACAGTCTCAGTTACTGATTCTTTTCAGTTCTTTTTTAGCATGGCAGGACAAATGTTCTTTCAGGAGAATGTGGATGGTTACACATTACACTTTACACATCTGGGCATTGCAGCTGTCTGTCTGAGAGAATGGGCTACTGTCATCACCCCCAATGGAACAGAATCCTTTGGCTCCATAGCACCCCCACATTAAGGTTGGTCCATAGAAGTGTAGAGGAACAGAGTGAAGCAAAAACATCAAACAACAACAACAACAACAACAACAACAACAACAACAACAACAACAACAACACATTATCCTCTATCAGATTAAGCTATAAATTGTTTTCTGTATGGGATATGGGATAATGGAGTACAAAAAAGAATAAATCCTCTTGTCCTTAGTATTTCTGCTCCATTTACAATATAGATGTATCATCTGTTTTTCAGGTGGTTCCTCTCAGAGTGTTAATTAAAGTGGCTTTAGTGTTTCGCTATAAAAACACCAGTCCAAAACAGCAGAGCACTTCCATATTTAAAGCACTCTGCACCAGAAGAAAAAAACCCTGTGAAATATTGGATTCTGTAATGGTCCCAGTCTAGATAGTCAAGTCAAAGAGCAGAGAAGCCATGACAGATCCTCTCTAATTCTGTATCTTTTGACCTCTATAGTTACATGGCAGATCCCTCATGAGACTCTGCTTTAATGGAAAACATTTGGATTTTGAATTTTTCATATTGAGTGCATCATCAGGTTGAGTATAGTTTGGGTTGGCTCAGGCATAGATAATAAAAAAAAAACTGGCAGCTTTCTGCCTGACCAGCACTGTCCACGTTCTCCTTAGTGGATGAGAAGAGAAACTGTATTCATCCATTGGTAAATGCTGCTGTGCTCCCTCCTGCACCACTCCATCTTCCATTCATTTTTACATTAGTTCACTGTACACCATATGAACAAAAATACACATACTTACAATTGGAAACCTTGCCATGCCTCCATATCTGCAGTAGTTTGTCATTCATGTCTCCAAATGTGTGCTTGGTGGATTGGGTGGTCTGTTTTGCTTGTTCTTCTGTTGAATCAAAGAAAACAATGAGGCAAGAAAAAATCTTTTTTTTTTAAACATGACATTTTCATCAAATTTTGTCTCTCAGATGACCACCACATCCCCTAAATGTATTGCTGTTGCCCAAGCATAAACCCTAGTTTTTGTGTCTTTATACCTGTGAGTTGTTTCTATGCAAATTTTGTAAAAATTGTTCTCCATTTGAAGAATCTAAAAAAGCTGCTTTGATTTTTGCTTATTGCTGTGCTTTTATAAATAAAGTTGTAAAGTAGACATACACTGTGGAATACACTATGAAATATCTTCATCAGATTGCCAACAGTGCTGACAAGCATGTCACCAAAGTTTTCTTTTCCTGTTGATTTTGTCTCCAGTTTCATATGTAAAAGATACATTATTTCTTCCAGATCTTGGGATGAAATTTTAAACTCTTAGCCGTAGGTATTGTGTGCCTCTGCAAGCTATATTTTGTCATTTTTTCAGATGATTATTTCAGCTCTTGCCATGTGTTTCCAGTGAATTGTAGTTGTTTATGAATGATTATCTCAATAGTTTCCTCTGTATTTCAGCTTTTACATCATGGTCTAGTATGAATCACTATGTCTGCCACTTCACTTTCTTTCATTGTGCATTGACATGACTGACTGTAGTGCATGTGTGTATTGGTGTATGCATATGTGTGTATACTCTGTGTGTATGCATGCCTGTTTGCATATGTGTTACATATGTGTGTGGCAACTCTTCACTCCTTTTGTCCCTCCTCATTTGGAATGATTTAACAGCTGAGCAGCAAGTACTTTGCCTTGGGCCCTGTTGGCTTTGCATAAGATCTCTCCTTTTCTCTCTCTCTATCTGTCTCTTAAGTGTGTCCCTCTCTCTTACCACTCATTATATCTGTCAATGTTTGTATATTTCTCTTTCCCTCTGTGTGTCTCTCTCAATCATCATGTTCTTTCTCCGTCATTCTGTTTTTCTTTCTCTTTATCAGTTGTATCTTTTTTTCTCACTCTTCCATTTCAGTTTACTATAGTTGACTTTGTCAGCAAACAAATAATAAATAACAGAGAGCAAATACCAAAATAAAGCTGTAATAAGAATCATCATGAATAGAATCAAATTTTCTTTATATTTTATGTGTCTTTGCCTCTGTCTCTCTCTCTTTCCTATTTTTCTTTCTTTCCCTCTGCCTCTGTCCCTAAATCCACCTGAGCGCCATTTTAGTAGTTTCATGCCTGCTGATATGTTGAGGAATAGGGGTGGTGATGATGAAGGGTGGGAGGGAAGAGTGAGGGGGAGTGGCTTGATGACTCAAATTGTCACCCCATTGTGGAATCTGACCCATCGGGGCGGGGGTGCAAACCTCACTGCCGCAGTGCACACATGTACACCAGTCTCAGCTCTGCCACCACAGTGAGGCCATGTGCGATGGTCTGTCCCTCTTCAGGAGCCTGGCAGTGGCCACCGATCCCCGTCCCTCTGCTGTTTGGACAGCAGACAGTTTCCTTTTCTCTCTCTCACTCTCTCTTTCTCTTGAGCTGCCTCTCTCCATCACAGCCTCTGAGCTGAGACACCAAGGGCCCATGTGAGACCAATGCTGTCTGAATGATTTATTTATGCCAAAAAAGAAAAAAAAGGCAAAGGAATGACTGTGAGTTTGACAGGCATGTTGAGTGGATTTATTATATTTGCACCCTCCCATCTCTACCTCTCTCTAACTTCCTTCTTTCTCTTTTTCATGTGTCCTCACACCCATGTTATGTACATGTTCTTTCACTCTCAGACTAGAAATCCTCTTTCACACCCACTCAATTGCAAGTATCAGAAGTTGCAGACTGTGCAAGTAAAAGGCTCTGAATCTCTCTATTGTACGAAGTTAACAAAAATGGTATATCTGTGTGTATTCATGTGTATGCTTTTGGTCTGTTTCTTTCAGGAGTGAGTGTTGAGAATCAGGAGGGATGACTGGGGCAGGTGCTGAGGATGATATCCCGCTGAGCGAGCGAAAGACCGTCACTGACTTCTGCTACCTGCTGGACAAGTCCAAGCAGCTCTTCAATGGTTTGAGGTCAGAGTGCGCTGCCCACCTGTCTACCTATCTTTCAAATTCAAATGCATGTTATTGTACAAATTATTTCAGGTTTTGATTATTATGTGGTGGAAATGCAATGCACATTAGAAACTAAATAAATATTTAACATAAGTGAATGTGTAGTGGAAGGTACACTATGCTAAGATTCACTGTAAAATCCACATGATATAATTTTTTTGTGATATTTGATTGCTGTTGAAATCCTACATTTTTAATAATGTGTCCTCTCATGAAAGATGAAACAAAGAATTAAAGGATACTGTCAGTCTGTGGTCCTCCACATTGTGGCCAAACATTTGAGTTAACCAGTCATTTTTAGCAGAAGTCTATTTATAGCCCTTGTAAGTCAGTAGCTGTAGGCTGTTTCTCTCTCTCTCTCTCTCTCTCTCTCTCTCTTCTCTTCTCCTTCCTCTCCCTCTCTCATTCTCCATGCCTTGATGTGTGGACACAGCAGTGGCTCACACTGTGTTGGTATTCTGCTCTGCTGGAATTTACTGCTTCATTACTCCCTCTGTAATGTCAGAAATCCTACAGGGTTGAATTTCCCCTTATATCGTCCTTTGAGTCTGATGTTGTAAGCCATGGATGGTAGAGGTTCCATTGAGAAGGAGAGATTATATATTTGACCTTTATTAGCACAGTAGTTGTCAGATAAGTAGTTGTATATTGACTGAAGTAAATGTATTAGAGGATGCCTAGTTGACTCTGACTATGTATCATGTATCTGTGTACAGGATATTGGTCTTTATGTGTGTGTGTGTGTCACTGTGTTCAACTAGGCTATATGTGCATGTGCAGTGCACACTGATAAGAATAGCACCTACTCTGGGGCTGGGAAAGGAAAAATATGTTTATACATTCAACTACCTACCATAGTTTCTTCAATACTTTCATGTTCTTGTATGCTTTCATGAGTTTGTGTGTGTGAGTGAGAGCGTTTGTGTGTATTCATGCATGTGAGTGTGTGTTTGTGTGCGTCTATCTGTGTGAGACAGAGGAAGGAAGAGAGAGATTCAGTCTGTGGGTGTGTGTTTTTCTGTGTACAGGAGCTCTGTGGTTTAACCACCGTTTATCTGCTAATGTGAATATGTGTGATCATGCTGCAGCAGGACTGGCAGAGCAGCGAGGGCACTGACAGAAGCCCTGACTGACAAGTCACTGTCTCACTCTCAGAAAGCTGAGAACTTAAAGACCCAAAGTGTGAAAGCAAATGAGGCTCTGCATTTCAAAGTGAAAACTTCTCCTCTTTCCTTTTCTTTTATGCTTCCTCCTTTTCACACTAAACCTTATCTCCCAGTTTCCATGCTGGTGTTCTGTGAGGAAGAGGGGGAATAGGAGCTGAAACCAGAGCTTTTCCTCGCTCTCACCTCTTGGCTCACTAGCTCTTATGTAATGTGTTACAGCTCTAGGACAGGTGATTTCAGGGTCATGACGGGGACTGACCCAGCAGTCAGATTCCTTGTTTGTTTGCATCATCTCTTATTCATGCTTTTGGGTGAATAAACCCTTGCTTTTTTAGTACAGTATCCCATTTTCATACCATTATGGATATGACACCTGCTGAATTTCATGGATTATTTTTAGATATTTATTATTGCACCCGTTTTAACAGACAAATCTTTCTATTAATCTTTTTCAGTGTCTTATGTTCCTTATCCACCACCATACAACAGTATAACCATGTGATAGAAGAGGTCTCACAAACCCCATGATGTAGCTAAGTTATGCTGTCAATCACTTACTTGAGAAGGCTTTGAGTCACGCAGCAAGATGCTGTGAATACATAAAGCAAGCCAACCAGTGAAGGCTTTTGGGTTTATGAAAACTCACTCTCCAGTCATTTGCAGAGTCCAGCTGCATAAACCACAGTAGAGTGTGCTGAGTAGCCCCTCCCCCCCTCTACACCCAGCTCTCCCCTTCGGTGCCTGCCCCACAGAATAGGCTCTCCTGTGGGCTGAGGGGGAAGTGTTCCTTCTGAATTGTACTGTGGAGCTGGGACTCGGCCTCTGAGCGCTAATTGAAAACAGGAGGCGGTGTATGTGTGTGTGTGCTTTTACAGTGCTGAGTACCAAGCGATTCAGGTGTTGGCTCCTATCCCCTCTACAGAAATGTGGGCCGACTCACAAAATCCACCCACTGCTCACAAGAACTACCATGCAATCTTAGTTTCAGATTAACTCTGTCTGGTACAAAATAGCTGACACATTGGTGTGTGTATGTTTTCATGTGTGTGCGTTTGTGTGTGTGTGTGTCTGTGTATAGGCTTGCATATCCATGTAAGTTGAATGAAAAAAATATAGTGCAGTACAGTGTTTGTGTGTTTGTGTGTATATGTGTGTGTGTACATTTCTGTGCGTGCGCATGGTATTTGTGTGGGTGGTTGTTTGTGTTTTATTTGTTTGAATCTGCAATGGTATGGCTGTCTTGCTGATATCAAAACACAACTATCAGCACGTATGACACTGATTCTATTTATGATCTCTGGATGGAACTGATTCAGACTTGTGGGTCTGCGTGTTTTCTCTGGCATATCTAGGAGAGAGAGAACATGTGAATAGATTGCACTGTCAATGTAACCAGGCAAATAGCTATGCAGTATTGTGGTAGTGGTAGTAGTATGTGTTTATATCAGCCACACATACACACACACACACACATGCACACAGACACATTCTTGCATGAGCATGATATGCAGGAAACACAAAAATGCACACCACAAACACATGCACACACACCCACACATATAATTGCACACACACAAAAACACAAATGCGTGCAGACAGGCACATTTGCACACGCACACACACACACACACACACACACTACTATGAATGGACACAGGCACACACACACACACACACACATACACACGTACACAGTGGTGGTAAAATTGACCCCTCACCCCAGTGCCCTTGCTGTCTGACAAGGTCATGAGGATGATCATCTGTTGGGATTTAATGTTGTTCCACACACCATTAATTTCCCATCTCTTCTGACAGTATTAATACCCTCAAGATGTACTCCCTTACTGACCACAGCAAGGACTAGAACAGTGCATTATGGATGGGGGAGAATTACTTTGTTTGCTGCATGTAACATAACCTCATTTTGCTGCTTTTCACAACCTCTCATTAATTTACTGAGATAGTTGCTCATGTTTGTTTTTATAATTCTACACCCAAAGGGTGGTCTCTTTCTTTCAGTGTCCCCTTGTATTTGGTGTGTGCTTTTTTATTGTGTATTTTTTACCTTTGATAACCTGTCCTTATAACATAAACCTTGTGATTGAGGATTTAAAATAGTCTCTTGTCTGCGAAAGGCCAGCCTGGAAAAGGTTAAGACACCACAGATCGTCAGAAAAACACTGCAGGCATGTTAATACGTTTGCATGTTTGTGTGCATATGTGTCAGTACGTACATGGCAGTTCTTGTGCCTGCAGTGGAACAAAGCATCTGGTCAGCAGCGGAACAGCAGGCGGTTCTCACGCTCTCTTTTGTCAGCGATTTAAACCTTGGATTTGGTAACAGCCCCAGCAGGGAGCTGAAGGTCTGAATGAGCCTTTTGATATGTGGACACACTGGGAGAACCGGTGGCTGCCTGTGCTGGATTACCGCACCTGACGCTGTCTCCAGCTGTCTGCAGCAGACACATTATGTAAAGATAAGGTGTTTGTAAAAATCACACAACGGCAAGAAAAAAATCTGCTTTTTCAACGTCTGTCCTCTAGTGCCCTCAGTCAGAGGAAAAGTAGTGGCAATGGCAGGGATGCTGTGTGTGTGTGCATATATGAATGTGTGTGTGGTTTTGTGTGTATGTGTGTGCATGCGTGTGTGTGTGTGAGTGTGCATGTGCATGTGTGTGTGCGGATGCATGAGAATGTGTGTGTGTGCGTGTGTGTTATTTTTTTCCACTGCAGCCAGTGCTGCTCTTGTCTTTGTAGCCTCCAGATGTGTAGCCATGGCAACTGCCTGATGATAACTGTGAAGCCTGGAGCGTTTAAAAAAAGGGAAAAAAAAGGTGGAGGAAAAAAGGGAAAATAAACTCCAGTACATTCTACTACCTTTCTAGCAGGCTGGCATTCCACCCTATGCTGTACGTCAGTGAGCTCCAGGACGTCATCATCCCTCAAGTCAGTGTAGATAGCAGCTCCCTCTGCCTGTTCATTCAGCGAGAGCAGTCTGATTACCTAAACATTTTTTCAAAAATGAGGGTGCATTTTAAAATCATCATGCTGTGAGAAAATTTATGACTAGAACAAAAGGTTTGGTCTCACAGAGAATTTATGTAAAAAACAACTAAAATATTTGCATATTTTTAAAGAATTAGCTTTGTGCCCAGCTCCTAAATTGTTTTAGTGTCAAACAAGAAACTTGTCTCTCTCTCTCTCTCCATCCTTTTTTCTCTTTCAAAATCTCCACCAGTGAACACTGTCAAGTGAAGCAGATAACACACCTACTATAGCCCCTTTTATTTGCCTGCAGCCATATCATCTTGCATTGTAGCTGTGCTAGGCTGGGCCTGGCTGCAGCTAGGATGCAAGATTCAGGGAAATTGAATTGGTGCTTTAAACCGATGCATCAGTAGAAGGCAGTGTTTCCTCTGAACCAAGCTGTAAACCACTGCTACACTGCTCCTGTGATCTTACAGTTAAACCAAGAACCTGACTATGATAATTAAACATCCCTTGGCACACATTGCAAAGAGTAAAGGGTTCCCAAGTGTTCTCTCAAGTCCCAACGCTGTTTTCTCAATCTGGCCACTTCATCATCACCTAGTTTAACTGGTTTAATGAGCCCTACCTCTCCACCTCAGCTGTTGTGTGGTGAGCATTCTGGCATAAAATGTTTGTGCATCACCCAGGTGAGCGCTGCACATTAGTGGTGGTTGAGATAAGTTCCCCTCTTCTTTATCCTACTACTCTCTTAGATCCTGTGAACACAGCTACATAAATAAAGTGCATTTTTATTATTCTGCCCTTCTGGCCCTTTCAGGGATTGGAGGCTGATTTTAAGGGAACAGTGTCCTGTCCTTGGATCAGTGTTCTCAAAGGACAAAGACCCAAAAAGATATTTCACCTGAAGTGTTATTGACATAACCTGCATCACACAATCGCATAAACCACCTTCCCTGATGTCGGAGAGGAACTGTAGTGTGAGGACTTTGAACGCATTGGCTCGGCTTGTCCATAGCAGTCATTAATCATTAAGCAGAGAGCTCTTAGTACAGTTGTGTCCATGTGGAGAGAGATCAGACCCATTTTTCTCTCGCCTCCCCACCCCTGTCTCGCTGTCTTTCACAGGGACCTGCCGCAGTATGGACACAAGCAGTGGCAGTCGTACTTCGGCCGCACCTTCGACGTCTACACCAAACTCTGGAAGTTCCAGCAGCAGCACAGGTGCAGTGATCACTGCTGAGATAAGTCCTAAGGTCACAGTGGTTACAAAGCAGTGACAGCGATGACAGTATCTCTCCTATCTTGTGTTAATCCTCTTAGTGTTTTTCATTGTGTAGTAGCCCACCATGTATTCCACCGTTTGACTCCAATGTTTTATCCATTCAAAGTGGAATGTGCATGGAATTGTGAAATCTTATTTTGGATCTGCAACTGGCACTGCTTCTCCATTCTTCTGTAATTGGCCTCAATGAGGTATACCTTCATATTTAGTGAAATATTAATTTGAGGCAGTCCTCAGAGTCAGCACTTATACAGGTAAGATGAAGACTCCAATGACCTATGTGCAGCTGGCCAATCAGAACTAGGAGAAAAGAAGTCATGGGAATAAATGTTGCCAAAAAAGGTTTGATGAAGAGGGTAAGAGTGTATAACTTGAGAGACTCAGGAGATTCAATGTGTGAATGTGAATGAAAGTTGATTGGCTCTACTGATGAATAGTTTGTGTTCACAGACAGGTGCTGGATAATCGGTATGGCCTGAAGAGGTGGCAGATCGGGGAGGTGGCCTCCAAGATCGGACAGCTCTACTACCACTACTAGTATGACTCTACTGACTGTCTGTGATGACTGACCATGCTTGAATATTCTGGGCATTTGTGTTATTGCAGTGTTATTGAAGTTTCTTTCCTGTCACTTTTCCTTCAGTTTACGCACATCTGAAACCAGCTATCTAAATGAGGCATTCTCCTTCTACTCTGCCATCCGACAGAGGTCCTATTATTACCAGGTCAATAAGGAGGACAGGTGAGCTCCCCACAGTCATGGCCACCCTTCCTCTATATCACTGCTCACTGAATTATGGGCCTAAGGACTCATCTTCTGTGTCCTAAGCAGGTTATGAATCTTAATATGATATTCCAGAGAAATACATATTTATAGTAAATGTATGCATTCTGTATTGCTATGACAAGTGCACAGTAATCAGTATGTAATGCCAATTCTAAAATCACTACTCTGCACCATCTCTTTCTCTCCAAAGCTGCTAATTTATCTTAAACAGTTGAGATAAAGCTTGGTGTACATTAAAGTGAATAAGCCATTAACATTGCCAGTATAGTGCATTTGGTTCATCAGTACCATTTGTTTTAGGCATACAAAAGGGAGGAATGATTTAGTCTGTAGGGAAGTCCCTGATTCACCATGCAAGAGTGACTCACTCTGCCATTTACAGTCTGCCTGCACCATCTGGCAGTATATATTTATCATTTTAACTGAATAATCAAATGTATCATTTATATGCTTTTATTTCAACAGAATTAATACCCAAACAACTTTATGCATTGCATAGCGAGCAGTGAGTTTTACATAGGTATTATGTATGGTACATTATTATGTATTTGTTATGTATTATGGTTATTATTATGCATTTCATTTGGTAGAGGAGATGGAGTCAATTTGCAGGAGAGGCGAGTTAAGAGGGGGTGAATATGCTTCTGTGATTATTCATTTTTTCTTTGCTTTGTCAGATGCCCCAGTCCTCTTCCAGGGTGAGAATACTTCGAATCTCTCACATTCTGTAAAACCATATTCAGATGAATATTTGTTAGAACAGAGGGGGAAAAGCAGACTGGGCTGGGGTAGTCATAAAATCTGAGCCCACAACTCTCAGATATAGAGGCCCCATACACATTAATGTGGTTTTGAGTCCACATTTAGTGCTTAATACAGTCAAATTCATACACCATACAATTCTTAAGAGTGACAGCCACAATGGTCTGTCCTGCTACAAGCAGGTAGGGCACCAATGAAGTTTGTTATAACTATCATTTGCGACCCAGTAAATTTCTAAATTGATGTGGCTATATGCATGAATAGCAACAATAGTTGACTGCTGGTAGTAGTTGTGCACTGAAACTGTGCAGTCAGCAGTGGACAGTTTGAAATAGCTACTTACGATAACCTAACATTATTTTTGTGGTTTGTGTGTCACCCAGATATATTGCACTATCGTAGCATATTACTGCAACAGATGTATGCATTAGTAGAGAACTATAAACTTTCTAGAGCAATCGCCATGTTTGTTTACAATTTATGTTGATTATGATTCAGGTTGTTTTGCTATGCAACAAATAGTCATAATACCTGAAATACGGCAGCATGCTCTGTTGATTGTTTAAACTGATTCCTCACAATTCTTAAGTGTGTGTGTGTGTATGTGTGGGGGGACAGGCAATCAGGCAATAGTAACAAGCATGGTTAGTTTTGGTTGTTGAGCCAAAAGATGTAATGTGAACACAATCGTAGACCTGAACCACTGTTCCACATTTTTGTATGGCCTAGCTGTTATACTGGACTTGGACCCCTGTTTCATGAAAACATGTTTTTGATATTAGGTCTTTTCACTACAGCATCTGTCATTCCCTTCCTCTTTCCTTCCTTACATACTCTTCTCCTTTTATTTAGCTTTTTATCTTCTCCCTGTCCTCTCTCAGGCCAGAGCTTGTGGTAAAGAAGCTGCGGTACTATGCGCGCTACATTGTGGTCTGCCTGCTGCTGAATAAGATGGACTTGGTCAAAGTCTTGGTCAAGGTAAGGAGCAGGTAGAACCCTTCACTATGGGAGACACACTGCTCATAGGCTTGTAAAAGTGACTGGATTCAAGAACTTTGCTATTCCTTTTTTAAAAAATTGAAAGATTAACCTCTCACTCTTTCTTTTTATCTCTCCTGTGCATGTAAAGGAATTGTCAGATGAGATAGAGGACTACACTCAGCGCTTCAACACAGAGGACCAGCTGGAATGGAACTTGGTCCTGCAAGAGGTTGCTGCTTTTGTCGAGGTAAAATCCTCATCATTACGATAGTTTTGTATAACCATTGAACTTTCACGTGGTCTCTAGATTGTCTTTGTCCCTCTAGTACAGATAGACTTGACAGAGAACAGCTCTGGTCTGGTATCACAAGTACTATAGCTTACACCCTTTATCTCCTTTGTGGGTGTGTATGTATGGTGTGTATGTGTGTCTGCAATCCTGTATGTGTGTGTGTGCATGTGAGTACAGGCAGATCCCGTGATGGTGCTGAATGACGACAATGCTGTGGTGATCACATCCAATCGGCTGCAGGAAGGGGGCGTGCCCCAGCTGGAGCAGGGCATGGTGGTTGGCCAGCTCACTTTGTCAGATGCACTGGTCATTGGCAACTGCAACAACCAGGTAAAACCCAGTATACATACACAAACACAATGAAGTAAACACAGGATTGGCCAAGGTTACTAAAATGTAATATAGATCATACATGGAGCACACTGGCATGTGTCCTAACATTTAGTACAATGCCCTGGTGGAAAAACATGCTGAAATAAATTGTAGGCACTCTCTACCAGCTCAATGAAAATTGCTTTTATTGGTGAGATATACTTGTACTGTACATACTGCTGAATATTAATTAATAACAACAAGCAACAATCGATAATGTTGCATTAAAGAAGATGAATCAGGCTATTCAATCCGACTGACTTCCAGTTGTTCACTCTAATTCTCTCTCTTTTTCTGTCTCCATCTTTCATGTACTTTCTCTCCCTCAGGTGAAGTTCAGCGAGCTGACTGTAGACATGTTCCGCATGCTCCAAGCTCTAGAACGAGAGCCTGTAAACCTGGCCACACAAATGACCAAGCCAGGGACACTAGTGAGTACAGCACAGATGCCAACAGCCACAAATATACTTGCGCGAACACACACAGCATCTTCTCCCAGCATGCCCTTTACCTGTGTTGACAGCACAGACAGCCGTACTGCATTTTGTTTCCCCACAGGAGCCCAGTGAAAAGCCAGCCAAGAGAGAGAACCCCCACAAGTACCTGCTGTACAAGCCCACCTTCAGCCAGCTCTACTCCTTCCTGTCCGCCTCCTTCAAGGTCTGTCCCTTCCTCTCTGTCTCTCCATGGCTCAGCAGTGCTTTTAAGTCAATTGAGACGTCCAGACAAGTTTAACACAGCCAAACGTAGTTGTTGTCCCTTTATTCTATTTTTTTCGACGCCTCCGTAGAGCTGCCTCTCTTGTCTATTCAGCTTCAGTGACTTAAGTTAAGTGCTGTTTTTTTGGTTGTTGCTCATTTTAGCTCTTGTTTCTATGTTCCTACTCAAAGACACCCACACCCTCTTTTGTGAGACAAAGTATGAGTGGAGCTGTGCTCTCTCTCCTCTCTCTTTCTCTCTCTCAAGGATTCATACAGGCTTTCTGAGATATCCAGCATCAAAGCATATTCAAAATGAATACTAATACTAACTTCTCACCCCCTCCTACAGAAAGGTATCAGTAAAAAGAATATGAATTGCAATAAGAAGACATTAAAACAATAAGAATACATTGAATGATATGAAATAAAAACTAAAGAAAAAGGAAAATAAACGTATATGTCCTTCTCTGAAATGCTCTGTCCACTCCCTCTCCACAGCCATTAGTGGCAATCTGAACCAGCAAACCAGAATGAAAAATATTCCAATCCAATAGTCTTACATACACTAAGCAGATAGGGACTACACATAGCCAAAATTCACAGGTTACACATTCATCTTCCTTACGATTAATATACACAACTGAAAGCAGAATTAAATCTTAACAGAACTGTATCATTACAATCACAACATTGACATTGAAATGATGACTTTCGAATAATGAGATTCTATTTTTACCATATTTATATAGATATACAATGTGAAAACATTGACATCAGAGAGATTTTGTCTCATCGATTTTTTTTTTACCTTTGTTTAGGTTTGCCTGAATGCCAAAAATACGGTGGACCACAGCTTTTAGGGTTACATGAATTCATTAATCTTGAAAGCACAAGAATCAGTTTTTGTACAAAAAATGCAAAGACTGATTCTCACTACTGTAGAACCCAAGTGACTTTCTGCTGATGTACTTTTTACAAAATATACATTACATGAGTATGATTATAACTTGTATTTATAATCATTGATCAAAATAATTATCTGGTTAATATTAACATATAACATAATACAGGCTTTACTCTTATATGTGGATTGGAAAAGTAAAAAGCTTTTCTCTCATATCAGCTGCCTGGAATTTTTACTGTCTAGTAGAACCTACTCCTTCCCCTGATATGGCTTTTTTGACTGTGTAAGAGGGGAGTCATTGAAGTGGGCTGCACCTGTCAGTAATGCCATTTAATGAGATAGAAGCCTATGGAGCACCCAGCTACATTGTGGAAAAGAAGTTTTAGACAACCTACTGAGTCCATTTATGACTACTTCACAGCACAAAACAAAACCAGGGCATCTACAACCCTACCAGGAGGTGACCCGAATATCATTAGCTCCCCACAGCTCAGTTGGGACCACAGCTTGTATTCCCCATGACGCCATGCAAACCCAGTGCAGATTCTGAACCAGGACACAGCCCACTTGCTATTCCCCAGCATGTCAAGCCCCAACCAGACGGGACTGACCCACTTTACCCATAGTGCTCAATGTGGCCACAGTTTGGTACTCTGGTTCTGACCGTGACACAGTCCCAATACATGAGTCAGGTATTTAGGGAAAGCCCAGACAAGGGGCATCTGAGATTATCTGCGGTGACTAAACTTGCCCTGTGCTGTTCCCCCTTTGGCTGCCACCTTATACCAGCATTCACTGATGCATTATCAATTGCACACCGTCATAATAAATCTGACCAATCAGATAATACAAATTGTTTTTTCAATAAAATCTTTCTTGTAAAACTGTACCCCATTTGTGAGGTGGGGAATAAATGGCCTTTGCCTGTTGATATGGCGACAGACTGAAAGGGAAGCCTTTTCCATTAGACACCTCCCCCTCCACCCCCTAAACTACACGCCCCTTCTCTTAAGTATCACTTTCTCTCTCTGTCTCAGGGGATTGGGCTGTTACTGTGGTTACATAATGGCAACAGACTGTTCACTCTTACTGTCTGCTACTCTTTGTTTTTCTCAGTCTGTTGTTCTGTGATGTGAATTCTCTTGGTTTCTGCTGTTTCAGTAACATGTATGTGTTTCTGCATTTTTGTATTTTTGTTATTGTGAATTTTAAAGCACTTAAATATATTGCATTCAAATATAATTAATAAAGTAGGTAGCTTTTATTAACACCGACACATACTGCTGCAATATGAAAATTTAATTTAAATTTGATAGAAATGGATGTAAATACAAATTTGCTAACAAACATGATGGACATTATTAGTCCCCTGCCAGTGAGAGCCAACAATGACATGGCTGACACACCACGCCAAACACCTATACCATGAAACTAAACAAGAGGAGTGTAGAACTGAGAGTGTCGCAAAAAATGTTTGCAGTGTTTGGAAACATGGCATTTATTGCATGTACCCATGGCATTGTGTAGGCCATTATCTGTCTTTTGTAATCTTATCATTATTTGACCAACACATCATAGCACATGATTGGTTAATTTCAGTTTCTTCTGGCAAAGAGGTATCCTGTTTGGAGTTTGATCTCTGATTGGATGAATTTTGTGCTGTTTCAGGAACTTCCAGCCAACAGTGTGCTACTGGTCTACCTCTCAGCTACTGGAGTCTTTCCCACTGGACGCACTGATTATGAAGGTATAGTGCAGTCCTGTTCATTCTCAGTGTTCATGTCAGCACCGCTGTCTTGACATACTGTCTCTGACTCTGCGTCTCTCTTTCGACACTCACCCAATTCGCTCAACATTCCCATGTTCGCACAACGATTTTCCAATATTAATCCGTAGCAGTTTGGTTTAATATGGGTGCACCTGTCCTGCTCGTCTGCTCCTAGTATAGGACTACATGTGACACCCTCACTGCGGCACCCCCTGGTGGCAATCTGGTTTACTGCTTCCTGTTCGAGGCAATGGAATAACTAGCGAGTCATCATGAGCACTAATGTGTCATGGCCATGGTGTCATGTTACTTCTCTTGCCTTCTGTAGCCACTGATACAGGCCAATGTATAAAAAAATCTAATGGTTCCTCCTTTTCCTGCTGCCCCCTTTCCTTGAGTCCCACTGATAAAGTCCTCCCATTGGGCCCTTAAATCAGTCACATCATGACAGAGGGCTTCGAGCATGGTTGCATTGCAGCTGGGCCTTTCAAATCGATAGCCCATCCCTGCCTTACTTACAGTAGATAAACAGCTCTCTGACCTAACGCTTCATCTCATGTTTTAAAGGACATTGATTCTGCTACTGTGCAATAACAGGGACATAATCCAACCACTATCAAAGAGCTTCTGTCAAGCCCATATTTTGCACTGAAAATTGTGAGCACAGGGGCCAAAACTGCATTTTGACAAATAGATTTATGCAGGTGAACAGTGAGGAAGGCTACTGAACACTGAGATATCCCTTCTGCTCTGCCATTGCTTATATGGGAAATGCATGAGCCTAATAATGTATCCCAGAACGTTTGAGGACCATCTGCCTGCATGTTTGAATAATAAGCATTGTTTCTGTTCTCCTGTTTGTTGTCACATAGTGCAGTGTAATTTACGGAAGGGCTGTGTGCATTGCATGGTACGTCTTTCTGCGCCTTGCTCGGGTATCTTGCCCTTGCACATAGGTATGTTGTTTGTGTGTGAGTGTGTGTGTGTGTGAGGCTGTGTGCATGCTTGGGAGGTCATGAATGTATAATTCCTCTGTGTGTTCCTTCAGGCCCTTATGACTTTGGAGGAGTCCTCACCAACACCAATCGGGACGTGATCAATGGAGAAACAGTCCAGAAGCGGAATCAGGCACAGAAAGAGATGCACTGGTAGGCGGGACTGGAAGCTAAACAAGAGAACTTCCATGGAATTTCCCTATGCTATAAATCCACATTTCTCAATCTAGGGTCTTTATTTGTGCCTGAGTAAAAGAATGGACTTCTCAGTTTCTCAGTTGAAGGCCAGAATGTGTCATTACATGCTGCAACCAGTAGTCTGCAGTAGTGGGGAACAGTTAGCCTCATCTTACCAGAGGTGCAGTGGATTTAAGGGCTAACTATCTCTCTTTTCGTTCCTCCCAAAATCTCACTAGGACCCCACAGGCTAAGAATGATACACAAGATACACTTCTCATTTGAGAAAGTGCTAGCTCTCCTATACTTGTATTTATTGGCTTATTCCTCACCACCTCCCCGGTAGGTGTTGCTGAGCTGTACACTACACACTATAAAATTAATTTAGTGAGCTGGGTATTGACTGGAGCAGTTGAAAGAAAGACTCATGCCCAGGGGTAGAGCAGAACTGGCAGTAAAAATATGATTTTGGTTTCTTTTTCCTCCAGAATTTCTGACAAGTGGCCCACAGGCTACCATTTGTCACTATTGAAAGATGCATCTCCTGGAACTGGTGCTAACGTCCTGTAGTATTGTGTTTCCTGTAGTGTGATGAATTGAGTCTGGCATGAAGGTGGGTGCGTTGTAAAGAGTGCACGTATCAGCAGCAGTAAGAAATGTGGGTGGCCAGTTACAAACTGAGGGAGAAAAACATTGGAAAAACTTGTAAAACAATGGACTTAATTCACAAGGGCACATTCTGGTTTTCCATCTCCCTTCTTGACCTATCCACCTGTGTGTCTCAGTCTCCACCCAGGTGACCTCTTCCCCTTTACCCGCAAGCCTCTGTTCATCATAGTGGACTCTTCGAACAGTTCCGCCTACAAGGTGAGGATCCACCTATTCAGTTGACATCACCAAGCTGTATCTCAGAAGAGAGAACTCAGCTGTGCTACTGAATTTATCCTTCACCTAGACCATCTAGAAGTGGCCAGATGTTTTTATCCAAAGTAAATGGTTTTTAACAGCGAAAAGGACAATGCTAAGTGCTAAGTTTTTTCAACGATCACTCACCCTAGTTATGTAAATTGTAATTCAATGATGACATCAGTAAGTAGATTCAATACACTCTACGCTTAGGCCTGGAAAGGCGTACATATGGGCCATTGAATTAAGCATACTATTGCATTTTTACTTTTTTCTCAGTGGCAAACAAAACTTTCACCTCACCTTTGGCCTGGTTTGTGTTCACATTCTTAAATGGACAAAAAAACATAATGAGTCATGTATCAAGCAGACCAGCAAATCACCCATTGATGAACAGCAGCTAATGCTGTCTGCTGCAACATTGTTGGACTACATTCACAATCTTTCTAGTAAATTTTGCCTCAATACACATTTTCTCTCATGGGGACAGTGATTATATCCATATCTTTCACAGATTTTAGATGACTGAAACCAAGAAGGATGCACTGTTGATTCAAATAAATGATAGCTTTGCAAAAACAGCAATTCACAATGGTTTTACTGTGGGTTGAATCCTTAGTATTATGCCAGTTCTGAACTGTATCCAGTTCACATGGAGTTTTTTGTGCCAAAGCGCCCTCTGCTGTCCCAAATTTTGCAATGCATGTAGTAATTCCAGTACTGCTGTGCTGCATTCCTCATGAACACAATAGCAAATCCTATGAACTGGGATAACTTTAATTTTATTTATTGGCATATCATTCACAAGTCTCCTGGTATATATTGCTGTGAAGTACTCTGTACACCTATAAACATTATTTATTGAGCTGCTTATTGACTGGAGCAGTTTAGGGAAAGAATTGTGCTTCAGGATATGGTAGCACCAGCCATAAATATCTGGCATTGTTTATTTGTGTCCTCCAGAATTTCTCAAATCTTTTCGGACAGCCACTGGTGTGCCTGCTGTCGCCTACAGTCTACCCCAAGAGCATGCAAGGTGTGAAACTTGTATCCCTCACATCCTGGAGAATGCTGCCTGAAAGATTTAAAGAACTCATTGTTGGATTTTTTTTCAATATGTTAATGATATAAGAAAAGACCCCCATATGTAAAAACTGAGAAAATAGTCCTATCTTAAACAGAACAATAATAAATTTAGCTGTAAACTGGCAGTGTTCTTTGGTTTAATTTGTTCATAGTAATTTCCTGCAGTTTAGTAACTGTTTATTCAGTATATTATAATTAGATATTTAATGAGAATGACACCATCTGATGCTCAAATTTTCTCATGATGTTTTTTTCAGGGAGGCAGTTTCAAAGCAATAATATTTATTAATAAGAGTACACCTTCCATTCTTTCTCCCCATATTTTACTTCACCATTTTATTTTGCCCCACTCCTCTTTTTCTCTCCTTGCCCTTTACCACATCTCTTTCTTCCCCCTCATTTTCTCTCATTCTGCCTCTTCTTTTATCCTTCGCATTCTTTTACATCACCTGTCACTTGACCTGCCATGCCCTTTCTCCCATCGCTTCACCTTTTCTCACCCCATCTTGCTTTCCTCTGTTTACATCCTTTTCATCACACCTCTTGTCTTTTGCTCCACTCCTTATTGTGATGTTTTGCTCTGCCCCTCATCTTGCCTGTGTCTGCCCCTCCCCTCTGTCTCTCAGACCAATCACAACGTGGCAGCCTCTTCACCCTCTTCCTGTATAGTCCCCTCATGGCATTCCTGTCAGTGTGTGGCCTGAGCAGTATGCGGCAGGGACTGTGGGAGAAGGCTCAGGAGTTGCTACAAAGAGTGTACCGTGACATCGGCCAGATGATCACCCGCTCACACACCATAGGTACTGCTGCGAATTTCAGCACATCAAGTATTCATTGTTACTTTCAAAGGCCCATTTTTAGCTATACAGTATATTGTATCCTGTAGTTTTGAAAATTGTGTTGTACAATCGTCCAAATTTGAAAACTGACATGTCAGTTAAAATAAGAGTAATTGGACAGTAAATATCAATTTTCTGACCTCTTCCTCAAATGAAGTCAGGAAATAAGTTTGGCTGGAGTGAGACTTCAAAGTCATTGCATGATGAGAGTTACAATTGTTGAAAGTGTTACTCGTGCGCTAAGGACAAAGCACTGTGTGATTAGATTGAATCAGGGTGTATATTGAATTGATGTATCTAAAAAGACGAATGACACCAGAGCCATTCCAGACCAGCAGAACTGGAATTATCATTCCCTAAATAAATCTTGACTCCTCTGTTAATGTAGAAAACAATGGGCAGTGGTACCTGTTTGCATTAGTGATACTATTGCTCATTCTCTCTCACCCTCATTCTGCCTCTGTCCCTCCCTCCCCTTCCTCTACCCCAGACCAAGCCTTCCTGCAGTTCTATGGGGACGAGTTCCTGCGGCTGCTGCTGATCCGTTTTGTGTTCTGCTCAGCCACGCTGAGACTGCACAAGCTCTTCCGGGTACCATAGCTACTCCATATCTCCACATATTCCTGTTATTTCCCACTTGCATGTTTCTAAATAATGCAGAGCCTTGCAGATCATGCCTGAAAGGCCCCTGTGTGTTTGTGCTCGCAGGAGTCTCGGAGTTTCCCTGAGTCTTACCCGCAGCTGCCCAAACAGGACACGGTGGAGAGCAGCCCCCTGCAGAAGCACGTGCTGGAACTGGCCACCATGCTGGACGTGCAGAACCTCTTCTACGACAACACGCTATCACTGGATGACTACTGACACCCCCAATCAAACACACAATCATCTGAAGGAAGTCACAGGATTTTTTTGAGGGAGTTGGGGGACTCAAGGTGTGGGGGCGGGGGGGCGTGTCAGGAGGAAATGTTTTCCCTCCTTTAGAGATGTTACATTTTTCTTGCCATTTTCTACTTTTTGAAATAGTTGGCCATCGCAGGGATCTTAGTTTTAAACATGGGCTACCAATTTTTTAAATTACTGTGCAATTTTGTTCATGCAGAGACTCAAATTCACTGATAGACACAGCTGCCTCGTATCGAACATTTAGATCACATACACAGCATGCACATAATATAGACACACAAACACAACTGAATATGTGATACGTCTTACGTTTATCTGTGAAGAGAACACAAAAAAGACAGTAGTACACTTTTTTGACATGAAAAGAATAGTAGGAATACAAAAACTGCTTACAATGACTTCATGAAGTTGCATAGGGACTGAATTTAAAACCCCTAATGTTTTTTAGATGTAGGACTAATGTCCGTTTCGTGTAGGTGGTCAGAGCCAGGTTTACATAATTGGTGGGTAGATTGCAGTAAAAACCATTCCGCATGTGCTTAAATGTCAACCTACTGTTTTAACAGATATCGTAGTTTTAGCCTGCTTTCTGTTCTTTTATCTAGTGGACTTTCTTGTAAATCGGTATGTTAAATAACGGGTTTGCCCAGCCATTTTACTTTTTTCCATGCATGATTTGGTAAGTTTTGTAGGGCTATGGTAACACCTCTGTATGATCTACTAAGCAATCTTGTGGGACAGGGTTTCCCTGCTGTAGGCATAGACGGGACTTAACGGGGGGGTAAACATTGGTCCCTGCTGGACTATGAAAGGGTTGGAAAGATGTGGGAAAGGCGATGGAGGTCTTGGGTGACCCCACTGTGTACCCTGATTCCCCCAGCTTACCAGTCTTCTCTTCTGGACCTGCACATTGCTGTACCTAGCACTGCAGTCGAGGTGGGCCTCACAGAAAACACTGCCAGGTGGTGTGAGCCTGTCCCTGTAGAAGAGGTGCTTTTAAACAGTTGTATTTAATTGGTTGGCTTGTTTCACCTGAGGGAAGTCCCACTGTTTCTTGTTTAATCGTTTGAATAATGTGCAGTCCATAGCATTTGATGTGCCATTTTTTATAACCTGTGTCACAATTATCATATGCTCAGATAGATTATTTTTATCTCAATAGTAAAAAAAAACAAATTTAAACAAAAGAAAATAAGGGAATATCAAGCATATATGTATACATTATATATACATATGTCTATGGAGTGAATGGTTTTTTATTGTGGAAGTGTCCGTGGAGCTGCCATGAGTGGACATTAACACTGTCTATGATCCTGAACCCCTCAGCTCAAGTCTGACACACATACATTCCAAGGACAAGGGGAGAGTCCACCTGGAACTTCCACTGTTCTCCTCATCCTTACTCTGGCTAAAAGCTTGTCATATATGTCCATTTCAGTGTGTATCTGTATGTGTGTGTGAGTGTGTGTGTGTCTGAATTATAATAATAGTAATAATAGCCTTGCACTTTACTGTGTTGAAATATGAAACCTGATCTTATCCGTTGTACTGTCAGAAAAAAGGCATGTCAGAATAAACCCATTCCACTTTCTTTCATGCCCCC
The DNA here is from genome assembly GCA_022829145.1 of Albula goreensis. NCBI lineage: Eukaryota > Metazoa > Chordata > Actinopteri > Albuliformes > Albulidae > Albula > Albula goreensis. Next base: position 28,106,663 of record CM040744.1, on the reverse strand, counting down.
AGATACCAGATATCCCTGCATGAGACAAACTGTGTATGACCTTTAAAATAGAATAGGTGTTGGACTTGTATCAGCAAGCCTGAACTGAGAGATGATTACAGTAATGACACAGTCCAATGACAAGAGTGGCACTTTATTTTAGAGTTTGGCTTTGAATGAACAGCAATGAGTGAAATAATATATTTTGTAAAAAAATATTGTCATGTTCCAAACACGGCACTGAGTGCTGTAATGCTGGATGTCCCTAGACTCAAAGCATAAAAATGGCAACAGCTGGATTCTACCTTATGCTACACATGCTGTTACACACATGGCGCATATGACTTTGTGTACAGGTGTAAGATCTGTGTTGGATGTGATATGCTTGTAATGCTACTGCCATGTGCATCTGATGGGAAAGTGCCATGACTCAGTACAGCAGACTAGCTGCCACTGGAAAGCACAGCCTGGGATTGGCATTTATCCACAGGGACCACTCTTAAGATTCAAAGATAAATTACAGTTTGTTTTTTGTTAGTGTTGGATATTAGAACAATATCTTTGCTCTTCCTTTTGAAACCTGATTTTAACAGCTGATTTAGTTCATTTTCATAAGCACTGACTAAATATTCTTGCAGTTTTCATTTTTTAAAACTTTTTTAAAAAGTATTTTTGTTGCTGTGGTGTTGTTTGTGACATCAGGCAAGGACCTTAATCCCACAGGGGTATTCACTGCCAGACTGAACATTTTCTGTGACATTGACACTGACGGTGGAGGAATGGATGCTGTTTGACATAACAGAGAGGAATACAGTCCAGTCACAGAGATAGCAGGACCAAAATGTGGCATCTTATTATACTCTCGAATAGAGACATTCAGTGGGCAGAGGAAGAGAATGGAATATTGTGTAGTCATTGTTATATGTTACCTGTACAGCTGTCACGGTAGATCCCTTAAGGGTTGATTAGTTTTTGGCCCCCCAACCCAATTGTTTGTAGTGAGTCTCCAGCATCCTGTGGTGCAATGAGACAGAAACACCAAACAGCCGTCTGGGGACCTGTCAGTACAGATTTGAATCGCGACTGGAAGAAGCACAGGTCTTAATGCACTGTGTGCTGGGTTAATGCCTCAGCTTACACAACAAAACTGACATGAAGTTATGGCTAAACTGAGCTGAGCTCCTCCCCTTTAAGATACTTTATGTAGTAACATTGTAGCTTAGCAGTTACAAAATACACTTTATAAATGCATAGTAACCAAGCAAACACTTCTTCGTTATATGTTTACAATGTGCTTATGTCTACGATATATGAGCAACCTTTTGATAAAAAAATATAGATTAGATTAAATAAATGACAAATTTAATGGCATTGTTCATTCTCTGTTGGTATACTCTAGGTTATGATGCTTTGTAAATGTAATTTGTAGGGCCTGATCTAAAGTGTTACTTGGTTAGTAAGGGTATTTCTAAAGGTTCCTACTGTTGTGGGAGGGTACAATATAAAAGCGACAAGGTCAGAATACTCTTTCTTTATAAGTTAAGGGGTTCTAGAGTTAATAGTTTAACTGACTTGCATTGTTCTGTTGTCTGTTTTTATCATAACAATGTTGTCCCATTTGTTGTGAGCATATATTTGATGTTATTGTTGTTCTTTACTGGAATTAAAAAAAGGTAAAAATGAGATATGTGATTATACCAAAATACGCAAGCTTTTCTTTTTCATAAGATATTTTAACTGAATGCTTTTTAAGAGTAATAAAAGGTTGATGGTTTATTACTTTGGTGATACTGTGTCTTTTATATGTGTCTATATAAGTGTGTAGTGGTTCTTTTTTCTTAGGTCAGTGATGAATCAGATCCAGATCCTTACAAAGGTTTCCAAGAGAGATTGTGACTTGACAATGCACATACCTGAAACAATGGTGCACCCCAGCAGAGAATTTCAAATATTTCTTCCCTAAATATCAAAGGACGCAAAGGCAAACTGAAGCCCTCTGTATAAGAACAGGCTATACCGACACCTCTGATGTTTGCCAGTGATCCCTTAGGAAATGTTCAGTCTGTTAGCCCTGGCCAAGAATACAGTGTCTTTCAGGAACGATAAGGTACCAGTAACTGATACAGAGAGACAAGATCAATTGAGACAATCCATTCGATGGGTAATCAGGAATTAAGGGTTAGTACAGAGTGATAGTGGGGGTTAAAAATCTCTAAGTACATATTTTGTACAGATGTACTTTTGTTCCTCACAGAGTTTGGGTTTAGGATGAGGGTTGAGTCGAGGCTATACTCGTTGGGGACTGAGAGTAAGTGAGACGAGATATCCAGCAGTTGAGCAGTAAGACAAAATGACGACGGGTTTAGATACCTCGTTCCCATGATACATGATCACGAGATGATCATGTGCTGATCGTGCCTCCTGAGAATTTCTGTCTCATTGTCCTGTCTGCCTCTTGTGAAGCGGAACATATACATTAGTTATTGTCATTGTTCCTCACAATGAGAACCGTTTAAATCGTGGCAAACACTGTTCCTGGAAAAACGTAATGCAGAGAATTTTAAGAGTTAATCCATATCTTTTGATTGACCGTATAACAAACGAATCCGTTTCTGCGCCGCCCCGCTTGTATGCGGTAGCCAATGAACAAGGAAGGTAATTACACGGCTGTATGAGAAACGTCACCACATAGCCACATACTAGGATTGGAAGAACACGCAAAGAAGTTGGAAGAAAATTATGTATTTACAGAAATGTTGCAACGGGTGATTATTTTAATCCGTGTTTACATCATCCATCATATATTTGGGAATTTATGCTGACACAAAATGGATTACATCTACCATTATTCACTTTGTTATTGGAGTTCATACGGTAAGGGCTCCCCTACCTATCCGTAATGATATCGGTAGCAAGCTAGCTGAGCAATTCCGTCTGGAGATTGCTCGTCATTTTCTGTGAATTAGCACGCCAAAAACTATCAGTGTAACCTGTTAATTTACACATCGATAACATTTTACAGTGCGATTCATTATACAGTTACACACATTTTTGTGGAAATATTATTGAGCAAATCTGAAACGTCTCAATGGACAAAGTTCGAAGGGTAGCTAGCTAGACTGTCCGCTAGCTATCTGGCTCGATTCGTTTTAGCCTGCTAATTAGAACAAGGAAGCGCGAGGAGGCATGATGTACGTTACATTTTACAATGTTTCTGTATGTGGTCAACCATCAGTGTTCGTAACGTTACTACCTAGAACATATAGTCAAGTGGTAAACAAAGATAACGTCTGGTGACAAATGCTAACTACTCAATACATTTTGCTGTCAGTGTGGCTTACAAAGTTACTCAGCTAGCTAAACGTCAGTCATTCCATCCAGATGAGTTGTTGTTTATCGAACAGGTTACTATCCAAACAGGATTGATGGTGAATCATAAATGAAACAAGTTTTAGAAGGAGGACACCCTTGAGAGTAACGACAGCTAGCTAAATAAACCTTTTCTTCAGCTAAGTTAGCTTGCTACTTATTGGTAACAGTTAAAAACCTTGATTGCCTTGTGGATTGAGGCGTTGTTTATGTTCGATCGATCCAGAGTAACTTGAATCGTCGTACTCATATGTTACCTTGTTTGTTGTTTTATTAGTGTACAAGTTGTGTAGAACGATGGCAGATAGAATGGAATCATCAGAAGAAACATAATCTAGCTTCTGTTCGTATTCGAACAGATGGCTTGTCATGAGTAGTGAATACATTATCGTCCTTGCTAGACAGCGATCTGATGCTTCAGTCAATACTCAAGAACTGTGAAGAGTTTCTCTTTAGGCACTAGCTGTGTTGAGAAGGCCAGGAGGTTGAGCTGGTAATGATTGTCAAGGCCTAAAACATCAGTACCTACTGTGAATTAGAGCCCGCCCCTTCAACTGCAGGATTCGGCGTTCAAGCTAAGTGTGAAAACCGTCATTGGTTTAGCGCAAGAAACACTGATGTCACTCAATTTTGTATCTGTATTTCCGGACAGTTATTAATTTAGTACCCTGATGTACTACTGACACAAAGTGACATTGGATAACTTATTAAGTTGCACATTTTGGATTGATTTAAACTTTGTCGCACTATTCGTTTGACATATAGAATACTGGCTTCCTGATAGCCTTCCTACATGTAATTTCAAATTGTATATACGCCGGATCTAAACCAGTTTACAAAGCAGTGTTTTTATTGCTGTTAAATCACAGGAGAAATGACCACGTTGTCGTTATCCACGTAGCATTTGACAACGTGGAATTTTGAAAAATGTCACATTTACCGTTGAACTATTTCTCACTTCCGCCTGTACAGACATAATTCCTGTTGTTTTTGACAATATTGTATTATTGACTGAAATGCCAAGTCTTACTTTGCAAGGCTTACAGTGTGCTCTCTCTCTTAACTGCAAGTCAAACACAGTTACTGTTTTCCCATGAGCTGGTTTCCAAACTTAAAGCATGTATGCGTAGGCAAACATTCTCTTGTACTGCTTTGGAAATTCTATAGCTGTAAATTTCTAATATGTTCATTATGTTGTTCTGTTTCAGAGCATTAGGAGAACAATGAGGAAAGGTTCATTTTCTTTGAGTAGACAAAGCGCTGCTCTCCAGGCTTGTGACTCGGAAAGTAGGCCTTGAAGACTTTGCAGTAGGAGACTGCACTTACATGGTGTTTGATTAATTTGGGGGGACAGAGCAGAGGGGGGCTCTTGTGAGACGTGTCAGCGTCAGGAAAAGCAGGCTTGCAATGTTTGCCAAACTGAAAAAGAAGATTGCGGAAGAGGCTGCCACCGCGCCTCGATCAGGCAGCCGCATCCCACGCTCCATCAGCAAGGAGTCCATCACCTCGGTGGGAGCCGACTCTGGTGATGACTTTGTAAGTGTCCCTTCCTCTCTTTATACTCCCTGGTGATATTGTTTTCACAATTTTTTTTTTTGCCACCCAGCCACCTGTCAGTTTGTCTTAAATGTATGTGTTTGTCATTGACTGTCACTGTTGCACATGAGTCATAAACATTTGAAAATAGTAAGGCAGGTTTGCCCACCATTGTAAATGTGGCCCACTTAGAAGTGGTCATGTTGTAGAAGTTGTTACTGAATGGTGGCTTACATTTCCTCTGATGCGATGCAGTTCAATTTACTTGGACAGTGCCCTGAACAGGATGCCTGAAAGTGATACTGTTACCATGGTTACTCTTTGTATATCTGAGTGCTAAGCTTGTGCTGTGGTGTTATATTACACCTGGACTGGGTTATAAACTCTCGGCCTTCTGATGACTGGGTGGACATTGTAACCTTGAGGTTCCCTCAAGCAACACCCAAAACTATTTGAAAAACATTGTTTTTATGAGAGTAGATTAATAGTGCTAATAGGTGGCCTTTCAGTTTCACCCACAGAATAAGTGAAAAATCATTCAAAAGGAGAAAGGCCTCAACTTACCATAAAACTGTGTTCTCTTCACAGTGTAACGATAATACCTACGGTGAACCTCAGGCCCACACAGGGGAGGGAAGAAGGTTAGCCAACGAACCAGTGCTAGGCAGTTAGGAGGTATTAACGTTCTGTTGGTCAGAGTAAACAGCGAGAGCTCTCAAGTCCTTGGTTCTGATGCAGGCGTCTCCCTGCTTAGCATTAGGGAATGTCCTCCATTAACATCACACGTTAAGTGCTTCTCCCTCTCCATAATTAGGGGCCCTAGGGAGCACAATTATCAGCATCTGTAGTCTCCTGATACAGAACTGATCAGATCTCCATGTCGAAAGTAGACTTAACATTCAATTACACTATACAGATCAAGATCTAATGATGGCTGTTATATCAGCAGGCAGCAAACAAAGGGAAAAACACTGAGGCTAAAGATGTAGAAAATAAAATTACAGTTGCTGAAAAGATTAGAGTTGTTAATTGAATTTTCTTTCACCCCTGTAAAGCTAAATGGACAGTGTTTGGTTGGCTTTTCTCACAGCTAAATAATGAATAATGAATTCAATGACTCTTGTTACTCAACACACTCTATATTTTATCACTGTATAAAACTGTGTGAAAGTGTTCTCATTGGCTGGTTTCATTAGAGATGAATCTTGCATCTGGTATATCGCATACACAGTAGCCTAAAACCTGAGCCCTGTCCTCAGGCCTTGCCTGTAATTGTAGTACAGGAGGTGCGTCTGTGCAGTGTTGCAGCAGATACCGGATGTTTATATATAACCTGCTGGGGAAAAGCCTGTAGAATTGGAAACCTAAGCATCCATTTACCTGCAAGTGAATTTATGTTCTTTTTCTATGACCCGCCCCATATTAAAATGTAGGTTACCATATGGTCATCTAAAGTGTGCATGTGATTTTTATGGTATAAATGACACTCACACAAAAACTGTTTTAAAGATACAAGACAGTGCGGTTTCATTTTGATTGGAATACATTCTAGGGTTCATTAATATTTATTATACATATGGGGAGTGATATGTTTTGCACCTTGGGCAGTAGTTATGTAAAAGTACACAGTTTTGTTTTGTTTGTGAAGATTGAGACAACAAACATCACATGTAGCAAGTATGTACCAAAAGCACAACAGAAAAATAAACAACAACACCACTAAATTATAAGTTATTCTCTAGCAGTCAAATTTATAAGTAACAAAATCTATGTAATATGAGGTGTATTTACTGTAGTTATGTTTTCATCAGCACGTCTTGTTTTGTCTTACCATGCTGCAGTGAAATTAAGTCTATTCCTGTTCAGTGCTATATAGAGCTTATGACTCTTACCATCAGCATTGATTGTTCTTTCTCATGGAACACTTGTGAAAGGAATGCTCATAAAATTCTTTGCTTGAGCAGTTATTGACATAATATGAGGGCAACAGCAGATCTGTATAATGCTGAGTTAAGAAACATCTCATTAATGAATACTGTTCTGGCAGTATGTGAAACGCCTGACCCAAGCATACCACAGTATACAATGTGCATTAAATGGCATGCAAAAATATAATTGTTATTTTTGTATCGATGAGGTTTTTTATTGAAGGTTTTTGTTTTGTTTTTGCATATCCTGTGACCCACATTAGTGTCCAACATCCTAAACTTAAAGTTCTCACTAATTTTGAGAACAGTGCAGCTAAACCTCCATACGACCATGTTTAAATAGATATCAGTGTTCAGGCCATAGGGAGCATGCAGTGTGTGATTATAATGGCAGTATTTGTGCTTTTGATATATGTAAAGTATCATTACCTCATACAGTTCTTTAAAAACATAAAACGAAACTGTAAATATGAAATTAAATTATTTCAAATGGGTTTTCAGTTTTAACATGTACAGTTTATTGATTTCTATACCTATATGGCCAATTTTTATTTTGTATTGCAGTGTCTGAGTATATCATGTACTCTTTAAATAATTTAATTGGACTGAAACATTGCTGTAATTGTCACAGGTTGCTACCATGTATTGCAGCTGTCATTCAGCAAGTTATTACTGCTCTCAATAATATTAATGATACTGCCTCTGTGTCTGCTGGAAATCTCTCACCTGGTTGATTTTGAGTGTGGTCTCACATCTCATGGAGTCTGTTTGTGGAGTGCCTGCTGCTCATTGCAAAACCCAAAACAGGTGTATCTGCTTTTGAGCACAGTCATGCTAGCCCTCACATGGGTCTTGCCAGTCTGATTGGATGGTGTTTGACCTGGTGGATATGCCTACAGGCCTCAGATGGCAGCAGCTCCAGGGATGACCTCTCCTCCCAGCTGCTCAGAAGGAACGATCAGATCCGCAAGCTGGAGGCCAAGCTTTCAGGTAAGGCTCCAGGCCAAGGCAGACACCTGGAGAACCTGCTTCTCCAGCCCTTACTGTTCTTCCCTTACACATAAAACCACCAGATAACAGAGGCTCTTGTAAGTTTTCATAGGCTTATTTCTCAGTGTCAAAATGAACATTCAACATTTTCAGTGCAATACAATACATATTAATTAAAATATTTTTTCATGTGTGTAATTTGTTGACAAAGTATTTTTCTCATAGGCCCGGAGTGTGTCCTTGTATTTAAAGTAGTGTACTTACAGAGTAGGAATAATGTGTTCAGTAGAGATGCCCCCTTCCATGCTGGCATCCTGTCCCCCACCCGCCCAGATCGTCCTATTTTGTGTGGTACCTCTCCTTTAGAGACACCCATCTGTGTGGCCCTTGCTGTGTTTGACCCCTGTGTTGAGGTTAAGTGAAGGCTCACCTCCACACAACCTCTTAACCGGGATGGTTTTCTCACCTCAAGAAAATCATTATTTTTTCCTTCATTTTTGTTTCCACTCACTCATGATTATCCTATTTGTTGTCCCTTTTCATTTTTTTATCTCCCCCTCCCTCTCCTCTTTTCCCTCATCTCCTTTCCCCCCTCCCTTTTCTCTGTGTGTCTGTGCTTGTGGTACCACCCCCACCCACCCCCCTTCCCGGCACCGACCTCCTGCCCATAGACTACGCTGAGCAGCTCCGAATTTTGCAGAAGACCAAGGACAAGCTTGAAATTGCGTTAGAAAAACACCAGGATTGTACGTACCGTTATTTCCTCACATGTATACTATCTGTCTTTCTTTCACTTGTCTGTAATTTGAAAATGTGTCAGCTTCAGCACTGCGTGACTGAACACATGCTCTCGCTTATTCAGAACTGATTGGTCATGGTGGTGCTGAGGAGCTTGTCTTGCTGATGTGCAGGGTTTAAGTTTAGTGACTCCCCTCACATATGCGTCTGTAAGTTGTAACATAATTGGCTGTAGTACTTCCTATGAATGGAGGGATTTCCTATAGCTGGGTTGTTATTTTTGCTGATTCTGAGTTGTGAGATAAGTGTGGCTGCTCAATAGCAGGCCTCTAGCCTGCCTGTGGCTTTACTGTCTGCTCATTGCTGAATTATCATAGGAAGTTGTGTCCATGAGACAGGCCTGAAAATATGACTGGGTATTCCCATACACACACAACATAATCGGGTATTAATCATTGGCCCATTTGTAGTGGATGATTCCAGGAATTCCTCCAGAAAATTTAATTCTGGAAGTTTTAGCTACAATAATTGGACAGCATATTTATTGTGCTGGCAAATCGGCTGAACTACTGTCACAAGTGAATGAGGAACTAATTAGGCCTATGTTACACAACCAATTTTATAAACTATGCATCTAAACTGGACCATGGTATTGATTAATTTAGTAGACTCCAAGCAACTCGTTCTGCAGTGGATAATAGTAATGTTTTTTAAATCTTTCAATCTGGCTTTCGGTCACATCAGCACAGAGACAGTCCTTGTGAAGGTAATTCATGTTCTTCATGCAGATTCTGGTGAAAGCTCAGTCCTACTCATGTCAGACCTTAGAGCTACAATTGATGCAGTTGATTCATTCTATTATAACTGGCAGATTTGAAAACTGGGTTGTCATCATTGGTACTGTACAGGACCAGTTTTCTTCTTTCTTGTCAAACACAATTCTCAGTATCATTATGAGATTTTGTGTTGGCATTAGAAAACATCAAAACATTGATTTTTTGATTTCCATCTGTATGCAACCACATAGCCAAATCATTCTTAAAAATAACTGTCCTTTCACTTTGATGGTCAAGACAGATATACCTGTCAGCCAAACAAAATACATAAATCAATTTGACTGTTTGTTCAAATTTAGCTGAAACATCCTCCAGCTAAGGTTCATAGTCTCTTGGTTCAAGGCATGTTTCTGATCATATTAAGTTAAACCTGGGATCTCATTGCTCTGATTTAAAGTCTGTTTCAGGATATTTTCGTGTGATTGTTTTTGTCATAATCTCAGTCTAGATCCATATATAATATGAATATAAATTGGTTAAGATGTGTTTCTACCAATTAAGAATTGTGTGCACAATTCTATCAATTTACTCATTTGAGGATACAGTAACAATCATACATGCTTTTGTATCATGATGTTCAGACTACTGTAAATGTCTGTATACTTGTCTAAGCTTTAAAGCTATGGCCCATCTCCAGGTTGTACAAAATTCAATTGCCAGGCTGTTAATGAGGATAAATAGGAGGTCATATCCCATCCCGTTTTTAGCTTCCTGGCACTGGCTACTGGCTGTATTCAGGGTTGATTTTAAAATTGTACTTACTTTACTTTCAAAGCTTTGCATGATTTACCGCCAGATTACATACCTGTGCTTTTATTTCCTTACCAGGCCAGCTAGGTCCTTAGGTCATCAGGTATTGTTGGTTGCTAAGGTTGACGATAAATGTGAATCATGCTTTTTTGGTTGCAGCTCCTACAATCTTCGCAAGGAATATGGCAGTGTCACCCTTATATTTTTAGACAAAACAATATATGACATTTCTATATCACAGCTTTTAATGCCCTTTAATCCATTTTTCTTAATTTACTTGCTTCCTGTATGTAACAATAACTTATTATCTTACTCTATCCTGAAAGGTGTTTGTTTATTGTTAACATTATTGCTAAATGTTTTCAGGTTTCAAGATGATTTTGTATTTCATCTGATATTCCCATGGTTAACTTCACTGCATTTTCAGTTTCATTACTTAATGTAATTAAACTAGTTGTAGTCATCTATGGAGAAGTAGTCAGTGTTACCAAATTATAATTAGATGGTAAGTCTAAAGGCAGTAATGTGCTTGGATAGATTAGAACAAATTTACTCTTGTAGAGGAAGACATTTGTCCTCTACAATGGGCAATACAATATAACACATTGTGCCATCAGTTGTACAGTGTCTTTTAGCAATATCTGCAGCAACACATTTGCACAATTTAAGGCAGTACCAACATGATAGGCCTAATTATTATTGTACAAATAATGCATTGTACCCTTCCCCTCTCTTCTCATTAATGAATTGTTTTTGCCTGTAACTGCAACTCAGTCCTATATTTGTCTTTATATAGCTGTCATAGGTTTTCTAGAAGGGCAATTGTACTTGCAAGTAATTATTTCTAATTGTTAAGTGATTCTCGTAGCAGATTTTCCATAAACATAAACTGTTATTTATTTAAAGCATTTTAAACACAGTGACAGTTCCTATAATTCATTTGAAGGAATAATTTTCCATATTGAAAAAAGGCCTGATGTAGGTATCAGCATTAGTTACACCTGAGCTAGCACTCCTCTTCCGTCCCTAAAATTGGGTATCTGACATAAATTCTCTGAATGGATAATATTTTCTTTTTATAAATAACCTTCAATCTCTATGTATTCCTGCTTTGCTTAACCCTAATGCTGTCTAACCCTGATCTTTGCCTTCTGAGGCTGTATATGCTTGGTTTATACGTTGGTCTCTTGAATCTTCAAGGTGCAGTGACACAAAATGAGGGATTTAGATAAACGCTCCTCGTGTCCTGCTGTCTCTTTCCAGCATCCTTGAGGAAACTGCAGGACCAGAATGAGGCATTCCAGTCAAACAGAGCCAAAATGGCTGAAGGCATGGCCTTAGCTCTTGAGAAGAAGGATCAGGTAAACACATCACTGTCTGAATGCATGTCTCCAGTTGTTCCTGCTTTTTTGTTTTTGTACATTAGTCCAGTCTTTAAATTACATTGCTTGAGTTAATTTGTCATAGGCATAATATCTAGTTTTGATTTGATCTCTTTGCCTTTTGTGTTTGTAGGAATGGATGGAAAAGATGTCAGCGCTGGAAAAGGTTAGCTCCTTACATCTTTTGCTGTTTGCTGTCTGTACAGTGTGCTTTAGAGTGAATGTCAGACAAGAGTTGACCCATTGTTAGCTCTTCCCTTCATTTTAATGGAGAAATCCTTACCCATCTCTCTCCTCCCAAACAGGAGAAAGCAGCGCTGTCAGCACGGCTAAACGAGATGACAGAACAGAGTCTTAGTCTGTTCCAGAAGAGAGACGACCTGGATGAGCTGGAGGGCTTCCAACAGCAGGAGCTGGCCAAGGTCAAACATATGGTATGGATCTCTCTCACCTACCTGTGCTTTCTGTCACCTTCTCAATCAGCTTAGACCTGAGCTGAACTGCATGCAAAACACACCTCAGCTCCCACCAGCAATGAACATCTGCCACAGTGCTTTTTTTTTAAGTCTCCATATGGCTCCTCCCTCCTAACTTCCAATGGCTAGTTTAGTTAACACTTTCAAGCAAATGTGAGATGTGCATAATCTCCCCCCTCCATTCTCTTGGTGTCTGTATTAAGGATCAGGAAATTTGTTGCTTAATATTAGTTTGAACCTACTCTCTAGGTACCATTGAGTGTAAAGATTTATAAAAATCACAACTGTTGCTTAGCCAGTGTTTGTACTTGTCGAAGAGACAGCATTACTGATAGCTACACTTTCGGCGTAGAAGTTCTTTCTGTGACTGTGCAATTTGATCTTATTTGGGTGAAAAAGAATCCTGGCATCTAGATTCAGGCACAGAACTCAGGCCATGACTGGAATATTTACCTTATTATGGTGAATATTAGAATATTGTTTCCATGTAAATGTAGCCAGTGATGGTTCATTGCAGCTTATTGATGATTACTATCATTTCTTCAAAGGCAGAAAATTTTGGTAAAGAGTCATGAGTGATCGTCTTTTGTTTTTCCTCAACAGCTGCTTAGGAGGGAGGAGCAGTTGGGTCAGCGTGAGCGGGAGCTGAAGCAGCAGGCCGATGACCTGCAGAGCACCCACAGGCGGCTGGCCGAAGCACAGGACAAACTGGAACTACTGGAGGAGGAAAGGCAGGAAAGCTCCAGGCTTTGTGCAGAGTTGCAGGCTGAAAGGTAAGGAGATAAGACTTAAGCAGTCAGGTGAATTGGGCTCATGGGTTTGGTGGAGAAGCTGTAATGTTTACAGAAGAAGTCTTTTGAAGACTTAACTGTGGGATTCTGTGTTTTGTATTGCACTTGCCTCCCAGTGTCCCCTTGAGCGGCAGGTTGGGTCCAGAAGTTGGAAGGATTTTCATGCTGGTTACAAAACAAAAAGTAAGTTAAAAATGTATTCTTGTCTTTCAGGGAGGAGCTTCTTGGTGTCAAAGAAGAGGCAGAGAAAAAGATCACAGTGCTTGAGGGCAGAGGTCAGGAGCTCCAGAATGTCATCCAACAGGTGTCCGAAGACTTACAGAAGGTGGGCTTTGATTACATTTTGGAATCTCATTCAAAAAATACATGAGGTGGATGACATGCAGTTGAGTTCTTTTTAAATGCATGACTCTTGTGGGCTCGTCAGTAATTGTCTGTTGTGGGTTGCAGTCCCAGAGTTTGGTGATGGGGCTGGAGAAATCTCTGCACTCTCTACAGGCTGAACACGAGGCTCTGAAACTGCAGCACGAACAGCACAAACATAAGGTCTGTCTCCCAACCTTATCTGCTACAGCTGCACCCTCACTGCACTCCCTGCACCTTCATAACCACACCAGTGCCTTGGCTACCACAACTTAACAACCACACCTGCACATTCACTGAACTCTCATACTTTCACTGCCACTCCTACACATTTGTAAAAAAAAAACCTGCTCCCTAACTATAGCTAAGTAAACCTTTCCAGCCACAACCTTTCTACTCCACCCACACCTTCACCTGAATTATCTCTCATGCTCTCCTACCAACACACACCACTAATCCCCGCACTATATTTACAGAAACACAGGACTGATGGAATTTGTGCCACAGGTCTCACTGTTACATCTTGACTTTCCAAGTTCCCCTAGCATAAAAACTGTCAAGAGTTTTCTTAGAGATTATTCATTTTCATAGCCACATCCATCCATGAGGGTGAAAAGACATCTACCCAGTGTGGGAGGCTGATGGGTGTTGTCACATACAGATGGCAGTGGCTGAGCAGGAGAAGGACCGCCTGGTTTCAGACCTGCAGGAGAAGGTTTCCTCTCTGGAGAGGCGTCTCCAGGGCAACCTGACGGCGGATGAGCACCTGCAGGAGCTGCTCAAAGAGGTAAGCAGGACGAGATGGGAGTGGGGGGGTGGGGTCCTGCTCACCATGAGGGCACAGCTTATAGTCACAGGTTCAAACCTGGGCTATGTCATTCATGATTGTGACCAGGAGTCTCAAGCAATGAAGTATAACTACCTACAAGTCAGCCTGGATAGTTAAGTTGATCCTGTGTTAGTTCCTTGAGGCACCTACAAGTTGCTGGTTGTCATGTTGATGGAGTTTATTATTAACCAGGATGAAAAAGATGTTAATAAGAAGGTATTGTGTAAAGTCCTGTTTGTCCTGCCTTGTCTCCATGTTCAGAAGTCTGCACTGGATCAGAAGGTGGAGGAGACGCGGGCGGAGCTGCTGGAAGCTCGCACCAGTCAGGCTGACGCAGTCAGCTCTCTAGAGGCACAGGTGATCCACTGTCCTCCCTCCAAAGCTCCCACACTCCCTTAACAGATGAGAAACAAATCAACAACTAATATCCACCTTCTGTTCAACATGACTACAGATTGAAATATGATTTAATGATTTTCTGTTAAGCATGTTGGAGATTTTTTGAATCCTTAGGAAAAATATCCATTTTCATGATGTGTTTATAATTGATTGATACAGTCTGAAATTTTTAAGAATGAAGTTAAATGGCATTATTGATGGTATGTAACATCATTGTTGTTGTGGGAAAGGTAAGCATCATCTGTTTGTGCCAGATTCACTGTTACACCATCTGCTTTTCTCCCAGATAACCAGACTCAACAGCAAGGTGGCAGACCTGCAGACCCTGCTGAGACAAAAAGACGAGAGTGGGAACTCCTACAGAGAAAGGACAGAAGAGCAGGTGAACAAGCCTCTATGTGCTGGGCTTCTCTCTCTATGCACTGTCCATGTCCTGTGGCTTATCATTCTGTGTCCTGCAGATCAGTGCTCTCAAACAGCAAGTGCGGGAAAGCAGTGAGAGACTGAGGAGTGCTCAGCAGCAGGTTGCTGATAAAGAGACACAGATCCAGACACTGGTAAGTTGGTCTCAGCATCTCATTATTATGATGATGATTTTGTGATTATTCTGTCATCATTAATTGTATAACAACACAACAACCTATGAAGTACCCTACATTTAATATTCTCTGGGTATAATGATGACAAGCCTAAAATAAACCAAATTCAAAAGTAAGACTGGCTAGTAAAAATACAACAGGTTGATAAAAATGCCTAAGAAAGCATGAAACTACAATACTAACAGCTTATTGCAAAAATATATTAGTATTATATTGTAATAATAAAATGCTGATGTTTTAAAAAATGGACCATACATCATCGTCTCAAAGCTGTAGAAGTAAGTGTAACTAAATAAAAGGAGACCCTACCAGGCTTTATCCTGAATTATACATGTTTAGGAATTGAGGTGCGGTGATATTGAAATCGCCCCCCACCCGTTTGTCTATGTCACTCTACAGCAGGCAGATTGGAGTGTGGAAAAGGAGCGTCTTGTACAGCAGGGTCTGGAGAAGGCGGGGCGTCTAGAGGCGCAGATGACCGTCCTGGAGACAGCCAGGAACATCGACCGGACCACCGCCCAACACCGGATAGTGAGTTACCCACATAACCATCCACCCCAGATCTGCCTTGCAAAAAAGTATCGGCAAGTTGGTAGATGTTAATGTATTTTTAAACCCACCAGCGAACATCACAAGAATAAGATGTTAGATATGCATGCGTTGGCCTCCTGCGCAGTGGAAGAGAGGTGCTGGAGTATGTGTACTCTCCAGGGATGTGCTCCCTGCCCTTCCTTTTACTGATTAAGATGTGTGTGGAAGCCCAGAAATGGGCCTGCTCTCCTAGAGCTGCTCTCTGTACTACAGGATCTGCTGCCGTGTAATTCAATCCCAACTGCAGTGCTGGAACGCAATGGAATTTTTAAGCAAAGGGCATTAAATATTCACAGGGCTAATGTGCTCAGGCCCCTTTCATCCCTGCCCCACTCTCTCCATCTCTGTCCCTTTCATCTCGCCCTCACTCACTCTTTCTCCATCTGTCTCCCCCCATCCTCCCCAGAGTGAATTAGAGCAGGAGAACAAGGCCTTGCACGGGTCCAGGTGCGAGGTGGAGAGCTCTCTGAAGAGACGGACTCAGGAGCTGGAGCAGACCAGAGTGAGTGACATACTCACACCTATCCCTGCGCTTCCCCCTGCCCACACTTCTACCAGCCCTCCTCCACAAACATGCATACAAATGGGTGAAAGGTGGACAAGACAGGCAGCAGCAGAAACACATTTAGTTAGATATTGGTTAACATAGAAAGAAGAGAGAAGTCGAATGATGGATAGATCGGTGTCACACACTGTTTCTAAGGGACTAAGCTTGTCCTTTCCCTCCCCTCAGGCGGAACTGGGCAGCAGACAGACTGTGAGTGTGGAAATTGCCAAGGCCCTGGAGGAGACCAGAAAACAGAGGGAGGAGCTCCAGCAGCAGGTCAGTATCCAGCCAAGAGCCTCAGCCAAAGAAGAATGTCAGATATATTGCATGAATGTACAGCCAAACTGATCGAGTTTGAGCTTTTATCTGCCTGGTAGAGCCGTGCTCTACTGATATGTCTGTCATTAGGACAATATAATTTGTAGTCTTTTGCTATTGTTGAAAACTTTGGAACCAATGTGTGGAATTTTGCCATAAGAACTAAATGGGGAAATAAGGAACTAGTACTACATCTAGCTTGCACTTTAAATGATTAATCTATTTACCAGATTACTTGAAAGCTAACATTGCATAGTTGTATTGATTTGCATTCAGTTGAGATTACAAATTGGAGAAATTTGTTATTTAAGAGTGGATTTTCTTGTGTTTGAGAAAGAACATGGTCAGCAGGTCAGGTAATTTTCAAATGAATCCTTATTATGTTGTAAGGTTTTGGTTAATCTGTTTGATATGACAAATCATTTGGATTGAAGGAATCACTTCCTATGGGTATGTCTGACTTCACTAGCCATTCACCGAGGCTGATACAAGGCACTACAGATCCTCTGACTTTCTCTTGTCTGATAATTTGACTTTTGGTCAAGTTTCTAAAGTAGTTTGGATGGGAATCGATCCGCTAACTCTTTGTCGCCTCCAAAGGTTCTGCCCAGTTGCTCAAAGGGCCTCTGTGGGGCAGCCGAGATCCTCTCACAGGCTTACAAAACACTGATAATTGTGTGAGGATTAGTTCTCTGCTTCTCCGCTCCACAGTATTCTGAGTGTGACTGGGCTCCGGTTTCTCTGGCAGGTTGGGGAGATGACGCTGACACTAAAGACCAAGGAGGAGGAGATGGCCAAAGTCACAGAACAACTGGGACAGAGGGAGGCTGAGCTTGTTAAACTTCATGAAGGTAAAAGCTCTGAGTCTGTTTTTATAGGATGTTTCAGTAGGAAGGGCTTACAAGGTCTCAGTCCATATAAGGGCCAAGTGTTATAGCCTTGGACCAGTAGGGTTCCTGGCACTCCACTGATTCAGTAAAGCAATGCACACCTTCCAGTTTCAAATACTGGTGCATCACCCAATTGAATTTGTTGAATTGGAATACATATTTGTGTCAAAAACATTACAATTTTAAAAGGATCTTGATCAGTTTTAAACGAACGAATGCCCCCTCTTTTTCGTAAGACATTTAATTAACCGTACATAAAATGTGTATGGGCAATGGACGAGTGCTTTGCAAAGCTGCCCGAACTACTCTGGTGTTAAATGAAGTATAGCATAATGATGTAGTGCATGTTACATAAATGTCCATGCCTGCCAAGTATGGAATATCAATGTTGGCACTGATAAAGGAAAGGAAACATATACTTATAGCTGCTTCTTCATGGCATACTCATGATGTTATTTTATGAAGTCACACTTAATGGAAAAAGTGTGACCACATATCTGAAATGGTTCTTGTGAAGATGCATGTGTAGTTACACTATAATTTTGATTTATACCACTAGGTGGCACTGTCCCTATTGTCTCCTTTTAATGTCAGTGGTTCTTGAACTGGTGTATGCATACCATATGGGTACTCTAGATGTTTAGAACAGATATTCATGGTGACCCGAGCTTTTAGACCCGTGCTGAATGTCAGTAGGTCTGTGTTGCATTAAGTCATTTGACCATTTATGGCTTGTTTACAGCTAAGCTTTGTGGATGATTATGAGAAAGGTCTCTTGGGTCTTTTGAATGTTGAGAAATATGATGTCTTTGTGAGGTGTCTTTGCGTTGGCCATTTTGAAACAAAGGGAGGAACATGGAATGGTTAGCATTAAGAAAGGGTTTCTGGGCCTAATCTACATAGCTAAGAAGATGGTGCTGTCAGTCCTGTGGCTCAAACTTGCTTCGTAACACTCAAGCTTCCAGCAAAATGTTGTGTTTTTCACTGAAATGTCAACCTTGCTCTGATGTGATTTTTAAAAAAAAAAAAAAACAAATGATCAATGTTTGCACAGAAAAATGAGAATTTCAGCATTTTTCACTGTTAAAACTCTCTTAAATTTTGCCACTCTATCACTTTCACTATCACTGTGAATGTATTTGACATACTATTTGCACCACTGTTTGGCCTGTTGTTACACAATGGCTGCTTGACCATCACTGTATCTGTGCACAGAGCTACGGACTGCACAGATGGGGCTGTCTGAGCTACAGGCAGAGGTAGAGAGTCTGCACAGACAAGCAGACGAGCAGGAAGTGGAGAAGGATTCTCAGCTGGCGCTTCTGAGACAGGAGATTCTGACACAGACCCAGCAGCTGGACACCTGCCAGTCTCGGGTCAGAACGACATGGGGGATGGGCTCAGTGATGCTTGTAATGGATTTTCATCTTTGCAATTATTAGAATTATCATTATGAGATGGAGAAATATATTACATTATGAGGGCATCCTGAAAATGCTAACAAAACCATGCTCATATTTTTAGATTTTTCTAACCATTTGCTATTGTGCTGACTATGTTTCTCTTGTTTGTGCTGCAGGTGTCAGATTTGGAGGTGGAGGTGGAGACACTCACAGAGCAACTGCATGCTCCAGAGGATTGTGGGAAGGAGCAGAATGGGGATGTGACTGTGGACGATTTGGCTCACATGCAGAAGATGAACAAAGAGTTAGAGCAGCAGCTGAGTGAGAAGAATAAGGTGAGTGTGTGGATGCACCTGTGTGTGTGTGTGTGTGTGTGCGTGCGTGCGTGCGTTCGTGGGTGCACATGCTGCCCTCTTTTTAGTCATGCCTGTGGCCTAGCTGTCTATTAGGAAAGTAATAACAGAGTAATCGTTTTACACCTAGAAAATCACATTGTGATCTTTCTGTCATGAATTGCCAACAGTGTAACCTTACAGGTATGAAATCAGTAGTCAACCAAATGAGGTAAATGAAGGGTGGAGGTCCTTGGTCAACTGCTACTGCTACATAGAGGAACATTGCTAGCCCTTTTCAACATGCACAAATGTTCTTTGGTTTTACAAGTAGCCTTTATTTTCTGGAGATTTTGAGTTAGCCCTACAAAACAAGTTAGCTCTTAGCTCTACATGTTAGTGAACTACATGCTCCAGTGTGTTTTGTTGCACAGAGAATACTGAGATATGTTTTACCATGGCCGCTGAGAAGTGAAATTTACTGCTATTTTTATAGAGCTGTAAATATTCAATCAGCTGCCCACTTGACACATAATTCTCTCATGTAATAGTAATAATCTTCTAACTGTATATTAAACAACAGGAATAACAGCATCTGTAAAAATGACCAGTTAACTTTCAGGTACTTAAACGTAAATGCTGTGACACGACCTACTCAAGAAGATATTTTGTAGTGAGTTAAGGTTATTGATGTGGTCTACTGGCAGCACTGAGTGCCATGACTGTAGAGCAGGGTGTGCCCTCACTAATGTGCTGAGTGATTAAATGGCTCTTTGTCTAACAGACGATAAAACAACTGCAGCAGAGGCTGGCAGAGCTGAAGCGGACTCTGCAGAAGGAGCTGGTAAGAACCCAGAGATATATTTTTAAGTGCACACTGAGTCATTACTTAAAGTGTAATAATATGACAAAAATTAGTGGGATATAAAACATTGCAGTTTATTTTATGTCTGTACATTTCACAGAAGTGTATTTTTGTGAATGACTTGGAAACATGCAGGTGAAATACCACAGAGGGCAGCTGCAATGTTTCAACATTTTGAACTGGTGTTTAAGTCATTTTGTTTCCTTACTGTGTGTATGCGGTATTTGTGTGTGGATGCATGTGTGTGTGTGTGAAGGAATTGTCTATGTAACCTTATTGAAGAAATCGAGTGTAAAAATTACATTATTTGAAATTTGTAGTTGCATGATGAGTGAGGCAGACTAAAGGGAAAAATATATAGTTCATGCAGGCAATCCATTCCTTGAAGTCAACACTGGCAGATCCAAAAGGTTTTCATGGCTTTTTTTTATTTGGAATATTTTTCCATTATTCATAGAGATCTATATAGTAAATATATCCTGATTTATCCTGATTTTTCCTGATTTTTCGAGAACAGCAATGTAAAAATAAGAAAATGTGCAGGCATCCTGTGTGTTGAAAACCTGTGTGTGTGTGTGTGTGTGTGTGTGTGTGTGTGTATGTGTGTGCCTTGTAGAAGTTGAAACCAGAACCAGAGTCTGAAGCAAAGGAGAAGCCACAGGAAGTGAAGGTGGAGAAACCAGAGGGGCAGGAAAAGTCATGTCCTGAGGCCCCACCCCCAGGCTACTCCAATGCCACTGTCACCAACAACTCTGACCTCAACGACTCCCGCGAGATTAACTTTGAGTACCTCAAACATGTGGTGCTGAAGTTCATGTCCTCCAGGGAGGCTGAGGTGGGCATGCATTACATCATTACCTGTGTTGTCAGTAACCTGCTGCCCATTCACATAGTGTGTAATTTACTGTAAGAGTGTGATTGGCTCTGTGAGCTGTCACTCACAGTTCTGTCTGACTAATGGCTGTCAGATGTGTTTGAACAATAGAGATAGGGCTGCCTTTTCTCTCTCCTTGCTCTCTCATGCTTTGCTTTCCCCCTCCATTCCCACTCAGCTGCTGTCACTCCCTCTCTGTCGGCCTTTCAGCCTCAGTTATTTTAGCATGACACACATTGTCAAAGCTTTACACTGAAATATTATTAGTGCTCAATGAAAATAATGACTACAGTATTACACACCAGGCACAAAATATAATTGTACGTATTTAGATACAAATAACAACAAATAAAAATAATTTCTCTTTTTCAGGCCTATCAGCTGATAAAAGCTGTGTCAGTGCTGCTAAACTTCACTCGGGAGGAAGAGGACATGCTGAAAGAGACTCTGGAATACAAGGTCTGGTTCTGTATGACTGATGGTGAAACTGGTCTCTTTGAGTTCATTCTTACCATGAAGGCCCACTGTATAGAACAGCTCAAATCTGATGCACTCTTAAGGCTTGACTCTGTGCAGTGCTTAACAAGAAAAATGATTGGTACAGCTGTGCCACAAATTGGCCAAGGGGAGGCTTTTGTCTGTGTGATACCTTTCTCTTTGTGCAAAAGCATGAAAAGAAAAAGTAAGTAATCTGTCTTACAATCTGCCTTTGTGATAAAGACATCAGCCACGAGTGTGCTTGAAGCATCACGAGTCATGTGATCAAATTCAAGCATTTTGACTTTCAATGCTTCTTTTAAATAGATATTTTATAGAGAATCTTCATATTTTTACAGAGATATTTTCAGCAAAAAAAGTCAAATTTGAATAGGTAGTCTCTCACTGGTCTTTGACCTACCCCTTTAAATGCAATGACTAGCTTTATGTCATTTGTTATACATGACAGAAATCAGCCATCATCTGCCCATGGTAATCAAGCCAGCTGATGACAAGCTGACTGCAAGCCAGTTATCTGATTCTGGGAGTCTTGTGCTTGGCAGTCTGCACCAAATTACAAAATTTAATTTAAAAAGACAACCCCCACCACCCTCCCGCTCTGAGTATTCTTGTTTTTCCAGGTATAACATTGTGGTTCATGTGCAATTTAATCATCTGTCTGTATCAGGGCATTCAGAGGGGACTGAAACAAAAATATTGTCCAGGTTTGCAACTAGGTTGCTTATTAAAGTAGGCAAAAGCTTCTCTTTGTCTTGTGGTTTGGTTGTTCTTTTCATATCGCAGATATGAGGTCTCTCGATTCTGGCTGTTATCAAAATCCAATCTATTCTCCATGGTGTTTTGCAGTACTGAATGAGCTTTGATGGCTGCAATAGTCATTTCTTTGTTTTTTATCTTCCTTCAGATGTCTTGGTTTGGATCAAAGCCCTCTCCGAAAGGCATTGTCCGACCATCTATTTCAGGAGCCCCATCTCACTGGAGCTGAGTTGTGGGAGAGAAGGGCACTGCTCCCTGACCCCCATCCATGTCTCTCTGTCACTGTGGCAACCAAGCTTGTCTTTTTATATCCAAGATACTTTTTAATGAGGAATCTGTTAAGAGCTTTTGAATAGTTACTTCCAGATTCCTGTGTAGCTTCATATGTCTCCTCTTGGAGATTGATACGGTCTTCTGTTTTTGCTCTTTTATTTTCTTCTTTTTTTCCTTTTGAAGATAAGGGAGAACTATCTCTAGGGATGGAAAAAGCTCCCTCAAACAGCTTAAAAGGGACAAATCCAAATTCGGATAATTTTATTACTGGTTATTTATTTTTATTTTCTGCGAGTGGTTTCTACTGATGGGGACCCCAACCTGAAGGGCTTGACAGTGGAGAAATTGAAAAGCACTTTCTCAAAGTAGCAGCATCTCTGTTTAAAAGGAGACCTGGAAGAGAGGCAAACCTCAGTCATGCTCTGGGAGGAAGCAGTTACTATGGAGTGGATTGAGATGAGGTGGTTTGTACCTGCACATTGGCTAAAGACTAAGAAACATGTCCATTACGGTCCATATTCATGGAAAATAAAACCAAATTGGTGGATATTTGTGGACCAGCAGATTGCTGCTACATGAAAAGTTGATGTACATCTATGATTAGGATTGTGTTAAAGTGGAAGTGGCAAATGTGTCAGAAATGTCACATTGTGTCACAGAAATGTGTCACAGTTTGACATTGGGATTAGCAGGTTGAGTCCCAGATTGGGGCATACCCATTTCTACCCTTGAACCAAGGCACTGCAGTAATTGTGTTGAGTTAAACATTCATCTCCATAAACGGCCAGTACAATGTGTAAGCATGTTGCCCTGTTACAGGTGACGGCTAAGCAGACAAACAATGTAGCACAATAAAAAAAATCAGAAACCAAGTCCAATAAGGTAGGTAACACTTTCTAACTTCAGTTTAAAACAGCTTTATTATTATTATTATTATTATTATTATTATTATTATTGTATTGCAGTGTATAGAGGGTATTGAGAACTAAAACCAATAATTTCATACCATCAAAGTGCTAAACTGAAATTCAGGATGGCATTATGACTATTTAATTGAGGAATTGAAGGCAGTCATGTTCTCTGTGCATGCATCTATATCGGTTGCATTTACCCTGAATTCATGTAAGGCAGGACTTTAAGTCCCTATAGGTGTGCCTTTCCAATTTTTCACAAGTTAGGCACAAAAAAGGCTCCTCAAGCTACAAGGTGTGTGAACATAAATGGCATTCTGGATACATTGGTCTTCCTGTGGGAGTGTGTGAGTGGCTGGTTTTCCTTGTTGACACTTGAATGTCACACAGTGAAGCGCTTCAGTTGGTAGTGGTCTGCCATCTACAGGGTTCAGCCAATGGAAGCAGAGGAAAGTGCTTCATTGAATTGCTCCCCCAATGTGTACCATGCACACTGTTGGAGTGTTGAGACTACCCCTCTAATTTCTGAGACCAGCAATCACCAGTGCTGCAACAGCACCTGTACATGCAAAGCCTGCAGCCCAAATACCATACAACCCCAATTCACTGATTTGGAATGAAGATTTCTGTCTTGCATGTCAAGCCATGTCAAAACTTTGCTTTCTGTTATTTAGGTGTTATATGTGAGTTTTTTTTATTTTGCTTCAGCTAGAGGCCCACTTTGTAATCTTTTATTCACTATCATGAAGTGTTTTCCACAATTCTCCCTCAGATAAAGGACAAGAACAGATGAGCAGAGTGTATGACTGTATGAAAATGAATGCACTGCAGAAATGTGACTGGGATGAACATCTCAATCCCATTCAAACCACTTCCTCTCCAGCGTGGTGGACCCTGACTGTGCCCTGATGGTGTTTGTAGAATCTTTTTTATCTTTCTTTTAATAAATAGTTCTGTTTTTGTATTAATCTGAAACTGATAAAGCTCCCTGTTGGGAGAGTTGACATGGAATCTACAACAAATTTTTTCAGTCTGTGGGATGGGGTCAATGGGGGAAGAAGTACTGTTCTTTAAGTGTAAAAATGAACTTGCATCAAAGTTAGCAAAATGTCAAAACTATAAATCTGGGAAGACACAGCCTACCTTTACCTGCCTTGTGTTTGTGTAAGATACATTCCATAAGATTATTTCTATATCAATAACTGTACATAGCATTGAGAAATTTATAAATCCCTGGATGTATATTACTTTGGTTGAAACTTTTGCTGTGTTTTGTTTATATATTTAAATATATATGTATACAATATATGTTTAAAATATATAAATCAGTATTTCATCTGTTATGAGCCTTTGCTGGAGAATTCGCCTCACTGTCCAACTGTTTTGTCAACAAGGACTTCATGGAATAGTATTATTCAGCAATTTACAGAAAACAAGCAAAAAACACCTGCCTTATTGTAGATGGCTGTTTGATTTCAAGAGTTGTAAGGTTATTGTTAGTCTGAAATGAACTGAAAAAGCTATACACATCCATATGCATTGGGGTTAAAAAAAAAAAAAAAAAAACAAACATACACTCTGTGCTCCTGGATGAAATGGTTTGAACATTGTAAACCTGAATTCTCCCAGAATCTAAGTGTTGCATCACACACACCCCATATTACAGTAGTCAGAGGTGTTTCTTTGGAAGGGGAAAACCAAAATGTGAATCTACAGATTCCAGAGTTCTCAGTTTGAGGGCTAGAAAGATTGTGTTTAGAGGTTCAGTCTGAAGGCAACATAAAACACTGGTGTTATGCTGCAGATACTGCTCATTGGTGTCTATGTATTGCATTGATTTTATTTCATTCCCTCAAGTGGGAGGCTTGTGTGTTTTTTGCAGCTTGTCTTGGTTTCATTACCAATGAAGAGATCATAATGTATTTTATTTTACATTTGGAAAATGTAATGCAAGAGTTCTGCTGTGTCGACTGGTCCTGTTTGGAACATGCATGCCATTAATCTCTTGAAGAGGAATGCGCTGAGCTTATCTCCATTTAGCGTCACTGGTCGTGATGTTTATGAGACTGCCTGCGTGAACTGAATTTTCCACAACGAATTGATCGAGCCAGCGTAAGAGAAATGAGTGTTGTGAGAATCAAGTGACTAATGCACTTTTTCAACTGGTACATTATTACCCCCCGTTAGTACCCTACTCATTCAGGTCTGTAACCTGTGCGATCACTACAGTACAAATACTATATAATTTACCAAATAATTGACATCAATAACAATTACTGTGCCACTACAAAATTCCTAATTCTTTTTTTTTTTTTTTTTTTTGCTTCTGTTGTATGTTATATAAAAATGAGGATTAATGTAAAATGATTTATTTTCATTTTCCTTCAATGCTTGGGGACTAATTGGTAGATGTGCATACCTGTATATTCTTTTTGGTTTGATTAAAGTTAGACTTCAGATGCAAAACAGACTGTTGTATGTTTTTTCCTGGTAATAGCACATTAAGAGGGCCCTGTTTTTGGAGATCCTGACAATATGGATTTAACAAATCCAGAGTGCTTTCCCACTGTGCTGTAAGCAGCTTTTCCCACTGAATCATTTCCCCTGCTCAGAGTGGTGGAGTTCTGTGCCAGCTGGGGTGCTTTCTACTGTACTCATTTATTAGCTGTTGCCCAGGTTGGGTGGATTTTATTCTGGATGTGGCAAGGAAAACAATGCCTGTCTAATTCTTATATACTGCATTTGTTCCAGTTTCACAGTTAACACTCCCGACCAAGCTTTTTTTTTTTGATAGTTTTGTCCTATATTCCTCTATTTTGGGATGTAGGTGGGGTGAGGGAAATGATCAAACACACAGGGATTTGGCAATCAACAGTTCATTTCCATTACTGTGTTGCAATGGATTTCCCTGGAAGAGCTAAAAATATTGACTTGCTAAAGTTACACAAATTCACCATAATGGCTATTAAGTGGAGTATTGATGAAGAAATAGACAGTCCTCACCATCCTAAGCAAAAAAAGCACAGGGGCTGGGTGCATGTTCACCCACAGTAAAGCAAGTCATGTCAGGTTGACTGATTGATAAACTTGTTGTGTTGGAATGGTTACAGGTTTGAATGCAGCCCTACACTATGAATGGTCATTGGTTGAACAGAATAATAGCACAACCATGCTGGAGAAGCGAGTGACAAAGTATTCATCTAGAAATAAATGCACTGGCTGATAAAGACATGAGTTCCTCCAAAAATGATGATCCATGAGGTTTATTGCAGCAGGCACTTCACAATGACCACCCCCCCCTCACCCACCCAAAAAAACAAAGACTTCAAATCAGCTCCATTGCTTTATATTAAATGTATGCTTCTCTCTGTACAAAAATGACAATGAGGGGAAAAAAGGATAAAACCTAAATCTTCAATACTAAGCCAGCTAAATAAAACACTCAATTGGGTACCCTGTTGTACTCTGAAAGGTACTTTCCCCCTCTATTGCTGCACCACTGGCCATGGCACATTTGTGACTGCTTTCCCCAAACAGTCTCTTCTCTGCTGGATTAAATAAGATGTTTATTGTATCCTCACATTCAATCATTTAAAAAAGTATGTCAGGATGATGCCCAAGACCATGTTTATGATATAGAAAATAATATTAATAGTGTACATTAAATACAAGAATATTTCCCCTCACAAACCCATCAATTCCTCTTTTTTCCCCTCTATTTTATTTACTTAATTTTTGTATTTTAATGGATTCTGTCCTGGAAGAAAGCAGTAACTATGTAGAGATACGCTTTCAGCAGAGCACACCCCTGGGCTCTCCCATTCAGTACTCTGTCCTCCTCATTGGCTCAGGGCGTCAGTTCGTCAGACAGTCTTTCTCGCAGTGAGAACTCGAACAATGGATCCTAAGCCTCCGGCAGCAAAAGCCTGGATAAACGGAATAGGGGGGAAGACACATGAAAATACTGCAACCGCCTCTACCATCTTAGCTGGCAATCCAGGTTAAATGTTTTTGGAAGTTAATACTTTTTATGTGAAAAATCATTTCAACTTCAAAAAAAAAAAAAAAAAAGGTGTTTTGTGAGTGGGTGGCCAACTTGAAAAGACTTTGGTGGTGCCTATGTTCCATTTGCCTTCCTTATATGAAAAATAAGCTTGAACCCCTGAAGCCTGAATGGTTTGTAGAGTAATCCAGTAGTCTTTGATCCAAAGAAGAACTGAGGTGTGGAGGAGGCCTTGAGCACTGCGCTGCGCTGCACTGGCCTGCCACTGCACTAAGGACTCACTCTTGTGCTGCAATACCCATGGGAAGGGGGGTTGGTTAGTCTGAACACAGTGTGGCACAGCAGCCACTGAGGTTGACAGGCATTGCATCAGGCTCTGCAAATGACTGCAGTAAGTTCTGCTCTACAGGGGGCTGGGGGCCTAGATCAGAGGCCAGTTTAAAGAGCCTGCTCCACAGCGAATCATTCAAACTGGAGTGGAGAGCACTAAAGGCAGATGCCCAGGTTTAGTGAACCCCAAACATGACAAACTGAACAATGAGCCAAGAGGTGGTGTGCAACAAATGATGACAAGGGGAAGTAACCTGTCATTAAATATAAATAAGTTGCATGCAAATACCCACACAGATATCATCACTTCCAGCCATCACGGCCTTTCCTGCTCAATTCAATATGCAAAACCAGACTGCCCTAACCTCTATCAGTGCAAGCTTGTTGTGGGTACCACACAAGTCAAGCCTGTTCAACTGGGGCATGATATTTTCACTGCTGACACTGCAAGCACCACTGTTGTGGAAAGAACAACACATGGGCCAGATGAATCATCCAGAAAAAGAATGCACATCGATCAGTCTGACACACAGTCTAGAATAAATACATCATTTGGCTGGCATAGCAACAAGGGCAAACACTACCACACAATCGACAGACGGCATGCAGGAACCCCCTCAGTCAAGACGCCATGCTCACTTTTTCATGCCACTGTAGCAGGATGGCACTGCTGTTCTCTGAGGGCTTCTCAAAGCCTCTGTAGATGTACTTCATTAAGAGGTCCACGCCGTTCCTGTCCAGGGATTTGACAGCCGTTTCGATCTCTGCACTCCTGAAGGATGTCAGCACCCTTAATACTATTGCCTGGGCCCGCTCCTACATGCAGAAAATGAGAGAGGGAGAAAGATAGAAAGAAAGAGTAAAAGAGACAGAGATGGTGAGGTCTTTGGGTCTGGATTTAGAATGAACAAGGTGTGTTTGTTCTAGGCCTCTTTACGTCCATGTACATATTGTGAGAGAGGGGTGGGAACACAAATCAGCCAATGAGAATCTGCTTCCCAGGAGAAACATTTTTTTCACTAATTGCCAGAGAACACCAAAAACACATAGTAAAATGCCAACAGCTCTGTGATGTCAACACACAAACTGTGACTGGCTATTCTGCTGAAGTAGAGGCTGCAGACAAAATTCAGACACCAGCTCATGGCAGACAGAAACTAAAACTCAGCACATTAATACAGAGCAGGTTTACCTTAATTGCTGGGTTCTTTGTGTTGATTGGAGGGTTCCTCAGTGCAATGTGAAAAGCTGTCATCATGTCTCCTGTGCATTGCAGCTCGTTAAGGAAAGCACAGTAATCAGCACTCTCCAATTCTGTTAAGTTCAGTGAAGAGTTTCAAATGGAGCCTCATCAACCCACTGATAGAAAACAGTATATCTCTGACAAATGAATCAACATATTTTTGTACACTTCTGAGCTTACTGTTACATGGCCTAGTCTATTAAATTGTGTACAGATGGTCTGAATTACTCCTTAAGCATTTTGATTTTTTAATCAAATAACACTGCATTCAGGACATCCAGCAAGGCAATTTATTTATTTTTTTAATTACGAATAAGCAGGAATGGACAATCAGGAACCAAGGCAAAAAAAGAAGAGAGAAATAACATCAATCAGGACTGACATGATTCCTGGAAAAGTGAGATGATGGATGTGGCTTGTCTGGCTCTGCAGATTCTGGCAGAAGCCTTTGCTTTCCACTGAAGGCTGCTGGAAACCCCTGCCACTAACAGCATCCAACAGGGATGGCCATGGTGTCAGCCATCAATTCAAAACCCCAACATAATAAAAATCAGAAGCACATTAAAAATACACAGCTCCCACATTTGAATACAAATATTAAGTTAGACATGGTGGAAAGTGTGCATCAGCAATTCTTTTTTGAATCAAGTTTTTTTTCTCTTCAAGAGACAGGAATAATGTGTGCTTGTGACTTGCCGAATTACTTTCGTTACATTCATGTCTACTAATCCATACATAGCCCAAACCCTCACCCAATGCAAATACATACTAGAGGGTCACAGTGAAAAGTGTGGTAATAGTAGACATCTGTCAACACACAAAACTCTTCTCACACTCTAATCAAAGGACATTAAGAGAGATCTTTCCCATTGGCACTCACTGGGTCTTACCTGTGCCACAAACGCTATTCACATGCCTTCATCAACTTAAGGGCAACTACAAAACACATTGTACCATGCACTTTCCAACCTGGAGCTGTGGTTTGTGTCAAATCATCAGTTGCTGAATGTCATGGCTTGTGAATTTATTCATTTAGCACTTCATCAGATGAACTTTAATTAGACACCATCTTTTGTTCCTTTTCTCTTTTCATCAGCACACTTGAGTTGGAAGAGTCTATGTATTATTAATGCAGCAGACGGCTCAATTAGCACAGGCTTCCATTTCACATGTGCTTAATATTCAGAATATTGGGTCGGATGCAGGAGATGACAGCTTGTTGCCGGACACCAAGAGTGGAGCACCTTGCCAGGAGGGAAAAACGCTAATAGGTTTCCAAACATCACTTAATGGTGATGGTGATGGTGTGAAAGTCTCTGGAACTATGGTGGGGGGAACAACGCTGGTGCTTACGTCAGTCTGCCAGTGCCACTCACTCTCTGGAGAGCCTGCCCTGCAAACAGCCATCCGTCAACCATACAATCAAGCAGCTGCATCCTCAGCCATTACAGCCATTGTTTCCAGATCCTTATACAACACAAAGTAGCAGTCAAGAGCTCTGAATTTATGAGTTGACCTAAGGTAGTTGACTAGAAGGGACTAGCCAATTGGAGCTCACTCACTTCGATGGATGAGGCATTGATCCCATACTTCTAATGTGACTGTTATGCCTCAGGTAATGACCACCAGTCACAGCTGCAACAGCAACGATGACCCCTTATTCTTGTGATTAGTTAGGAAAAACCTAGGGCATGCAGGAAGCTCCTGTTTTTAAGACGCATGTACAGAGTTAAAATTCATTCCTAGCAGTGGTCCCATTTCTGATGCCATTCCCCAAAATTAGCCTTTTATGGTGCCATGTGCAAGTGTGGCTCCCAGTGGGCTTTGCAACTGAGACAGTGGAGCGATGCCCCAGTTAGCTTTGGCAGGAACCTGCAACACCTCGAAAAGAGAGCAGGACAGTGGAAGGAGGAGTTAAGTGAGATGCAAATGTTTCTGTTTTTTGTTTCTGCCTTGGGAAATCAAGCTCCATGGCCACAGACACTGGGATCAGCACCTTTTCCAGCTTCCTTACAGCTGTGGTATTGAATCAAGAGTTTGCTATAAATGGGGGTGCAGTCAAAATTACATATAAAACTAGTCAGAAAACCTCACTTGACACCAGCAGTGAACATCGCGTCACATCTACAACTAACAACAATCACTAAATGTAAATCCCAAACCTAAAACTCTGACCACTGAAACATAAAATCTGAATATCTGATCAACTGCAATCCAGCGTATGTAGCAAACACGATAATAGAGCAGTTTGGCTAAGTGTAGTGCAGATCACGGGTATAATCAGGCGTCTACTGCATATCCCTGAGTGGGTACATCAGTTGAGGGTATTACTTGGTGTCTTTCGAACTTTACACTACATCTAACTCCAATGCAAAGCCCTCTAGCTCTTTACAGCCGCTCCATTTCTGTTTCTGTCTACTTGCCCCACGAGATCAGTTCTGGATAGTCCCCACTGGCCCCAGTATGTCTCGTTCTCTTTTCCATAGCTATGCCTATCGCAGCTGTGCTCACTATTCAATGTTTTCGCCTGCTAAGTAGCTAGTGACATGGCAGATGGCTACCAGTGATAACACAGCAAACAATAACAACTGTAACCCACAATCAGATGTGTTCTCAGGTTACCATGAATTCCCATAACAGCTGCAGGACGGTCTTAATAGAATTTCCCCACCAACAACAGCCACAAGTTCAGACAGCCAGCACCAATACTGAACAGCTGAGCGCTCAGATGTAGGTTATATATTAATACAGACCCCAAAATTCCCAAGTTCTATTTTAATATGGCTATTTTTAGCCATCAAAAGACAGTGAAGACCAATTTTAGCGGAGGTTTTAGCATTGGCACATTTCAACTTCAACTTTTCAGCAGTTCAGTCATTCGAGCAAATGTAAGGTTAAATTCGTGTAAAAATGGGAGACGAAATCTGTCAACTTGACTACTGTTTACAGATAACTAGCTCGCTAGCACTGGTTCAGGCAGACAAACCTCAAAACAAGATTTCCCACAAAGTGATTGCTCTTTAGAAAGCAATTATATAAATACAGCAAGCTATCGTTGGCTATACGAAAGCCGTTATCTGTGTAACATTAGCCTGCCAGCGTGTACACTTCTGTCGATAGCATATATCACAAGCACTGGTGCTTAAGTCAGCTATGCTAGCAAATAAACCACCTCTGTTGCTAACTACATTTTACACCCAGACATATTTTGAAAATTAATGCTGAGGTGATAGAGTAAAGATTTTCGCTTCATTTTGTGTACAACCAACTAGCCAGCTACCCGAGCGGGCTAGTATACATCAACTATCTCGGTGGCTAGCTCGCTAGTGAGAGCTATCCTACATGATGCTAGGTAGCTAGATAGCTAACGTTACGATTTCATTACCCTCTTTGGGTATTATTTATTTACTGAGTTACTACATTTCGTTTTTGGAAATTACTTATTTATTTGAAATTGTCATCACATAATCGGTTGTCCCATCAAAAGGATATTGCCTGATGAGATTGTCTACCTCTGTGGCGTCCGGTCCCTGTTGCTCAGCCGCCTCCTCCTGCTCATCCACAAATTTGTTCTCATCGTATTCATCGATATCAACCCTCCTAAACCGCGACGACAGTGTGTTTTTCGCCATGGGGGCCACTTGGTAAAGACACGATCGCAAGCTAGCTTACCGGCTAACGTTAACTAACGCAAGTCCACTCTTGAACTGTTCTGGGTTGTGTAAAACTCTGTGCGTTAATAAGCTGCAATACAGACCGCCTCGGTGGCGTGTCACCTCGATAACAAAACATAAACAGGTCGACTCGTGTAACGTTACCCTCACTCCCACTGTCACTCGAGTGTGACTGCCGCTCTCTGAATCTCCACTCTCTCACACACACTCTTCTCTGTCACAGGACTCTCCGCTTGCCAGGACCTAACGGAAACGGAATTACCTCATACTGCCAATTCCAAACCTGACAGATATTTTACCCCAGAATTTATACCCTATCTCGGAATTCAGGGTCAATCGGAACCCAGCGTTAGAAGTACAAGACGAATAGTTTAAGTTATATCTGCTTGCAAGTTGTCAAGCTTCGCGAACTTGATTTATATACAGTATATATATTATATATTTTATCTGTTTTATTAGTTGCAAAAACTAAAATTCATGCCAGCCATTTAACAAAAACTAAATGGCTGGCATGAATTTTAAATCACTCGTTGAACCTGGTGGTTAAGTCACAAAATCAAGTTCAAAAGAAAATAATACACCATTGAAGCACTGATATGCATCACCATCAATTCCCAGACCATACTTGTGGTAGGGTTGTTTCAAATCAATATTTTCAATCTCTGATGGAGAGTTAGGAAAATACATTGATTTTTTAGGAATAGTCTGCCTGCAAGCTTACAGAATGTTAGCTTGTAGTTAGTTATGAGCTAGTAAGCCTAGTGGCAGGGAGTTCCGTGAGGTGAGTCATGGGTTGGCTATAGTACCTCTGATGGAAGCTTTAAATTGACAGGTATTACCATGCCAGACGTTCTCATTATACACCACAAACTCCTTTGCCACCAGGACCTGTGCAGTGGTGCAGCTTGACATGTTAGAAAATATGAAAAATGGTGTGTATGTGAAACACATCTTGTATCTTCTGATATATTGTCAGATTTTACTTGCATGTGCAGAGAAATATGTATTTGTATGTAAGTTGAATACTACCTCTCTCTCCCATCCAAATCCACCAAAAATTCAGAAGCTGAATTGTTGCAAAGTATCTTCTGAGACTGATCCTCATTGTACAGTTTCCTTAATTTTGCAGAAATAGTGTATAATGCTATATATCATATTCTCCTCTGACATAAATGCCAATAACTAGATATTTTGTTTTTGTTTTGTCTACTTTGTGCTTTTGGCTTCCTGCTCAGGTGGGAATTACCCACTTGCCTCTCTGAGCTATACCATGTGTGCTGCACTGTATGATTTTTCAACAGGGGTTGCTAAAGTACCTCTAGTTCTCAATAGAAAAGTTTTGGAATGGCCACTATCTTTGTAGCAATGGAAACAAACAGCCAATGACAATATTCATACATCATCCATTCAGATTGACTATATGGTTATATATCAACATGATTAGAATAATAGGTCCTTACTGCAAATCTTGCAGGAAATATATGGGGCTAAAACCTTACACGCTGAATATTTAACCACTTAACAATACATACTTTTCAACTATCTTCCCTTGGATACTGCATTATCCTCTGCATAGATTTTTTTTTAAGTTAATGCATTAGTCATGTAACAACAGGGAGAAATTATGAAAATTCATTTGATTTTATTGCTACTCAGGGTAGGTTAGCATCTGTAGGAGTTTTTTTTTTTTTAAAAGATACTTTAGAAAGTATCCTTTAGAAAAAAGGAATATATATGTATAGCACTGAGTTAAAGGTGTCAGATTATAAAACAGATGATAATACAAGTCATTATAATGTTAAAATTGTTAATATAATATTATACTAATTGCTAATATAGTTTATTTATGTACACAACATATTGCTGTAATTGTAATACAATTTAAACTAACTATCATTTGGTTGGTTGAAAGCATCAAACGCCACCACCACCAGATATTTAAAGCCCATGAACCTTTCAAACATAATGGAACAGTCCTCATCCCTCAGTTGATAAAATTGGTTTCGCCTGTAACCCGGTAGATGTTTCGCTCTGACCGAAGTACTTCCTTTCCTGTAGCAGTCAGCAACAGAAGATGGTGAGAAATCGCTTCCCAGTATTAAAATCTATCGTAATCCTACACAGTTCCCCTCAGATATCTTACAGTGATCAATAAAAGCATATAACAAAACTCAGTTATACACGACTGAGGGTATATTAATTTTATAAATCCACGGTTTTCAGATGAAACGCTTGGAAGTTCGTCCAATCTTTGCCGACGTTTCTCTCTCTGTCATCGAACGATGTTGGCTGGTTACCCGACCTTATTATAGTATAGTTGCCCAGGAAATAACTATAGGTCGCATTATTCTCTTAAATATCGGCGACCGTATGTCAGTATGCCCATGTACACCTGAATTATTCAAACCAGTAGGGGATTTTTTTGTCCATTGGCTAGCTGGCTAACTTGCATGTGTAGCTAATATCGGTTCGTTTGCTTGCTAGCAAGCTAGATAACGCTTACATTTTTGCTTCGAGGAGATGATAGTTTGTAAAATGTGGTGGGTAGCTAGCCGAATCAACTGATAGCCAAAGCTAATTAGCCGTGGTGTGTATGAAGGTTATGAAATTCCGGGGTGCATGTAATTGAACGTGCCAGTTTGTGTCGAGTAAATTCGTGCAGGTTGCAAGCCAAGGGTGAATTGCTCTAATTTATGATGGTGATTTTTGAACTTGCATAAGGGTGATTGTGTATGAGGAAGTTTACGGGTGAAAACTTGGAGAGCAGCAATATGCGGAATTATCTAATTATCTGTGTGGTAGATCGGGGAGTGGGTTAGCATCACAGTCTGGTGTAATCTTCAGGATCTGTGGTACCGCTCCAAAGCTTTAAATTATGAAAATGGGTCCTGATGTTCGCATAAAATGTGCAGGTGGCCGCGTGGCTTCCTGTGACAAACTTCTGCCCAGAAGTGTGGTTGCATCTTGGATTGTGAATCCATTAAATGTATTTTAATTGCAAACCTGTTTTGTGTGTTTTTATTCCAAGGCAAAGATCAAGGCTCGAGATCTTCGTGGCAAGAAGAAAGAGGAGCTGCTGAAGCAGTTGGATGATCTGAAAGTGGAGCTGTCCCAGCTGCGTGTTGCCAAGGTCACTGGAGGAGCTGCTTCCAAGCTGTCCAAGATGTGAGTATGGGAAAAATTAATCCTGGTCAGACAACAGTGTGCCAGTTTGGACTTCCTACTGAACTGTGACCTGACAGCATTGAAACATTTGAATGTAATGCAGAGAGCTTTAGACTTTCCAGCATAGTATGAGGGCACCTGGTCTCTCAATACTGCTCCATTCATAACTATTTTGATTAGATCCCTTCCTAAATAGAGATATTGTACACCAGGTGGGGGCTCTGTACCTTATTGGTTGATTGATAAATTCAAAAAGAGTGAAATTTTGGAATGGCTGACAGAAGATGATTGCAAAGGGGGTGGAATTTGTAGGTGAATCTTTAAAAATAGGTGAGAGGTGGTGACAGTTAATGGACTTTAGGCTGCTTACACAAGGTGAATGTGGTTTTAAAATTTGAAAAGGTGGTGAGTGAGTAAACCCCCTCAAGGAGACATTAATGTGGATATCCAGGTTCTTTGATGAGCTGGTTAGTGATATAAACAGTATGGTTTACAGAAGGCTAAGTATTTGTGTTTGTCTCCTGTACCAATCTCATTGTTGCCACTGCCTTTTTGTGTGCCCATACCCAGATTTGTGAGGATTTTGTTGTTTTCTGACTGTAAACTCTTCTGAAGTTCATCAATAGCCACACAGATGCCCCTCTCTGTCAAAGAAAATCTTTGGCTCTCAATGCATGCTGGAACGTGGAATGTTGTTTGTTCCTATGGGTTATTTAGTTTAATATGGTTTGGCACCTTTTGCTCACAGGTGGCAACCCACAGCACAAGTTCATGAATGTTTTCCCCTCTCTCCCTCAGCCGTGTGGTCCGCAAGTCCATCGCCAGAGTTCTGACTGTCATCAACCAGACTCAGAAAGAGAACCTGAGGAAATTCTACAAGGTAAAGATTTTTGATGTTACTGGTTGCTCTTTGATTTTACTCCATTGTCAGTGAAAGGGAATTTATAAATAGTCATTTATAATGAACGCTGAAAGAAATGTGTGTAGGCATGAAAAGCAATGCATACTTGCCACCCCACAAATAATTACTTGTGAAATGTAATTAGGAATGTCCTGTACAGGAAAAAGGGACAAATGTGGAGTTTTACTTGTGATGACTGTGGTTCGCATTAGCATGACTGCTATATTTCCTCTGCAAGACCATCACCCAGCACTGCTCATCATTGCCGTGGATGCAGTGTGAATATATTCTTGCTATAGTAATTCTCCTCACCATTGTGGAAAGGAGAGTGGCTGACCACTCCAGATTGCCACTGTTTTGGCACCCAAATCTGGGGAGTTGGCCAACATGTTTGTGTGTGTGTGTTTTTTTTTTTTTTTTTTTTTAAAAGAAAAAGGAAAGGAAGATACACACCTGAAATGAGTTATTGTAAATTTTATGTCTATGATGTGTACTGTCCAGCACCCCATCACTTTCACTCTCAGCCATCAGTTGAGACACTCCTGCTATAATCAATTATACATGCCACATTTGCAGCATATCAGTGAAGCAGGAAAACTTGATGCTTGTGTCACTGAATCATTCAATTCCAATTCCTCTTTTTCTTGCCTGAACACATTCTAGAGGTTCAAAGATGCAAAAAGGTTTTTTTGTACTCCACTGTCAAGCGAACATATGGAAAAAGCTTATTTCAAGCTGAAGTCGGGTTGATGTATTGGAAAAATACATCAAAAGTAATCAGACATTTGTGGATGATCAATTTGTGGATGATTTCATTAGCACTTTACCCTCATCTTACACCTCATACTTCAAATCACTACTAAGGCAAGAAACAATAAAATCTTGACAGTTAATCTTGTTGGAGCTTTAGTACTGTCACCCTCCACCTCTCTGACTAGTTGACCAATTGTCAGATAGGACTGTAAATTATCGGTTAAAAGGGAGAATTGGTAAGGTTCCACTGTGCTCGTAAGTTGGTGCAGCACATGAAAAGAATATAATTTTTAGTATGGGGTGCACAGCTGTAGTCAAATGCCTTTTTTATCTCTAGTAAAACTGTGAAATAGTAAAGAAAAGACTTTGATTGGGCTAAAATTTGCTTGACTTGTCCATTAATACAATGTCATGACCCGGTACAGAGATCTTAGTATTTTATCAACAAAATTTATGTTGACAAAGCACTGATGGTATGTTTATGTGGCTGTTCCATTGTAGTTTCAAAGCCCCAGCATTGCCAACAACCTAATGCTTTATGGTTGTGTACAGCTTCTGTCTATTTTGCTACATTGTGAATATCTTTGTCTTTAGGGCAAGAAGTACAAGCCCCTGGACCTGAGGCCCAAAAAGACCAGAGCTCTTCGCCGTCGGCTAAACAAGCACGAAGAGAGTCTACAGACCAAGAAAATGCAGAGGAAACAGCGCCTGTATCCCCTCCGCAAGTTTGCCGTCAAGGCATAAAAGGTGTTTTTTTTGGCATTGCAAATAAAAAACCACAAAAGAGGAAAATATGCCTGCATTTATTTTTCCTAATAGGAAATGCAAGTGACTATAAAGCATTTTTAAATGGGAAGTGAAGGGGCATTGCTGGCTGAGGATGAGATGACTTGTCTGTCAGTTCACAGTATTGATGAGAATACGCCACATACCACATACACACACTACATACAGGTGATGATGACACTTATTTGGAACCATGAGACAAGATTAAGAGATGGTTCTGATCCTAATTTACCTCCATTGGAATTGCAGATGAACATGTATGGCATTACATTAATGTTAGAAGTTGAGTGCACAAGAAAAGAATTTGAGAGCAGAATATTGCTCATATTGATTCTGCTCACACTTAAGCTTTGTCCAATTGTTCTTGGCCTATAATCGACTACAGCATTACTGCCAAAAATCCAGCCAATAAGAATTGACAATGTTTCCCCCCAAATTTAACTTCCATTTTCATTTGACTTACTGATTTATTACTGATAACATGTTATCTCTGATGGGTAAGGAAGCAGTGTATTACTAGTTGGGTACTAGTGGAGAAATAATGTTAGTTACCTGTTAGATCCACAATTGCCATTTTGCATTGACCTCATCTTAAATAACATAATACATCAATTAATAAAAAATTGTCATGTACATAGGTCTCCTGGAAGAATCAGTAATGATCATTTAAACTGGGCATTCAGTTTGGTATGGTGATATGGCATTATTACTGAAATCATTTTAAGGGGTTGCTGAGATGCATATTTTAAAAAGCCAAAGCCATAAAAAATCATGGAAGCATCAACCTGTAAATGGTGACCATTTATTTTTGAAAATAGGCCAGGCTTGCTGTATCGTCAAGATTGCTCCCACTGAAGGCGTTTGAGAGCGTCGTCCTTGTTTCCATCCAATTCTAAACAGACTCTTACCATGCTGACTTGTATTTTTTTAAGACCTGGGATTCCCCTTAAACACCCTTTGAGATTATGATGTAATAATGGGGGGCTGGCCATTCCTTTTGCAGCATTAGTCTTGCTCTCCTCTGTGGCCTCTGGGGTTTCATTTTACTGGCACACTGTGGCAGTGGTCATCTGATTTCATACTTTTTAATAGGGTCTGATATTTCAGCCAAACCCAACCTGAGCCTGAAGACACCATGTACAACATATTACGAAACAAGGTTGTTAAATACATATGCTATTTAATGAAACACACATGCAATATTTTCTTTTTGGCAAGAGAAATAAAAATGGCAGAAAATGAAAGACAAAATTTTGTCTCTGGATGTACTAACTCGGATAGAACCTGTGGGGTTCTGAAAATGATGAAATCTTAACAGAGTTCGTATGGCAGCATGTACAATCGTACATTGTGGAGATGGGACTATTCATTTGACTGTGGTTTTGTACTCCTCTCAGAATTAGGAGTGATTTGTGTCAGATTGTATCAATGCCAAGTATTACCAGTTTGGCCACAGTATGTTTGGTATAAATAAATACAACACTAAGTAAAATAGTCTTGTCAAATATAGATGATACTATGTGTCCTGGCTTGGTACTCCTTAATAAATGTAACGTGATTCACGGTATTGAGTGCTGTATACTGTACCATAAAATAGGGACACTGTCATTGGACATACTGTAGCTTTGAGGCATGTGTGGCAGAAACTGTGGTAGTAGGCTACCGACTTACAGTCTTGGAGATGTGCCTTTACCTGCCCCATTGTTGCCCAGTTTTAACTCGTCAATTTGACTGTGCTAAAAGGCTAATTGACAGGTCATTGAAAGTGTGGACTGTATTAAAGGTTTGGAAAGATCAGAACAGAAAAGTATTTTTGGTACGTATTGTGCTCAACTACCCTGTGCAATGTATTTTAGTGTAGCACAACAGGTACTGTGTGCCCCCAGCCTCTGACACCTGTGGATTATGTCCATACACCTGTTGTGACCAGGTGAGCAACAGAATCATTAATTTCACAGTATCTGTAATTTATGTGGAATTTACATGGATTGTATATACTTAAGGCAGGAGCAATTTGTTGAGCGATTTTGTTTCTGAAGAAGCATCCAACATTAAAACTATTGCAATAGATTCAAATGGAAACAAATTCTTATAAGTTACAATGTCTTTACAAGCAAACAAACACATAGGTACCTAGTTTCCCTGTAACAGTGGAACCTAATACCTACATTTAAAATATGCCTGTACAATTTTCACAATGGAAAATGGAGTCAGAACATCAGGAAAAATGCCTTTATTTACAAAACTCAAGAACAGTTATGAAAAATGGTAAATACAGCATACACTGTGGAATATAGTGCTTGTGCTTTAATGTTTGGATTTTCCACTCAGTTGATTTGGAAATCCTGTTAATCTTTTCTGCTTACCTCCCCAAATTGTGCCTGGCGCAGTCACCAGTAGCTATAAATTTGCTGTGCAGCTGGTGGTTGATGTTTGGGATTGATTCGGCGGCAGCTGTACGGTGTCAGCAATGTGCCGTTTTTCTGGGTTACGGCTTTGATTAGTGACGGGTGGATTTTGTCCTGGCTTTGATATTGGGGCATGCTGTTCCTGCTCCTAGCGCATGCTGTGATTACCCTTCACAAAATACCTGTGTGAGCTTGACCAGGTAATTTGCAGTTGTGGGGAAGAGGGAATCATTGGAAGGCTCAATACCTTGCTGCAGAGGGACAGCAGTGAAAAGTGACTACTCTGGGACTCTCAAAACCATGCTGAAGAGAAATCAATTCCCAGGACCTAAGATGCTTGCCAAGGTTTTAGGGTTTGGAGTGATGTGACCAGTGGTGTGACTGCCTGTTATATAGTTACTGCTGAGTTGACTTGAGAAACTGAAGACCTTTACATAAGATGTCAGGATTCCCACCCATTCATTTTACAATGTATATTTCCTTTTGGCTTTACAAATGCTTTAGAGGAATGTGTCCTGTCCAATATCCAAGAAATCCCACTAAGGGGTATTTGTTACTGACAGGAAAGATTTAACATGTCATTTGGAGTTGCCTGGAAACAGATTTCATGTGTTTTGGCTCAAATTATAACAGGCTGTGACCGTATGTACATATACTCAAACTCAAATGCCTTGTGACTTTATGCAGCATTAAAGTGGTTAAGCTCACCTTCTTGTAAAAAAAAAAAAAAACAACAAAAAAAAAAACACTTCTGACGATGGGTTCCTCTCTGGTTGCCATAGCCTAGGGTTATGGATGAAAGAGAAAGAAGGTTTTCCTGCCATTTCCATGGTAATGGAAACAAAAAGGTTGACTGTAATCTGGCCTTTTGAGAAACTGAGAGGATAATGAAAGTGATTGACAGAAGTTTTAAAGGGGCTTAATGGAACGGGTGCAGATCCCCTGCAGATAAGAAAATGGAAGGTCAGAGTTTCAGTTTCAGAGTGAGAAGGCAACTCCTGGTCAGCTCCAGTTTTAATAATGAACTGCATGTGTACAAAGCCGATTTTCCACACTGCAGGGTTTACAATTTAATGTAATGTAGGATGCCGCATGCGTGGAACTGTCACATAAAACAGGTTTGCAGTTGGCCCAGTTGCCGTGACATTTGACCTTTAC
This sequence comes from Albula goreensis, assembly GCA_022829145.1. Lineage (NCBI taxonomy): Eukaryota > Metazoa > Chordata > Actinopteri > Albuliformes > Albulidae > Albula > Albula goreensis. The sequence continues at coordinate 28,065,019 of CM040744.1, read as the reverse complement.
AAAGTCACAGAAGCCTGAAGTTCAGGTCAGTTTAAGTTTTTAATCTGATCCAATTTATTCCAATTATTTTTTACAAATAATTTTCAGTTTGTCTATCAATGAATTGAGTGAATGCTCTGCACTGATGAAAAAGTAACAATGGCTAAAACATTTTCTTGAAAGGACCATGTATGTTGAAAAAAATGTTTGCATGTGCTGAAATGGCCTTTGAGATTAAGTATAGTATAAATTAAAGTTTTCTTTGCAAACACAAATTTTCTATTTGTAATGATATATTTTCACTTCTGCTGAAGATGTGGCCCATGACTTGGTCTAGCTACTTTAAGGGGAAGTATTATTTTGAGATGTTGAAAGTAAGTTAATAAATATATTTGAACTTTGACTGCTCTGACACTAAATGCTCTTTATAATCAAATATTAATGGATACATTTTACATTGTATTAACATGAGTTTGTGTTACCAATTTAATGAAGGGAAAATTTCTCACCTGTTGTTCTTTGGTTTTGGATTTGAAAATGATTCTCATAGTTAGGGTAATTAGTTTGGGTGTCTCTGGCTTTGCTATTCATTATGATTTCTTTTTGTAAGACACATCATGTGGTTCCATAAGGAGTGATGAGATTCCCAAACTTAAGAGTTCTTCTGGCTGGGTTATGGTGTCTCTCTCTGTCCCCAGTAGATCTGGCTTCCTCCTTGATGAGGCATATAAATTACTGTGATAGTTCCATTTGACTCTGGCTCCTGACTGCACTGAAAAGCCCTATGAGCCCAACGGTCGTAAATGGAGTGGGATTTGGAGGAGATTCCTCATATGTCACTGACAGCCACAGATTAAAAAGGGTGATGTCTGTGAGCATGTGCATTTATGCACATCATGTGTCTTGAGGCAACAATAGAGCCAACGCCATGGAATAATAACACTTAAATATGAATTCTGAGATCTTCCATGTTGTAGTTTTCCCCCAGTTATAATTGGTTTGAGGGAAAATTGCCCATGTGGGATATTTTGATGACATAGGAGCTTGGATAATTACTCTCTTTTAGATGGTGAAATGATTTAAAGGGGGATGACAAAATAGAACATGTCTGTAATATTCAGTTCTGTCAGCATATTTTTTTTGCCTACAGAGTATACATATTCCATTCTTCATGTATTTTTTTGAATGCAATGAAAGTTGAGGTCTCACAGGGGCAGTGCATTATTATTGCAGAACCTGTTATGTTTAAGTTTATGTGTATGACATGTAAAACCATGAAAATATATGAGAGTTGAAGTGAATTTTAAAGTGGAAGATGTCTTATAAATATTTGAATTAATTGTGTTCCAGACCAGTTGTTCATATTATAGCATTAGTATAAAATGGTATCAATGTATAATCAATTTCTATATTTTACACTGGTTATTCATTTGATGTCATGGAACCATAATCCAGGTAATGGGACTGAACAGCTCATGAAGAATGGTAGTACTCATTTACCCCTAGTGTAGTTGGTTAAGCACCCACAAGGAGGCAGTATCTATCTGCAATGTGCATATCTGTCAGTAGGGGTATTCTCTTCAATACATGAGTTGAAACTGTCATTAAATGTAAGTTAATGGAAGGTCGTTGTTACTCAGCACATAAATGAGGCTTTTGATGATTGGGTGTGCATTTTTTACATTTGTGCCTCTTGTATCTGACATAAATGTTTGTCTTTGGTATTGAGAAATTAATGTAACAGAAAGTGCATATGATCTTGATTAAGCAATGTAAAAGTTATGGTATGCAAATTTCTAGTGCTTTCAGACTAATATTGAAACAATATCATCAAATGATAATTTACAGATTTTTTGTAAGCACAACCACTGTAAGAAAGAAGGAAAATACAATAAATTCATTATGTTCAAATGTTCAAATGTTCTGCGAAACTGTGTCTGTACTATGTGTGTGTGTGTGTGTGTGTATATATATATATATATATATATATATATATATATATATATATATATATATATATATATATAGTACAGACACAGTTTTGCAGAACAAGACATAATTTATACATACATGCATACCTATGGCATAGCCATGGAAATAGGAAATGGACATTTTCAGTGAATGTTATGTCTCTTGAATGGATATTTATATCTGTGGTAGTAGCTGCAAATTGGAATTTATGGTCAGAGACATGCAAGTGCAGACTTGCTTCATGGAGTAATGACCAGCCGTTCACAAAAAGTATGTTGTGTGACACCTATAATTCGTCCTATCCTATAATTAATTGTATTAGATTTCATTCATTTCCCCCAGAGATCTTCATCTGCTAGGGATCGTTTTTTGATGGAGTGTGCTGTATAACAGCAGGGCAGGATGTTAAACATCACCACTGGGGGTTTTTTATGGGCCCCAGAGGTTTCCGTCCGGTCTGAGACACACCTGCCATCAAGATCAAACCAGCTCAAATTGGGAAATCCAGAGCGATGTACAGAAGTTCATTCAATGAGGTAGAACTACAGCCAAGCTGATACCAAGTTGTTAGAGCCACAACTGACCCTGACCTGAATAATACCCTCAATTGCTTTCAATAGGTAAACCATGTGACAGAGGGCACACTTCTTAGTGTGGCATGAACCATTATCCCATGATTCTTTGCTTGAGGATGATGGAGGCCTCTACATCTGCAACTAGTCTAGGACACCTTCTGCAGATGAGTCACTGCATAAGGCACAGGGCTTTGCTAGCTGTTTCAGCCTCGCACTCCTCCGGCTGTCAGCAGCACAGGGAATAGCCTCACACAGAGAGTGTCTGTGGCATTCACATCACAGAGGCAGAGTGTGCACGGTTTCAAAGCAGGCAGCCTTGTGGATCTACTGAAAACGAACACAAAAATTCCTGTGTCTTTTTCACCTATTTTGCATGCTATACACAATGATTATTCCGTCTCCTGTTTCAGTCTGGCATTTTCAGCTTTTCCTGGTATGTTAAAAAGGATAAATGCAAATTAAAGAGTGCTTTGTGGCATGAGCTCTGAGGGATTCCTGTGTGAGAATATTTTGATGTGAGTGTATTCCTTGCTCTTTGTGTTTTGATTTCATATTGCAATGATATCTGTTATACCACATATGGTGCCTCCTCAATCTGAGCTCAAAAGTATCTGTCTGGCATGCTGTTTTCTAGTATCACAGGGGAACCCACATCCTTTCTCTAAAGAAAGCAGCAGAAATATGCACTTTTTCTGAAGCTGAAGTTCAGACACTTTATCACGGTATCTTTTCTCGTTTGGCATTCCTGAGGTATCCGTTAACATGGGATTGCATTTTCATCAATTATTGATCTCCTGTGTGGGATGAATGCACGTTTAATGCAGAGGATCTGAATTAGGACAATAGCATTAGCTATTTGTGTTTATGTTTTTTTTCCCCACTGAACACACACACACACAGTCAAAAGTCAAGCATTCATTGGCTTCATTTCCAACAGATGTGATTCATAGGCAGCCAATATAACGATGAAGATGCTACTTACTGCCAGAGGAAGATACTTTAAAAAAACTTGGTTCAAACAGGGTCTCTTAGAGAACCAGAGAGAGTGGGGAAGAGAAGAGGAAGATAAAGGGAATACTTGAAAGAGCGATTGCGGGGGCAGGAGCTGAGCTTTTTGCCATGGTCGACACGGAGAGAATGCGTGCGTAGAGAGTGCTATGCAGGGTACAAAGGGTTGATGGGCCAGACTGTAAGGGCATGGCCTCTTTCCTACTGTCCCCCCGGCTACCATTTAAACCATGAATGCGGACACTGTTCTGTAACTATGCAGTTATACAGTTGCTACATTATGATGTCATTTTGGCCACAGAGTGCTGGGCCCACAGGAGAAAGACCCAGATGCTCCTGGCTGCCGACTTGACTTATGATTGGGAACTCTTCGGACTCACTGCAGGAAAGCGAATAACCGTGGAAGAAAAAAATATAACTGCTGTCAAAAGTGAATTATGTTGTTGAAAGCATGTCATATATTTTCAGCTGAGTATCCGGGCTAAGAAACAATATTAGGCAATCACAAATGCCCTCTTTGTTGATGGCAAGCCATGCCACACCCTCATAATACTTAACAGGGCTAATAACTGGGTGTATTCATGATACCTCCTTTATTTAGAACAAATATAATGTGTCAGTAGCTGAGAAATGACCCACTTCACAGTTGCAGGAGACAAAACTGAGATTAACTGGTTTATATGCAAAGCAAATGAGCAAAACAAGACTGTCAAATAAATACTTGATCATTAACAAAAATGAATAATTCAATTTATACACAAACTAATCACAGACATAAAGTCATGGAAATCTTTATCCCAAAATATGTTTTGATGCTATGACAAAATGACACCTATCACATCTCCATAATTGCACTGAACCTTTGGATTGACATGAAAAGTTTTCCCTGGCTGGGATATCTTTCAGGTACATAATCAATCAGCATGTCTAACTGGCAGTAGGTACTTATTCCAGTACTGACAATCAACTCCTACAGCTATTGTAACATTATTTTTTAATTAAAAAGCAAGCTGTACATGAATGTTAAGCCTTACAACCTTTGGCTACATGGAGGAATAGTAAATAATGCTCCTGATAGACTGGACTGAACCGTTACAAGTCAACATCCTAAACATTTATTATCAGTGTCCTGCAATACATATCTAAATACTCTAAATACCCAGTCGTATGTATGAAAGTGGTGCTTGGAAGTGTGCCTTGATTTGTAGAAGATATCAGTATGCTCTACCGAGCATAAAGGGAGAAGCCTCTCTGGTTTTTCCTTACATATCTACCAGTGATTTCTATTGTGGTACTGTATGTAATCCTACAAGAACACATCAGTTTATAATGTAAAACATGCATTTTCTGCAAAACAGTCTGCCTATATACCATTGTAAGGCTCTGTGTAAGACTGGTGAGAAACTGACACGACAACCTGCTTTGAAGCTATTCAAACAGCATTTTTGGTATCAATATTCATGGTCATATTCAACAAACAAACAAATGAAAAATGAATTAAAAAAGGATATCTTAAGTTTTTTTTCTGTGAGCGTTTTGCATTATGACTTGGAATAATGTAAACAGAAGTTATGCTTCCTACGTCTGTAGTTCAGATCATACCTTACAATAGCCAGGGAGCCTGCCAAGAGAGGGCCCTGCAAAGAAGAATAAATATCTGTTTCAATGTTTGTATACCACATTTTCATTGTCTCTGACTGTCCATGCTGAAGTATTACACTGTTGTATCTGATGTGGGTGTTGAAAGGGGGGGTTTGACTGTCTGTCAGCCAAAGGTCTCTGATCCTATTCTGCATCGATAATGAAGCAGCATAGAAAGAATGCACCCCCAAAAATAAAAAAAAAATTCAGCCTCAAGACCCAGCGCCAGTTCTGACCTCTGCTTGGCCCACCTCCTCTGCCGCCTTTGAGCCGTAGTCCAGTGCCATGAACTTCATTGACTTCACTTCACAGGGCTGTCCTCCCATTAAAATGCTCAGAAAGAGCAATGGGGAATGATGCATAGAGGACATGAGCCATTTAAGGACAGAATTCACTCTTCTTCTCTTCACATCTTCACACAATCATTTTTGTTCTTCAACACCTCCCCATCGAGTTGGTTCATACAAGTGCAAGGCACTTGCCACTTCTACCTCCTGTTTGGACAAGGAGTGAATTTATTTCCTCCCCAGTGCACCATTGTAGTATTTTGTAGGGGAATGTTGGGGAGATGGACTAGTGAATGACTTAGGGCCACACAAACACTAACCTGGGAGAGAGAAGAGAGGAAGAAGCACTGACATGAGTAAACCATGTTGGTACTAATGCTATTGCTATTCCTCTTGTTCCCATCCTATTTGTACAAAAAATATATTCCTTGATTTCCCATATCTCTGGAACTCACTGGATGAGATGTTTCAGAGGAATGTTCATCATGCACATTCGTGCTGGCACAGGCAATGAATTCTGACCTCAGAGCATGGCACTACTTTGATTTGTATTAGCAGGGCAGGCCATACATGTGACTTGGTTCCACTTATTGTGTCAATCTGAGTTCAGGAGCTTACCTTAGCCAAAACTACACTCAAGTGGAGCCTATGCCATACCATATAACGTACCACTGTGATGTGTTGCTTGGGCCCTTCAGGATATTATCACAAGTCAGTCCTGGGACAGGACTTTGTGGATGGGGATTATGGGTAGCCACGGTTGCCTAGCAGAGTTGCAGCTGCTCTGTGAGGAGAGGATCTCGGCCTGCTGCTGTGGGTCTGTAGAATGAAAACTGTCTTGCTTTCCTGGGGCCCATGCAGACCCCACTCAAAGGTGGTGGTGGTTTTCAATTTAAGGTGGTGGGTAGCCTTGGAGAGCACAGCCTTCTCGTAGTAGTTGTCCGTTGCCCTGGATGGCCAGTGCACTGGACGACTTGGAGCAGAACGGCACGTCTGTCTCTTAATCTGTGCCTGTCTTCCCACTTCCTGCAGGGGGGACTCCAGAGCTGGACCTGGGTGAGGGGTACATCCAGCAGTGTTCATACAGTCCATATCAGTGATCGGAACCTCATTCTGGACCTCTGTGTTTTGGGCTTCAGTAGAGAGCTTTCCTTTATTCCCAAGTGCAGACGTCAGCTTGGAAACCATGCTTTTTGTTCTCTTCATCATGCCATTCCCAAGTGCCCTCTTCCTTGGGGTGGTTTTGCTGTCTGTAGTTTCCCGTTGCCCAGTCAGCTGCCTGGGACACACAGATTGTAGTTGTGATTCCAGACCACAGACTTGTAGCTACATAACTTTTATGTGCAGTGCTCAAACTTAAAACACATAAAGTTGAGTGATTACATCTTTGGAAAAAAGGTAAAATGCTGTTTAGAATGTATCATCTATTCTACACTAAACAGCCCTGAGCCTTTGTAATTTTTTTACAAAGCATATTTCCTCCCTGAGCTGTGCAACCGTGTTTTCATTACAAATAGGAAAGTGATAAAACTAAGAACCACAACTGTGAAGCTTCCATAAGCGAGAGACTGTAAAAAAATAGCAGAGGCTTCAGAAATAACCAAACATTGTAAACAGTGGAACATCTCTAGGCTGAGCTGAACAAAATTCTCCCAACCCCAATAACACTTCTCCAGGGACTTTGGCTCAGAGGTCAGCTATGTTTTCTGGAAAGATTGCAGGAACCACAAATATGACTTGGAACGCAAAGTGTGTGCTCAATGCTGTCAAGCAACTCTCTATAGCAACGCAGATGGCCGGACTGGGATGCTTAGTCATTCTATACATATCCAGAGGTAAGCCATAAAGAGAAGCACAACTAATGGTCATACTGTAATGCATTCTTTGCGAGTCGGTTTTGAGACAGTAGAATATGCAATGTGAACTGAGAATATATTCATTACAGTGCAACCATTAGCTGTATGCCCCCTCACAGTTGTGATAAAGTTGTGCTTGTGTGCAGTGACCTGTCTGATCATATGGTTCCCTGCCATCATCGGTGAAGCTTTTGGCAGTTCTTCTTTGGCCTCAATGTTCAAGTGAGGCTCAACACACGACAGTATTTATGAGAAGGAAAAGGAGGACAGGCTAAATCTGCTTCTTATTCATCTGCATCCCCAAACCCATTTGTTTTTATTTTTTTAAATTGCACCCTCCCCCTCCCCACACCCCCTCCTTCCCTGGAAGTGTTGTGAAAGTGGAAAGTGGCATTTCAATTCCCAAGAAGGACCTACGGCAAATAAGTAGCCTGAAAAGCAATCTGCATACATATAAATATTCACATGTAAGCTATATATGGTGCCTCCATTTCTGTCAGTCATAAAATGTTGACAAATGCTGCTAATGCATATATCCTGGCAAAGAGACACTCTCTACCTGGCATTTAATGGTAGGGGAAGGAGATGCAGCATCAGGGCAGTTTCTATGCTGTAAAACACCTCTTCTGCATTAATTAAAAAGGGCAAAATATTGTCTTTGTCAGCAGGTTTCTAGAGAGAAACCACCTGGAAAACCAACTGAGCTCATTATTCCCTTCATCCCACTCAATTATTCTCTCAATCTCTCTCGAAATGTGTTTTATAATAAAGGATGTTTACTCTTTTCTTTTAATGAGATAACCCCACATGTTACAAATTACAATTTACAGTGTTCAGATTAGAAGAGAGCTGGCCTAATACCATCAATAAACCTAATCAGCCCCTGCTGTTCCACTTTTTAATCTAAATTAGAGGCTTTTAGGTTTGGGTAAGCTTCCCTTTTATATTACTGACAGCTTAACTCTGTCCTGCACTACAGAAGAATACCTGGGGCTGCACCATGGCTCAGACTTCCTGTGGCATTTGTTTAGGGTGGGGTGGGGGAGTATTAGGAGTGGTTCAGTCAGTGGGATTGTCCACTCATCGGCGACCGCAGTCTGTCTGTGTCCACAGTGCATTAAATGTAGACCTTTTGTGTACTGACTGAGGTTCAGCTTGTGGACTGTTGGGTGGAGAGAGATACCAGCTGTCAGTGCTGCCTCCTTTGAATCGTTGAGGATGGTTCAGCCATATGAATAGGCTTAAGAAACAAATTGACTTTCCGAAATAGGAGAAAAGTAAGTACCTTGCCTCTTCTTGACCCTTGTCCTTCTCTGCATCCTCGCTGTCAAAAGGTGAAGGCAGGTAAAGATGGAGTGTAGTTGAAGTGGAGACACCAGCATCAGGACTTCTGCGATCTGTGGATTTGCCATCTCTACCATCCAATCTGCTGGATTTGTCACTGCAGGGTGTGCTGCATCTTGAGCATTCTGTGGAGGGACATCTGAATCAGTACGTTAACTCAGAGGAATGCAGGAAGGGCAAATTACTCACATGGTTCAAATGTCCCACACAACAAGACCCCATGAGCCTGTTCCATCCGATCAGGGCTGGGTCTCTGAGGACTATCTACGTAATAATTTCTAAGTGTTCAACAGGACCACACTGGTCATCTCTGCGGCTGTTAATGGATGAAAATTTAAAAGGGCTGCTGACATGCAGAAAAAAATAATGGCTGCATGTTCTGTGGCCCTTAAACAAGATGCTTAAATACTGTAAAACGATACACAGATGCTAACAGGTCCTAGACTGTTTAAGCAGGACCTTGCACTCTTACAAACTGCAGCGGCTCATCTGTCTTACAGGGACAGCGTTGACGGCCATCTCCACGGAGCCCTTAGGCGCCTGCAGTGACATGCACATGTGTGGCGGAGCACATCTCTGGGATGCGGTTGGTCCCAGGACCACGTGTTGTCCTCCCTTGTGACGTGTCACTGATGCGGAAGATGGGGCCTGAACTTTGTTTTTCGGGGGGTCATGGGGCTCCTTTCAAAGCCTACAGGGAAGCATTCCTGCATTCCCCTGCCTTTCAAGAGCAACAGAGGAGCAGAGTGATGAAGACCATCACACAAAAAGGGCACCAGGCCACCGACTCATGCTCTGTTTCCCTCAGCCGTGTGACTGACAATAACATCTTGGGAGTGTTAAATAGACAAACTCAGTCATGTTTTTCTGTCAGATACAAGGACATACACACAGGAGGTTTTCAGCAAAACTTTACATAAACCCCATGTTTGATCTTCCAAATGACTTTACTATTTTTTTAGCACATTTTACTCCAAAAATTTCCATATTTTAATGAAAACTGGCATGCATTCATGTCAAAATGTATTTAATATACCAGATTTTGCATGTACAATTTTTGCAATGGAGGGATTGGCAAGATCTGTAGAAAATTGAACAATACTAGAACTCAAATAGACTTGTAACAATTTTGCACATCGTTATGATTCCTTGCATTCAAGTCCCAAAACTAACAGAAGCATATCTGTAACAACATAGCGTGTGACCCTTAAGCCCTTAAAACAAATAATTCCAATTTCCATATGAAAGACAATAAAAATGTAGTAATTGTTTGAAATGTATGAGCCCAGTGCGTTCCAAATGCTTGGAACTTCTCTGGCAGTTTAGCCTCCTGTGGTTTCTAGCTGTGTGTTTGTGTTGATGGTGATTAGCGGAGCAGGGTGTATGCCTTATGTGTAATGTGTTGTGCACTGTGTGCCAGGGAAACAGTCTGATGAAAAACTCCTTTCAAGTACATACAAATGGGGGATGGGGGTGGGAACAGCCTCTTCCACCACACATTGAGGCAACGTCTGCACATTAGCTCCAGATGTTGATGCTACCCTCGTCAATTTAAGCCTCTCAGGACAAAGGAATCATTAAAACATGATTTGTTTCACAAAGTTCAAGTCACCTTTGTAGATGATGAGGTTGTAGCATCCTTGTTGATGATGTGTGATTTTAAGAAGTGTGGGAAAAGGAGAATGAAAAAATGAAGATCCCAAGTACAAAATTAAATTGGGTGGTGATGAGCACATGTGTTTTTGGAAAGAAGTATGTGCAAAGTTCAGGGGAGAATTTGATGAACTTTGGTACCTTGACTGTTGACGGTAGGGTCAGGATCCTGTGACTTTTCTCTCAGCTGGCCTCGCCCCGGGCCTGGTGCTGTCGCTGGTCGTATCATGTGCTGGAGCCGCCCCGCTGTTCTGTCATGTTCCCATTGGCTCTGAGTCCCACCGGCCGCACCAGCCTCCTCCTCTTTTCTCTGGAGCCTCCGTTGTGACCTGAATCCTCCAGAGCTACAGGGCCTCTGCTGTAGACAGCATCGGGAGCCCTGTGCTGAAAGACAGGTGAGCACAGGAATGACCATTAATTTACTGCACTCACCTGCTCCTCACTCTCTCCCTTATGTTTTTTTTACATTTCTAGAAGGTAATTTTATCCAGAGCAGCTTACATAGCCTTCATTCTTTACATTTTCATTTATTTACTTTTTCCATTGTAAACCATAGAAGCCTAAGGAGACCTTTTGCTAAATCCACATAGACAATTTTTTTCTATACAGAGGAGATATGGCTCCTACTTGTGTTTTGTCTCAAACTTTAGGTTCACTAAGTGGGAGTTGATGCCCTTAGATGACCAAAAAAAAAAAGAATTGCATCTTAAATTAGTTGGAAAATGAGCTGTGGCCCTATGTAGCCTTTCACATTGGATCAGTCTAGTGGGCCTTTAAGTGCTGTGAAAACAGTCGAGCAGGTGCCTGGCAGGCGCAGCACCCAGCGAGGACCCAGCAGGGATTGTTGCTGCCTGCCAGGCACTAATCTATCCAGGGCCACAAGTCAACAAGCCTCCTTACCCCCTGCTCACCCCAATCCCTAGTCAAACGCAGGAAGGCTGCAGCCTAGATGGAGCTGCATGCGAAGAAACACATCAGTAAAGATTTCCTTAGGCACTGACGGACTTGTTTGATCATTGACAATGATTCGGAATGATTTATTGCGCCATCAACCTTCCTGTACGTTTATGGACTTGCTTCCTGTGCCTTGTAAATTGCATTAGTAACATTAGCTGCAGGAAAGCACCAACAAAATAAAGTTTCTGTTGCAGCTATTTGTTGACAAGGCTTTCCTTGGCTTTCTTTCTTTTTTTTTTGCACAGTTTTTGTAGAATGTGAAACCACTTTACCTGTGAGAGGCCCACATGTGCCGTCTTTGGGTGGAGATTCTGCTGTCAGCATTGTCCTCAGCGGTCGCTTCCACCTTCCTAACAACATTGTGTAGAAGCTTGGGGCCACATTGAGTGAGGGTGATTCACAGAAAAGCATTTTCACTTACTATGAGGTCATTCTTCTCCACAAAATGTCATTAAGGGTTTTGAAATTTATATATAATAATACATATCCTTTTTCAGTTTCTTTTCTCTCAAATTTTGCTTCATTAAACACACAATGTGAATGAATTACAAAAAATATATATATTACACATGCAGAACATTGATCAGATTTAAGCCTTCCATTAGGTTCAACTATAACTAGCTTAAAGATTTAATGTGGACTCTCATGAATCAGCAATAATTGACCATCAGTCTAAAAGGGTCACTGAAGACTGCCCCTCAAATTGTCACTGTCCAGTTCACTGTTCTAGTCAGGATTAATTTTTCATATAATCAATAGATCTATAACAGGAACAAGAAACATGACCAATGGGATTCTTCCTTGAACTATAAACAACCAATGCAAAGACAAATGCAAAAATTCCACATATTTGTGCTGTAATATAAGAAATGCTTGACAAGAAAACCAATACATTGTTGTTTTTAAGCAGGAGCATCATGAACTATTACCTGTGTGCACATTTAGTGAATATGAACAATCCTGCCAGTTACGTCTGAACGATGTCTAATTTTCATGACCTTGTGATGAAAGGGTTTATGCCAACACATTTCAATACAGCCATAGTCTGAATTGGAATTTCTCAATGAAAAAAATCATTAAAAAACCAAGAGAAAGCAGCCTTTAGACAGTGACAGAGCAAACATTCAAAGAACACAGTGTGGTACATGGGTAAAAGAATTCTGTACTCTTAGCAGAAAAAAATTTAATCGATATCAGAAAATAGCAAGCCTCTGATGAATAATTTACATGGGCACCAGTGTGTGACTCCAAAAATATAGTTTGATACAGGCAGGCCTAAACAGTTGGTATAGATTCATTCCAAATCCGCACCAACTGTAGAGAACATATGTAATGCTTTGCAGCTACAAAAGAAAATGAGGGAGTCACTGTTTGTAACTTCACTTGTGTTATTTACTTCACAACCAGCTTGTTACAGCAAACCTCTGTAGTAGTAAGGCTTATTACAGCCATGTTGTGGAGGTTTTGGAATGTGGTTTGGACAAAATGATAAGAATAGTACATTCCTTTTTGTGTGCAGAATAAACTAACTTCCCCGATTAGAAGATCAAAATGAACGTGAACCACATTGTGGTTTCTTGAGTTTATAAGATCCAAACACTGGCTTCTTTTTGTTAACAGGCAAAAATGTTGTACATTTAAGGACCCCCAAGAATTTTAATGAAGGGTCCATTTTAAAGGAATGGTATTATGTTACATCCATAACTTGTCAAATATAACTGGTAGACAGGTTTAAATGAGAGGGAACCAGCTGTCTCACCCACTGTTTCATCTCATTGTGATAATGGTTTGATGCATAGTCATAGCTTCACTGGTTTTGGTACTGGAAATTTCCCCATGAGAGAAGTAGCATTTAACAAAGATGGCTTCAAGAAAATGTTGGGAAGGTCATAAATATACCATTTCATTCACCAGATGTTTCACCTCCTAACAATCAAGAATTCTGGTAATTCAGCAACAGCTATGTCATTGTCTCTGCTCAAACATTTAGCTCAAACAGTTCTTACCGGGTCACTTTCAGAGTACCAACAGCCTGGAAGGAAGTTTGGTACAGGTTCTTCAGTTGACTTACTGCTCATTTTCCGCATTGCTATCCCTCAGCCCATTTTACCAGCAGTGCTTGCAGAAGCTTTGCCCTATGGGCTTTCTTTTCTGTAACCAAGGGAACCCTGAGCTGAGGTGCATGGTTTGTTTGTGGTTTAATTACAAAGATACATGGGGCAAATGTTGATGTTGTCATAGGAACAAAGAAGACCTGCCTACAACAGTTGGAGGCCTCCCTATGTGGGTTCATTTGTGCTCAGTACACGAAACAAGAGTCAATGAGCTCATTAAACACCAATCAGAAATGAATAGTGCATAAAGGGTTTAGTAAACCAAATTACACCAATTTGCAGTGGCTCACCCCGATAGCTTTAAATGGAAAATATCATGGTATCATGCTGTGACATCCTAATAAACAACCCCGGATAAAATTCTGCCAGATATATAAACAAGAATAAAAGAATGGTGGCCACAGCAACAGCCTAAAAAGGAAATTATTTCTCTGTGTTTAAGAGTTCCTACAAAGCACCTGTGGCACAGCTTGTGGATGTACTGGTTGTCGTGGTTCACTCCCCTTCTGACGCACAGGTTCATAGAGATCAGGAAGAGTATGGTTTAGCTATGATGGTAGTCCTTCTCTTTTCTTCATTCTGTAGCTCTCATCAGTTGCACTTTGCAACATGGCGTGACAAAAAGGAGGAGGAACATGTTAGCTGTCGATAGCTTTTAGATGCCTGTTTGTACTGATGCTATTGCTGTGGTTTTAAGTCATAAATAGTTTCCCAGCACTCTGAACATCTGTATTTTAATCCTCCGTGAATAAAAGCCATCTTCAGGTGCTGAACAATTAAAAGGGCTTTTACATGACATGCCCTAGACATTATTTGAAGTGATGTGATACATATGACACTTGTTGCATTTATCAATACGTTACTTTTGTGTAAAAACATATGACTACAATGTGATAGTGCTTTTTGCCCCCAAGGGTAATAAATCTTGGTTTCTATTGATTTAATTGGGTTCACACCATTGTATAAGTACCCCCACACACTTTTTTAGAATGAAGTGTGGGGTCAAAGGTCATGTCGTGCCCCTCCTTTCACAAGGAGAGTGTTTTACAGATGAGTTGGCTGATTGATGTCTCTCCCCTCTGAAGTTCATCTTTCAGTCACATGACACCGACCACAGTTTTGAAGGTACATGCAAAGTCTTCATTGGCTTGTAAGTGTACAAATGAACATCACTATACAAAATACAATAATACAAGTGGATATTGCATAAACCTGAAAAGAAACTGAAATTTGATATGGTAAATGATAAAACTGTTGACAAAATGGTACATACACTCATTTACCTAACCTAAAGGATATACATCAATTTCTCATATATCTATATAAGACATCAAGAACCTAATGTGAATGTGACTGATCACAAAAGGCTTAACACGTTTCAAAAGTGAAGCCTTCCTCCTCAACTCCCAATGCTCCTTTCCCCGCCACCATGAAATTTGATGTCTGGGGGTCCTGCTGTGAGACAGACCGTATGGGCCATGAATCAAGTGTCTTTTATTAATATTATTCTTCCTAAAAAAGGAAGGGGTTGAAGGGAGAGAGACTTGTCTTGGGACACCCTAACAGGACTAATCTGCATGCATTGTCCACAGTTGCTTGTAAACGACCTCATTGCTGGCAACTCTTCATCTTTATGTTTGCCTAGTGGATGTGTTGTCGACCATCCAAAGCTTTTGGCTGTGGATTTGCTCCATTCTGCTGCCATAAGTCTTTCCCTGCACAGTGGAAACACTGTTTGCTTCTTGATAAGAGCAGCAGGTGAATGGCAGGGCATTTGAATTGTCTGCACGGATATAGGAAACTCTTTTTCAAGCAGCTACAACAATGTAAGTATTTCCAGATGGGAACCATAGTGGCACATTAACCATTGTGAAGTTTTTAAACAGCCCCTCATCATTAGTTAACAGTTAAAAGTCTAAGGCATTATGAGAGATGCATTGCACCAGGCATTCCATTTTAAGGGGTTCTTCTATAAAGCACTTTTACAGATGGGGTGTACCAGCTCACACAAGAAACTGTGCCTACAGAGAATAAAGCAATGTCAGTTCCACTGAGGTTAAAGCATGCAAATTAGCACTTGGATTGTGCATTTTATAGTTTTTAAACAAGCTGGAGAAACAACACAAAATACTGGCTAGTGATCATGAACTATGCATCCTGCCGAAGGCATTGCATCCCAGAAAATATGCTGATGCTTTCAGTAATTAGAACCATTTTGCCTTTTAAGAGAACTTCAAATGTGTAGTATATGAGAATTGTTTGTGGTATATGAGAATCTCACATTATGTATCATTGTTGCATTTTATTGGCCTATGAAGAGCATCTTCAAAGGGACATTTCAGGTTTTTTTTTGCAGAAATGTGTATTGTAAAGGTTGTCTTTGTGAATTTGTGACTATAATGTACTTCATAGTTTTCACCTATCCTTTCCTTTTGAATGGATTCAACATCAGAAGACAAGTCAAGATTCTTTGGTGGTTATGCCATTGTTTTTAATTTTATGATACACATACAAAACCTGTTTTGGCCAATTCTGTTTACTGCATTACTACCCCAAGAAAGTTTGGGTTAGCAGTACAGTAGTACAACATTGACATGCATCACCATTCTCCTAATTGTGAGGGACTGAATGATGATTCCATTCACTGGCAATTTTTGGCTTCCACAACATTTCTCCAAAAAAAACTTTCTACACATATACATTTTTCCAGTTTCTGATATGTTTATTGATGGCTTACTTCTCAGTTGCAATGAACATTAAGAAGTATCATCCTTGAAGAGACCAAAACAGTGAGAGAGTGACAGTATTTAAGGTGCCAAAGTACACAGCTGCGTTCATCTGAATAAAATCTTAATGATCATCAATGACACCATTTTCACAGAAAATGCCATTGCTAATGTGGTGGATAAATAATGAGGTGGCTGCTTTGTTCCCAATAATTTCAGAGAACAGAGGCATGCTTAAGCAAACATTTTAATAGTATTGCCAAAACTGCATGTGTGTGTGACAGTTGTAGACTATGAAGCAATAAATGGCCTTTAATTCTCTGCACAAAGAGATGTGTCCATAAAAAACACATTGATGCATTGGGCTGGAATTATGAGCACATTGTTAAAGCAGGCAACTGGTGATTTATTGAGGGCAGATGGTATGCAACTAACTTATTAATAGAGCTTTGTTTCTTGATCACATTACACTGCCTTCTGTGATACCAAATTTTCAAAGAAAAGGATGTGGTTTGACCTCATTGTGGTTATGAAACTTTTTTATTCATCGTTGTTGATTGCAATGAGCTCAGATGGAACCATTCACATGTACCATGTAGCAGGTGTTACAGGCTTCAGTCTTCTCAAGGGCGTATAAACTATTTTAGATGCAGGGCGGACATGTCCTGACAGTATTTTGAAAATGAACTCTTGTCCCACATTAGTTTTAGTCAGATCATGTCTCTTATTTTTGCAACTGGGAAAATCCTGTCAGTGTTGCCCCTCACCTCCCCCAGCCTGCTTCCAAGGAATAGATCTTCATTTTTCTGGCAAAGAAAGGTATTTTCATGTAACAAATATCTTAAGGTCAAAAAGACTGAAAAAACACATTTAGCTTGCCAATTTAATGTCAATCTCCAGCACCATCTGTTATTTGACAGTTCAGGACATAGGTGAAAGTGCACTAACAAATGTATACATTCTGGGTGCAATGTTACTGCCATTGCAGAAAGAGTCAAGACTATCAAAGCTATCTCTTCAGCTCACATGAAGTGTTTTCCTCAGCATGGAAAATCTGTCACTACAAATTTTTCTTTTTCTTTGAAGTCTCCATTTCCCTTTCTCCTATAGTTTGGAATACCCAGCCATAATTGTATGTTGCAGTGTCCTCCATCAATTCCAAGCACATGCAGACAGCTGCTGCTTGTTTTCACTCTGAGACCCACCAACTGAGCTGCACTGTTATGTCAGTGGACTGTATAGCTTAAGCAGCTGGTGCAGGGTGACCACAGGTACCCAAGTGAGTGGAAGAATTCCTATTGTACAGTGAAACAGGTGATTTACTGCTTGCTAAAATATATGATGATAGTATGACCAATTATAAATTTCCCTGAGGGATGGCAGGACATTGTTAAGATTTACTCCAAACTATGAGGCCTGTCACTGTACTGAGAGATAGTGCTTTAACTGAGCACGTCACCAAGGAGCCCCTCATCCTTTCTATTGCAGAAATGACACTAATCTGTTGGTCCTCTCATTGGCTTTGGTCCTGAATTCCAAACATGTCCCTGATTTTAGATATTTATCATGTAGCCGGTGAAAAGCCTGATGGCGCCATGTCTGGACACCAAGTGGAATATCACCAAAAAAAAAGAAACCTCTGGGTGCTTCCTTGGAGTCATATAGTGTCTGTCCAAGTCCCTCATCCAACAACAAACATTCCCATGAGAAGGTCAGTATTCCGTTTTTACCAACCTAAAGTCAACTAAAAATGGTTTCTAAAATACGTTTCCCATATTGAAATAGCTGGCCAGCACCCTGCTAAAGACATTCACTGACCTTTTCATGCTCATCAGTGTGACATGCCTTGGTCCTGTAATGGCTGGAAGCAAAAGTAGTGGACTGTGAATACCAGCATTTTTAAATTTCTTTGAAATATACTCAACCAAGGAAGTTACATTAACTTTATATAATGCATTTGTCAGACCATATTTAGGGTGCCCGATTCCAGGAACCACACCTTAAAAAGAAATAGAGGCTCTTCAGGAGTGCAAAGGGGCAACTAAATTTGTTCCAAATATCAAATTTGAAAAGGAGGCTAGGTGGGGATTTGATTAAGGTTTTTAAAATCTTAACAGGGATTAACAAAGTGGATTACAGAGGATCTTTCAGATTGAATTTTGTCAGCAGAGAAAGGAAACCTAGATGGAAATTACTTAAAGGTAAATTTCACACGGATACCTAGAAGTAGTTTTTACACAGTACTGTTAATGCATGGAGTAGCCAGCTATGGGCTTACTCTAAAGGCAGAATATTCCGCTGTCTCAGAGGTTCCATCCGCTGAATAGGAAGTTTACTCTAAACTCTGTACTGTTTTTGCAATATTCCTTGGTAGATATTCCTTAGGTGTGTCATACATGATATGTTTTAATCGTTTGTGTGACCAGAACAAGCAGCTGATGCATTTAAATATCAGTTTCATCCCACACATAATCACCTAATCAACATCCATTATAAAAATGATTTGCAACTGAATGGTCAGTGCAGCATGATCATCTCAGTTTTAAAACAGTTCGCAATACTTCATCTTGAATATAGCCCAGGTCATGTACTAGACTGGAGATCCTTGGGGTGTTAAAGATGATGATCCTAGCTGGGCAGAACGGCCTGTTCTCAAATGTAAGCATTCTTAAGTTCTCATGTCAGATCATGTAAAAATATTTTGTAATACATTTATACTGGCGCCACGTTTGGAGGAAGGAACCAATCTGCAATTGCTAATGGTTTTAATAGTTATGTGCAATTATACTGAGGCCATTTTCAATTGCTGGCAGGCATCAAAGACAAGTCTAATAACATGCTTATTGGCCTCAGTCGCTTTCCCTCATGAGGGTATTTCACAGACACGTAAAAGATGTAAAAGTAGATTCAATCAATTAAATCATTAAAAAACCCTAAATCAGTTTGTACTAAGTTTACAGCAAAAGATTATCCTCTCCTCTTTAAATCCCCTCATGTCCAGATATGGAAACACCTCTCGTGTGCAGTGACACAGAGAACCCAGCCAGAGCAAAGCAAGAGGAGTGAAGCGAAGTGTTCTCATCCTGGCAGAGAAGTTCTGGGCCTCAACCTGAATTGGGCCTGACCCCCCCAGGGACCTCCACACTAGGCTCAGGATGACGTCAGGATGACGTCAGCCCATCAGAGTTCCAAGGCCTATCCATGTTGGAGATTTTGATCTTCTCTCTTTGTGTGTTGATGAAGTGTTCTGCTTTGCAGGCACAAGTGCAGGGACCTGGGATTGGGGCTGTTCCATTTTGACTATACAGCAGGGGTTCAGCGTAGTTCAGGGCCTATGTCTTATAAAAACCAGCACAAATAAATGTAATTTTACAGTCATACTCTGTCTTTATTTACTTGATGTCTTTAGTTAATATAATTCATAACTGAGATGTTGTGGTGATATGACATTACAGGACATTTTTATGGGATGTTTATATTATATGTCTTGTATTTTACAGTGATTCATACAATGATTAAAAATGGAGAATGGAAGATTGACATAAATAAATGTGCATACTCACTACATCTGCCAAGGTCTGCTGTGCTGACCAAACAAACAGCTAAATCCATTGTATCACAGATAGACCTTTGTTTTCTTATGGGAGCCTGTCTTGTGAAGACTATTTATGGCTTTGGATCAATAAGTATTTCTCTAAATCTACCTTAGGTTGTCAAAATTTGATTTCCATCCTTTGGCATCAGCTCTCTTAAAAAAGGCCAACTAAGGAAGGCGTACAAGAGATGTCAAATGTGTTTTCTGCTGTGAAGACAAAGTTTTCATGAATTAATCAAAGTTGGAGGTTAATATTAATAATGCTGCTGAAAAAGATATTTGTCATTTCTTACTTTTGAAAAGCTAACATGAAGCTATTTAGATTATATGCTATATTTCAACTTCAAATGACTAATCTATAAATAGCGGCCCTTTTAATAAACAAGCCCATTTTGTGTCTTTCATAAACAAAGCTTTCACTGTACAACTGTGTTTGTGGATGTGGCTGCATTCCTCTGTTGCTCAGAAATTGTGTTGAAATTTAATTGTTATGTAAATATGTCTCTGTGGCTTTTTAATTTATTCTCAGGGCTGACATGACATTTCTTGTCAAGTGTCCTATGACAAACTGCTTATATGAATGAAATGTGATAAGCAGTGTATTTTTTATTTTATTGTAAGATGGTGTAATTACATATTCTAAGACCTTCAGCCTCTCCGCCGATTGGTTACCATACATAAACGAGTGTGGCCATTGAACAGCTTTGCTAAATCACCCATCGCAGCAAGTTCATCATTTGTCATAGAGTAAACTCATTTTTGCCAGGATATATTGCTCTGCTCTGCTGCAAGGCTGCATCCATTCCCTGACATTCTCCCCACCCACATGCCTTTCTCAGTGGTAGAAAAACTGGGTCACTGTTGTCCCAAATTGGAATGTCCATGATATCACATTCAAAGACCTATGTCATCACTTGGATGGTTTATGTGGATGTGGAAGAGCACAGACAATCACACATTCTTGTCTGAAGAATGTGCTTCCAGCTGACACATCTCTTCACTCTCCAGCTGAGCCGCACAGTCAGTGGGGTGGAGGAATGAACCTCAGTTGGTGGTAGCAGACTCCAGGCATCCATTTGAGGGTTGGGGTTGCTCTTGTGCTGGGAAACAGGGACAATCCCCCTGATGGGAACCCTTCCTTCTCAGCCAATGCTGCACCCAGTTGTGTCTTACCCTAATGTTGGTGGAGTCAGGATTGTATAGTATAGATTGGTCCTAAAATAGTTAAGGAGACATTTACTGTACTGCTTGTGACCCTGCTAAAGTGCTAGCATTCTTCAGGGGTGATTTCTGAGTTTTCAACACTCAAGTTAAGATGCTAAATGACCTTCCATACTGCATATGTCATGGGCTACATGGGTCAAATGAAAAGCGACATTTCTATAAACACAGGCATGCCTCCCCTGTTGAGGTTCTGAGGAAAAGCGCATAATTTGTAGTCTGTAGAATGAAATCAGTGTGAGGTTTAGTGTGATTTGTGGGTTCCCCAAATACTACTCTCACGGGATGGTATTCGTATTAAGCTGAGTTATGCTTTGTGCTGACATGCCTGATGAATGAATCAACAGAATGAGGAGGGAAATGCCAGTGTCACCTTTACCCTTGGCATAAATCTATGACCTTAGGTCCTTACATGGTTTGAGTCTCAGATAACCTCCTATCACATTAACACAGGACTGAAGCTTGTCATGCTTTCACTGACAAACAATTGCAGTTTTTGTTTTAATCTAGTTATTTGTAATGGCACCAGACTGTGGAAGCATAAAAAATTCATATTGAGAAGCGCAAACATAAAAATTTCTCAATAAATGTACACATTCATGTCTGCACAAATACACTGTGCACATAGAATTATATGCAAAGTAACAGCCGCATAGAGAACTGAAACATCTTGCTCTACATCTGTTCTCTACAGTGTGCTAGCAGGTGGGGGCTGCACAGGTTCAAGTGCTGGCAAAGGTCATATTGTTGCGTCTTGCAGCGCTAGAGCTATGGAGTGGGTGTTGGCCTCTATATTGCAATCCACAGCACAGCATGATAACACACTATAACCAACAGGAGGGATGTTTTGTTTGCCTGCTCCCACACAAAGAGATCCTTACTTTCAGCTAAGATCTTGGCAGGCCTAGTTGTGTTGGGTGACCTGTAGGGCCTTGCTGTAGTAAAGGCCTCCTGCTCTCCTCTTTCACCCCCCCACCAAAAAGCACCACAGTTCAAGAGTATGTATTACCATATATGTATTTCCTTTTTGTTGCTGCTTATGAGTACTGAGCTACATCCATTACCTATCCAGCTAGAAAGAAAGATACATTTTGTATCTGGGACATCTCTGGTTTTTCTTACCACAGCACACCATATTTGAGAGTCTCGAAACATGTCTTGTCTGACATTTAAGTGAGGCACATACAGCAAAACGAAGGCCGTCAGCCATTAATCCTTTGGAATTTGGACACACCATCAATCCAAATTGTCAGCCACAAGGAAGAGGGTTGTTTATAAGTGTTTTTTTAACTTGTTACTGCTGTGGGGAATTGGGTTCTAGCTCAGCGCAAGGATGCCAGAAAGTATGTGTGAGGTTCAGAATGTGGCACTTTTGGGTGGGATGGAGAAAGAGAAGTATGGAATAGAAATGGAAAAGCTAAGTAGCTAACACCAGGGAGAATCAGCTGGTCTGGCCACCGTCCAGATCTCTTCAAAGCTCAGCTAATGGTCTTGTCTTCAGCTCCAGATGCTACGGAAATACTCACACTTACACAGAGCGGAGGAGGACAGTAGGTGTGCGCATTACAGCATATGCTCTTTTTCCCCACCATCAAAAACAAATATATTAAACAGTAGGGAAATAAAGACACCAGTGTACTGCAAATAAAGGGAAAGAGGATATGCATGTGCCACTGACTTTAACTACTGTGACCAGCCCAAACTGTGCTTCTTGATCTCCAGTCACGCCACCCTTTCATGTTTTAAATCGGTGGGAAATCATTTATTTACTTGTAGAAGTGCCCACATATATTTAGAGTCTGTTTATATCAGCATTTATGGTCACTGGATTTTGATGGCATGAATGCTACGATGTTTGACTGTTGTCCAGGAGCTTGTGGAGAAGACAGTGGTTATGTTTGTATTGGACAGTGAGAGGCCCCCTTGCTTTAGTCCCGGCAGAATTCTTAGTGAGCAGAGGCCAATTTATGCCATCGCAAGCAACAACAAAGCAACCTTCTCAAAACATTTGTGGGTTTTTTTATTTAAATGGGTTTGTTCTTGAAAACTAAAACTTGGGTTTTAATGGTAGAGGAAATTTCAACAAATAAAAGTTTTTAAAAAATAAATCCTACCTACCTAGCAACTAAACAGCTGATCATGAATACCATTTTTGATTGTTTTTATATTTTTAGAAAATTCCATCGGAAGTAAGGGATCTGAAGAATCTGCTTTTTTTTTTACAATGTATATCAAGGCATTTGAGCTAACAGTCCAAAACAATTGCTTAAATTTTACATTGTTATAAACAGGATTTCTATATTCTTGAAAAATCCAGTCTCCTACACAGAATGCACAGCTTGTGAAAACATCACTATGTCAGTGTAATTTGTGAGATGTTTTAAAAAAATGATCGATAAGCCCAGAGACTTCAGATGCTACAAAGTAAATAAAACTATCAATCACAGCTTTGGTAGAGGATGATGTTCGAGCCTTACATGAGGGCTGCTCCTGGGGCAGTGGGCCTGCAAACATACCCCATATTCAAAGAGTCTCCTGCACCAGCAAGGGAAAACTAAACCTTAGCTTTATGGTCCAGACCACATGAGTCAAAGTGATATTACTTGACACTTTCATGTCTCTCGTGCACCACCATAGACTACACCTAATGTAGACAATGCTTTCATTGTTTAATACGCGTTAAAAAAAAGAACAGAAATCATTCACAGTTTCTTTATGGATACAGCCATTTGTCATAACCTTTAAATATTCTGATAGATCGACAGATATATGCATACACATTTAAAAGCATCAGTAAAACTGATCAGTTATGAAGTTTATGGTCCAGCTGAGTGAACTATGCTTTGTGCATACACATGTACATACACAGGTATTTCCATAAACCAGCTTCATAGCTGGTCAGTTTTACTGATAGTCTGAAAAGGTCATTAGATTGTACACAGCCAAAGTTCTTGCTTGACTTGTTCAGTGAGGTTCAGGATGCACATGGCAGGCTTCCTGTTTTACGAGCATTAGATGCCCATTTAGTCCAATCTATCTGTCTTCTCTTCCTGCCAGTGGAGCTCTGAGCTAATTATCAGGATGATCAGAGTACAATCTACTGAATGCCCAATCAGGTCACTATGTCCACAGGAGCCTCAGTGCTGATTCTACTCAGCAATCTGTCTAAGAAATTATTCTATTTTCTCATTATTTTCTGCTGGTTTATATATGAACGGGACTGAAAAATGCGAGGCCTAAATTGGCGGAATGGTCTGCTCACACTGTTAAATATTACTAAACCTCACCTACTAAGCCTACATGCTAATGTGGGACTCTCTGTCTGAAAATGTAAAACAATCAACAAGTCTGCTCAGATTCAGCTGGTGAGACACAGGACATCCTGCGGGTGGATAAAGTTTACAACGTCACCTCTGCTGGTCAGCGGGCCAGACGTTTTCTCTCCGGTCTGACCACAGCAGTCCCAGCTCTCCTTCCCTCCGGCCATCTAAACACATCAAAGTGAGAATGGGACGTCACAGGGGACGGCCGGCCCCTCCCACCGGACCCACAGTGAGACGCACCTGTGAAGAAGACATAGACGGATGGTGGAATTAACTGCCCCCGTCTCCCCATGTGATTTTACTGGCCCTGGCAGGGCCTGAGCAGCTGGATTTTGCCATTCACTCTATCTTGGTGGATTAATACCAGACATAGTACTTCTAGAGTGCAAAAACATATGGCCGCTGGTTTTTAATTGTCCTTTCCACTCCTTTAACATATGCTGGGTGTAATTATGTGCCCTTTATTTTGTAAGGTGAATATATTATCTGAAGGATTGACACTAATAGGAAATGATGGATTTTATAGTTTTGACACCGGCAGGGCTATAACTGTGAAATCGTCATATGGACAAACACTCACACCCATACATGAACGTACAATGTCCTGATGTTTCCTGCACTGAATACATGTCTCTTCAGCAAAAGGAAAAGGAAGTGGAAGCTGCATTATTTAGCAGCATGTCATCATATTTATATATATCCATACAGGCATGTACATGTCCATACATACTGTGGCGCCGGGAGAGGTGGAGGGAGGAGCGAGTGCCTCAGCTCCTCCCACTGTACTGCTGTCAGTCTCCTGGTTCCCTCGCTCAGCCTGAAGAGGAACTGGAGCTGCAACAGCAGAGGCCTCACAAACAGGCAGGCTCACCTGAGAGTGATTCCTAATCAACTCAGCTGTGAGCACTTGCCTCCAATTTGGCCCACTATTTAAGCACAGCCTGAGAGGCTGCAGGGGTTGGAACCTTTGGACTTTTTTTGTGTTAGGGATGGCTGTGCTGCGTTTGTGTTTGACCCTATTTTGTGTTAAGACCTTTCTTTTGTAGAAGTTTTCCTTTTCCCCAGGAGGGGTAAATAAACGGCCTTGACCCCTTTTTGGTTCAACCTTCCTTGTGTTTTCCTTCCCTCACCACTCGGCACAGTGGCCACACCTGCCACTGTGTCACATTGGTGGAGAATGCGGGCAGTAAGCCCCAGTGCGTGAGTGGAAGGCGGTTTTTGTTCGGGTTTTTTTTTTCCCTTCCCCAGTTTTGGTTTTGGGGTTTTTCCTTTTTCCCTTCCAACAAAAAAAAAAAAAAAAATAAATAAATAAATAAAAAGCACAATGCCCTCCCGGGGAAGGAAGAAGGCCAAGCGGAAGAGCCAGGTGGAGCACCAGAGACTTCTGGGCCCCAGCTCCTGGCCCTGCTGGGAGAGGCGAGTGACCTGGGAGGATGTGGAGGCCTGCCCAACAGACTTGCTGGCAGAGCTGCTTTGTCTGGCAGCTGGGGAGGCCTTACCCACGGCCCCATTGATGGACAGGAGGGACCCTTTTGAAGCTATGGACTGGTCTGCCCCAGGAGGGGGAGCCTGGACCTTCGGCGGGGCCCAAGGTGGATCCTGGGGGCTGGAGTGGTCCTTCCCGTGGTGCGACTGGTGCGGGATCCCCACCATTGGTCGGTGTGTCCAGAGCCGGGTCGGGCTTTTGTGGGAGCTGTGGCCGGGCCGAAGACCATCACTGGCGTGAGTGCCCGGACCCTGAGAACGTGGCCATACACAACTTCCTTCTCCGTAGGACGGAGGAGGAGAGAAGGGCACTCACGCCTTCCAGGTGTACCCACTGACCCCAGCCGTCCAGCCATCACCAGTCCCTGCCCAGTCACCACAGGGGCCAGAGAGCTTTGTCTGCTCTCCACCGCCTGCCAACCCCGTGGGCCTGCCTGAGACCCAGACCTACTCTCCGCCGCCTGCTGACCCGGCAGGCCTTCCCGAGCCCGCGGCCTGCCTCGACGCCGCCTGCTGACCCGGCAGGCCTTCCCGAGCCAGCGGCCTGCTCGACGCCGCCGCCTGCTGACCCGGCAGGCCGTCCAGAGAAGCTGGCCTGCTCTTCGCCGCCCGCTGATCCAGTGGGTCTGCCCTGCTGTTCTTCGCCTGCTGACCCGGCAGGCCTTCCCGAGCCCGCGGCCTGCTCGACGCCGCCTGCTGACCCGGCAGGCCTTCCCGAGCCCGCGGCCTGCTCGACCGCCGCCTGCTGACCCGGCAGGCCTTCCCGAGCCCGCGGCCTGCTCGACGCCGCCTGCTGACCCGGCAGGCCTTCCCGAGCCCGCGGCCTGCTCGACGCCGCCTGCTGACCCGGCAGGCCTTCCCGAGCCCGCGGCCTGCTCGACTCCGCCTGCTGACCCGGCAGGCCTTCCCGAGCCCGCGGCCTGCTCGACGCCGCCTGCTGACCCGGCAGGCCTTCCCGAGCCCGCGGCCTGCTCGACGCCGCCTGCTGACCCGGCAGGCCTTCCCGAGCCCGCGGCCTGCTCGACGCCGCCTGCTGACACAGTGGGCCTGCTTGAGAGCCCAGCCCGCTCTCCACCGCCCGCCAACCCAGCCGGCCTGCCAGAGAGCTCGGACTGCTCTCCGCTGCCCGCTGGCCCAGTGAGCCTTCCTGAGAGCCGGGCTTGCTCTCCGCCTGCCGACCCAGCAGGCCTTCCCGAGCACGTGGCCAGCTCGATGCCGCCTGCCGACCCAGCAGGCCTTCCCGAGCACGTGGCCAGCTCGATGCCGCCTGCCGACCCGGCAGGCCTTCCCGAAAGCACGTGGCCAGCAGGCCTTCGATGCCGCCTGCCGACCCGGCAGGCCTTCCCGAGCACGTGGCCTGCTCGATGCCGCCTGCCGACCCGGCAGGCCTTCCCGAGCACGTGGCCTGCTCGATGCCGCCTGCCGACCCGGCAGGCCTTCCCGAGCACGTGGCCTGCTCGATGCCGCCTGCCGACCCGGCAGGCCTTCCCGAGCACGTGGCCTGCTCGATGCCGCCTGCCGACCCGGCAGGCCTTCCCGAGCACGTGGCCTGCTCGATGCCGCCTGCCGACCCGGCAGGCCTTCCCGAGCACGTGGCCTGCTCGATGCCGCCTGCCGACCCAGCAGGCCTTCCCGAGCACGTGGCCTGCTCGATGCCGCCTGCCGACCCAGCAGGCCTCCCCGAGCACGTGGCCTGCTCGATGCCGCCTGCCGACCCAGCAGGCCTTCCCGAGGACGTGGCCTGCTCGATGCCGCCTGCCGACCCAGCAGGCCTTCCCGAGGACGTGGCCTGCTCGATGCCGCCTGATGACCCAGCAGGCCTTCCCGAGGACGTGGCCTGCTCTCCGCCGCCTGCTGACCCGGTGGGCCTGCCCGAGGACGTGGCCTGCTCTCCGCCGCCTGCTGACCCGGTGGGCCTGCTCGAGTGCGGGGCCTGCTCCTTGCCGACTGCTGACCCGCTGGGCCTGCTCGAGGGCGGGGCCTGCTCACCGTCGCCCGCTGACCCAGTGGGCCTGCCCTGCTCTTCACCGCCCACTGACCCTGCGGGCCAGCTCAAGAGCTGGGCCTGCTCTCCGCCTGCTGACCCGGCAGATCGTCCAGAGAAGCTGGCCTGCTCTTCGCCGCCCGCTGATCCAGTGGGTCTGCCCAGCTCATCGCTGCCCGCTGACCCTGCGGGCCTGCTCCAGAGCGGCGCCTGCTGTTCGCCGCCTGCTGACCCTGTGGGACTGCTCCAGAGACTGGCCTGCGCTCTGCCTGCTGACCCAGAAGGCCTTCCAGAAAGCCTGGCCTGCTCTCCGCCGCCCTCCAGCCCAGCGGGCCTGCTCCAGAGCGGGCCAGCTCTTCCCGCCCGCTGACCCTGTGGGCCTGATCGAGAGCTGGACCTGCTCTCCACCGCCCGCCAACCCAGCCGGCCTGCCAGAGAGCTCAGACTGCTCTCCGCCGCCCGCTGGCCCAGCGAGCCTCCCTGCAAGCCGGGCTTGCTCTCCGCCTGCCGACCCAGCAGGCCTTCCAGGGAGCCTGGCCGGCTCTCCTCTGCCCATCGACCCAAGGGGCCTGCTAGAGGGCCCTGTCTGCTCTCTGTTGCCCGCTACCCCAGTGGGCCTGCCTTGCTCTCCGCCCGCTGACCCTGTGGGCCTGCCCAAGAGCTGGGCCTGCTCTCCGCCTGCTGACCCAGCAGGTCTACCAGAGAGCCTGGCCTGCTCTCCACTGCCCTCCAACATAGAGGGCCTGCTCCAGAGCCGGGCCTACCCTCTGCCTGCTGATCCAGTGGCTCTGCATTGGAGCGCAGCCTGCTCTCCCCCGCCCACCGATCCAGCCAGCCTGCCCGAGAGCTTGGACTGGTTCCCACCGCCCACTGTCCTCGCAAGCCTTCCAGGGGCCTCAGCCAGACTTCTGCCTGCTGTCCCAGAGGGTCCAGCTGGCCCTCCGTTGCCCAGAAACTGTACCAGGCTGGGGTTCTGGGCCTCCCCTGGGGGCCGGCCAGGCTTGATGGCCTGTGTGGTCTTTGACCCTGGGGGTGGGGCCTGATGGGCCCGAAATGCTCTCTCTTGGCGCTAATGTATTTTCGCCTCCTCCCTACGGTCTGAAGCTAGGGGGAATGTGGCGCCGGGAGAGGTGGAGGGAGGAGCGAGTGCCTCAGCTCCTCCCACTGTACTGCTGTCAGTCTCCTGGTTCCCTCCCTCAGCCTGAAGAGGAACTGGAGCTGCAACAGCAGAGGCCTCACAAACAGGCAGGCTCACCTGAGAGTGATTCCTAATCAACTCAGCTGTGAGCACTTGCCTCCAATTTGGCCCACTATTTAAGCACAGCCTGAGAGGCTGCAGGGGTTGGAACCTTTGGACTTTTTTTGTGTTAGGGATGGCTGTGCTGCGTTTGTGTTTGACCCTATTTTGTGTTAAGACCTTTCTTTTGTAGAAGTTTTCCTTTTCCACAATACATACGTACATATCATACAAACACGTCTTTTCACCGGCATGGGTAAGATGAAGTGTTAATATAGGTTTGGACATTACTTGTGTTGCACATTCATTTTATCAAACCATTCTTTGTTTTATTATGTTTTTGCAATTTATGCAAGTATAACCACGTAGAGAATGGCAAAAAATTCCATTCAATTTTTCAAATTATTGTGTTTTGTGGGATGGATTATTACTGTACATTTTGTTAATATAGTGTCAGTTTTCTTGAGGATAAACCGTTTTATCACTAAACTAAACACACCCTCAGGTGCATTTGGAAATGGGTACACAGCACAAAACAACATTCCCCTCTTGCAATGAAAACAATCACCAGGCAGACACTGTGATTTTGTTTCAGTTTTGAAAGTTTAGTTTAGAAACCCTCAAGTCAACCCTCTCGATATTATTTTTCCAGTGAAGTGGCTACGGTTACAAGATAATAATGCTTTTGAGCTTATCACATTTTTGTTTTTGCACATTTTGTTCTGGACACAGCTGTTTTCCCCTCAAGCAACATATCATCCAATAAAGCTGCTTTATTTTTTATGTTTTAAACCAGTCACTGAATTAAGAGAAAGAAGAGGATTTGCCAACATTTGATAAAGTATTAAGTGAGGTGGAATTATCAGAGGAGCAGAGCAGGAAATTATATTTTATGTGGATGCACGCCGATTTTATCCGCAAAATGAGATCAATAATCAAGGCATAAAACTGGATAAAATACATTTTTGTGAGCTACTTCCCAAGGAACTTCAGCTCCTCCCCCCCTACCCCAATAACTCCCCCACCTCTGTGAGTTCCTCTTTTGTCCCAGGAAAGAGTGATGCTCTCTGCCTATATCGTGTAGTCAGCAGAATCAGCAGATGGATGGAGGGTTCTGCCGTCGAAATAAGCGCTGTGCTCTAAATCTTCTGACAACAAAGAACACAATGCAGAAACACTTAGAGCCCCATATCTGTTTTGAATACACCACTGGAGAGGGAAGGATTCATGGAGTGCCTGTTGCAGTTGGCTGCGGAGTCTCAGAGTGACAGAGGGCTGTGAGTTTAAGCCAGGTCTCCATGGGCGGAATTGCATGATAACCGCAGGTTTTTTTTAAGCCTACGATGGTTTATCCTTTGGGGACTGCGAAATGAGGAAGAAAGCAGTGGGCATGTGCAGGAAAATCCTCCACCATGCATCAATGCCCAGGAGTTAGGCACAGCCTGAGCAAGCATGAGAATCTCACGGTGGACTGAAATGGCCACAGCTGAGGCTCTTTTTTCCACTTCTCTTGACGTGGGAGGGACCCACCATTGTGTCAGGGTAACACTGCTGTTTTGGGTGTGATAGGTCCGTTTCTGCGCTAATGGAGATCAGCTGTTTGACTCAGAGACTGGCCAATCCCTTCCCACATGTCCAGCAAGACATCTGTAGGGCAGTTGAGCAGCAGCTACACAGAGAACCAGTAGGAACTCTATCCCTCCTTTGGTATATTTTAGGTTGTATTTAAACACATAAATCTATTCATGTCATTGAAGATGGCTCTTTTAATAACAGAAAGAAAAAGAGAAAATTCTCAAAATCCATCTGATTGGCCTCTAGTACTTCAGAAGCCCTGGTAGAGAGGTATCCTCTGGTCAACCCAAAGCTCTGCAAGTACCAGAGCTATACCAGTATCTCCATCCCTATTAGTTTAACTACACTGAGATGCAAGTAAGCAGAAGACAGACTGTAAATATACAAATTGTTTTCACATCATGCTATTATTGAACATTATAAAACATTATTGATTTGATTGATTTCTCATTTGAATACTCTGTAGTTAATAGGCAAAACATTTCCTCTTGAATGGACATACTAATAATAATATATTTTAGCATCATGGATCCTATTCTTTGGTGTCCAAGAACTTGTGATAATGAACCTGTTGGGTAATAAAGAAAATTTGACTCAGGAAGCAGTGTTTCCTTTAACAGAGCCAGGCTTCCTTTCTCACTTGGTAATGGATTTTGGCTGTAGCACTTCAGTTCAGAGGAGAGCTGGCTGCGGTCACTGAATGGTATTTGATCCAATGATGTCTACAGGGGTGGGATGTATTCAGGACATTGAGGGGTACAGGCCATTGCTTGTTTGGAACCGATTAAGGTGGACTTGGGGTGTCATTCTTAAAGAGTCCAGATGTCACCTCAGATGGAGTCCCCAGTGCTTGAACTTCCCCTCTGTTTTTTTTCGGCTGTGAAAAAAGGATTGGATTTCTCTTCAGTGGTATTCTCCCAGCTGCTGTCATCGATGGTCTCTGGCACTTAACGGAGACCCTCCCTGTAGACCCCTTACTGCATCTGTCCAAATGACCTCACCCTCTCCCAGCTGCTAGCATAATGCTGTGTTTCTTGGTGAGACATTCTCCTCTGTTCTGCAGTGGTTTATTACAATGAATATTGACAGAAAACCTGTAAATATGAGTGATGCCTTTTCTCTGGCGTCCTATGATGAAAGTTTCCATTAACTACAAAAGATTGGACAAAATTCCTGGAAATGGTTTTAGGTCACATTCAAGTGGTGGCAGGGGGTGGGGTGGGGGGTGGTTGAACCTTTGTCCCCAACATAAGTATTTACCTTCTTACTGCTAGAGCAGTTGTTCTGGACAGTGTGTTCATGATGATTTGAGTAAGTCTGTGTGGCTACTTGCAGACTAATATTATTAGCACTCATACATGTACCATGTATGCTAAACAACCAAGCTTTGGAGCCACAGAACCATGATCTGTATGTCTTTATATGGAATGTGCTTCATGCACTGCTTTGTGGTTATATTGGGAAGTGCAGTAATTGGAATTATACAGTCAAGGGCCATGGTGGCCACTGCACAGATATAGCATCTCAAAAATTATGTAGCAATTATAAAAACTAGAAAATGACACTTAAAATATTGGCATGTAAAAGCTACGGCTTTTAGCTTAGCCTTGCTATTAGGGACAAACAGGCAAAATTCTATTTAAGATTGCAGTTTGCCTCTGAGATGCCATATGATGCTGGTATTGAGGATTGGACATGGGAAGGGAAGATGGGAGAAAATTATAAGTATAGATGGCATCTGCTGTGAAACGCATACCCAGATTTGATATGTTGAAATTTTATCTATGAAATCTCAGCGCCATCAGCTGAGAGCTAGGCATTCCGAGATTGTTCGGTTTCCTCAATAAAACAATGTAGACAATTCCAAAGATAGACTAGCCATGGAATGGTTCATCCGCAGTCTCTTTCCTTTCTGTTTTACAAGTAAAATGAAATGTGGATCAGCCAACCATCTGGTTTAAAAAACGATTCCTATGAATCCTTTTTTCATATTGCGTTTTTATCTTTCAAAGAATAGTGCAGCCCCATATGTGCACCAGCTTTTGGGGAAAGTCAGGACACAGAGATGTCTTATACATATTAACCATCTAATAGGGATGTTTGGCTTTGTCTGTTACACACTATTCCTGTTACCAAATGAGTTCTTACAGATTGGGATTTTCTTTCTTTCATTCTGTAGGGGTCTGTGGCTGTTCTTTTCAACTGTATCAGACAACTGCAGTTTACAGTAATTAAGTCTTCTGGCCCTATGGTGCAGACAATGGCCAGCTGATGCCCCTTTCTCAATAGGCTTTGTACACAGTGAAAGTGTTTCCACTGTGACAAGAATAAAAGCTGTGCCCCCCCCCCCAAGACACACACACACACACACACACACACACACACACACACACACACACACACACACACACACACACACACACACACACACACACACACACACAACACAGAAGATGTAAGACCACACAGCCTGAGTGCCTGAGTGACAAACTTAAGCCTTCTGTCCAAAGTGAAGATGTACTGACACCCCCCCGCCCCCAAAGAAAAAAAAAAAAAAGTCTTTGTAGCCCACCCAAGGCTTGGGAGTCCCTGAAACCTTGGGTGGGGCAAAGAGCGGGGGTGGCAACACTTCTGAAAGAAAATTCTCCATTCCTTCTCCTCCCTCACTGTTCTGGTTGTTCCATACATAACAAACATACTGTGCTGCCCTGGGCTATTCCTCCTGACCTTGAATGTGGCATCTGAGCTTTCCACTCCTTAAATCCAAGCAGTAAGCTAACAAATATGACCAGCATCTGTTTGTAATATCTACATAATTAACTTGTTAGAATGCATGCCAAATAAAATGCTAATTTGTGGAAATAATCCACTTTTTTCTCTTTTTGTGTTTGTGAAGAATGGTTGTTAAGTTGTGTATTTGCCAAGTGCCAAAAATTGTCTTATGGACTCTACATAAATAAGACAACAGCTGTGAATATTAACCATCATCAAACCATCATCAAAACCATAAAAAATGTCTGAATGAATTATTAATGTGAAAAAACACCATTGCACTCTGGAAGAGCAGAAACTGGCTATTTAGTCAGGAACTATGGCTGTTTTGATCTGGCGAAATTCAGTAATGTGTGAAGTTTTTAATTTGATTGGTCTGATTTGATTTTCTTCTTTAAGAGGAAATGTTGCAACAGGGACAATGATAAGAAGCAGATTCGGTTACTCCGCTGGGCTCATCTTTATGTCCTGTTGATGGTATTAATTACCTCAGAGGGACAATGACATGCATCTGGATTTCTTTTCCCACACTAAAACCAACTATGCCCGTCCCCCCCCCCCCAAACACACTGTTTCTGCTCTTGATTTCACCCATATTGAGGCAAACACAGTGATATAAGATAATATAATAAGCATTTCAGATTTCTGTTGTTTTGGCTGGAGCAACATTATAGTTCCTTGAAGCATTAGTTTCTTTTTATTTTCTTTTACTATTAAGAACTAAGATCTTTTAAGTAGTACTTGACTTTCTGCACTGGGGTTCTGTAACTTCACCTCTGTGAGATGCTACAGGCACTGAGTGCCATAAAAGGAATGTTTTGGATGCCCTGCCAACCCTACAGTTATTCAGACTAGGTCAGAGGACAAAGATGCTCAATACATCTAGCAGTGAAATACAATCTGTACTTCTTATCCAGCTCAATGTGTAGGAGCAGGAGGGATTATTTGGGATTTTATTTCTATCATCTAAATTGAACTGAAACCTCAACCTTCCACCACACTGTCCCAGCTGCTCCCAGACACAGAAGCACTGGTGCTAGTCGGGGCTGGAAGTGGCTTTGCATGCAGTGCAAACATAAAAATTGATGGATGATTTCCATTATGTTGTGTCATTAACTCATTTAACTCTGACTGGACCAGCTTTGCAATGTTTGATCCTACCCAAATGAAATAATTAATAATTGTGTTGCTTAAATGATGTTTGCATAGCAATTAGAGTATGAACAAATTACAGATTGCAAAAGAGGGCAACAATAGTGAGTGACTCAACAGGATATTGTTCAGAATGTGTGTGGCAGATGTTCTACTGACATCCTGATTTAAGCAGGATTGATTTTACTTTGTTAATTTAATTTTTTACAGTGTGGAAATGTTTTAAAAATGCAACAACAACATAAAAAAGCATGTCAAAGGATCAACATTTTTAAACTGGTATATTTCAACATCACTCCCAAAGTTACAAGCTTTCCTAAATTCTCAACAAACTTCCTTCCCCATTCATTTGTATCTTAAAAGTTATTAAGGAATGTCTTGCTCTTTTGATGCTGGTTATCTGACAATTTTTACTACATAAAGAACTGCACACATGTACACATATCAATATTTCATTTAACATCATGTTTCTAGAAGTGTGGCTACTGGTCATCCTATGGCAGGGAACCACCTGTAAATGAACAACTCCATTCAAGTCACTTGTTTATTAGGTGCCCCAGTGTTGCTCTGTCAAATACTGTAATTGGGTAAATTACAGTATTTGATAATTGTTTTACCTTAACTTGAACTCTGTATTAGAAGAAGAGGTGAACTGAAATGTGGGACAGTGAGCAGGACTCACTGGGGTAAGTGTTGAATAGCACAAGGGTGATGTGTATTACATATATTGAAGCCAGATCAGACGGGGTGCATTTGGGAAGCACATGTTCAGCTGGAATCTGCCGAAACTATGAGACAAATGCTCTAGGAGAAAGGGCCATGGCTGGGAGTTATTTTAAAGGACACACATGTATTTTTGACTTATGTCATCTAAAATGAAACCTTAGCCCAATGAAGTCTCAAAAAAATCTTTAAATATAAATGTCATTAATGCAGAGCCACTGAACAGATGACTTCAATTTCCACGCACATACTATTTAATAAAGAACTTGTTGAATTGTGTTCTACTTGATAAAATTCACATGTATGTGGCTGACCAAAGTTTTGTACAATGTCTTTCACAGCAACTAATGTTTGTGAATGTGAAACAATAAGGGAAAACAACAGTAACTCTTCTACATTCTTAATGTCCTGGTCCAAACCCTGACACAATGAGACAATATAGGAGTCAAGTGAGGATTTGCTTTGCCTTGAGATTATATTATCCTATTAACTTGCAGAACATTCACAGAACTAGGCTTTCAGGGGGAAGACTAAAAAAAGTTTCCTATGCAGCCTTTTACTATTTGCCAATATCTGACAAGTTATAAATGTAACGGTAC
Organism: Albula goreensis; assembly: GCA_022829145.1. NCBI lineage: Eukaryota > Metazoa > Chordata > Actinopteri > Albuliformes > Albulidae > Albula > Albula goreensis. The sequence goes on along the minus strand of CM040744.1, from coordinate 28,029,242 downwards.
CAACAAAGCCTGAACGTATCTGTCATGAGTTGCCATGATGTTAACTGTTGAGTTAGATGTTAGTATCCAAAAAATGTCAAACTTCTGGCCCTTTGCCCAGACAGAACTTTGTTTTCACAATTTCCACAAAATTCCTTTAGCTACTTTATCACTCCATTAATGTGCCCAGTGGTGACAATTGTGTATACTGTCTGATGAACCCCCCTGCACTAGTGTGCAAAGCATTATGGAGAGGAAAGACTTAACAAAATTCACAGAAGGCCTCATAATGATTAGCTAGTGACTTGCTCATTTCCCATCTTTTGTTCACTATCTTTCTTAGGACATAGCTTTTTTTTGTGATTTAATTAATAACGGCACAGACAAGGCTAGCCATTGTATCTTCAATGTTCTTTTTCTTCTGCTCAGCAAAAACTTGTTCTGCTGCCAGAGAAGTGTCCTTAAATCTGAATCAGTGTTTCCTGGATGAGCCTGGAAAGAAAATAATGAAAAAGCATTGCTATTTGATAGCTTGGGGCTTCCCCTACTCCATTTGAGCTATGCAGACAGAATTTTGAAGATGGCGTCTGAAAACTGAAGTGTGGTTCAGCACAAATGGAATGTATGCAATGATTTGTGAAGCTTTCTCAGAGATTGGGAGACATAAACATACTAAATGTACCATAAGCTGAGTTATCTTAAAGAGTTCCCTTCTCTTGCTTTGACCTTTGCAACAAAATACTGTGGATCAGATATGTGTGAAAACTACACTGAAACTGGAAAATATTTGGATATGTCTCCTTTTTCTAGTCCAAATCAGAATCCCCCATTCAGGGAACACAGCCTAATTTGGCATGAGGGGAAAGCAGCTGGTCATCTCTGTTTCACAGGGATCCTTTATCCACAGTTCCATGCTTGATGTGGGGTCTGTGTGAACAAATTCCATGTATGCAATTTGGCTTACTGTACTCAGAAGTGCCAAACCATTTGGTTATTTTATAAAGTCAAAACAACAGCTGGCTTAATAGCCATGCATGGGAAGCCAGCTCTAAGTGGTGCAACACATTGATTGATGGCACAATGGCCATTTCCTGTTTAGCACAGTTTTCTTTGCATGACATCACAAACCAAGTATTCCAGCCTGGGAAATGTCAGAACCAGGTCTGTTGTGGTGAATGAGGGTGACCACTGGGGGGCAGGAATGTGGGCTCTGTCTGATGCAGGGCGTAGGGAAGGTTTCTGGGAAGCAATTAACAGCCATTAAGAATTAGATGCATTATGCAGAAAAATTGTAGAGACTTGTTGACTGCTGGTTTGAGTCCACTGCCCAGTTATTGTCGTAGTTTGTGAACCTCTTACATGACCGACCAGAGTGATGTCATTAAGTTCCAATTGGAAATGTGATGAGGAAGGAAGAATAGGGAAAGAGCTGCATACCAGAATAAGCCTGGCATGTGTGGTCACTGTTTAGGGACAATCACATTAATTAGGAAAAACTGTAGATTTTTTCCATCAGGTGGAGAGAAGTTGTCCTCAATCTGGATCAAATTTATTTCAGCATCTATTTTTTATGCAACATAAAATTCCTATCCCCAGACTCAGTTATTCATTACTGGCTCCTCTAAACTTTTGACCTGGAGTTCGACCATGACTATAGGTGTGGGAAAATGGGAGCAGCGTGAGTGATGACAGTGCTGATTGCAGATGAAGTTGTGGCTTGGTGTGTTGTTAGGTGGTCCGGTCCAGTCCAGTCCCCCTGTGCAGCGGGTGTCAGTGCTGACTGAGCGCTGTCTCAGAGCCGCAGGTGCAACACCCTGGATGCCGCTGTGGATTTATCTTGGCACTGCTCCAGTCCGTTGTGTCAGCTTGACTGCTCTGCTACATCCTGCCTTTCTTACAAATCGCTCATCTCCCGTGGACGTTTTTCAAGCCCAGCCTAGAACAATATTATTATCCCTGAAATTTTGTTTTATTTTTGTATTTTCTTTAAGTGAAAGGAAAAAAAATACAGGTTGGGCAGTTTGGCATTGGGACCCCGGTCTGGAAGTGATTTGTTCGTTTATTTTTGCATTCTCAGTTTTGGTTTTGGGTGCTTTGTCGTGCCATTTGTTGGGTTTTCAGGGTTGCTGCTGCAGACCTGAGTGTAATGATGCATTTGTGAGTCTGGGAGGAACGGTCTAGGACACCGATTACATTACGTTGTTTCATATGTTTCATATATTCCCCAATGTTTACATCAATGTAAATCATGCTAAATTGTGTGGTATGGTTATAAAACCATACATGTGTATGTTTTGCCTCATCTCAATGCTTGAGAAATCACATTCTTTCAGCGTCATGAGAATCCCTGGACAATGCTCAGACTGCATGGGGCCCTCTTATTACATGAGTATTTCTTTTATGTCATTTTTAACGTAATTCTTTTCTTTCTTAAGTGATTTTCTTTGTTAAATATTACCGCAATAAAGCTAAAATATTCCTTTTCCAGAGACAGAAATTTCATTCTGAACATTTTTTAAATTATGAATTTATTCTTACATTGAATGAAAAAACATTTAATATTGCATCATTTGTTATTATTTCACAGCATGTGACCATGAACGTGATAGGGTACATCTGACAGAATTTTTTTTTCTTTTCGTGAAGACAATAAAACCACTACTCTTCGTAGCTTGGAAAACTGGCAGACCACACAACTTAAGACATCAAAAAAAAAGGCATTTAAAACCAGAGACACACTTTGGAGTTCTGAATGTTCAAAGGCGGGAATGGAAAGAAGGCCCTTGGAGAACAAGCAGCCATCTTGCTGTGGATGGTTTTACCAACAAAGGCCCCAAACAATGCCATCAGTGACACAATAGTATGATGCCCCTCTCTCAAGAGCTGCATCGATATTTTAGTAAGTACAGATGTGTGCAGAATCAGACCAAATCCAAACTCTCCTGAGTTTCTCATTTCTTAGTGTATTTATTTAATCATTTACAAGTCTGGTCCAATGCATATTGGTTTATTTTCTGTCATTTATTTATTTCTTTTATCTAGTTTCTCCTTATTTTTTCTCCAGTTGCACCTCTTGATTTACTATTCTGCAATTCACTCCTGTAGGGGACATTGTAGCATCTGCTCAAATTTGATGATTTGATGTAAATCCTTTCATACATCCACCAAAATTTCAATGACTGTTTCCTGCTCTATAAGCCTCATTGTATACTACAAGGCAATGAGTGCTAAGTGATGGTGTGGTGCATATCTCATTGATAGCACCTGTAAACTCTAAACTGTGACAGGTAGCTGGAGGCCAGGGGTCTGATTCATCGGTATCTGGAACCTAGCAGATTTAGACCCACACTACACCTATGGGACAAAGCCAACTGTGACCTGCCACTGCAGCTGCCATAACCCAGACTAGAGCTGAAAATGTACCAGGCTAACTGGCTGTGCTTATTGCAAGCACATTGAGCAGTGAACCACTTTGAAACACCATTTTTCTATAGGTTGAAATGACAAGTACCAGTAGTTTGATGCTCCCAAACAGACGTTACCGGCTTCTGGCATGCCAGTCATGCGTGTGCTCATACTTTCACTCCTACATGGAGTTCAGCTGCCTGCATTTACATACCATTGGTTTATATATACTATTGTCATGTTCCAAATGTGAATGACCCCTGATTGAATGGAGCAGATGTTTATTTAGACATAGTCAATACAGGATAGACCTGTCACAGCCCTGGAGTGTTTGGTTTGGATTAGGTAGAGTGTTCTGGAATTCCTTCTGGGATCTTAGTGTTGAAATGTGCAGTCATGCCATTACAAGTCTATGGCTTTGGTGAAACAGAATCAAGTTTTTGTTCTAGATCAATCTTTATTGTGTTTTGCTCATGAAATCTAGAATTAAGAGCACTGAACAGAACAAACGCTGTATAATTTAACAACTTTAGTTGATATGTTATCCATTCTGTGTTTCTCTTTTGTTACCTTTCTGTACGTTTCCTTACAGTGTGTCCCTAACATACAGCCATGGTGTCAGGTACAACTCTGCACTCCCTCTGTTTACCTGAGAGATAACTGTGTCATAAGCAAGTCAAACTATGAGTCTTGTATGTGATTACAGTTCATTGCTTATAAGACTCAGTTACATCCGATGGACATTTACAAAACTGCTAATACATTCTCCACATATCAGTGCCAATTTTTGTACTCAGTAAGGTGGCTGACATACAACTCTCTGTAAATATTTTCTCAGTCAGATGAGCAGAGTGACCTATCAATGCAAACACACAACAAATATGTCAGAAAAATCAATTTAAGTGAGAACAAGGGGTACATATCTGTTGTATAGTGCAATGAAAGATGGGAGGGAGTTTGGGTGTGTTTTTCCCGACATCTCTTGTACAAATGTTTACTGAATTATTAAGAGGGGAATGATTGCAAGGGATAGTCATAAACCACTTACTGTCCAAAACATGAAAAGAGGAAAACAAATTCCTCATGTATTTTTTCAATTCTAGACCACAATAAAGAAGTAAATTAAGAAAAATACTGTCAAATTATATTATTGTCTTTTCAGATTCACTAGCTAACAAGTTGAATCCTTTGTTCATTTGTACAAGAAATCAATTACAGCCACCTAATAAACTTGAGAAAGGCTGGCCAGCTATAACTCTGAGACACCACTTGTCATTGTAAGTTGTTAAATTAATCTTTGTTATTCACTTCAGGCCTTTTTCACATGCTATTATTCAGAAATGTAATAATAACTGTAGTCTTTATTTAGTCTTTAAATCCCACAGGAACTTTACTGCTGTGTATTTTTCAGTGAACATGTAGATTGTGGCGACACAGTTACGAGCAGAACCGCACTCAATTGTTTGTACATATTAACAACTTGAAGATGCTTGGTATTGTATTTCCCAGTGAAGTGTAGAATATACCTTGTCTGCAGAATGAAAGGCAAAAGTGGTGAGATATGCACTGAAGCTGGTGAAATGTAAATACTGTAGACGTGTACCTGAGTTCAATTAATTTAATGGTCCCCTTCTATTTTCCTAAGTATACCCATGATAGCTAATATATCATAGCTGTGATTGCCACATAATGTTTATATATTAAATGACAACACATACTCAACACATACTTTGTCTTGATGAGTAGTGATGGATTCCCATGAACCAAAGTAAATGTTAACATTTTCTATAATGGTATGGGATTGTTTTTAACCTCTTTTTCACATTCATTGGTGTGGGAGGGTATTTTGTCTTTTCTGAATCAACCAGCTAGCTGATTTGTGTCTTTTCAAAGACATCCACACAATTCCACAGCCTGGCACTGGCTGTGTTGTGAGTTTGTCTTATTTTAGTGCTGTGGGTAAGAATGCCATTTCACAGGGGTGCTAATGAGGTCATCCTCAATTGTAAAAAAGCAATGAAAACAAAGCAGGCCTTTTGAAGTGGATTCATGTGTGTTTATTTCACTTAACCCCCTCCACCCCCACCCCCCAAGGGACAAGCTGTCCAGTTTACATTACACAGATTTAAGTGCCAGGCCAAAGGGGATACTTCCTCTCATCTGATCAGAATGCATTTTCACAGGGGAGAATGAAAGGGGTACCATTTAACTGGGTTACTTTGATTACCTTACCTTCAGACCAAGCCAATCATCTTCTCTTTCCCCCTGTTTTCAAAATGGATCCTGCTAATCGAAATAAAATCCACCAAGTTAACTACAGCATTGAGGAGACTGCATGGCTTTATTAGCCTTTGGCTAACAAAGCAAAAGGCTGCTGGAATCCACAACAGCTCAATAGCAAAGTCATTTATAACTGTCAATACACAAAATCTGCTGATGTTAAGTGCTCCTTGGGGGATGAAAAGACAGGAAGTCTGCGCTTATCAAAATGTACTGCAGTAACTGTGGTCACCTATTGTAATCAAGCTGGCTCCACAATGCTGGAGTGGGATTGTATTTAGTTTGAAGGCCTGTCTGTGCCGCCTGCTGTCTGAGTGGGTCAGGATTAATCATTTTGTGTTTTCCCATCTGATCATTAAGGGAATTACGACGCTCCTGGAGAGAGGCAGATCCATCCAAAGAAACTATCTATCTATCTATCTATCTATCTATCTATCTATCTATCTATCTATCTATCTATCTATCTATCTATCTATCTATCTATCTATCTATCTATCTATCTATCTATCTATCTATCTATCTATCTATCTATCTATCTATCTATCTAGCAGATTTTGCTTATTTGAGATCTTCCAAAAAAAAAAAAAATTCTTCCTCACCCAAACAGATTTTTCCAGCTGTCAAGAAGATTTGACCACACATATGAAAATAAAAAGGAATGAGGGCATAGTCATGCATATTGATGTCTATTAATATGTATGACTATATACCTACTATCATAATGTAGGTATATTTCTGGTTTCTCTCACCACAGAGACTTGATATCTTTTTGTGTATTGATATCATATTGTTTGTGTTTTTGAGCCTTTGGACAGGTAAATTGGGGTTTCGTAGTGATTTTCCCCTGCCATCTGATGCTGAGAGACTGCTATGGCTCTGTATTTCAGTGTTTACATACATGCCCTTTGTCACTAGGCAGGCCAGATGGTGTCTTGCTGCATTGCCAAGAGCATAAAACTGTTGCATCATCTTTATTCTGTTTTTACAGGAGGGTCTGAGACTCATTTGGTCTAATTTTGTGTGAATTACTCCTTATTTTTATTTGACATTGTTTATACAGTTTCTGTGGTACCTTGCTGTCTTACAGTGAGAGCCTGTGTCTTGTATTAGTTCTGCTTTCTTTCAGGTTGGAGCCAAACTCATTGTCTACCCCCTTCGTTGTAAAAACCCATTTCTCAAAGGATTTAAAGACACAAAGAAGCAAAGCCTGTCTGACATGATGGGATTAATTGATTTGCCAAATTAAGTAAACTATGTTTTCTTGTTAACAAGATTGTGATGTTGCTTTTAGATTATTAAAACATTCTGGATTCCAGGGCCACATGGGGCCATTTGCTTTGCTCATTAATTATGAAGCTTCTTCACAAAAAAAGTCCTGGATTTACAGAATTTCTGTTTGGAAGAATGTTCCAGCGGGGTAGTAGTGATTTCTGAGGGCTTATGTCAGCATGAGTAGGGGTTTCTTTGCATTCCACTTGGTCCAGGCCCCTCTTGGTGTAGCTGCATTGCTGACACTAAGCTCCTTTGTGGATAATCACCAAAGAACCTATTGTGTTTGTACAATGGTGTCCTTTAGCACTCTACTCCGATCACTGAGTCTAGACTCGGGGACAACTTTCTTCCTACGATGGAAATAAGATGTTATTTACTGGGTGCCAGCTCTCCGCAATAAGCATGCAAAATGCTATTTAACTCCTTTATTAATTAGGTAACAGTTTTACCAAGGTCCTCTTGGCCCAGCTCACTCTGAACACAGTTCCTTGCGTTGGCCTGCAGATCTTTACATTGCTACTTGTATTGCTGTGTTCCTTCACTTTCTGCTAGCGAAATGACATACATTTGTATTCTGTGGGAGGCACTTCCCCTGTGTTCCCTGTTCTATTTCAGGCATGCTCATTCTGCTTTACTGTCCATTGCCCCTTTTATCTGCTCTGACAGGAAGTGCTCAGGGGAGCCTAATTTTTGTTCCACTGAAGCTGAAATGTATACTTGTTTTAAGTGAAAGGATTTAGCTTGCATTTCACTTTATGTGCTACTGTCTTCTCTCTCAACCAAAACTTTCCATCCTGTTTTGTTTTCTACAAAATAAGATGAAAACATAGGCTTATTTATTTTTTTTAAGAAGGTCAGATACAGAAGGTTACCACACACTGAGCTGCCAATTCTATTGCCAGTATTTTAATAGCCTGAGCCTCTGCTGTGCTTTTTTATGATAGAAATTTCCCTTCAACCTTTCAGGGCATTCAGTAATTTGGAATTATTTACCTGCACAAATCCTTGCAGCTGTGTTAGACTGTAAAACCTTGTGTTCCTTGCATTCTCAATGTAGCACTCCAAGCCACTTCATTCTTCAGGAAGTAACACATGCCTGTCAATTCTTATGAAACTTTTTGATAGACTAAACATTTATCTTTACACCGGAAGGCAAAAACAAAACCTAAAAAGGCTAAGAAATGGTTCAGTCCAAAGGCAGGGTAAATGAAAGGAAATGACTTAACAACTTGATTTTATAAATAAATGTGCTGTGACCCCCAATGACTGACCCATCACTTTTAAAGTTAATGCACTTAACAATATTATGAGGTTTTTGTCAGTACCCCTCCAGAGTGTCTTGGCAGCAGAGCTATGTTTAACTGAATCACTGTGAAACATCAATATATTAAACTGTATGTTGTTTCCTGATGTACAATTTTCTGACTTTAAATGCAGAAAGAGGAACACACACCCTCCTGGAATTCTTCCCATTCAGAAATGAGGGCTTAAAATGTCATACATTCCCATACACACATTGTTACATGTATTACTTGTTAAATTGTAACAGATTTTAAATTATAGCAATTTGGTATCATAATTCTAACCAGTGGTAAAGTCCTCGGTAGGTCTGTGTCTATGTAACAGTGTGAAATAATTGTGCCCATGCATTAATGTGAAATTAATGTATGATGTTTAAGCGTACCAAGGTCTGGTTAATATTAATCAAGCATTTCACATGCAGTGGGTACCAGGGCGTATTCACTGCTTAGCTTGGTTGAGTTGAGCTGAGAGTGACAAGTCTGGGGCAAGGCATTTAGCATGAGATGCACAGAGATGCTTGTATCTGTACATCCACTGACACACATGGAAAACCTTTGCTTTTGTCAAAGCTTTTGTCCCTGTTACGCTGCTGTATCTTACATTTATTGTCCTTGAGTGCCAAGTATTCAGTTTTCAGATACATAAATTTTTTTCAATCACACCCCTAGTGCCATTTGGGCGTTTTTAATGTTATTGGAGAGCAGCTTTGTTAACAGGGCTTACATCACTGACGCCTGTAATAGTTTAAATAAATCACTCAGTATTACAAGAATACAGCAACTCCAGAGCCAGCTCAAGGCATTCCTTGTCTTCCACATAAAACAGTTGATTTTGTGGTGACAACACTGTGATGTGCCAGCCTGTGTGAAAAAGTACCACAGATTGACTGTAATCAAGGGATTTCGTGCTTTTTGAGAAAAAGCAATTTTCAGAGTGATTAACAAATGCTTGCCATGGCTCTGGGGTTGAGGCGAGCAAAAGGGGGTTGAGGGTGGGAAGCTATGCTCAAAAAAAGACATATATCAAAAGGTAAAACAATGACTATGAATTGCAGGTCTACTGATATAAAGGTGTAAGTTGAGGTGAATGCCTGCTTACATCTAGAGGGTCTGGGGATAAGCTGGAAAGTATCATGAATGGTCAAAATGTAGACAGCCTTAGACTGGTACTTGCAAATGTTTGTAATCAAGCAATATGAGCTGAGGGTGGGGTGGGGTGGGGAAAGGTAGGCTAAAAAGGCACGACAGCCTGGGAGGACCTGGAAAACATAAACCCCAGCCAGAAATCAACAGAGGATTTGGCTGCCTTCCTAAAAGTGGCAATGGTTTGGAAGACATAATTCAGCCATTTCAGTATTTGAAAGGTCTTACATTTTGTTCAGTTGACCCTGTTTTGTGAATGGTTGGATTCCAATTAAGTCCACAAAAGGGGCCTCTCAAGTAAAAGAGGAGGGTCTTGGTGAGCCTTGTTCTCAATATTCTCAAGTCCACTCGTTTACAAATGCCTGACAATGTGTCATAAATTGTTTAGTGTCCGAATTTGACTGACCCCCTGGATTAAAACCAATATCAACAAGTCATTGTGTGGGAAAGTACCATTCAATAATAAAACAATTCCCAGATTAATCAGGGATGAAAAGCAATTAATCTTACAAGAGAGACCTCTTTGAATTCAATGAAGACCACTAAGTCATCCAGTGGGAAAAGGAAAATTTATACACAGTACTTAATTTGTCTTATTGAACAGCACTTTCCCTTATGATACCTTTGCGGTTTTGATTGAATCCAAGGGGGTGTAACTCATCAATCAATAGTAATCACTGTAAAAATGATTCTTTGTTATATTCATTTCCTGATGGCTGTGGGGAAATCCTCTGTGTAAGCTCTTGTGGCAGATATATATTCTTAAGAAAATCACATTTATTGGCCGGTACTGTAACTTGATACACTTTTTCAAATGAAACCTGGCATACGTTTGTACGTTCGCTCGTTCGTATTTTGTAATTTGGAGGCTGATCACTCTTTTTTAATGACTTTTTAACAACATTGTGTTTGCATTTGAGATTAACCATGAAACACAATTAGGCCAAGCCTTTTCTGAGCAAGTTCTGCTTGGGTAGCTTCTGAGAGGGGAGAAAAGAGCCAAGGGTCCAAGGGTGTGTATTGGAAGAGTGTGTTTTTTTTTACAGGCAGACTGTTGGTGTGGGTGAGATTCACTCCACATGGCCTTTGGCTGTGACTACTTTGGGTGTTACTGTTGAAATCCATTAAAACAAGACTCACTCACTCACTCACTCACTCACTCACTCACTCACTCACTCACTCACTCACTCACTCACTCACTCACCACTCACTCACTCACTCACTCACTCACTCAGTAGTCTAGTCCCTTGGCAGAGAATGGCAATGGTGAGTTTCAACACAAGATGGCAAATAGGTCAGTAGAACAGTCCCTGACCTGGTTATGTAATCCATGATTTCACTGCTTGCTCCAGTTTGCTGCTGCCAAGGTACCTGCTCTACCAAGAAAATCATCTACAGTGAAAACCTCAAAGGTCTAGCCAGCTGAATCTTTTGAGGGCCTTCTGTTTAGTAAACGTTGAGCTCTGCTTGGTGCTTGGGGATCTGGGGCTGAAAAGGACAGTTATGAGTTCAATGAATGAAAATCCTTCACAGAACCAGTATAATGCATAAGAGACCATTCCTGCAATAAGTTGCCAGATGAAATGGGGGCTCTGGATGAAAAGCAAAAGTCGCTTCTGTATCTAATACCTAATTTGTCCAAAACATGAATTTGTGTTTCTGTAGAGTGCAAGCTGATATAAACACCTTAATTCTTCTTGGCCTCTTTACAGACTTTGCAGTGTTAAATGAATGCTAAGGTGAGAGTGCAGACTATTGATACACTCAGGACTGACCTCCACAAAGTCCACAGAACATTCCTTGTCCCTCTCCTCTTACATAGAGCTTGATATAATATGATGAAATTAACTCAATTCTGGGCCAAGGACATATGTCTACATTGTGATAACAATCAGATCCTTCACTTTGACCCACTGGACACCTTCTATATTACAATGTGCAAAAAGCCTGTAAATAATGATATCAAATAACCTTTTTAACACAGTGTATTTAAGCTCGAGGATGTCCGGAAAATAACATAGTCTTGTTTGCCATTTCTGTTTCTCATGGCCAGGTTTTATGTTTATGACATGTTTAGAATCTGTGGGGACATTTATAAATAATGGGGACTTCAAAACCACATTGAAAATCCACATGAACATCATGCATACAATTTTAGTGATAAACGGTGATAAAATGAGGAATTCTTCTCTGTAATGCTTCCTTCTCTTTCCCTCCTCACACCCCCCACCCCCCAAAAAAACACGTTTATAAAGGAAATTTCATCATACTGGGATTATTTCCTTGGAATACAGTATCAAATAACCAACCATTATTCAAATGTTGATGCTGGGTTAACAATGCCAAATTCAGTTCATTCCTCTCTTGTAAATAATTTCTTCTGGGACACCAAATTGACCTTTCCATCCAGTTGTGAAACCTCTTCCCAGAGCTTTGTATTAATTTAGTCATTCTCTTACACTTCACTAACATTCTGAGCCTGTTGTGTGGAACAAGACTAGAAAAGATCATTTGGGATTTGGGAGGCTGTTAGGGATCCATTTATAGACCCCCCAGTTTACTGCAGTTAAGGCCTTTCCAAGATGTTCCTCTAGCACTTCCAGCCTTGCCATTTAAGGGATTATGTTTTAACCCCTGGAATTCCAAGATGTTTCCTTAAGTGTTTTTTCTGGGTTTTTAGTCCATTAATATATCCAATGGCTATCTGAGATTAATTGTAGGTCAACAAACTTCATTCTAGATAATTCATGTTTTTCCATAAATATATACCATATACCATAAGCAAGCAAGCAAGCAAAAATGTCCTAATTACATTAGACAGATTTTAATAAAGGCATTACAGTGATTGTGGGTATGCAATGCACATTGTAAACCTACAATAGTATATATAGAAATCTCCATCTTAAAAAGCATAAAGTTATTCACCATCATCAGTTTTGTTTCAGCAAGGGAGGAATACAGACAAACAAGTCAGGGGGAGTTGTGAATGCATGAAATATTTGAAATGATAGAACTTACCCAGTTACCTAAATAAACCCTTGCAAATCTGATGGCACCAATCATAATGCAGGTAGCCTGTAGCACAAAACCAAAAGATGTTATCCAGATACTTGATCAGAGATTGTCTGGAGCTGAGACTATAGGCCCAGGCATACCATTTCCCCACCTCTCCTCTCACCTCTTTGTTTTGGACTCCTCCACACCTGGAGCTTGTAATGTGTTGGGAGGAATCACTAGGCAGTAAAAACCCTTCAAGGGTAAAATTGCTCACTCTAAATGAACTTTAGAGTCCTTTAATAGGCCCAAGGAGGTAAAAAAAAAATAGAAGAAAAGAGAAAAAAGCAAAAGTGTGCTGTGCTCTCTGTTATGTAAAATAGAGTTTGTTTAGGCCAGGTTATTGCCCGATGTCCATACAGGTGTTTTTCCTTCTCAGGTAATGTACCAAGGCATGTCTGTTTGGGGAAACACTTAAATTCTCAGGAACCTGCCCTACTGAACAGCTTGGGAGAAGATTTTGTCTAAAGTGATGGCACATAAGGTTTAGTACCATGTTGCAATACATTGTGTGTTGAAAAGCAGTCTTTACATAATCAAGTAAGAATACCCATGGCCCTCTGATTTTCCCTTGTCAGCTTTTAAAGAACACTTTAAACATAATCTTATTGTTTGGAATCAAAAAACATACTGTCCCACCAGCACAATTTGGGTATTGGCTACAGACTGATGGAAAACACATTTAAAGTGCTGATATAGCTTTGCGTGGGAGTTTTAATGCAGCATTGTGGAGGGAGTGGACACAATAGCAGATGAGAGCCACATGAGGAGGAAACCCCACCCATCACTCAGGTTAGAGCCAGTTTCCAGTCCCTATAGCCACATTGCATGACTTTGAATTGAGTTATTAATCTCCAAATAACAAAGAAGTCTGCCAATCAAACCCTACACCAAGGAGATTACCACATTGTTGTATTTCATGTAGCCCTTGTTGGCTTGACATTCAAGATGGATTTTTCTCTTTGCTTTGCAACACACACACACACACACACACACACACACACACACACACACACACACACACACACACACACACACACACACACACACACACACACACACACACACACACACATACACATGCGTGTACACATACATACATATACGCACATGCATGTACAAATACATGTACATGCACATACACATGTACATGTACACACATATACACACATGAATACACATGCATGTACATTTACATGTACACAAGCACACACACAAACACACACAAAACCTCAGCTTATCTAAAGCTATTCCTGCATGCACAGAGTTCCGTGAGAGGTTTGAATTAAAGCGCCACACGGATGAGGAGTAATGAGTCACTCAACAACTCCCCATTAACACTGGGCAAACACATATCCTCCTGCTGTGTTCACATTAACAACGGTTAGGAAAACAATAAAGTGATTCATTTAACTTGGGGAACCATTGAGCCAGTTCTTTCCTGTGATGTGAAAAAACAGAAGAATGAATTAAACCACCTCTATGTATGACTTCTGACCTTTTCACATATATTAGATTGCACTTAGTTGTGAAATTTTGAAATATTTTACATGTATGATAAAAACACTTTAAGCCCACAAAAATAACCACAGGCATTATCTGAGACCATTCCTCTGTGCTTATGTTTTAATTTCTTCTTTTAACTTCCCTTTTTTGTATTGCAAATATATCCACTGCTATAAAAGTATTTAACTGCATCATTGATTTTGACCTGATTACTATTCCTTCTGAGCTAAATTTTCACGTCAGTAACCCTTATGCTCTGTTATTATATTGATCCTGAAACGTTAGGGTAGGGATATAGGGTAGGTGCTGTTGTAATGACAGGCTAACTCTGTATGCTGTTAGTACAAGGACTTAACTGACCAGAGGAGGAGTTCTTGAGAATTTAGACAAGAACTTTGCAATCATTCGATACTCTCTGGGTATCCACTGGGTTCCACTGCAAAGCATATGCCAGGCTTGTTCTGTTTAAACTTACTATCATGCGTCATATTAAGTTATAATTCCTTACAGGGAATCCTGCAGTTATTCTCCATGTCCCACAACACAAAACTCCACTTAGTACACTCCAAAATATTACGTCGAATGCATTATTGAAAAAAGACAGTTATTTGTTATGAAACTCACAGACTGAGACATATGCTTGCAATAAAATAAAGATCTCCAGGATAACCATTTCCACATATTCTGCCTTGGACTCTTTGGCCAGCTTCTTCTGGAAACACATTATTTCAATCAGTAGGCTCAGGCTTGCTTTAACACTCCCATGATCTCTAATTGGTGAACTGTCTACACTAAATTCCCCATTTCTACACTCAAGCCCCCCTCTTACACTAGTTAAAAGTTAAGCTACTCAACAGCAGGGCCTAAATCAGAATTTGAAGTTCAGTAAATAAATATCTCAGCCACCAGGAAAGTAACTTCATAATCCCATCCCTCCTTTTCTCTTGTTTGTTTTTGTAAGGGATTCATATTAATTTATTAATAAATAAATATGTGTGATTAGTGATATTCAACTCGTGACCCAAATACAAAAAACAATGAATAGAAATCCTTAAACCTAATAAAAATAACCAAAAATTATTGGTACCATCTTTAATTATGTTTAATTACATTTATATTACACCTTTAATTACATAATACTATCTTCAATTATTATCTTCTCAACCACATTTTCTCCTTCATAGTTCTTTTTGTTCTTTCATTTAATGTATTCCACTGTAAAACACTTCTACAATTACAGTAGCATTCTATATTTTTATGCTTGATGTTATCCCTGCTCTGACTTTGAGAGTTCTCATGGTCTCGCTTGAATGTCTTCCTTTATGTAAAATACTCTCTGTTTGATAATGTATGTATAGCTGTTATTCCCTACAATGTATATGAAAAAGGGACTCCAGTTATTGGAAGTGCTTCTGTCATCTACTCTGGGGAAAGAGTGGGAGTTTATAGTTTATGAATAATGTTAAGAAAATAACTGTCATTCATGAAATATGCAAATGTGGTTCAATGCTGCAGAAACTCAGTTTTGCATAGCTGATTTGATTTTCACAAGAATGTGACAACGTGGCTGCTAAGCTAATTGATGAGGATGGGGATGAGGAGCTGGCTGGGACGTAGTCGCAGGAGACTTGAGCAGGAACAATCCAATCAGCTGTGGTTTATAAATCCCTAACCTTTGCTTGGAGAGCTTCATCCAGACTGACTGCGGAGGCTTATGGTCTCAACAGTAACCATGGACTGTTTGGGATCCACCATCTTTATTGTTCTTGGCCTGAAGCTAGAGGCTTGAATTGGGGAAACGTTTTTCAGCACGAAGCTGAGCAGTTGGGTCAGTGGACAGGGTATCCCAGTACATGCTCTTGCTCTTGTGGCTCGCAGCAGTCTAGTTCTAGGTCTTCCTCAAAAAACAACACACCCCTACAAGCTCTTGTGTGTTCATTCTTTCCCTATAAAAACAGCTATGTTGTGTTTCAAAGGGAGCAATGCAGCTCCTCTTATATAGTATTTGTTATCATTACTTGACATTTTTAAAGCAATAGAAAAATGCTCATATACAGTAAAAAGTGTTCATAAAGTGCTTTGCATTATGGTACATACCACATCCAACTGAGCAAAGGGATTGTTTCCACACATATTGGCTTTTTTCCCAGAAAACAAATTCACTTCAAGTTCGAATTAGCTTTACATGTTTAATGATAATTTTGAGGTCAACCAGAGATCATGTTTGATGAACTGTGGCCCAGTTTGTTTCAGTGAAGTCATGTTTTTAACAAAGTGACACAAGAGCCGTCTCTATATTTTTTTATTTGAACCTTTGCACGGAAACTGAAGAAAGACCAAATTTTTAAAGTAACATGTTTTTGTGTAAAATGTATTTCTTTAAGTAAAATGTATCTCATTCCCATATAAGCTGTATGTGTATCAAACAACATCAACTACTAAATTATGCACAGCATTTCTGTAAAATATACAGTTTTTACAGCAAATGTTTATCATTAAACATTTCTGGTCAAACTTAAGACAAAGATTATTATCAGTTCACTCCTGAATAAATATTGAATAATTGAAATGTGAAGTGGCAAACATTCATTAGGATACCTAAGATTGCATACAAAATGTTTCTTCTTTCATAAAAAGCATACTGACATGTTCTTATTTACAAAGGAAAACTATTTTACAAAATGAGAGATGTTAAAAATAACTGTTGTTTTAATCGTTGTATCGATAAACATCAATACAATTTTAAGGTTTTTGCCTTTGACACTATGGAATGGTCAAAGGGTGATGAACTCTTATGAATATGAAACTCAGAGAACATTGGCTTCTTAGCAATGTGTAAGAGCCTGCTTCATTCCTGTCTAAGCAACAGTGCAGCTAACTATTCCTCTCCAAAATTACAAATATAAATACTTCTACTTCTGTGTTACCACTATGTAACACAGAAGTATAATTCATTGAATAAACTGATCGTCCAAAGAGGGAAGAATGTGGTTGCTTATTCTGGCAGTTAGCTTGTTTAAAATGTCTTAAAGCATAATACAGTGATTTGGCTCCAAACTCATAAAATGAAGTGCAAAACAAAATAAGAGGGAAGTTACATCCACCTAGAGTACCACTGATAATGTTCCATGGAAATGTTCATTTAGTCCCTTAGAAGTTAGAAGTCAAGGGTAAATTCAATCTAACAAAATCATTATGCAATTGACAAGCTGAAGGCAGAATAGCTGTTTTGTCAGGTTCAGCAATTCTTTTAATTAATCAATGTTGCATAACTACACCTGAATGCTGCATATTGATTAAATTATTCCCTTAGCTTTGACCCAACTTTGACTTATGAATTAAAGGAAGTGTTTTGAAAATTAGAGAAATTATTACAGACATTTTTTTATATATATCTTACAGAAACACTTTTCATTTTGGTGACAAACAAACAGTGAAAAAAGGAATACTTGCATTTAATTATGAGTCTGAGTCACAAAAACAGGTCATGAAAAAAACAACAAAACAAAAAATGTCTACAATGTATTGATGTCTTTTCATTGCGCCACTGATTCTTTTACAAACGTCTGCTTAAAGAATACAAACGCTTCAGATGACGCTGTCAATCAAAAAATAAAAATAAAATAATGGTATCAACAAGCTTTAAAAATGTAAATCAAATAGAAAAATGAAAAAGTGCTTGGTGACAGGATGGAGATGATGGAGGAAAGGCGCCTCCATGTTGCTCACTGCCCCACAAAGTTGATGTTGTATGTGAGCTGGTGCCCATTGTCCCAGGCATACAGCACCTTCTCTTTAGGGTTGTAGTCGATTTGCGTGGTGAAGGCGTACTCGTTGGTGAAGGGCAGATGGGGCACAGCCTCCGTGTTGGTGTGGGTGTCGTAGGCATATGACACCTCACCCTCCTTCTGGTTGTAGACATCGATGGCGTACAGCACGCCGCAGATGATGAAGCAGTTGCCGTAGGAGTTGCGCTTCAGCCCTGTCTTCCAGGTGGTCTCCTTTTTTATTGACAGGTCCCCAGGGTCCAGCTTGCTGATGACAATGACCTCCTGCTGGGAGTAGTCGTAGTCCGCCGCTGGGTAGATCACCCAAAGGCCAGTCTCGTCCACAGCAAAGTCAATGTCTGAGTGGCCTCTCCATTTCCAGGGGGTGGTGTCCTCGTAGACCACGTCATGCAGCAGGGTCCAGGCCGCCACATAGCGCATCTTAAGGTCGTACTTGATGATATTCTTGGTGAAGGCCCGGTTGTAGTAGAAGGCGCCGTTGTACACCACATGGCCTGTTCCAATCCAGTTGTACGGAAGCTTGTACAGATTGCTCCAACGCCCTGGGGGAGGAGGCCAGAGCAGGGCTATTATCTCTCTATTCTGTGAGCTTGAATAACATTCATTGTCATTTTAGTCAACACTTTGGCCTGAATTCTATAAATATCATTTCTTAAAGTTTGTTCAAGATTAAATGTAAATGCATCATTATTAAGGAAATATTATAATGAGTAACTTTTGTTATCCCTGAACTTGGCAAACAATATCTCTGGCTTTATTTATATATTGTCTGTATTTAATCAAGGACAAATATCAATTGAATTCAGGCCTTTAGACTTGGTATCTGTGACATAACAAGCTTCATTAAACCAAATACACATTAGATCACCTTTCAATGAACAATACTGTACATGTAGGACTTAGTCAAGTAATTGACTAAGATCCTTTATCTTTCAGATACTGCTGAAAGATAAATGATCTCACAAATATTTTGATTAACAGAGATATGAACATTATGAATGATTGGGGAATTTGACAAGTTTACACATTCAAAAGGTTGTTCCAACCTGTGGACTTTTAGTCACTCCTGTAGCATATGTCCTGCATTAACACAAATCTCAGAGTTTATGGCCATGTCTGTTCTCTTAATGTTTGCGTTTCAGGAAGTGTGATTAAGGTAATGAATGAAGCTGGTGTGATTTTCAAGAATGATCACAAAAACATTTCACTCTCCACCTCCCACTTACTCCATATCACAAGTATCCTTTTTCCACAGTGGAACTGAATCCAAAGTAGTACAACTGGCAGCTAATTGCTTTTACACTCAATTACCTGCAGCCAGAGTTACAGCAGGTGTTTGGCCGAAAGCAATGCAAATGTGCAATATGTTAGTCAACAATGTTACTCAGACCATTTGCTGCTTGCATGTTTATTCATTTTACTGTTATTAATAGAGTCTGTATGTGTAGTCTACAAGGAGAGTGCTTTGTGTTATTAGTGCACGCTAATCTGATCATATGTTTAGAACAACCCAAAATTCCCTCAAAAGCAGGTAGCACATTGTCAAAAAGAGGGAATGGGATTTCCTGGTAAAAACATTATTAAAAAGCTGTAGTACAATGGCATTATACTTAATGCTTACATTGACATTATTAGCTGAACTACCAAGAAAGGAGGTTCTTTAAAAACACTCATTATTGCTGCTATCTACCTTAGGTTAGTTTCTGGCATCAGCAATGGCATGGATTGTCTTCATTCATTCTGTATGTCAGTAGTTTTTGGCTCAAACATTGATGGAAGTATATAGCCAATTTGAAAATACAGCATAACCTCAGAGATACATAATTCATAGTTATGGAAAAATATGGGCAGTTTAAATCTTAATGTATCATGATGTAGCTTTATGCCTTCTCAATATTAAACTCTGCTGCAAAACGCTGACCACTAAACTGGAATTAAAAATACTTAAAAAAGTATATATATAATGAAAAACGGAACAAAAATGCAGTACATTCTCGTGTACAAAATTAGTTTTTAATTTGCTTGATACACTTATTCCATTACAGTACAAGATGTTTCAGCTGACCACTGTCCTGCTTTAAAATTTTCCTAAGATGATTCTTTGTCTTTTATGAACTATGTTTGATAAATGAAAAATGTTTCATGTGAAAACAAAAGCTTATCACAATGGATGAGGAGCAGTGTCTCACCTTGCTTGAAGTTCTCCAGGTTTCGGAACTCCACCAGATTATTGCCATAGTAATAGTTGGTGACATAGATTTTCGAGTCCCTTGCAACAGGGTCCTTCATCCAGGCACCCTCATTGCGTCCATAGCTGTGTTGTTTCTCTGGGAGATCCACTGAGGCAATTGTTCCCTCACAGTCCACGTCTTTCACTGTTACCAGCAGGGAGTTACAGACAGTTCAGAAACACATAAACCAAAACAGAAGGCAACATGCTAAATACTGTGGGAAAAGAGATTTGGTTGATTTACACAGTTGCTGTTTCAAAGGACTCTTCATAATGTGAAAGTGTTCTAATTCATGAACACTCTAAAAGACAGAAGATAACCATACTGAGGCAGGAAATTAGTCTGGAACTGAACTGACCTGAAATAAACCATGTCACATTCTAGGAAAATGAGCAAGCATTACTGGAGGACTGATGTACACTCTGCAGGAAATTAAGAGGGAATAGCGGTACAAACACAGACTAGCATACCTGATTTGTTGGGAATGAACCGGCTGCTGTTATCGGAGTTATCCAGCACCAGCACAATAGTGGGTGCTGGTTTCTCTGGAGTGGCTGCAGTTGTTGTTGTAGTGGTGGTGGTGGTGGTAGTGGTTGTTGTAGTGGTGGTGGGGGGTGTAGTTGTTGTGCTGGTTGTTGTTGTTGTCGGCGTGGTTGTCGTAGGGGTCGTTGTTGGTGGGATTGTGGGGGACTCAGTGACTTCCAAGATGACTTCAGAGCTGGTGTCCTCGGAGTTTCCCTCTTTCACATTGTGAGCAGCCAGGGCTTTGCTACCTGTGTTCTCTGTGAGGAAAAAGAGGAAGCATTAGCTACTGTGTAGCCAGGTCCTGCTGCTCTATAGAATCAAGGAACCAAAGGTTACAGAGCAGACTATGCAAAGATGCTTCAAAGGTGATTTGTTGCTGTGGAATTTTGCCAAGTGTCAGCAACTAATTTGTTTCCACCAACTAATATAACCCAGTCCAGTCAGCTTCCCTTGTTTGTTATGTTCGGCATCCCTCTGCTTTCCCCATATTTTTCCCTGGAGAACTATAGGCCTGTAGCTGCAGACAATAGCAGGAAGGTATCCCTGGACAACTGTCCCATAGTAGCTCTTCTACTATGCTCCATTCAAGGCCTTCCAGTGGCTTGGTAGACTCCTGCATGATATCCAGAGTAATGATAGCTCTGCTGCCTCGAATGCACACTGCAGGAGCTACAGCATCCGGCATCTCTGTCAAAATTTAAGTGGCTACACTGTGCCATTTTGCCAGTATTCTGCTGAGCAGTCACACACACACACACACACACACACACACACACACACACACACACACACACACACACACACACACACACACACACACACACACACACACACACACACACACACACACACACACACACACACATTTACATGCATTTATACACCCATGCACACACACACACACACACACACACACACATTTATACACCCATGGTCATTGACAGTGATATTGTATGGGTCAGTCCATTGTTATCATGCCTGGACCACAGCAGTACCTCAGTTCTACTCTATGAGCAGTGCCCAGACCAGAGCGAACAATTGATGATGGTCCAGTTCACAGCATTTATTAATTCATACTGTAACATAAATGAAAGAATATATTTTACCTCTTTTCATGCATAGAAGTCAGCCATAGTTGTTTTCTATTGCCATTAACTCATTCACAATAACAAGACTCTATGAGGGAGAGGAATGTGGAGTGTATAGAGTGAGGCATGCAGGTACCTTTTGTCATTTTTGTGAACTTGAAATAAAACAGATGTAGAGCTGTAAAAACACTTGAGCTTATTCACTGGGGTTACGAAATCACCCCAACACTGTTGGTTTTAATCACAAGGGGAAAAGGGTAAAATCCCACAGGAAGCCTGCATGACGTGGATGTCAGATCTTGCATAGCTTGGGGTGAGAAGCCTCTTGTTTTTCTTTGACATGCGATCGACGGGCAGGTCATGTACCCCAACCAAATAAAGGCGCGCTGGTCTTTCCGTGGGATTATGGAAATGAAGCTAATTCAATTCAAGTTTCTGACATGGCTGGCTGGACCTGTCTCCCCCCTCCTGTCCTGTCCTGGGGTCCCTTTTTCCAGCCCTGTGGGATTAGGTGGAGGTTGTGCCAAAGAGGCATGGGGGGATGGGGGGGGGTTGGAGGGTTGCATGGGTTGGGACAGGTTGTATCACATGCTGTTGTCTGCTCACTACTTGATTTGCAACCCAGATCAAATCTTTTCAAGCAGACTGAAAGGGCCACCCCTGAAAAGAAAAACAAAAACACTGGCTCCTCACCTAAAAATAAGTGTCCCCTTCACCTCAGATTGGTTCTGGTACATCAGAGGTTGAGGGTGGCATGGCAGATCACTACAAACAAATGCTTCAACGCTTCCATGTGTTGCACATGTCTTTGCCTTTCCATTGTTTTTGGTTTCCCTTATTTTTGGAATAATCAATCAAATTCATAAGCCTGTCCAATCACTGCAGCTACCCCACTGGCAGGATTCACTTCTTTCCTGAAGGGCAAATCATTGCACCAAGGGCCAATTTGTTAGCTGGATGTGGCCCTATTGAAGTCCTTGTCAGTATTGGGCCAGGTTGCCATGGGGTTAATATAAGGTAATAGAAATCAAAACAGGAGAAAAAGAAAGACTTTTCTTTCAAGAAACAACATAGGGAAGATGTTTTTGTTGGAGACATATTTTAAAACACTACTGAAGAAAGATTTACTTAATACATTGTGAGGGTTTTCATATGGCTTGGATATTAATATAATCACATTCATTCATATTTGTCAAAGCATTAAAATTAGTTCAAAGGATCTGAAAAAAATATCTCAATGCAGAATTCATACAGGAATGTTTTCATGAAAGGTTGTAATATGTGTAATAGAGAATATTGTTTCATTTTAAGCACCACAAAACCAGCATTTTTATTCATTTATGCCATGCTTTTTGAGGTTTGAATAAAAATGGATTACTTATTTCAGAGAACAAGTATATAAGGTGTGAAACTAATCCTCGTTTTTGGAAGAAAGGTCCGGTACAGCTCACAGACTGATATATTATTGTAATTATGTCATGTGAAAATATTCAAAACAAGATTTTGTTAACTCCTATAATGTAAAAGACATATAAATTAGACATTTTATCCACATAATGCTCTAAAATACATATCACAGGAGTAACATTAATAGCATCATTTTTCAAGGTGAGTGTTGTTTTTGTCTGTGCACTAAATGACAGAAGTTTGGAACCTGAATCCTCCAATCTTATTTTAGCAGTTCAATGATAAGCATTTGTCACCATGGGCAACTGGTGTCAGATTGTGTTTAGAATGCTGGATAAGACGATCTACCTTATCAGATGCCTGACAAGCATTGTGTAGGATTGGGGGAAGGGGTATATTTGAAAGCATTCATTCATAGCAATTTTATCTCTGGAATCTCCTTATCTCACGGGGAATTTTTGGAAATCCACATTAGTGTCTCCTATTTCCTCTCACTAATATGATTATTGAGTAGTGTTGGGTTTCATCCACAACACACACATATGACTTCATGACATTACAGGCCATAGACAAAATGCACACTCAACAAAACTCTATTCTGTTTTCTTAAGGACCACTGGGACTCTGCTGAGGTTTGGGGATCTGGATTCAGGCAAAAGTTGAATGGGTCTTGATTTTGTATGAGTTGTATGATGCTGTCTGTTTTGATAGATTCCAAGGACAACCAATATTGCCTTAATAAAACTGTTTGCTGGCTCTGAACTGACCTCTAACCCTGTTGTCTGTTTTTTTTTACTTTTTTTTTGATTTTCCAGCAATGACTTGAAGCAGGTTTTCATCTATAATGTGGGTCTACTGACCTGGGGAGGGGTTTATCTCTGACCAGTGTATCTAAGCAAAGATAAGCACTTTGATTGATGTGTAAACCTGTAGTAAACCTGTGTGTAAATCTATTTAGAAGTATTGTGTTAGAAAAAAACAAAAAACAAAAAAAACTAAGGGACATTAAGGATTCAAGTGAGGGCCTGCAGCAGGCTGGTCCAAGAGAGCGGAGACATTTTACAGCTGGAATTTCTCAATGGAATTCAGGAGACAGGAAGCCCGTGTGTCCTTTCAATACATGGCTGGAGCGGTGGAGCTTAGAGAACACATTTTACATTCTAATAGTGTCCTGTGAAGGAATGTTTGGATGCAGCTAGAGGAAGAGCCTTTACAGCTCTGCCCGAAAATACAAATGATCTAAAGCTGTGATCCTATCCACAAAGTAATGAATACGATTATTGAAATTATTTCTATGGTAATGATAGCTTTTTCAGCCATACTTTGAAGATGTTCCCTAATATCTGTACACTTTTATACTATTAGACATTAAATGAGTTTCTCTCAACCTTGGTATTTATTATGGGTGTTGGAAATCTCTACATGCAGTACATGTTACACTGTCCCACTCCAGAGCTGTAGGAATTAATTGTGTTTTTGTAATTTCAGTTGAAGTGATTGTAATTCATTTATTATTATTATACAGAAAAAGAAAGCTCTCTCCTTAGGTTCATAGATGTTAACACACAAAACTTAGAGAAAAGTTGCATGAATTTGTGAATGCTGTTGCAACAGATGCCATATTAATGCTGACAAAGGCACTTGCAGCAGTGCAGTGTGGAAAGGGCCTGGAATATTCCATCAAACAAGCCAGATGTTCCATTCTGACCTGCCTTTTTCTGCTACTTTGCCTCTAGGGCTCAAGTGCATTTTGAAGGACAAACAATGGGCTGTTTCTCCACCGACCCTGCAATGGCCAATCATGCACAGTTCTGCAGAGCAGCTGACCAAAAAGTCAATGCCAGACTATGAGGAACATCACTAAAGGAAACAAGTGTCTCAGCAGGATGCGCCATCGGAGAGCCCAAACCTACACCCAGTGCTTAATCACTGCCACACCCCAAAAGTCTGCGATGGTTATGGAATTCATTATCCACTGTAAATGAGGGTTTGAATAAAATCCTTAACCCAAGGAGGGTTTCAGCATTGAGCATGTTCAAAATCTGAGGATATAACGGGCCAGAGTGACATCAGTCTCCCACCCCATTCATTGCCCACCTTTACTACTTCCGCCGTTCTCCACGTCATCCACCTTGGCTGCCTTATAGTAGGTGATTCCCCGAATCACTCCAGGCTGGTGTCCCGCTGCTTTTGCCTTGGCCGTGGGATCTGGCTTTGCTGGCTTTGTTTGTTTTGGTGTCTCTTTCTTGGGCTTGACCGGTTTCTCCTTGGGGGGCTTGGGAGGCGTTTTTGGCACGGGGGCCTTTTTGGCAGGATACTTGGCGGCATCCTTGGTTTTTCCTCCAGCAGTTTCCTGCAAATGTAGAATAAAATTAAGAGAATGGAATAAAATGTGTGTGTGGCAGATGTGAGTGTGCACGTGATTGTGTACAGGATATCCATGCGACTTAGTGTGTGTGCATGTCTGTGGCTGTATATAAGTGAGAGTGAGTTTGTGAGCACATGCTTGCGTATGAATATGTAAGCTTGCGTATGTGTGTGCATACAGTATATGTGTGAATCTGTGTATGTATATATGCAAGTCTATATGTGTATATATGTGCATGCACATAAGTCTATGTTCATTGTGTGATCCACCCAGTTTGACTGAGCAGTGCAGTAATCCAGTCTGAGAGAAACACAGCTCAGATACTGTACCTGTGCTTTGCTCTCAGGGGCATCCTTCTGTAGCAGCTGCAGGCTCAGGCTGGAGATCTCTTTCTTTATGCCCACCATGATGTCAGAGTAGTTCTCATAACGCTTCAGCTGATTGGACAAGCTGACCACACTCTCCCTCACAAAATCATTCTCTCTTGTCAGATTGGTTTTGATGGTCTGGAGGAGGGGGAGAGGGGACGTGAGGCTTTCTGATTGGTTCTGGAAATCCTGCGTATCTTAGTTATTTACTCTTTACAATTCTTTTTTTCATATATGATTCATGCAAGAGCACTGAATTAGAAAACCTTGAATAAGCAGTTTTTTACTTCTCTTGTTTTTACTTGTGTTTAGTTCAGCAATCTAATCTGTCATCCAGAAGATGACCTCTTGTAAAATTAACCTCTTGGCATTATATATCATCGTCTTTCAAACCACGTGGCATGGGAGGTGTGGTCTCTGTTTCTCTTGCTTTCTCTCCTGTACTTTCTCTCTTGTTTCTGAGTGAAATTGAGAAATGGCTGTGGTTTTAGCCTCTGCTTGGTTTCAATTAACAACAGAGAGTGAAGCAAGCAGTAGGGAAAATACTTATGAGAACTGTGGGTGACCGCTCAATTTAAAAGAAGCCACTTGAATCCCACTAGAGCTCTATCTCCACTGAATACTCCAGCACTTCTGCCAGCTTTTGATGTGGCAGCTTTCCAATATGGAATTAATTCTTCTTCAGTGAGAAAATATCACACTGGATTAAATAAAAAAAGATCTAAGATCTAAGATCCAAAAACTACTTTCTCCAAAAACTCAAACATGCTTCCTTCTGCCATACCATTTTCCCCTGTAGTGTCCAACCATTTTTTCTCACCTCTTCTAAGTT
Organism: Albula goreensis; assembly: GCA_022829145.1. NCBI lineage: Eukaryota > Metazoa > Chordata > Actinopteri > Albuliformes > Albulidae > Albula > Albula goreensis. The sequence continues at coordinate 28,002,695 of CM040744.1, read as the reverse complement.
GTTCATCTGTGAGACAACCTTGTTGATGTAGGAGTGGACCTTCATAAGGTCCATGCTGTAGAGTGTCCCCTCCAGGAGGTCCACCATGGATTGCAGCTGCAGAGAAAGCCAGTATGCTGTTATGATTGATTAACTGATTCAACCAGGTTTGTGAGCATGGGTACCATTTTGGGTCACAAATAGTGATTCCCAGCTTCAGCAGGTGACATTTGTTTGTTTGTTACCAACAGTTTTTCTGGGCAAGATGAACACATAATTAAAGCCACAGACACTCTCTGCTTGTTATTCCCTTGGCCTGTTTACTGGGTGGGGTAGGATTAGCCTTTTTACTGAATGTCATTTCTCATTAGACCCTAATCTCTTTTGTGACTTTGAAAAGACCCCCTCCCCCAGCCCCCACTCCCCACCTTCCCCCATAATGGAACTGGACCAGATTCCAAAGCCACCAAGGCCACTTCAGTCTATTAAATCACACAGGCCTTGTGTCCCAATACGTCTGGACATGGTTGCGTGCGGCGACTGCACCGGTAGTGGGTCATGGCATTTCGAAGCAAGTACGAAAGACAAGGCCGATAGGACCCAGTTCTAGGCAGGTCTTTGATGATGTGAGAGATTGATGACCCTCATGGTGCTAAAAGCACTGCATTACTCATCACAGGAAAACACATTGGATGCAGCTGGCAGGCCACATGCAACAGGAACGCTGCCCAATTGGTTACACACACATTGTTTTCATCGGCTGAATAAATGACGAGGGATTTAATGATGTCATGTGGGTAAAAAAAGAAGAAATACAAAACTGAGCTTTATGGTTTCTTTGGTGTTGAGTGTGTAGTGAGAAAAGTAGCTGGATGACTGTGTTGTTCATGTTTTATTGTTCTCAGTTGCCATCACATCAGTGTGTATGTGTGGGTGAAGGTGGGAGTTGGTGGGGCCCGTCAGCCAAGTAATTCATCATTAAAAAGTTGCCATTTTGGCTCTCAGGTGATGCAATCTGCAGAGGCAGCCCCACTTTAGAGCAATGATGTCTCCCAAAGCAATACAACCAGCCAGCCAGCATAAGTGGTCATATCATCACCAAGAGAGGGATAACAGAGTGGACATGTTCACACGCTGCTCAAGAGCGACTCCACTGGTCAGTTAGGCGTCTGCAGTCAGCTGCTGCCAGTGCGATGGTGCAGTTCACTGAAACAATAACTGCACACCTTAGGGGAGGGCTAACATAGACCAAAGGCCTTCTGTCAAAAGTAAACAAGTATCCAGCACTGTTTAACTCTTTTGTCACTTGTCAAGAGACCTACCCTTCTCCACCAGTTTGATTGATTCATTGCAGGTCTCCTTATAGCACACAAGGAACCTTCCCATATCAAACAAATCAGTACTTTTGTGTGACTAACACCAGCAGTAATTATGGTGCTGTGGGAATCTGATTCTCTAACCTTTTATGTTGCAAAATAAAATGTGAAGTAATTTTGTTTTTGAGTCTTGGGAAGAACATTTCAGCTGTTGATGTGGAGCATCATTTTAATTAACTATGGAATTAAAACTATTCAAACTCAATCTGTCTCTGTATGAATGATACTAATGTATGGATTGATTTGAACCCATCTTATGTCAGTTGTGGTCTAAGGGAGAGAGCGTTTTGACTGACATAAGAAAGTAATTTGGCTTGAATTCTTTAAAAGCTTTGATTTGTCTGCTGCCACCCAGCTGGAAGGAAGTTATCCCAGTGATGATGGGCGATTCCCTGCTGGGCTGAAACAAAGCCCTCAAACACCCGGAAGAGCTCCAGGGGCTGGGTCTGAGTTAGCGCTGTGCATTTTAACAGGTAGCTTAAAATTTGGCCATGGTTCCCAAAGCATCTCAGGTTACATCACATGTTCCCAGCCAGCCTTCCTGCATCTTATCCTCTTTCCTCTTTTTCACACTGGCCATTGCTTTCCTTCCCCCCAACCCCCCCAACGAAACTAATATGGGCTTTAAAAAAGAAAAGAATGAAAGAACCATAATTCAAAAGCACTGTATCTGTATTGCCAGAAATGACCCATAAGTCATAACTGTGCTCACCTTTTAATCTCTTGACTGAACTGTCACCTTTGCTACTTTATAAACCTACTTATTATTGTATTGGTTGGGGGTCATCAAGCATTGATGCAGAAATATGAAGGCATTACATGAACAGTGACTTACCAGCTATCAAAGCATCATTATAATGTCAGAAACTTTTATTTCTCATTTTCATATCAGCTACATGTATCTAGGGTAATTTATGCAGCTTTTTAACATAATCTATTTAAATTTCAACTTCTTTTAACAGAATCAGATTAAGTAGCTTGCTCAAATAACATGACAATGCCCCACGAGGTATTCAGACCAGTTAACTCTTGCACTAAAATCACTACAGCCTCCTATTACCCCCCCCCCCAAGTCATAAGAAATACAGCTCATAACTCTCTGCATGACATGAACATTTTCCTACATAAATGGTACATTAAAGCAAAGTCCAGCACTAATATTTTATGGCTGAGTCCCACCATCAAAGAACAGCATGACCCCACTACGAATGCATGCTGGCCGCATCAGTTACAGAATCTCTCTCATTCTTCTAGTCTCGAATGTGTGTGTGTGTGTGTGTGTGTGTGTACACCTGTGTAGACCTCTCTCCAGCAAGAAAGCATTAAGTCACTGCCTGTTTGTTTAAGAAACTAAAGCCAGACTCCGTTGACAACACCTGCAGAGACAACAAACCTGAAAAGATCAGAATACATCTCCCATCTCTCTTTTCACACACACCCAACCATTTCCTTTGAGCAGTGTTTCAGGTTTTTGAGCTGCCGCCAGCTTGGTAAAAAAATTGACATTTAATAGTGTATAGAATTTTAAAAAAATGTTCTTTGTCATACCTTTTTCTTCCCAACCAGTGCCTCTCAGGCAAAAAACCCCCAAACCTCAGGGTTGGCCAGCAACAGATAAAGTATGTGCACTCACTCGTTCGCCCACCTTTAAAAGATAGTAGCTATCTTACACCATACAGGCATCACTAAAAAAGACATAGTTCTGACTAGTTGACCACCACCCTGTTATGGTTCTGCTAGGGAGTGATGCAGCACACATGCCATCTAAAATTGTACCGACTTGTAGTAAGTGACCAAATGTATCCTGTCATTGAAGACATCATCCTAGTCAACCAATGATAAAGATATAGACATAGTCATAGTCCAGGCTTGAACCCATAGGGTCTGGCCTGTGCTGATTGATGAGTGCCTTTATAGTTAGAGCCATTGAGAAACCACTAGAAATACACAGTTTAGAGAGAATAAAAAAACTGAACACAGATTTTCCTGATGAAAAGACAGAGCATGAGGAAGACTAAAAAAGAGGAGAAGCGGTCTTTGGGAAGGGAATAGGGATACATACATAAAAATCTATAACTCCAGTCTACCTTAAGCAGTTCTGGGGCCTGCTTCTTCAGCTTCTCCATCTTCCACTCATTCTCACAGGGGTTAAGGGAGGAGGGTGGAGCGGTGCAGGAGCACTTGCAGTCAGAGCCGGAGCTGACCGTCTCCACAGTGTAGAAGTCCTCCACACGGACGCTGCCACTGCGCAGACGTGCGCAGGCGTCTCTGCTCAGCGGCCGCATGATGCACTTACAGCGGCAGTCCGACCCCTCTGAGGTCATCCTCACTGGCTCAGTCTCACCAAAAATCTGGGAGGGAGGACAGAAGGAGACCTTTTAATTATCTTTTGGTGAAGAAAGGTTTACAATGCTTACTTACAGAACTCTTTAGGTAATGTAAATTAAGCAATAACAGCATTGCAGTATTTCTGTTATTTCTGTTATAGTTCTGAAAATATCAAAAAATTATAAATATGAGGCCTGTATGTTATTGGAGTATGTAGGTTTCTCAAATGTAGACATGCTAAATGCCCCAATTCAATCAAATTACAATGTTAGATTTCCTCCTTCATTCTGAATTCTCCTTCATTTCCTCCTTCACTTTGAGAAAGCGTTACAGCATCTTCTCAACACTTAACATGACAGCATGATTTCAGCAGACACTGAAAGAGCAGCAATGCACACAGAGACAGAAAAACTAATGTTGTCTGACACTTGTTCAGAATCATTAACTCAAAGTGAAGGCTCAAGTTCAAAGTGTGAAGAGAGGCTTTTACATTTTTACATGGGAACTGTGAAAAAGGCTCCAAAATTCAAAATGTCTGCCAAGCCTTCAAAAATTAGCTGTAATTGTTTTACCACTATAACACTAATATAGTACCATGGCAAGTGGAACTATATTTAGTGTTATTTATAACACTATATTTAGTGATGACTCCACAGTAGCCTTAAATCATATAAATCCATGATGCATGTGATTAGGTGTGAGATTCAGTCTTTACAGCATCCAGCCACGATCATTTAGAAATTGAGCCCATAATAAATCTCACAGCAGTAGAATAAAGTCTATATGGCCCTCTGTCATTTTAATGAATTTTTTTCTTTTTGCCAGTTGAGCCTTTATGAATGATAAATTCATTTTTAGGGTTGGATTCATATAAACAAAACACAGAAAACTGAAGGTGATCCTGAACATTGACCACAAGTCTTCCATCCTTTGAAGATTTTTTTCCCACAGATGGAATACATTAAAGCCACTGATACAAATGAAATCGTCACTAACACATTTCACACAGTGTTTCATCAGAGACAGAAGCAGATCCTCACAGCTCTGAACAACATTCCATAACAGATATGAACTGAGCAGGTAATTTACAAGTCTCCATGATTGATAATCAAAATAAAATATGAAGCTACTAATGAACCATACACTCATTTAAGTTTGTGCTACATTTTTTCTACAATTTGCATGTTATCCTGATTGAAAGAAATGTGGAGATTACATAATCATTTACAGTTCTTCACTTATAAATCTTTAGGTGTTTTCAAAAGATACCACACCGAAGAAATTGTACTTATAAGGTTTTTTCCCCTTCAAAGAATGTGCTGGAAATGCTCCAGAAATGCTTAGCAGCTATTTGTTCTTGCTTGAGAGTTTAAAATGATGCAATCTACAACACTGAGCAGACAGAAGCTCAGTATTTTCTCTTCAACTCCAAAAAAGTCCCTCTCCCATTGGCTTGAGAGGCCAGATTCTCTGAGACCCCGGGTAGAGGGGCTTACACTGTCATCTTCTCTCAAATGAGATTTAGTGATCTCTATAAATTCCGGCCCGGCCCACATGTGGTACCAGTTAGAGGACCAAAAGAACACTGCATTACAGAAATTCTTCATTACAGAATCCTGTCTGTCCTTTTCTGCCTGAGACGTGGCTGTATCTGATGATCGGGTCAGCCACGTTGAAGGCTGAATCTTCTGCCATCTTTGCTGGGCCAGTGAGCCAAAGGGTTGGGGTTGCCAGACTGGGATGTTAAAAGTAGGCAGTATTTTTTTAAGGTCATGTGGAAAGTTTTAAAGAAAAATATTATGGGATGAAATATTACATATTTTGGGGAGAAAATTGGTAATTGCCCATCAACTGAAGACAAGACTGCATCATGATCTTGAGCCTAGAAGAAAAACGATGCAAATAAGTGTAAGATTCTTCCCCAGGATGCCTTGCAATTTTTTTCCTTTGATTTGCTGAATGGCACTGTGGTAGGGCTGATGATTAAACCAGCAGTACCCCTTCTGCTATTCTCCTTTACTGTGGCCTGTAATTAAATGCTGAGGCTTTTGGTTGCTGACTCAAAGTTGGTACCTGGGGCCTGTGGTTTAAACTGGGAACCTGCAGTTTATGATGGTAAGCGCCTCCTATCTTAACAGACCACACAATGCCAAATGCAGCTCCCTTAGCTTACAAAGAAACCACATCAAGTCGACAGTGACAGTCAGACTGCATCTGTCTTATTTTTTATATTTTTTGCACATGGATGTCTTTTTTAGTTGGATCATGTCCACATACTTACTTCCACCATACTTATTATATAGATGGATTTGAACTTGCAGTGGTACTCTTTCTACATTAAGTCCAACTGCTGAGAAAATTCCCCCTCAAAGAAGTAAAAACAGAAGGAGTCAGAGAATTGTTCTTCACATCTTTGAGTTTATTATGTTTTGACTACAGAAAACACATTGGGATTGTAAAGAAGTCATTCATTTTTATAAGCTAGAAAAATCAAGCTGTAGTTAATTTACGCAGTTAATTTAAGAACGTCTTGTCTTGACAGGCAGATGTGGTAGCCAGTGAATAGTATTACTTTTGGTACTTAAAAAATTGAAAACAAAAATGGAAATACAAACCATCTAACAGTAAACATTTGACAAATGTAACCCGAAATAGATCAAAATGAATTATAAATGAATTAAGTATTTAGTTTACCTGAGAATCAAAAGATCCCATAATGAATAAAAAGTGTGGTAGAAAATCTTGTTTTGGCATAACGTCTTAGCTAAAATTTGATATTATGAAACTGTTACTTCATTGATCAACCAGTAGAGTGATCTGTTGACAGCAGAAACACAAAGGTGTGTAACTGGAATGATTCAAAACTTTCCTGGCTCTTTTGTGTGAGACAATGCACACACTGTTGTCTTTTGCTGAGGATGGACTCATCTTAGGATCCTGTGGTTTTTTTGGGTGGACATTTTTATTGTGACCCCTGATCCATGCAAACACATCCTGTTTTCAGGGGGTCTGTGATTATCTAACTCAATAGACAAGATATCCCCTTGCTGGGGTTACCAGGGCCACTGCTATATGCACCAATACCCTCAATTACTATTGGGGCACTTAGTATAATTACACAAAGCACAGAGATGAGGCTTCAAATGGTGACCCTCTCATGTCACAAGGGGCCACACTATCTTTCAGATCACTGATGCTGAAGGATTGACTTCTGTCTCAATTACGGCCATTCTGCTGAGGGGTTTAGACACCACTCCTTGGTGCGGAAGGGTGGACACGGGTGACCAGACACTAAACCACCAGCGATTTCGGCCCTGCTTTCTCTACAAAACCAAGAGAGTCTATAGCCAGCCTGAAACTGGTTGTGCATTGCATGTGCTCGGCATTCCATAGGTTCTGGCACTGAACAGAACATCCATTCTAGAGCAACAAAGAGAGACATAGGGAGAAAGGGAGAAGGAGGGCAAAGGAAGGGGGAAGAAAAACAAGAGAAAGAAGCAGAAAAAGAAGGGGAAGAAGAAAGATGAGCGTACACAATTTTCTTCACAATTTTTTTGTAGAACTGTACAGTGCTAAGGGCTATGTCTTGCAGGACTGTTTTAACAAAACATTGTGCTTTTGTGCTGTGTTCTCTGAGCAAATATCAAAGTTGAGAGCGTCTACTTTCAAAGTGAAGCGGTTTATCAAGGTAAACAGAAACAGGGCTGTGAGCAGGAGCTCATTAGCACAGGAATGCAGCCATGGTGAGAGCAAAGGGTGTTAACCTCCATTACGTGAGATTTACGCCCAGGGACCTCTTCAACTGACGGTCGGAAACCTTCTGAGCTGGGTAGGATACTGTTTTCTGCTGGTGCCAACCCAAAATGGCAGCAGGTTAACAAACATAATGTCCACATGAATATATAGCAGATTAACAGATCAGACCAGGCTTGGAGGGCTGACGGTCCAGACCCCCTGCAGCCCCTATTGTCCTTCAGCCCTGGAACAACCTGGCAGCTCCATAGCAACATTGCATTTAAGAAGCTTGTTACTTAGAGTAAAGTATGAACTTTTGAAAAAAGTACTGAAATTCCGACTGAGATGGGATGGGGTGTGGTAGGGGATGGTAAACATCTCAAAATTGAAAGTGGACCATGGCTTGAATTTGCCCTTTGCTTTTTTCATGTTTGCCTGTGTGTTTTTCTATTTGCCAAAGAAAAAGGTTTGAGGACAACAACAGAGATTTATTGCAATAGGATTTACCAGTCCTTCCCACATGCTTTACTTGCTGCCCAAACATTGATAGAGGACACTCTTTAATACATACATCTCTCTTGTCAGTCATCTGACCCATAAAAAATAACTTTTTGGATGCCTCTACCACAGTCTTTATTTTAGAAACAAAGGCACTTTTTTAACTGAGGACCATGGCGTCTTGTACCCAGATTGTACCCAGAACAGTATAAAAGCATCTGTACATCTGTTTAGAGACTCTAATGTAAAACACATAATGAATGCATTACCATTCCCGTACTTCACTTATTTTAAGATCCGTGGATTACTGCAGCTGAAGATCCTTTTACAATGTTTGGTGTGGATTATCTCCATCACTTCTGAACTTTCTTGCCAGCAGTGTACACAGGGTGGTTTTAGATCACAGGCCACTAGGCTATCATGCAAAGGTACCATTGATCACCATTTTTGTGCCATTCCCAAGCAACTGCCAAAGATGATAATACAGCTGGACAGCCCTTGAGCTCTAGATTCATTACAGGTTGGTAACTCCAACTTTGTTGCAATTATTAAACTGGACACCCTCCATGAGGTTTTGGGTGCCAACCTTTTCCTGAGCCTAAGCATCTGAGCCAACTTGATCTTAAAGAGTTTGAGCTGGATCAGCATCAGCGATGTCTTGTCATGGCAGCATCATATGTCAAGCCCCCGAGCTCCAGACCGGATCACTGACACAAGGAAAAAACCCCTGTTGTGAAGGTTACAGGTTAAAAGAAAACATACTCAGGGTCCGTGAAGCAGGTAGGAGATTAAATACGGAGCCTAAACACAACATTCACATCCAAACAGAATCTGTGGGAAAGCCTTTAAATCACCATGCAGGCCCACATTACCACTTCACCAGCCATGTCTCCTGCAACCCATATCATTTTCTTCCAGACCTCATGGAACTCATCAGAGCCTTCACGCTTTAAAGCAGCCCTTCCCTGTCACTGTGTGGCAGCTAACAGCACAGATACCAAGTTGTCTGTGCCTTAATCCTCATAAGCTGCTGTATCTGTTATCTGTCTCCAACTTCACTACTATGTCAGGTGCCTAATCTATTGTTAGATACTGTACTGCCCGGCAGCTGACAAAACAACGACAGGGGTCCTGCAGTGTGTTGTTAGGAACAAGAGATAATTACAGTTCTCAGATGTTCTCTGCTTTTATTTTGGAGGGCAGGTTTATTTGTCTTCCTATGACCTTTAACCCCTCTTGATTAGGGATTGGATTGGCAGCATGACAAACCCCCCCCAGCCCCTCCCCCCCAGACAGAACCCCCTCTGGCTCCTAGTCATTCCCTCAAAGAGAGGATTATTCTTATAAAGGACAGAAGGTGTGTTTCCCACTGCAGCCTCACACCTCAACAAAGTTCATCATTTTGGCTCAGGGTTCACATATTCACATACAGTTTCAGATGGGGTTTCCTATGAGGTCATAGGTCAGGAGCTTGAGGAAAGAGGGAGAATTTTCAGCTTTTTCTAAATCAACTTGAGCAGAACGTTCATTTGCACGAATGAGACGGTGCACAATCAGAGCCGTTTTAGTATGTGACAACTGATCAAAGCGAAATCCTGTGGAATGTTGCTTTTTTAACACTTAGAGGCTGATTGGTCACTGCTCTGTCACATGGCATCTCGGAGAAAAACAATATAGGTAATTAATTTAGTGTCCATCTCAAGTCTTGAACTGTTGCCCAAATCTCATTAGGTAGTAGCTCATGTTAAAAATCTGCTTACTCCTGCCCATGGCCCTCTTTAATTGGGGGTAAGAATGATACTCATGTTTTCAGATTGGAGATAAGCAAAGGGGATTACTGTGTCTTTGTCAAAATTTGTTGGGACAAGGAAATAACATTAAGCCTAAAAGATAGTGGACAATGCCGAGAGGCAAAGAGACAAGCTTAGAAAATGCTTGCTGACTTTGAGGTCACAAAATTTTAAAGGTTGTGGGTCAGGTTTACTCTGGTTTTTGCTGAACTTTTGTTTTTCATTATGACCATGCGATGGGGGATGAGGGAAGGGGGAGGGAATGGTGGGGTTAGAGATGGAATCCAACTGGATGTGGGTCATATGCTCTTCTCTTTGATCAAAGAGTGGCCATCCAAACACAGCTCATCCACAGATACCGACCAGACACCTCCATGATATGCTATCAAAATAGGAGCCTGATAATGACACTGTAACCCTAGACCACCTCAGGATCTGTGTTTTGTGTTCAAAACACCCGTTTGTGCTGAGCTAATGATCTAGACCAGAGTGGATGGTCTAGGTCATTCCGGTTACACAGGTGCTACAGTGTGGTCCCCTGAGACGCACTCAAACTGCCCCCGACAAATGGACACACTACTCAAAATTGCACTCACAAGGGCGTACACAGACACACATATGTACAGATGCATGTAATACACATGCATGTAAACACATACACAAGCACAAATTATCTCTCACACATAAATGCACACACATGTGAATTGCACATACATTCACACTGGGCATTTACAGCACTTATTCTGAAACATTTGACTTCAAAGTTCAAAGTCCATAGCACAGTACAAGGACCTGAAGACACTTCATAAATGAATTGCCATTGCCACTTCTCCTTTTCCATATGTTTGTGTTTTTGCAGCCAGATGTGTAAAACACCCGCGCAACGCCTGCTCTCTTGGGGAGATTGCGTTCTTTGGACCTCCGTAATAATTCTTGAACATTCGCTTCCAATTTGCGGTACAGCGCGAGCTTGCTCTTTTTCCACACACTTAAATGTTAAGACACCGGAATGCAATCATAATAAATTAAATATGCGATGACTTCTAGCTAATGGTCTAAACACATTAGCTAATTCAGAATGTTTAGCGTAAAAGTAAGCCAGCAAAAGTTTCAACAAAATCTGATTGGCTGGGGAGTTCTGTAACTGTCAGCACAAATGAAAAACAGTCTCCTAAATACTGCATAAACTTAGGTGACACAAATTTTGAAAAAAATGTGATAGTACTTCTAAAGCATACTCCCAAAGCTGACATCACAACAGGTCAATAAGAAGTGGGCTTTGGGAGGAAACTGTAAAAATCAGGCAGGAGTCCAGGTTACAGTCCAGGAAGTGTGGAGGAGTGATGGTAGCACAGGAAGAGCTGACGGCTGGGGCGGATGTCCACCTCTTCAAGGGGCAGCCAGCACTAAATCAGCGCCTGTTGAGGGGCACGAAACGACTACAGAGCAGCAGCTAGAAACAAAAACAGGTTTCTGCTCACTATTAGTTATCCGTATTTGGGTCAGGATTCCTTATTCATAACCTTTTTATCCGGTTGTGTAAGTCATGCCTTTGTAAAGAAGACACATTTGAAAAAAATAGCTTAACAATTATGCCATTGTGTTGACTGCAGTCAGTTGTTCTTACGCATTAATCAATATGTGATACTCAGGCGGGAAAATGACTATAAATGTTACTGATGTTCTTCATTGTCCTCATTTCCCTCTGGAACCTGAGGCAGCTCACTGATGCCAAAACTAGGGGGCATGGTCCTTCAGTACCCCCTCAGCATGTCTCCAACTCTCATAACTTCATTTAGAGAGTGACCTGAGATTCTCTCCCTGACTCTCCGCACTCTCCCTGACCCCGCCATGGTAATCTCAAACTTGTTTGCAACCAAAACATGGTTCGGCTGTGCCCTTCCATTCCCACACTGCCATGCCCTGCGGCTGCTTTGATTTTTCCAGCCAATGGACATCATTTCTCATCCATTCAGGGGGAGGAGCAGCTGAAGCCACACCTCCACTGCACCGGACACCCCACAAGGAGATGCCACAGGAAAGAATAAGGATAAGGGCATGGGACATCTGTGAGCCCCTTCAGCTTCATTCCATAATTATATTGATTATTATTAGTCAGTTATTACTATTAATCTTCTCCCGCACTGGTGCCTGCAAGGAATTTAGGATATCAAAGCCATCAGAGTAATGAATAATAATGACAATGGGGATCCTCATCTCTATAATTTCCCAAAACAGGCCACAGGCTGTTTCCAAATGAGAGAGGACACAGTATTATGGAGCTCAGTGTGTGCTGCTCAGTGACCCCCAGTGCTCTGTGATCAAAACAGCCCCCTGTGCCTCAATGCTGTGGACACTCACAACACAGTATTGAGAAGGTAAGAAGGCTGGATGGCTGTTGCTGGGTAGAATGGCCCATGTGCCCCTGGGTTTTATTTGCAGGGGGAAAGCTGTCATTCCAGGATGAGAGGTCTAGGATTGGGGAGGAGGGATTAGTGAATGACTTCAGAAGGGTGGAGGCAGACTGATCTGGGAGAGAGGGAAGGAGGTTACTCTTCAAAAAACTGCAGCTGTGCAAACAAGACAAATATTGTTGTCTTGGATCTACTCAACACCACCTTACTTCAAACTGGAAAAACAAGTCGTGCACATGGATGCCAAAACAAAAAAAAGGCATGAAAAGTGGATAACTGATAATTATCTGGTCTGACCTTCCAAAGACAAAAAGGAAATCATTCAAATGTTTCCAGGCCCGTGAATACTGACAAGTCTGAAATGAGCTTAAATGTTTCTGCGGGGGTAGGATATTGAGGGAGACTTCAGATAAGGGAAGTACGCACATATGTAAAAAGGACATGAGAAAAGGAATGTCTGATGAGGAGAAGCATGGGCACTGTTGTTTCCTGTCTCTGTGACTTCAGACAGCCGCGGTGAATGGCGCTGTTAATTTTTCCAGTGTTTCCAAGGAAAGTGGTGTGGACTGGACGGGTCCAAACTGGCAACCTCATGGGAAAGGAGAGGGATGGACAATGGCCACAACAGAGCATGGAAAAAAAAACACACTTTCCACAAGAGCATAAAAAACCCCCAAAAAAGACGAAAGTCACGAGCACCTTCAAGAGTGTGTTGAGCGTTGACTAGGGAGCACCACAATACACATTGGGCGCCTTCTTGTATGCTAAAATGCACCATCGACTCTCATGCCAAAACAGTATGGACCTTGTGCTGTCTCCCTTTACGATACGGCACCTTTCCTGCTGTCAGCCTAGGTTTGCAGACCCCACTGCTGAAAGACTGCCCTTTCCTTTCCCACACGTGCTTTCTTCCCCGTCGCACACCACCACAGTTCCTGCATGCAGTACCAAAATAATGCTCCTTCAGTACCACCAGAGATTCTGGGCTCAAATCCTCGGGTGTGGCACAGTTGTTGTAACCTTTGAACAAGTTACCTCAGCCTGAGCTGCTTCAGTAAAAATCCCACTATCTATGGGATATCTACTCCTGAAGTAGTCTCTTCAGGATTATTGCTTCTCAAAAAAGGCAGCCTCATTGTCCTTGCTGTGGGAAGTACAGGATTGAAATACAGGGTGAAATACAGTGGAAAATTTTGGCACCCTGGCTGAAAAAGTTCTGTTCTAGAACAGGAAATGTGCTGTCCAACAGGGATCTGGAAAAGTAGAGTGGGTCAGTCTCCTGTCAGGGCAGAAGCAACATTACAGAAACATCAACTTGATGATACTTATAAAATCTTTATTTCCACATTCCACAATTTCCTACAGTGGATTTGCTGTTAATTTCTGTGAAATGACAGATAACCCATACCTGGGGCCTAAAATGTTTTTCTTCTTTATTATTTGGTTTCATCTTCAGCTTGTGAATTGTTATTGTATTACTCAATTGCTCCAAAGACATGGTAATTCAGGACAGCATATAAGTACATAGCTCCTCTTATATTTAGTGAGAAGTCCTTCTGAAGAATATCATGAAGATCAAATGGAATTAGGCTGATCAAGGTTTTGCTGTCTAGCTTCCACTATAAGTGGAATGTACTGGGATTCAATCAAACACAGAACTAATCCTACATTAACTCAGCCTGTCCTACAGAGCATTTTTCAAGGGATTTCACAGCAAGATTCCTTATTCACAAAAAAAAAAAAACACACCTCATAATGGCATGTGTTAAACTCCATCAGGCTGTTTTTTTTTTGCTGCTTGTGTGATCTGTTGAAAAGTTGATGCACTCAGAAAGGAATGTATGATCAACGATCACTCCCTTGTGTACCATTTGGTCCCTATTATTAGAGCTGATGTATGTCCTCTTGTGTAAAGATCTGATCTTTGACCCCTTTCAGAAATTAGGACAAAACACAATTATACAGTACAGTAATTACGCTGTACTGTAAAGGTTATGCGTTTTCTGCTGAAAAACGCAACTGTTAAAGGAACAGCTGAACTTGATCAAACATCGCAGATGGAATATACCCCTACCAGGAAATACTAGTTATTACTCCCCAAATGACACTTTTACCTGTATCATGTGTAATTGGGGTAAAGTAGATTCAGTATTAACCTACACAATCTACTTTGCGCATTTACACATTTATGTATGCAGAGTTGAGAGGAGGAAGGCATTATTATTTAGGCCACACTTCCTTGTCATCGAGTGATTTGGCTCATGGTTTATGGTCCCTCAGTTGTCAGTAAAGTAAATTTGTAAAGTAGTGTAAATTTTCTATTTATCCCATGAAGATTTCCCTGTGGCCGCAGTGGCTCTGCCTGCCGTTCTGCAGCCGTAATTAACACAACCTCAGAGGACAGGAATGAGCTCAGTCAACATGTTTTCTCGGCCCAGTAAACAGGGGCATCATTTCTACATTACCACAGACAATACCAATGATCAAGGGTTTAAAACTGTCATTTCAAACAAGTATAAAAAAGGAAGTTCCATAGACAACAACTCAGCCATCAAACACAATGAGATCAATGCTATGCAATCACTGATTATTAAAACCAAAATTTTTTATAGGTTCTGAATTATGAACAAATTTGTAGGTTCTCTTGATGGCATAAAAACAGTTCTGTTCTGAAATATATTCAAGGCAATCAAACCACTTGAAAAGGACTGTCAGATAAATGGAAGAGTTTAAATGAGTTAAACTGCCAATTAAAAGACTGGGAACACCTTGCCTTTTTTAAATATCCCAAATGTTTCATTTACTCTGATACTTTTGAATGAAGAAAAATGCCTGCAAAGATTTTGTGAACATAAAACAGCTATTTAGTAATACTTATGCAACACTAATATTTCTGCAGCATTCAGCTCCATGTTCATTTAAGCGTTTCCTTTGTTTCAAGAGCAGGTTTGGCCTGAACAATGATTTGACTGTTTCATTTTGTTAAAATTCTTTAAATCATATATTAAAAATATTTTACCTGAAAGATGGTTCAAACACCTGAAAAGTAGCCACTGATGAGTTCTGATATCACAACAAGCGTGTGAAAGGGCCGGGGCAAATAATTTCTCCCCATGTAGTATTGTTTTTAGTTATTCTTGCAGTGTTGTACATTTTGTAAAGAAAAATGGCAAGATCTTAACTGCTTTCTGGAAAAAAATGGCAAACATTTTGAAGAAAACATTGTCAAAGGGCAGGTTCCCATAACCAACATGGGCAATGTAGCCATTAGGTTACCCAAGCAGTTGCCTGCCTTGCTTATCCAAAAAAATTCACCACTAGCCCTGATGAAACACAAGTATTGGCCTGAGATACTTCCTTTAAATACTAACATCATGGACTATTTACTGTGGACTCATTACAGTTTTAACTGTCTCCTCTCTCCTGTCCTCTGTTGTCTGATTACTGATACATTCCTGGCATTCAGTCTCTCAGTGCAGTATCATTATGTCCTTTTCTCATTTTTTGGCCTGTTTATCCAACTATTTTCCAGGCATGCTTAAGTTCTCTTCCTCAAAATATCTTTCATTATACAAGAGAGATTACAAAAACTCTACACTCTTAGGAAAATGTGCTATCTAGCACCTTTAAAGGTTTTTCATTTGCTGGGGGAACCCTTTAAAGGTTCATCTTAGATACAGATATCTTTCAGGGGTTCTTTATGTAACCCGCAGAATAAGGTAGAGAACCTGTGAGTGAAATCCATATCAAAGAAGAACCTTTAAGAGTTCCCCCAGCAGGACAAGTGAAAAACCCTTTAAGAGTTTTTTTTTTTTTTTTTCTAAGAGTGTTCAAACCAAACGTTTGATACTTGAATAACCCGACTAGTGAAATACATCAATAAAGTTTTCCAATTATTATCCTCAATAAAACGTGAACGACAATGTGCATAGCTCCTTAATACGAACCCGCCCACTATAGAAACATTGAAGCCATGTAAGAACCCTCCACAGGAATGTTACACGATCGGGTATCCACATCAATCATGTATGTTATAGCCCCACATAATGAAGATGAGAAAATCCGAACGCCCACCTTGCGGATTCCTTAATGTAACTGTACGGAGAACAGATTTAAACGTGGAATTCGCAAATAGTTGTATATAGACAGCTGAAAGCATTGCATTAACATACACTTGGCTAAGGATAACGCCTACATTTGGGAAGAAATGGGGATATGTCCGCAGGAATTAAATACCTGTGAAAAAGTTAGAACAATACAAATCCTTACTACATGTAAAACATACTTTAAGTACAAGTTTACCGAACCCCTCGCAATGGATCTGGACAAATTGGCTTTCCGCCGAAACATTCTAATACTGTATTCCTGACCGTGGACCACAGCAAGCCTTAACAGACTTGCCACCTGCCTCGTGGTATGGACACAGTTAAACCGTTACTTTTTGACATCTCCGGTACGATCAGCACTGAACACTTACCAGGGAGTGCTGTGCTAATACTGTTAGGGCGGCAGGCTTTTACGCGTCACCGGTGAACAATTGCCCAATTGTATCCTCCCCCATTAAAATACATTTTTATCAAAATGACAAATCTGTAAAGACTTTAGCGTATACAGTACTTGTTAAGCATTATCTTGATCTGGGACATTTATTTGTCAAAAAATAAATACTTGGCTTTATTATGATTGGAGACTGACGTATTTCTTAACGTTTGATCATACCCACCCAGACAAAATGTGTTCAAACTGCGATTTCAACAGAACTGAATTGTTTCAACACTTATTTCCAATGCACATCTAGCGTATCGGCTATCCAGCCAATATAAATATTATCCTGCATTAGCCGCATATGTAAGCCAGAGTTGAACAAAATGTATACCCGCGCCTACAATACAACTAAAAATCGAATGCCAATAACTATTTATGTTTCTGAGCTATGTCATGGAAGGAAATCAACACATCTAGAACTTCAGGGTACATGTAGTAGCAATAGAAAAGCCCACGAGCAGTTCCACAGGTGTTGACATCCATCCACTGACAAATAATCGGATGTTTATTGTAACCACTACAGTAGAAAGGTGGCTACCCATTCAGTAGTATTTTGAGACAACAATATTTTTTTGAACCCACCTTGTTTTGAGCTCTGACATCTTTGGACAGCACAAGGACGAAGCAAGCAATGATGTTTGTAAACCTCCACATCTCTCCAGCGCATCCAGTCCCACACACCAGTAGTGTAGAGTAGAGAGCTCTTCGCGCCCGCACAAGGCAAAATGTAATTATAGAGAGTAAACGTTTCCTGATTGGTTACTTCACCAATTGGGTATAGGAGATCATCAGACAGTAATATCAGAACAACATTGCCATAGACTCGCGCCTTTGCGGTGGGTGGTGGTGTCTTGTGTGCCGCCCACAAATACTCCGGACACCGTAGACAATCCTACTAGGCACTTGACTGTATTTGCTGCAACACTCTCGCACCTTCTTCTTTTCTAACACGTGGGGGTGGAGCAACTGGGATGGCTTGAACACCGCAGCA
The DNA here is from genome assembly GCA_022829145.1 of Albula goreensis. Lineage (NCBI taxonomy): Eukaryota > Metazoa > Chordata > Actinopteri > Albuliformes > Albulidae > Albula > Albula goreensis. Next base: position 27,985,039 of record CM040744.1, on the reverse strand, counting down.
AAAACGCCGATTTTACATTATCGGGATCAATTCGACTTTAGCTAAACTATACTTTAAGCAACACGAATATATATCATGACATATGTTACACCTTTGAAACACATGCGAAATATAAGAAAACGTAGAATTGAATTTGTCCGTTTCTTTATTAATTCTCACCAGTTACTCATCCCCTCAGTTTGTAGCTTTTGAGAGAAATGTATTGTTACTGTTAAATGCGTTGCAGTCAGCCATATATAAAATGATAATTCTATGTTAAAACTAAAAGCAGCACTTCTCATTTCATATCAATATCACTGGTGTATTTTTACTCAAGCTATATCGCTTTCCCAAACACATTCACCTTCCCAAAGTATAATATGGCAGCGTCCTCTTCTGGTATAAGCTGGTATTGTAACTTCTATGCATTATAACGTCTCTCAGCTTGGCTATGTGCTTAACGTTCACGCCAAAGTATTAACCTAAGCGACTGCATGTTTCCGAATATACAGACCAATATGTTGTGATTTTTGTCTTTAAACTAATAGTTTTACCTGGATATCTAAAAATCTTCATCCAGCTGTATAAATAGATGTATATATGAAAATGTAAATAGCGTGTTAGAATATAAACTGTGAAAGTCGCTCTGAATACGATCGTCTACTAAATGCTTTAATATAATGTAAAAATGAATCAACCTAGTGATCTAGCGCGGCTGAATAACGCGACACACCTATTCATGCGTTCATAGATCAGCGATTCACTTTTTCGGATCAAACGCTGTACTCTGTCTTTGGAATAATGCCCCCTAGAGGCAAAGTTATAAACAGTGCCCGGAAACACATGCTACAATGTAAATTATGAATCTTTCAGTAATGACCTTGGTTTTTCTTATTCATTGGGTTGACTTATCTCATGACTTAATTTTAAATATCTTCGTTTTTTCTGGTCTCTATGTAAGGTGTAGAGGGCATACTGACATTGTTTTGTGAAAAGTGGCATCCAAATGGAGCAAACCACTCTCAACTGCACCCTTCTATTTCCCCTGTGAGAAATGAGGTAAAATGTGACACTTCTGAGTGAATACCTCTCAGTTAAGAAGAAACAACTTCTTCCCTTGAAATTCTTGTACTTGTACAGCTAAATCTTAACAAGTGTTGGAGTCCATTTGCAGTGACTCAATTCAAAAAGCTGGTAAGAGGTTCTGGCCATTGATTACTTCTGCATCTTTAATACAACTCCAATATCTTTCTTCAGACGAAATTTCCCAGAGGACATTCTCAAGATTGATGGGTTGCAGGGCAATGCAGTGCTTAAGGAAATGTGTTTTTAACCCTGTTGTCATAGCAATAGGGTATTTCTGTCATAGCCTTGAGCAAGGTATTTATGCCAAATTGCTTTGGTAAATATTCTGTGCTGTAAAGGATATATGTTTGATGAAAGTCCCCTTTTGGGACTAAGTGTGGGTGCCTCTTTCTCAAATACAGTTGAAACTAGTCACATTTCATTGAACCCTCATCAGATCATAAGATATGTATGTCTTTTTATGGCATACATGAAGCAAAAGGAAAAACTTTAAACTTCTATCTTGAGATTCTTATTGATTATTTGTTTCATTTATTTGGTCATTTGAAGCAGCTGATAAATTCATCTTATCCTGTTTTTCAATACGCTTGCATCTTACATTGAATACTTGCATATTTAAAGTTGCCTTTAAATCTCACTAAATGATGGCTGAACTGAAAATAACCTGTAGAATGCCTCTGCTGGCAGTGATGGCGTTGACATTGGGGATACATTAATGTGTGGAAAATTTAAAAAGTAAGATCAAGGCCAGTGTAAAGTCATTTGTTGGTGTATGCTGCTTATTTAAATTAATACAATGGCTAAACAAATAGAACCTTTTTCAATGAAAATTATCCAAAACATGTGCAAGACACATAACAGAATTAAGGCAAGTTTTTTATTCCCTTAATGATCTACTGGCAGAAAGTTATAAATTTAATTGTATCAGCATGCTTTTTTTCAACATAAAACAGTGCTATCACACCTTGTTATGCCATTGTATATGCCATTAAATTTAGATGGAGAAGTGGCTTGACACAAAACACAGAGGAATGCTGTAGGATGATTTATAGGAGGTATAGTAATCATTTGGTTGAATACCATGTAGAGACTACATAGACAGCACATTTGATCCTGATTATGATCCCTGTGCACTTGACTCTTTGAAAGGGTTTTATCAGTTGTGTTATTTGTATATTAAATGCTAATTTCTGTGGGCTGCTCACTGCTTGGCGCTGGTTTGAAACTTGTGGAGGAGCAATTGTTCATCCCTAGTATTTCTCAGGCATTAATTTTTACACTGGATGGCCCCCTTGTGGTGAAAGTTCAACTAGCCATTGCATGAAAAATTTGTTCACAATGGGTGTTATAATAAAGTAGGCTAAATTGTATGTTGTCATTAACAGAATGGAAATAAAAGTATTCTTATAAGACTAGTATCATCACAATTATTACATACTACATATTGCACTACTAAATAACTATGTTCCATAAATCGGGTCATCAGAAAATAGAAACACTATTTAGGCATGCTTCCATATAATAGTTTTTTGCTCGCACTGCACAGTGTTAGATAAAGTCGTCAGATGTTAATCATTTTGTTTGATGTTGGGGTCTTCAGTCTCAAAACAAAATATGTGTTTTAAATACTTTTAAAATTTCACATCTGACAGTTTTGCATTGTGTTTAAGAAATTGTTTGAATTGTTGGAAGTGACGGGTAAATTAACCAAGATTTTCTAAACGATCAAAGGTAATCAAACAAACAAAGGATCAATTCCGAGTGGATCTCCTCTGCTTCTGCTTCTGCTTCCCGAAAAGCCATCACTCCTTTGAGAATCAGTTGGCGCGGGACTACAAAGGGTAACACTAGATCCTACATCGCCCAAGATGCTTTAAGGTCACATAGAAGTACGTCATTACGTAAATATTGTGGCTCTACGAGGGGCTGTTTTTGTGGATGTATGAGCGTGGCTATCTTTATGTGTACTGACAGCAGCAGTACGCATGGAGCAGCGGAGCGTCCGTCGAGCTTAATTTTAAGAGCGTTAGCCACTAACATAGCTACTTATTCAGAAGCATTAAATAAGTAAAGAGCTGCCCGAAGTGGAGGAGAGGGCGCCGTATTTAGAAAGGAGTATGGAGATAGAGAATAGGACAAATGGGTTCGAATATACTGAGCGAAACAACGTGAAGTCCGTCAACGGTAAGTCTTCTTCCCTGTTCAGTTTCCTTTGCCATGAATATTTGATGCAAATTGCTTTACATTTTCATTGCACCTGCAATATGTATGTGTAAGTTGAGCCTAAATTAGTTAAATATTACGTATTCCACGAATATAGAATGTAACAAATACGTCGTTTGTGTCTTTATTGTAAGTATTTAAGTGTTGTTCAATGTCACAGTAAAGCCACTGCAGTATTGTTGAAATATTAATCCACGTTTTAAATTAACCTTAATAGCCTTGTTTTTTTTCGTTGAAAGCATGCCTCTGTCACAGACTTCATGATTTGTATTTCTTCTTAAAAAAGAAGAAAAAAAAAAACTGTCGTATCGCACAATCGAATGTGCATATTTAAAACATTTTGTGTTTTTCCGCTTATTGGTTAATGCAATATTGTCAGCGTTCAATTAATTCTCTTTGCATATACGTATAAATGTAGGTAGCTTTTTCATTTGTCAGGGTGTAAAAATTTCATTTGGTGAGAGGAGGAATAGGAATGTTTTTATTTGGACGGGGGTAGTCAGTGGTCTTCGGGAGATCGTAAAAGGTGAACTTTTGAACTTGGGAGAGAGCCCTGAAGCAGTTAGGTAAAGATACAGATTCCTATGAATCCGTCTACAAAGATGAAAATTACCAAAAGTGGCAGCCAAAATCGGCAGCCAAATATGCTTTGCTGCGCCAAATGTCGAACAATCTCCTCGATTCTGGAACACGCTTGATAACTGACCTGCACGGAAATTAAATAATTAGCAGCTTGCGAAGCGTTACCGGCATCTTCCCAATAAAAAAATAAAATAAAATAAAATAAAAAAAAAATCTAACCCAACATAGAATTAAACTGCCACAACAGTTTAAGCATAATTATTGCATTGGAGCGTTAAATTGTTCGCCAAGTTGTCGAAGAGTAAACATTCCTTAAATGTATCCTGTGAGTGGCATTTCAATCATCTTTACAGCCGTGCGTAAGATACGGTGAACAGTGAAACAGCTCTATCAATGGTAAAGTGTCGTGGAATGCGTTCATGTTCTTTAACGAACAAATGCTTGCATGTATTGCGAAGACTCACAATTCCCTGTCTCTGTCAAAAGACAAATAAACCGCTATTGTTAAATGCGAACTAATATTGCCCCTTGTTTCAGGGAAGTGAGGAATATATTATTGTCTCAAACTCAGGCGCCAATGCCATGCATCGGGACCCGTTTGAATGGTTGTTGAGATTTATTGACATTCCCGAGACGAAAATACATTCCTTTGATCTCAGGTTAAGGGAAATAAATAGAATTTAGTATTTCGGTTCGTGATGTAAGGTATAATTGTTTTTTTAATGCATGTTTTAATTGCCACTCAAAATAAATAATTGAAAAAAAAAACAATTAATTGATTAAGGAAACATCATTATCTACCGAAAAGCAACAGACCCACTGAGGATTATATACACACACTTAATTTACTGTACAACAGATGCAACAGGCTAATGATACTCGCATTTACTTTGCATAGCTGTTTGACCTGGAAAGTTTTCTTAAAAGCGTTTTTTAATTAGCTCTAGAACCGAGAAACCTGATAGGTTAATTTATAGGAACCCCTATTAATCCGTATTAGTGACAATCTTAACCACACCCACCAACTTCAATAGTTTACAGCAATTACTTTTTTGCTGTAAGGACACCATTTTATTTTTTAATTCCAGTGATAGTGTTGACCATTCCCGGAACTGGAACTTACGTTCTCCTTTAGAATATTTTGTTTATATCACAAGGAAGATTACTCACAAGACATTATCCTGCAAAGAAAAACGTGTATTAGCATATACAATTAGGCTACGTATTTTAAAGTCATAATTGTAGTATTTAGACTAGTTTCTTATAGGGACTATCAGTATAAATTTGGAATGTTCTCAGGCTATTTGATTTATGACTTCGTATGTCATAGTCTTGATGGGGCAGTTCTTGACTTAAGCACAGAGTGGTCAATGCCCTGCGTTCTTTATCAATCAAATCTTCAACTTAAATCTTAATTAAACTTATACCGTAGTTGCGCCTCAAGAGTAATGGTTTCTCTAAAAATGCTAAGACAAATGAGATCTTATACATTGGGTGTAAGTTGGATGTTAGTATGAAAATATATTAAAATACATGCTGTAATTAAAATAAGACTAAAGAAAACAATGAGTCGTACATGGAATTTACAGAACACGATTTTACTAGTATTCCTCAAAAGTACTATACATATACAAAACTGAAAACGAAATCAGAAAATCCTAATGCTATGAAAACGTATTGCGTACTTTATTTTTTATTTTTTCTGTTTTATTTTTTCATTCACAGTAATACTTTTTTCATGACATCTTTTATATGTTGAAATAATCACGTTATATACATAGGGCTCCACGCCAGGTCTTTCCGCCGATTGAATTTCAGATGTCATTATCGGTAATGATAATTTGGTAATGATAAAGTAGCAAGAGTTTTTTTTTTAATGCATCTCAGTGGAATACTTAGAATTTAAAATCTGATCATATCTGCAGGCGAACTGCTTGTATTACAAGCTGTTCAGCTTCTATGTTAAGGAATAATTTGTGACGTGTTTGGCAAAATGCCAAAAGTCTGGTAAATGTAAGGTTACAAAATAGAAATAACTGCTTCAGTTGCCCATTATAACAATTTTAGGAGACATTTATAAGGAAGGGTCTTGAATGGTCAGATAGACTATGTTAATGTTCAAATTATTGGACACATTCCCCCATAACACCAGTTAAGGATTATACCATAGGGTTTCTGAGGCAACCCCATTTTAACCTTTAATAAATAAACACTTTAGAAAGGTGTTTATTCAGTGTGTTTATTCGGTGAAGTTACTTTTCGGAATAGTGAATAATGTTTGTTCTGTCAGCTCTCAAGGCTAATGAGTTGTTTTACAAAGGTTTAGATGGTTTTCACTTTGCAAACTGTGCATGAATTTTTAAATTATGAGCACACAATTTTAAATGGCAAGTCTGCTATCGTCACTTACTAGTTCACCCACTGCATCATTGGTTTGATTGTTAAAGAAGAATCTGAGCATGAATCTAATTTTCATAGATCTGTACAGCCTAACAAGCACTAACATTGTGTAGCTGCTGATCAATTGAGCATGTCTCTGAAAGAGTGATGACCCACACACAGGATTTAAAGCATTTATTGAAGACAGTTAATCACAGTATATGATAGATGTTTTTCCCCTACAAGCTAATTAGTAATATCATTTGTGACTAAGATGTCATCATCTGAGAAAATGCAATGAAAACAAAAATTGATTTGTTTTGCTTAATTAGACAAAGGGGGGAAACTCCTAAAAGACAGAATTCAGGAACATACTTTGACATTCTCTAAATTAAACTGTTGAAAGTATTTTTACCCAAACATTTTACTGCCTACTACTTCAACTGAAGTTTATTTTGCTAACATGTTTGGTCCTTTCCACAAAGTGGAGAATTATTTTAGCTAACTTTTCAGTATTAAGGCAGTGTATAAGGAGTTTCAGATTAGTGAATGCCAGGGTGAACCATGCAGTAATGTTGTAATTTGTTGTAGTCAGTTTGGACCCAATTAGAGTAGGCAAACCTTGAGCAGAAAATAAGGAAGTTGTTGGAGAAACAGTGAGGGGGTTAGTGGTGTCTCTGCCCAGCAGGTTTGGAGGAGCTGGGGACATGCCGTAGTCCTTCCCTGGGGGAAAGTAGTGTTGGGGAGGCGGGGGTATGGCAGCTTCTGCATTACTCAATAATAATGGAAGTGTACAGTGGAGGAGGTGGGTGCAGGGAGGGGGATGGGGATGGGGACAAGGGTGGGACAGGAGCCACAGCAGGCAAGTTTTGTTCTGTCTGCTCTGCTGCTCCAGGGAGGAGGAGGAGGCAGCCAGTCATGTTCTCTCCCATGGTGCAGATCTCTCACCAGCCCCACAAGCTGTTCCTTTCTCCACCCTTTCATCTCTATGTAGAACTTTTACTGTGGTGCACATATCTTTAGCGATATCCCGCTTCATCAATTCAGATTAATTATAGATGAGCTCTTTTCATTTCTGTAATGAAAAAAATTTACATAACGTTGTTTCAGATATCCTTTAGGAGATTACCAGCTTTGTTGTTTAAATTCAGCTCTTAATTTCTGTAACCTATTTCACACTCATACACACCAGGCTAATACTTAAACCAGAACATATTAATATTTAACAAAATGTTTAACTTTTCGTATGAGTTTTTCAACAAAATGATACAGCAAACATAGGACTTACATGTTGGGCATTCGTTGTGAAACACTCCATTTTTTTTTCTCAGCTTTTACAGTCACCTTATGTCTTTGAAAGTCCACTCTGAAATTGTAAATCTTTTGGCCACAGAAATGTATTGATTTTTCTGATGGGCTTTTTGCCATCTCTTCTCTTACACCAAAGTGTCATTGAAACTGCTGTCAGGGCTGTGGAGACCTTTTGCGTGGCCTTCTTTCTCCATCTCTCTCTCTCTTTCATTTCTATCCCTTTCTTTCTCATTCCATCTATCTTCCTGGCATTCTATCTCTTTCTTTATTCCCTGCCATTCTCAATCTCCCTTGTTCCCTACCCATATATCTGTTTTCTCTTTCACTTTACTTATATAATTTTTGTCTTTCTTTAGGCTGTTGCACTCCTTCCTTCTCTCCTTTGTATTTCTTTTTCTCTCAGGCTCTTAATATCTCCCTGTTTGCCTCTCCCTCTAGTTTTCTTTTGATACTTCTCTCTCCATTTCTGCTTCACTCCTCTTTGTGTTTTGCTCTCTTTTCCTCCCTCCTGTACTTGTATCTCTCTGAAGATGAAAGATGGGAGGATGGCTGTGGAGATCTTGAAAAGCGCCCCTCCTCAGGGGATCAGCCAGCCGGGGCCAGGAGGCTGGCTTTGGGATGGACACAGATGGCTCCAGCAGAGTGTTGCAGTGTGTAGGGGGGATAGAGTCACAGCTCGGTCTGTACGCTGTCTGGAGCATGTCTCAATATTTTCAGGGTGTGCCGTCTGTGCCCTCATCGTGACCACCTCATTTGGTGTATACAGTATGTTCAGTCTGGCCAGTGCAGGCTGAGGATGTAAGGGAGCTGAGTGCACTGTCAGTGGTGTCCTGTATCACTATGTTTAATTGGTGGGTGGGGGTGGGGGTGGGGGTGGGGTGGTCACTCCCTTAGGTTTATGGGCATATCGTGCACAGGGCTCTGAGGTCTGAACTTCTCTGGCATCGAGTGCCCATTATGGTCCCCCACTCAGTGAAGACCACATCCCCTATTTCTGAATGTTTCCTCTAATGGGGCACATATATATGTGTTCATATATTAATAAGTATTCAATCATCAGTCTCCTTTTTTAAATCAGTAATCGATAGTGTGGCATAGGACAGAACTTTTATTTCTGTAATGTGATGAATTTTCAAATGGAATTCAAGGTTGTAGATATGTTGCTGTTTGGAGGTGGTGTCATGGAACCACCTGTATCTTTAATGACACCATGACACAGGTGGTTCCATGACACCACCTCCAAACAGCAATATATTTACAACCTTGAATTCCATTTGTAAATTCATCACATTACAAAAATAAAAGTTCTTTAAAAAAGGAGATTGATGATTGAATACTTATTAATATGTGAACACTTAAATCTGTGCCCTACTTTGCATTGCAGGGGTGAGATAGGGAGAAAACCTGTTGAGCTGGGAGGTGTTTGGGAGGTGGGGGATGGCTGAGGATTCACAATTCAAGGATCAATCCTGCTTCCGAGTCTCCGTCCAGCCACTGAACACGGAGTGCTGTTACCAGGCAACGTGCATTCTTGTGCTGATCTTGGGAGGGATAAGGGCATTGGCAGGAGGGGAGGATGGCTGATCTAACCAGCTCCCTCTCTCTAAAGGGCTGTGAGGACTGCAGGAATCTAGCCTTAGTGGGTAACGGGCGCAGCCACGGGGAGGCTCTGAAAGGCCTGATGCATATCAGCAGTTCAGAGGCATTTCAGCTCCAGACTGACATGCTCTGTTGTTGAGCCACACCACTGCTTCATATCCACAGTGCCTTTGAAGCAGGTCAATATGACACACCCGCTCTATCTGGCGTTAAATGCAGAGAATGCTAAAACCTGGATTGATCTGATCAATCTCTGCTGCGTTTTTTGCGTGATCAGAGATGTGTAGCTTTGGGTCTGGTCTCTAAAGAATTGGGAGTGCACAGTTTTTGGGCATGAACAGACACACACATTTGCAAACTTACCCATACACACCATCTGCAAACACTCAAACGCTCACTCATGAGAACACACAGAATCTTGCACACCATACTCTCACATACGAGCACACAGAGTACACACTGATATAGTCTTGTCTTTGCCTCTTCCTCAGTTTCTTTGCATAACCTATGCATTCTCCAGATCAGGAATGTTAACCAGTTAGGCTTTCATTCACTCGGGCGACAGTGGCCAAGGCTTTCTGTGACCCCGCTTACCTGGGTCACTGTTTACTGCCTTCACTTGATCTATGGACTGTGGCTGTCCTGCACAGAGAGGAGAGGTCTGGTGTTTGCAGCACACACATTGTGTAGGCCCAAACAGCTCACCAAAGACGACCCTCAAGGGGGGGGAAGAACCATAAACAGCTGGCATTCAAATGCATTGGGGTGAGAAGGCGGTGAGGTGGTGGTGGTGGGGGGTGGTCGTAAAGGGAAAGAAGTGTTACTGTAAACTCACTGGGGGCAGTTGGTACAGTAACATTGCCAGTGAGAATCTTGGGGAGGGGGGTTTTTCTCAGGGGTCTGTGATATTCAACAAGTTGGGAAGCTGGGAGCCATAAAAAGACTCCCATTTGAGTTTGATTTTGGGTTTAGGGGGGTTTACAGGGTGCTATAAAGCCCTGAACTTGGTGTGTGATGAAGCCCTCTTCAGGCAATACTCTTCATCCCACTGGGATATTTACAGTGAGAACGAGGGAAATGCATGCGGAGGTGCTTCCTCTGCAGCAATAAACTCATAGCTCCCAGAGACTTTGATAACAGGGAACCTCTGTCTCAAAGTGGAAGTGTGTGTGTATGTGCGTGGTTGTGTGTGTGTGTGCGCGTTTGTGTGTGTGCATGTGTGTGTGTGTCTGTGTGCGTGCATGTGTGTGTGCACGCGTACGTGTGTGTGTGTGTGTGTGTGTGCGCGCATGTATGTTTCTTGCCCTACATCTTTCTCCTTACCTCCCTCCCTGCTCTGCTCTGCCTTTGTTTCTTAACCTTCAGTGTTGCGCTCAAGTCTTGTGCAATGGCTGCTGACTTAAAACTGTAAGAGCCCTGGTTTGTTTCCCAGGTGCTGTGCTGCTGTTGTACTCCTGAACAAGGTGCTAGACCTTAGATGCGTCCATAAATGTAAAATTATATAAATGAAGTGTAGATAGAAATTGATAGAAATGAATCTATGAAAAAGTAAGGTACCTGAATGTGAGTCATACTGAGAAAGGATTTATGCTAAGGAGACTATGCTAGAGTTGTCTACAGGTAAAAAAATGCAGTAAAACCTTGGATTGGGCCTTAAAATTTAGTTGGTATATTTGTACCTTTGGGCTTGGAGTGCCACTTATGCCAATATGTTTAGCTAGTGCTGGTTCTCTTAGGGGCCACCTTAGGAGAGCAACATAAATTCCAGTCCTGAGACCTTAGAGAAATTTCACAGTCAACAGCAAAGACACACAATTGTGTGCTCAATGGCCATTACCATTGGAATCTGTTAACAATCTGGAGTGGCCAGCCCTGGTCTGAAAATTCCACAAATTAGCTCTGCAACCACAAGCCTGTAACAGTAATTTTTTTGCCAATGGGAACCTCAGTGCTTGAAGGCAGGCCATACTGGGTTAACAGGTTAATGTCAAAACAACTGAATGACACGTTCCTTCCTTGGTGTAATTTTACAGTAGTGTAGTGGTTTCTGCCTTTGTTATGCGTTTGCGTAACGTCATAAGCCGAGCGGTTCAGGATGGCCCTTAGCTATTGGCCGTCAGAGTGAGGACTACGCTTGCCAGGCCAGAGGTTGTAAATCTCAGGCCCTTTTATGTTGAAAGGGAAGATGTCCCTTTGAGCTTGTCATTCACTGTGGTGGAATAACACTCCCCTGCCCCTGCCCCCCTGCCCCTGACCAGGGCTTGACCCTTTGCCGAGGGAGAGATTAAAAGGACCAGGGTTGATAAGGACTGCACATGTAAGGTTAACTCACCTATTCAGCAAATATATTTGCATAGCACACCAAAATCACGGTTAAACTTTCAATGAAGGAGGACCATTTTTCCCCAAAGAAAAGACTGTTTTTCTTTATCTCCCACTTAAAAGGAGGGAAAAAAAGCTGTATGCTTTCCGTCTTTCTCTTGACAGAGTCACTTAGCCCTGTTTTCGTAGCTGTTATCTGTTGCCCACCTCGTAGAAACGTGCACGGCTCTGGAAGCACTGAACGTGGTGCTGTAAGGCCTAGTTATGAACTTGAGTCTGCCGCAGTGACAGACGGCTGTCTGAAAGAGAGTGACATGTATTGTGAGGAGGGGGATGAGGAGGCGGACAGAGTGGACATTGTGCGGTGCGGTGTTACGAGGTGGCCCGGGGTCAGCAGCAGAGGTCAGGGGAGTGACTACTGCACAGCCTGTGGCTCTCGGAGTGCACTTCCTCCCCAATCTGTGTGCGTTGCCACGGCAGCCACAGGCAGCACATACAGAGGGAGGGGTGGGTGCGGGGGTTGGGTGGTCAGTTGGTCAGAGGTCCTGTATGTCAAGTCCTGTACCTCAAGCTTGGGAGCCTGAGGGTCTTTTAACTAAGTCCCTTATTCCAGACAACAGGTCTGATTGGCTTGAAATCAAGTATAGTGATTATTCAGGATAGGAGCCGAATGACTAGTTTTCATCTCAGCCTCCTATCTAATCTAGTTTCTTGTTACTCTGACAACCTCACACCTTCCAGCCCCGAGGGCCTGAACCTGCCCAGTCTCACGCCATACCATTTTTGGGTGAAGTTCCTGTGATATGGCGTAAATGTTGAGGGGGCAGGAGTTAGCTCCTCCTGTTAATCTTGTGGGGGAGCTCTGTGGTGCTGTCCTTTTACTGCACATGTGCATGACTCTAAGGTTGATGTTTGCCTACCCTCTCCAGAATGGGGCTCTGGAACATCTGCTACTGCCAGGATTCTAAAGCCTCTCTGTGGTGGATGGAGGATCCTTAAAGACAGAATCTGAAGGAGCAGAATTAAACTTGTGCTGCAGAAAGTCAGTTCAACTGTGACTACACCAGCTATTCACAAAAGATGATTAATTTTGTGCTGTACTGTAGTGGAAACAAAGATCCATCTATACCCTCCTCTCTCTCACTCCATCATTTGTGATTCACTGATTGTGTTGAATAGAACATTTCTTTTGCCATATTTCACAGAATACAAGGAAATCTGCCATTTGGAAAACTATAGTTTCTCTTTGTTCATTGGTTTTTTTCAGCTCTTTTTGCTTTCTGCATATGTACTTATGTTTTGCCTCTGGGAAGGAATTTGGTGTTGAGTCTGAAATGAGGAAGGGGAAAAGTTCAAAGAGTGGAGAAACTTTGAAACTGTGTAGATTAGAGTTCGATCTTCCAGGTGAATACTGAATACTGTACCATGCAGAAACTCTCTTGTGGTTTTACATGCAAGATGAAGTAGTCATGATGGTAACCGATGGACGTTAAAGAAGATGGTTCTACCTTCTGTGGACACGTGGCTTTGTGCCTCACAGTGACAGACTCAAATAAATCACTGACGAAGCAGCTCTTCACCTGCCCAAAAAGACAAAGAGGACAGGGGGATGTTTTTATTCTCTATCTCTTTCTGTTTTAAGTACATCCTGTCCCGTTTCCTGTCTTTCCTTGCTTTGATAATAGAGGCAGCCGGACAGTGCTTTTCTGGAATCACTTCATCATTTTCCAGCTGCTGCCTCTTCCACCCGTCACACACATTCACTTGCACTCACTCGCACTCACTCGCACACACACACACACACACGCGCACACACACGCGCACACACACACGCACACACACGCGCACACACACACACACACACACACACACACACACACACACACACACACACACACACACACACACACACACACACACACACACACACACACACAGTCTCTCTCTCTCCACTCTTGCACACAAACCATGTATTCACTTACCAGACACTGTATATGCACTGCATGTCACACATACTTGCACTAAACTCACCCACACAAACATTACATACTAAATTTACATAGCACACACACACCATTCCACACACAAGTATGTATCACACAAGCACTACACTGGACACATGCTTGAAACACACCCAAAAAGGACACATGTGCGTGAACACACATGCACACTTACCTCCACTCTACTGATACACACACACACACACACACAGGACCAGGCCTGTCGGTATGAAATGTGATAGAGATATCATTCACTGTGTGGGTGAGATAAGGGTGGGCGGACAGGTAGGGGCCTCTGCGCTCGTATGACAGGGCCGGCTACCCCTCCACTGACCAAGCGGAACAGTGGCCATCTGGGATGGACAGTGATGGAGCGATGTGGGGGCTCAGAGGTGGGCTGGCAGGACAGACAGAGTTACACACACTGCCACATGGGGTACCCCCCACCTACAGCAGTGTCATCAGTCCCCAACCACACCACCCTAAATCCCACAGACACCCCTCCTTTGTTTAATGTATGGCAAGTCCAAGATTAGCAATACATGTATATTACAACTTATTTTTTTATTGTTTTGCATTTTAAAAAGTACGTATTTATATCTTGTGGTGAGTTACATGTTTTCTAAATTTCAGTACAAAAATGTAGCTTTGTTTGGCAAGCACTCATTACTACATTTTTAAGTTTTGAAAGACTAGCAGCTAACTACACCTAGTTGACATGTTGATTTTTCACAGTAGTGGGTAAGGGTGTTTTACGGTATTCTAGTCCAAGAATACTGGTGTAAATATCTCAGCAAATGTCCAGTCACTTATCCCAGCGGGTGGGGTGAACTTCTATATTGGATTAGCTCTAATCTTGCCATCTGAATTTGTCCTCTACTTTGCCTGCTTTGTCTTCATTGGGTGGAATGCTATTCCACACAGTCCTAAACCTGTCAGGAATTCACTGCTAGGGGACGTAACCCGACATATGTCCAAAGCCAAACACAAATGCAATTCTTGTGAGTAATATAGAGGGAGGGTTTTTTTTGCTTGATGTAAATTTTTTGTATATTTAAGGATTCTGTTGTGTTTTTATTGTTGTTGATTTATTATTTTATGTATTGTTTTTTATTTACTTAGCATTTCCATTAATTTGTGAAATATCTGTTTTGTTCAGTTTTGTATTGGCTTACTTGAAAATTGTGGTGTTTAGTGTACATAGTGTAAAGAAATTATTTAGAGTATTGACAATACTAAAGTCATAAGTTGTTATTGGCAAATAAAGCAACAGTAAAAAGTCATAATTATGAGAAGTAACACAGTGTTATAGTAAAGGCTGCTGACAATATTATTGGTATTTTATTGTTTACAAAAAAGTGTTTGGCACAAGACAATATCTTATCAGTCATCCTGTCAACAACAACTGTTATTCCATGCCCTTTGTTTTGGCCATAACAAAATCCACATTTAAATACTTGTCACAAATGAATTAGCCATTTTTTTAGTAAGGCTGAAGTTGACCAGGGATGGACTCTAAAGCATTTTTTCTTTTTTTGAGATATTGCTTCAACAGAAGTTCTTTGCTTCAGTTGTTCTCAAGTGTTTCATACACATTGTTTTAGTCATCATAACCATTATGGACACACTTATTTTCTTGCAATATTGTCATTGGTTTTGATATTTTAATGGTAATTACTTATATCTTTTTACTTATATCTACAGCCACCACAATGGACCACTCTCTTATTTTCTCAGCAGTTGCTCAGCAACAGTAGCGGAGAGGTTGCTCAGAAATCCATCCGATTCATCTGTCAGTGGCAGTTGTACAGTGGGCTTGGTAGATGAGTTTTCTTTCATGCGTGTCTTTTTAAAAGAGCAGTGTAAGGTCAAGTGATCTGACTCCAAAAGCTAATAATGCTGTGGGGCACTTGAAAAGCATTAAAATGATGCTAACTTACCATTTAACATGATAGACATTGAAGGGGCAAAAAATCTGCTTCAGGTATCCATGTTCCAAAAATAGGTTTTTAAATACAATGACTGATTGGATACAGTGCTAACACGCTTGCCTTTTAGAAAAACAACCGTACAAGCAGACCTATTCTGTTACCATGCAAGTTCACCCTATATGGGTCCCTATAAGCTATTCTCCAGTCTTGTGGTGAGCTTGTGAGAATAGGGGCAGCTGAATAAGAACAGAGATCTGCGCTACAGGTCAGTGCTGTTGGGCTCGGTTCTTTAATGATGTTGAGAGACTACAGCATTTTGTTTTTACATGTGTGTTAAATATGCCCAGGGTTGCTGGGGCTTTAGGGGTGAAAGGTTAAAGACTGGCAGCTTCTTTGTTACCACACAATGGACCATAGAAGAGGTACAGGCAGCATGGGCGGCCAGCAGCTCGTGCTGCCTGGGGCTGTAATGGTCAATCGGGGGGTCATGGGGATTAGGTGAGGAGCACACAGCAGAGCTGGTGCAGTGAAGGAACACCCCCCCAAACAGCTCATACAGTTTGGTTAATGTGGTTGCTGTGGTCATTTCACTGCGGTCACCGTGACTATGTCTCTCGGTCAAAAACTCATTCTTGTTCAGTTTGGCGATCTCAGGCTGTCTTTACTTCCCTCTGTTAAGCTAAAATAGAGATGCAGTACTTTTAATTTCAGATCAGCAGTAGACTGAGCTGTAAATGTGATGTTTTATTCATTTTTAAATTTGCTGAGTTTGATAAGGGAATTAAAGGGAAAGAATTAAAAACAGTAACATATTTATTCAGTAACATGTTAAATATTGCAAAATGCAAGAAACACCCCCTCTTCCTTTACTAATGCTTGTTGGCTCTCTCTCTTCCACCACCTGAACCAATAACCCTGAACATCAAAAACATATTTAATGAAGAACAACTCATGAACAAAGGATAGATTGTAATTTCCATTTCATGCAATAATTGTATTAGTTAGCTGATTTCATTGCTTTTAGTTTGTTTTGTAGAGGGTCTCTATTTCCTTATGATTGGTGAGATAAAAACGGCCAGCACCCTCCAGGATGAACCTGCGTTCAACATCTTTTACATTACATTACGTTATAGGCATTTAGCAGACACTTATGTGGTATGAGGGTGTTAAAGTGCCAGAGGGGGTAAAAGTCTCAAGTGCCAGAAGGGTTAGCATGGACTAAACCCTGGGGAGGCCTTGAGCACATTTTCCTTCTTCAACCGCGAAAAGGCGAAATGCCTGTATAATTTTTGGACAGGTGCTCTAGTTTTTTTTTATTTGATGAAACACATGCCTGTATTCAATATAATATTTCTAAGCAGTGTGTAGTCTGTAATGTACATAGGCCTACCTAGAAATATTTGCAAATTAGGTCAGTAAGGTAAAAGGATACAAAGAATTGTTATCATCAAACACTTTCAGATAAGAGTACAGTGAAAATTAATCGAAGGTGGTAATTAGAGGGTGTCCTCATTGAAACACATTGAGGTGGGCTTAAATGGAGCATACTGGGCTTAAATGGTTCCACTGTGACTAATGGTGAAAAACAACAATGTGTTCCTGTGAATGTGAAAGATATATTTACAAAATCATGCACGGAGCCTAAATATAATGTGGACTAAGCATCATAGTAATTATTATTTTGCCCACGTACAGAAATATTAAGTTATTCTCATTCAAAGTTAGCTTGTGTTGGCTGTAGTTAGTATGCTTTTTGTAGTGCTGTACCATTTAACCCCCCTAAAAAAAAGCTAATTTTTGAAAATATTCAGCCCTCCAAAACAATTTATGATGTATTTATTTGTAGACTAATGTAAAATGAACCAGAAAACAGTCTGTACATACTTGATATACTTAATTCTTTGGCAGTGTATCTCTTATTGAAGCTAATGGTTTGACCTTGAGATTAGCTCTGTGCACCAGCTCATAAAACCCATCTTTCCATATGAAGGAAAATAACCTAAATTGACGATAAGTTCATAATGTAAATGTACTTATTGAAGAAGTGGCTGAAAATAGCAGACAAGTGATACTATCTGAGGGGTCCCGAAACACCAGTGTTTTTTGGTGACTTTGTGTGAGGTCCCCTGAGACTGCATGCACACAGGCAGGACTAACTCAGCATTAGAAAATATGATTGGTGTGCAGTAAAAAATTGGAAGTAACAAATTGCTGGATTGTTTAAAATAATGATTAGCGAAAAACATTGTTCTCTTTTTTTATTTGAATTCAAAGGTGAAATGTGGTAAAATGTTTTGTACATCCTCAGGAAGGGGTCCTGAGTCCACATACCAGGGTTAATATTGATACATCAAAGCATTGCTGAGATATGACTTCCTGTTTGGCAGTTTTGCCACTGATTTTAATTGGCTGTAACGGTTATGAAAATCAAAAATCCATCCGATACCTTTTGTGAGGCTTGGTCTGAAGATCATCTGTGCCACA
Organism: Albula goreensis; assembly: GCA_022829145.1. Classification (NCBI taxonomy): domain Eukaryota; kingdom Metazoa; phylum Chordata; class Actinopteri; order Albuliformes; family Albulidae; genus Albula; species Albula goreensis. Next base: position 27,967,143 of record CM040744.1, on the reverse strand, counting down.
TTTGGTGAAAATTGGACAAAATGTGTGGCCTGTGAAAAATGTTTAAACTGTTTCATTAAAATCCAATATGGCGGAAAATCCAACATGGCCATATAATTGACATGGGGTGCTCGAGCTGCAGGCATGCAACTTGGTGAAAATAATCAGGGGACTGTCCCCAATCAGTGTGCCAAATTTCAAAACTTTTTACTATACGGTTCTTGGGGCTGCCATAGACTTCATTGGGAGAAGAAGATGACAATTATGCGTAATAATAATAAGAAAAGGTAGTAACTCAACACAGCATCGCTGCTTGGCACCCAATAATACTTTCCGGATCTAAATAAATCCTGGGATCCACTGTGATGTAATGATAATTATGGATGAGTTACCCAGTATCTGATTAAAAGGGATGCTCACAACACAGTGTTGATTATAGTATTACACCTCAGAGGGAGTACATGGAGCAGTCTTTGTTTTAAACTTGGCCAATAAACTTAATATGCTCATGTTTTACAAATGATGTGGCTCCTGAGGGGGACTCTGCACACATGATTTTTAAGAGTACTTTCAATGAACTGTAATCGAAAAGTTCACTGGTGGTTTACACCTTTAGCGAGGAGATATGCTTAGCACTCTCAGTGTATGTAAGTAACTTTTTTACTGTATGTATTGTAATTGTAGTATTTATATATACATATATATATATACTGTGCATCTATATGTGTAGTTGCATATATGTAGTGTGTAGTTGCACATGTATGTATGATACTTTTTTCTAGCTTATATGTGTTTTTTTCTGGACTGAGGCTTGTATGTTATTGACCTCCATCAGGCTGTGTGGTTATGAGTTAGTGTATTAATGTCTTATTATTTGTGTATCATCCTGGGTGTGCATCAGTGAGTTATGCCAGGTTCTACATGTTTTGTCTTGTACTGAATTTGAGGTTTCAGCATCGGGTAAATCAGGGGAAATGGGTTTTTTCTTGACATCTATAAGTGTATATTTGTGACTGTACATATGTGTGTATGAACAGGATGGGGTGTGTGTGTTTGTGTGTGTGTCTGTAAGCGCAGTCAGGCATTCATTTGTGTGAGAGCATGAGTGTGTGTGTGTGTCAGAGAGATAGTGTGTGTGTTTATACCTGCATGTGTGTGTGAGAGCATATGTGTGTGTCTGTAAGTGTGTGTGTGAGAGAGTGAGAGTGTGTGTGTGTGTGTGTGTGCACGCCTGCATGTGTGCGTGTCCGAGCATGTGTGTGTGTCTTTAAGTGTGTGAGTATGAAAGAGTGTGTGTGTGTGTGTGTGTGTGTGTGTGTGTGTGTGTGTGTGTGTGTGTGTGTGTGTGTGTGTGCGCGCGCGCGTGTGCGTGTGCCTGCTTGGGGGGGAACATATGCTGCTGCTCAGTGGAGTGTGTAGGAGGCGGATGGCGTGTGTCAGGTCAGGGACCTGCAGCTGTCGGCGGTGGGGGGTGTGGTGGGGGTGGGCGCTGGTGCTGAGGGGGGAATGGGGCTGGGGCTGGCGGGGGACAGGGATAGATCTTACACACACTAACAGTGCACCCTGCAGGGTAATTGATGATTAGACCCCATATGAATGAATGAATGAGTGAGTGAGTAAGTGAGTGAATGGTTTGCTGGTTGGGACAGCAGTCACGAGCTCAGGACGCCGTGTGTTCAGTGGGCTCAGCACAGATGCAGAGCAGTCTGATGTGGTAGTCATAAGGAGACAGGGCTGGTGCACAGACAATCAACATGCTGGGTAAGTCTACACTACTGCGGCTGAAACTTCCAGTCCAGTGTTGGCAAGCTATACATCTATACTGAAGGGGCATTTTTGGGGATGTGCCACAAGTCAATTATGTTGTGATTGTGGCAGTATGTACTTGGGAGTGCTTGTAACAAGTGCATGATATAGCATAGTATTTGTAATGGTGTTGTTATAGCGGTATTGTTTTGAGATTTTCATGTTCATTTTCTTCACAACCTAAGTTGTTGTGGTTTGTGTTCCTTGCTGTTGGATTGAAAATTGAGGTAAGAGGTGCACATCTTCAAGGAAAATCAATCACAGATGTTTGCTGAGGTCAATTGTGCTAAGGTTGTTAGGAGTGCCAGCAGTGTCCTTGGTTCATGGTCAAGCTAGGCTCATAAATGGTGCAAAACCGGTGGGGTGAAATATGAATTATGCCATATCGCCCATTGAGTCAGTGAGAGGTTAAATGGAGAGGTAAACAGAATGGACATTCAGGTGAAGACAGTGGAGGTTGAATGCTGGGGTGTAAGTGCTCTGAAACATTTGTATTATTTAAACCTTGTGACTTTTAGTTGTTCCATTGGAGAGAATAGGCAGGAAGGAGATTGGATAAAGATCTTTGAAAAGAACATGGTTCGACATGGAGAGCCAGAGGACAAAACACACAGTGCTTCCAGTACTCACATGGTCACTGTCACTCTGTCATTTTCTGCATTCATTCTGACATCTCTGTGGAGTGCCAGTAGTTAAAAGGCTATTCTCTTTAGCTGCTTTTAAAAACGTCTGTTTTTATAAATCATATCAGCTATGCAATGTTGAAAACAGAAAATTAATGTAATAAGAGTAAGAGATTGTAGCTGCTGTATGAGTGTATGGGTCACCTAAAATAATTGTTCATGTATTTTTTTGTGCAGTTTTGGGATTATTTTTAGGTTTCATGCTCAGATGGCGAGTGCTCACATTACCCCCTTATTAAATTAATGGGTTTATAACATTTTTATTTTTTGCTTCAGGATTTATAAAGTACCTTTCAGTGCCTGGCTGGTATCCAGTAAGGACCTTCTCCTGTCTCTCACTTCCAGAAAGTTTTTTGCGTCCGTAGCTACTAAATGAGTTAAGGGTATGCAACAGATGAATAAGGAAACCTCTGAGGAGTTGCTATCTCCTAATCTTGGACAGATCTGTGGTGTTAATTCAATCTGGTCTTCTAAACTGATTTACGCTTCTGTTGGGAAACACTGCGCTTGGATCAAGATGTACTTGCTTGCCTAACAGTGGGATTGAGCAAAACTTTGATTTACAAAGACCAGCTTCTATGAGATTGAGATTTGCCATACATGGGTGGACATACCACAAAAGATAGTGTTTTTGCAGCAAAGGCTTAAAAAATCTTGTCTCACAAGGTAAACTTGTAGGAGTTCATAGAGTAGATGCACAACCACAATGACATCCTTGTTGGGTTTTGGTATTAATGTGATCAGACTTGCCAAAAGGAGGGTACAGCTGGGGGAGTTGATATCTGCAAAACTAATCCTTGATAATTCATAATAATAATATCCAAAATTAAAAAGTCAATTGGTTGACCTGAATTAAAATTGATATCTGGCTCCTCCCAGTCTTTCAAAAACTCATAAAACATGTCGTTAGAAGACATCTCTTGAAATTTTAATCGAACCTAGTAATTTATTGAAAATGTATTTCTTCATATGGCACACACTTCATATGTTCAGAATGAACAGCAGGCCATTGTGGTGGGCAAGATAAAGTGCAGGTCAGAAGAGCTGTTAAACATGTGGTGAAAAAAGTAACACAACAATGAAAAGCTTCAAGCTGGAGAACAATGCCACAAGAGCAAACAAGCTGTTTTATGCTGTTTTTGTTTCACAGCATGATTGAAAAGAGACCAGAAAAAATATTTTCTCACAAAAAGAAGTTGTCCTTGATTCTTCCTTGGACAAATAATTATGTGTTGTGAACTTTTTTCATCAAAAAGTTTTTTTTTGTTTTTTTTTTTCAAATTCATTTTGGTTTTTGCTGAGCCCTCCAAGTAAAGCTCTGAAAACTGACACCTTTTATTTATTATTTATTTGTAAATTAAAATTAAGGACACATGTTGACTGCATTCAGGAACAGTTAAGCTGTTTTTAAACCATCATGCACTCCGACCCCTGAGAGGAGGGCAACGTCACAATTCCGAATAATCTGCAAAGCGTGCAAGGAGTCAGAAAGTTCCAGAAGGTGCCAGGAGGCAGGGGTACAGAGCAGCTTTGGCAGGGACAAAGGACCCATCCCACCGCCAATCCCCCCCCCCTCCCCCAACCGAATGGCAGGGAGGCTAGAATAGCGGCCAACTGATTTCAGATGCTGTGATTCTGATGCGGGCCGATGCGGTGAAGCTCAGCAGGGGATGATACAATCTGCAAACAACAGCAGGTTTTAGCCCCGACACTACCAGTGTCATCCCCCTCTCCCTACACACTTCCCACCCCCTGATTCACTTACTTAACCCCGAGGGCATTGAGGGCAGGGGTGAGGGTTGTGGGGTGGGGGTGGGGGTGGGGCAGCGATTTGGGGATACAGGCAGGTGAATGGCACGTGCCTGTGCGTGTCAGTCTCCGAGTCTGTCTGCCAAAATCCTTATCCGAAAACTGGATTAAATCTCTGCGATCTGTTGCAAAACCAAAGGGAGTAATTCAAAAAATGACTGACTGACAGCTCATGTTCTTTGTTTTGTTCTTCCCTTATTTCTCATGAAAGTGGAAACAAATTAAATAATTTTTGTTGATATTTCTTTTCAAAACATTTTAAAATCAACCATATAGAAAGTACTTTGTTAATATAATGTAAAAAAGAATGATGCTTTAGATTCTTTAGTGTCTGCATCTTTTAAGTCTGTATGCCATTGTTTTCTCAATAACTTAAAATTATACCTGGAAAAATATTCAACAGCTTTAATGAAAATATGCTTTGCTGATAAAACTGTTAGAATTAAGGTTTTTATGGTTTTCCCTCACAGTGAAACTTTGTGTCAGAATAGGGGACATTATCCAAGATATTGTATATAGTCACTCACAGTATCCTTGTACAAGAACAGTGTGATTAAAATATCCCTGTGCTTCATCTCTCCCCCACCGCTCTCTTTCTGTCTCTCTCTCTCTCTCTCTCCCCCTCCCTCTCTCTCTCTAGGCTTCTATGCAGACCACTCTCTGGAGGCTGAACAAACTGATGGGATAGGTGAGTCAGCCCACTGCAATTATTGCAAGATCTTGATCTTATTTTCACGTTCCCACTGAGGAATCACACACGTATTAGAAATCAAATACACCGCCATCCATTAGAGTGAGTGAAAACTGCAGCAGTTCCAATTGGTGTCTCTCACCCCTATTGCCCTTGTGTGTATGTTGTAAAATCAGCTTTTCTAGTTATGTATTTCATTTTTATGAAGAAATCTAGAACACAGTCTGATTTGTTAAGTGTTAGCCAATGTACAGTTTCTCTTTGTTGTATTGAATGTAGTCATTTTATGAGCCTTGGCAGAAATCCACTGTCTTGAATTTAAAGCAATAATTGTTACATCTGCTGAAGGATTTGTTATTGAAAAGTATTTTTTGTAATCGGAAGTACCTGGTTCCTTTGGTAAGCTTAGCCCATTTAAGCTTGCACAGAATCAGATTTTTTTTTAAAATCCCACTTTGTAGGTGTTGGCAAGAATATTTAGTGGTGTTTAAAAACACCTTTAATTGTATAGAATACACATCTTGAAGTTGATGTGCCTTTTCATCATGCACAGAGTGCGTTTCAACAGTAATCCCAGGAAAGAGAGGTACTTCAGCAAGATATTCTTATCTAGTCTCATTTCTGACTGACGCATACCCCCTAGTGGTGATGTAAGTCCTTACCACAGCAACACAACTGAAAACGGTAGTAACTCACTACATCACAGTATACACACACACATGCGGGTCTGTTGAGTGTGTATATATTGCTATAAGAACTTGTTGTGAAATTTAACTGAATTCTCTGAGTTGATGTTTAACAGGATATAAAACTGAAAGCAGTCAGGAGCTGCAGATGTTTGATATGGGACATGGTTAAGAACCTGAATTTGATTATTTATTAGGAAATGTTTTTATCTTTATCTTTGGTAGGTTTGTGTGTGCTGAATGGTTATAATATGAATGTAAATATACATAAATGAAGGTCATCAACCCAATCAGTTTTGGATAATTAAATGAATTGCTTAATTAAACTATAAGTTGCAATTAAAATATTGTTTTTTGCATATTGCTTTTTTGGTGTGGAATTTTACTGAAAGGATGGCAAGAACAGAATAGCAGGAAGAAAAAGATGAAAGCTAGCCTATTGGAAATTGTAAATAATAAATGATACATATAACCAACTGTTATAACCTACACCAGTTACAAATCAACACTAATGCACTAATTGTTCTTTATAAAATCATACTTTGTAAGACATGCAAAGATATCAGTTACTAGATGACACAATGTTTATGAACTGGGCGCTATTTTAGATGTAACTCATTAAAGAAAGCATTTCCTTTATCATTAGCTTTTTGACCGCTCCATGTCCTGAATGGGGCATCCCCAGCCTTGGAAAATTGAATTGCCATCAGTCCCACCATAAACATTCCCCATAGATTCAGGAGGAGAAGCTGCAGAAATCATTCTTCTTATTCATGTGGTGAATCGGAGGAGTCATCGTTGCTATTTATCATAGCTCAGATGATGTACCTGGTTGACCAGTCGAGGTTGCTACAGAGTGATGGGACTGGTGAGTTGAAACTGGCTTTACCCTGTTTTCCATGGGCCTATCGCCATAGCTGGCAATGGTGCAGCTGAGATGTGATCTCCTAGATTGGAGCTGCACACCTGCATCAAGAACTTGTGCCTGTGCTCTGTGAACCACCCTTAGGCCTTTGGCATTTTAATTTAAATAACACATAAACATGGCTTTTGATTGATGGATAATTCACTTGAGCAAGAAATAGCTGGTGATGCTGGACAAGATAGATAGCTGAAGCTGACAGCTGCTAAATTAGTAATTTAAGCTGTTAGCTAGTGCCTCTACAGGCCTACATGGGTGTGTATGTGTGTGTATGTGCCCTTTTAAGTCCATAAATATACAGTAGCCTGTGCTTATTTATTTTGAGTTGGCGAGCTAAAAGTAGTAGGTATTTATACAGATTCTGTCTTATGTTTTTTGCATTGTTGCTTTGGATAAATTTCACCCATGTGTGTATAATTACTGTTTATTCTAAGCATCTAAAGATTTTTCATGTAAATGTATGTGCAGGATCAACCCATGTGATCATACTACTTACAGTACATAACATTTGCCCCCCTTCAGATAAAAGAGGGATAACTAGGGTATGGCCTGCCTAGAGACTGACTGAACGATAGTGCATTCTTTCCCTTCACTCCCAGTGTGCAAAAACCAGTGAGAATTCTGGTGCATTGTCCAGGCTGTGTTCTGGATTTGTAGGATGCCAGAAACTGTCCACCCCTCTGCTGTGGTAGTAAAAAGGAAGGCTGTCCCAGTGGCCTGTACTGCTCTCAAAGCAACGGCCATTCTACTCCCATGATGGGGAGGAGTGAGTTGTGATGTAAGAGAGGGTGTATCAGATTATTGATCAGGACCCATTGTTTACAATATAGGGTTTAATATGGGTTGAGTATTTTCTTTCTATACTGAATATGCTAATTGAGTTATTCCAGTATTTTAGTGTTGTGGCTGAAATTTATCTTCATAATGAAAACAGATTTCAGCCATCCCCCCACCCCACATACACACACACTTTCCTCTCATTGATTTTATTATTGTGGAGTCAGTATCTGTCCTGATGTTTCAGAATGTAAATATTGAATATTGACAGCACTGTGAGAGCAGGACCTGCCTAAGCCTCCTTCCTCTTCTGTTATTGTATACAGCATACTCCTTAAGTGACTGGTGTGCACTTGCCTAGAAAGCACCTGCACATGCTGATCCTAGATCAGCTGTTTCTATCTATGACATGAGGGATGGCTGAGGGTTTGCCTGTCTTAGAGTGTGCACTGAGAGCAGAGAGAACTGAGAGCCTGGAGAACTAGCTAACTTCATCTTGGGGGGGGGACAGAATGCTTTAATGCACCGCCACTGTTTTCAGTTTCAGAGTGGGAGGGGCCATACGGTGACAGGGTTAGGGGTTGGAGCGGAGCATGTGCAGTTAGCTTTCAGGACAGATGTCTCTAAGCTATCATTCTAAAGGCTGGGGTGGTTCTGCATTTAAGTCTGTCATATTTAGCCCTGTAGCATCCCATAGTGAACTTGTGGACAATGCAGCTATGTAAATGTATTTGCGGGCCCCTCAATAAACTCCTCACTTGCTCTGGTCCAAGATGACATGGGGGAAATTACATCACAGGTCACCTGATACAGGCATCACTGTCCCTCCTAACAGAATTATACCTCTTACCTGTCCACATAACTGATGACACCTGTCCACATAAATGATGGCATTAGCCTAAATGAGAGCAGAGCGAATGGCAATATGTCACGGCTTTCAAATGCAGAGCACTCCAGGCTGGGGTGGATAATCGAGTTGTGGGCGACCCCAGCTGCCGCGCTGCCTGTTAGCGATTCTAAACGGGCACACAGGCACTCCTGCTGTTGTTTATTCTCTGCTGTGTGGTTGGTCCGTCCCTGAGTTTAAAAACATCCTACTCCAGTGTGCTCCTACTGTAGCTGCATTAGCTGTCAATATATCCACATTTCAAATTGGATTGCCCTCTTATGGCATGTAAAAGAGAGGTCTTTTCAAATTCCCAGTTGTATTTTCTAATGTTTCATCGAAAACAAAAAGGAGAAACATTCTGCTTAAAAAAAAAAAAAAAACAGTTTATCATGTCACTCCTTTCTCAGTATATTTAACACTACTTGCAGCTTAGATCTAATGTAACAGTCTCTGTTTTTTTAAAGTGACAATTTTGTCATTATTTGTCATAATTGTCATAACCTTAATGAATCTTTAGCAAAAACATCAAATCTCAGTGAAGTGTTTTTAAGGGAATTGAGCTCCACCCATCTGTTTTGAGATTCAGAAATGGACATACTATACTAGCAGGGCATTTTACAGGACAATTCACAAAGGCCAATTATAGTGGCCCCATGTTGCATGTGCAAATGTCCCTTGAAATACCAAATTCTTCATGTAGTGAAATGAGGAAAGGGATAAAGACGAAGATGTAGTTATGTGTAAACCCTTACACTGTGCTTAATATTTATTGCTATTATTAGTGGCTAGCAAGAACAAAAGACTGTCATCTTTTCCGATTATTTTTATGGAGCGATTTTAAAACTTTTATTCTGTGTGCTAAGTAAATTGCCTTTCATCCACAGCATAGTACAGTGCGGGGTGTTCTAGTATTGAAGTTCTGTAGAACCATCATTTTGGAGTGTAAGTCACAGTACTACTTGTGTCCACCAGGTGGCTCTAGAGGCAAGAAAATGTACATGGTCCAGATGGCAAGCTGCAGGCGAATATATACTAACATCGCACAATTTTAATACGATGTTATTGATTCTTTTTCTTAAGTGAAGCTTTCTTAATACTAATTTTATTTCTATTGACATGTTGACCTCACCGGGTTAATTTCAGTTTGTTGAATGATTTTTGTAATGATTATTCTACATTACACAATAAAATTTACCATTTGCTAATTCACTTTATTCTATAAGGAATAGTTTTTCTTTCTGAATCAATCCATCACCAGTGTGAATCCTTGCTTGTCTCCCGACTCTCTCCGGTGTTCATGTGTTTTCTGGTGGTGGGTGAAACGGGGGCCGGAGTTGGAGAGCATGGTGGGCATCGGGGTGGGGGGCCGGGGTGTTGGGTCTCTGTGCTGTCACCCTGTCACTCGTTGCCGGGAGCTGAGGGACGGGCTCAGTGAGCAGAGAAACTCGGCTGTCTCTTTGTTATGAAAACTGCCTCAGAAAACTAGGTCAGCTCAAAGGCATTTTAAGATGTGCATATTTTTATATGTGACAGTATCCCAAGGTTGAAAGTAAAACAAAACAAAAAAATCTCTTTAAAACACGGTAAGTAAAATGCTTTCAAAAAACAATACCCAATGCAGCAAAAGATGGTAGATCGATGAGTGAGATTGAGTGGAGGCAGTGGTACAGGCCACAGTTGCTGAGGGGTAGAGCATTATGCTTGTTAAACACATTATTTGAACTGTATTTAGGATGTGTTTTGAGGACTGCATGCACTGGAGTAAATGTCACCCATGCTGCATATTTTTTCCTCCTTATGGTCCTGGTGTCCGTGACCTCTGAACTCTGCCCAGAGCCTTATGGGCGTGGCCTGTGTTTCCTCTCTCTGTGGGACAGCCGTGCGGAGAGGGAGTCCAATGTTAAGTTCCAGGTTCAGCTGAAGGTCATTTCTGCCCCCTCTCCCTCTCCTGCTCCCTCTCCCTCTCCCTCCCAGCCCCACCCCTCTCTCTCTCTTCTGCTCCTCTGCCCCAATGCCAGGTGGCACCAGCCAAAGGTCGGAGGTCAGACACAGTTCAGAAGCTCCTGACCCTCCCTGACCTCGCTGTGACTCTGGTCTGACCGCACTCCCTGCACTCATGCACACACCGCCGAAAGGCCGCATTCCCAGAGGACTGTGAGTCTGCGGCCACCGTAAACCTTTGGGAACCAGGCGTAACCAGAGGGAGGGGGGCTGGGGGCTGTTAAACCTGCCTCACAGAGAAAGGCAGCCATTGTTGCCCAAAGTGGGAGAAATAATTTGATTTATGTAGCCAAGTCCAATTAGGCCGTAAACTGCAACTGATGTGGACATGACTGCCCTCCTCTCTCACCCCTGTACATTTCCCATGATCCTTCTGCAGGCATTGGCAGCACTGGGAGTGGGCACCCCCAGCGAGTACAGAGGGGCAAAGGCTTATGGGGAAGGGAGAGGGGGGGTTGATTCAGGGTTTCTCCCCAGCATGGCTGGAGCTTGTAAATGTGGTTCTATGGGATGGGAAACCCAAGACCCTTATTGGGTGATCAAGGAACAGGTCAAAGGGCAAATAGTTTGGCCAGCAACAGCTGTTTTCATCACCTCTAAAAGTATCAGGTCTCTCTTTTTCTCTCCCCTGCTCTTATGAATAATATATGATTTATTTTTATGTTATATGTATTTGTTATTAAGTTATTATGCAATGGGTTGTACTCACCCGGATAACATATGTAGAATGCGTTCTTTCATAGTATGAACCTGTACAACTAGATATTTGAGTTTAGGTAAAGTACTCTTCTCCTTGGTGTAAGGGCACTGACCCATCTAGGGTTCAAAGCTATGACCTTATGGTCATAAGGACGTGAGCTCCACTCAGATATTGACATGTCGTAGAATGCACAATAAAACGTCTCTTTTAGCATCGATGTCAGCAGTTACCCTGCAGTTGTGTGTGTGTGAGTGTATGTGTGTGTATACACACTCCTGTTAGTAATTGCTAGGTAGCTGTGGCATGTTATACGTTGTGCTTTACAGGCCTGCTCAGGCCTAGTTTCCTCTGTGCTAAATCTGGAAGCTCAAGTACAAAGCACCACAGACTCTGTTACACTTGCACTTGCGGTACACTGTGTGGTTCACTGGCCAAGCGGTAAAATGTTACAATTTGTTGATGTCTTTTTCTTTTGTTCAGGCCTATTTGTGTGTTTGGGGGAAGAAAAACGCAGCCAGTTCTTCTCATAGCCATGCGACTAAAACGCCCTTGGCAACTATAAACTGAGCTCTGCCAGTCTGCGCAGTCCAAGCCATGATCTCAGAATAGCATGCCTGTTAAGAGGGAGTGCGCTGTCAGCCACGGTTGTGAGTTACTGAAGGGATTTACAGCTTAGTCTAAGTTTGATTGGTTGAAGCCATGAGTTCTGTTCTCGATATGTAACTCTCATGGGCTACATGAGTGATTTTAAACATTGGTTTCTGGTGCATATCCTGATGCAAGCTGGTTTTCGCTCCAGCCAATCTCTCAATTAAATAAGATTGTTAAAAACATCAAAGTTCCATAAGTTTGTGCTGAAACGGATTTTAGGATAGTGAATATTTTGCAGACAAAATAATTTGCAGATTATTTAATTTTTTTGACCAAGTTTCCAGAATAGTGTTTTTTTGGCAGAAAGCAAAAACCACTAAAATAACCACTTTGAACATCTACATTTGCCGTACCCAACCTTTTGAAAATACAGCGTGCAGAAATGTGGATTGGTATGTTTGTCTTGTATTTCACACAAAGATATACAAAGATGTATGATATTACTTTCAAATTCCATTATGTGTTTGTTGGATGGTTATAAACATTGTATTAAAGAAGTGATTGATAAGCAGAGGTTATAATACAGAATTACATCTGTGTCATGGTAAATATTCACTAAATTCAATTGGTCACAGCAACTTCTAATGAAGACATGGTTTTATAAAAATTTTGATACATCCTAGAAAACTAGAAAAGGCAAAAGTCACAGAGTGCAAAAAATCATTGACTATTATTTGTAGAATTGGATTTATTTGCCACCTAAACTGCGAGATTTGAGACGAGTAAGCTATTTGGAAAGTATATATTATATTTGTTAGTGTTTTTGATGCAACATGTTGTATATGGCAAGGTTGCTGTGAGAACTGTCAGAACTGAAATATATATGCACACCTTTGTATATGTATGTGGCTGTATTGTGTTTGGGGGAGGTGGGCGGAGGGGAGTCACATGTAGCTTACCCTACTGTAAGTACCCATGCTAGCTGCCTCTGGGCCATAGACTAACATCTTAACCTACACCCCAGCTCTGTCTTACTGCAACCTCAACAACTTACAGAATGCAACTAAAGGAAAGAGATCGGAGGGCCTGGACCCATTTTGTTACTTACCACTGGCTGTCTCTTCTGGGCAAGCAGCCCAGAGCAAGATTCAATCATATCAAAAACAACAACAATGTCAATGAGAACTTTACAGTGTGTGCCTCCGAACCACATCTATGTGTTTCTTAAAACTCATGAGGAGAACGTGCTGCTGTGAATGACCTCATATCGACCACAGATGAAAATTTTTCTTTTCCTATCTTCAAGAGAGAGAGTTAAAGCTGCAAATAAACAAATATTCAGTGGGAGTAAGTTTTTTTTTTTTTTTTTATTTATTATTATTTATTTTTTAAGCTTCCCACAGGAGTTGAGTCTGCAGTGATTGGAGTGGGATTTCAGCTCTCTGCTCCTGTCCTCCCTCCTGATGGACAAAGAAGCTGGAGAGCACAGTTTAATTCAGAGCGAGGGAGGGATTGAGGAGCGCGGTACAGCAGGTTTAAGTACATAATGATTCCTATCCAGAGGAGTACTGTATGTGAGGCCCAAATCCCCGGAACAAAGCAGAGTGCCGTTTGAGTCCGCTCTTAATCTGAGCTGGCTGTCAGCTTCCTGCTCCATCCCCCCTAGTTTCCATGGATACACGGGCCCCATCAGCCAATCCATACTGCTCCGGCTTGCTGGCGTGACCAATGGGATTAAGGGTGAAAAGGGACCAGTCAGCATGCGAGGATGGTGTGTCTCTGTGCTTTCGGGGCTGATTTGCTGTGTAGGGCTGACCCTGTGAGGCAGTCTGAATAGGAGGGGTAGAGTGCAGGGTGTGTGGGAACGGCAGGGCGCTGGGAGAATGTGTCTTTGTGGTTACGGGGTGGCTGAAACAGTGAGGCCAGGGCACATCCTACCGTGTGCAGGGCAGGGCTTCTCTCTTGTCAGACCCCCTCAGGTTCCCAGCGGGGCCATGGCTGCGTTAACGCTTTATTATTAGGGGTCTTGATCTTTGCCTTTTTTTTTGGAGGGAGAAGGATGAGTGCCCTAAATGAAAGGTTTAACGGCTGGAAGTGCCATGGCAGGGCCAGGCAGGTGACATCGCGTAAATGAGGCGTGCGTGAAACAGCCGGGCGCACAAAAAAAAAAAAAAACTGCACACGGAAACAAACTCGAAGTGTCAGACTCTGCAGCTATCGCATGCGCTCACTCGCGCAGACTTGCTGTGATTGTGTGACTTCACCGCCGATGGCTGACAGAATGTTTTCTCAAATTACATCTTTGGTTTTATATAACCTCTGACTCAGTGTGGCTAGCCTTGCATAAAAAATCCAACAGTGAAAATTTAATAGGTTATTATCCCTTGTATGGGTTTGGTGACTAATGCAGACTTCCTCCAATGAATTCTTCATGTGCATAGATGAGGAAATGTGTTTCTTGTGTGAATGTAACACGGTTAATTTAGAATTTACAAATTTACTAGGAACACACAGTGTTTTCTGTGGTCAAGCAAATTCCATTACATTGGCAGACATTTATGCAAAGTTAAACCAAAGTATTAAGATTACCCACATGGTTTTCGAAATTTATTTAACCCAAATGAACATATGAAATGTTAAACATACAAAATGTTGCACATTTTAAATCATAAGTCAAAGGAGTCAGTTTTATCTATTCGTGGGAACTAGAGTTTGTCTGCCTGTTGGTCATAAATGGAATCATGTTTTGCTCACTTGTAATGTTGTTAGGAATCCACATGGGGGCAGCAGTCACAGACATTTCCGAGTGCAAACATTCCACACAGGGAGTTTGGCCTCAGTGAACTGAAGAAAGGACTTGGCTGTTTCCCAGTTCTGGGTTTTGTATTGTCCTCACATAACTGCATAAAATTGGCCATTTTTTCTCCTAAAGCTATTTAAGGACTGCAGCGTTTTTCCCTCTCCTTTCCAAGATACATTTAACCAGCTAGCTCCTCTTTCACCACCTCTCACTGATTTTCTGTGCAATTTCTCTTTGTTCATAAAGTACAGCCTGATGTCATTGTGTTCATAAAATGCCTGATGTCATTATGACTGTTTTGTGTATTAGTTTTATTAGTGTTGCATCATGTTACTTTTTTAGACCCTTGCACAAGAGGACTTGCATTGTATACGCTTTGCATTTGCCCATTTGTACACCAAATTTGTAGTTGAAGTGCTTCAGCTCTCAAGATCCATGCTTTTGGGTACCATGCCAGAACCCTGCCTTGGATTCAGTCTTATAACACTCTTTAGCCTTAAAAAACTCCTGGTTATAGGCCCAGTTTTTAATACCTTCACACACCAAATTGACAGTTCCTGTAACACTGACTATAGGGCTCATTCTTGCAGTTGATGTTTTATCTAAAATATTAAATCTGGGATATAGCAGTGCTCCATACTGTTGAAATATTATGTTGTTGGATATTTTTGGAAATGCACAGGTGTAAATGTGTATGGTTAGTTAAGTAATTGGACCACTTAAGTCAGGGGAATTGGCTTGGGTAGAAAAAAAACTCAAACACATGGCCCATTGGGATCTGCGTTTGATGCCCCTCGTGTGAGAGAAGAGAGGCAGCCTCAGGTGTCACTGCTCTCTGCCAGACCCCATCAGTCTGCGGCTCCGTCATTCGGAAGGTTCTGAAATGAATGTCCCATGATACAGCAGTCAGGCTGTTTGCATTAAACTCTCCGTCCACCCTGAAGTCAGGGACTAGTGTATTCTGTCACAGGTTTGAGTCTGACATGTTAAGTTAGGGATAATTACAGGCAGTGCTGAGGGTTTAAAAGCAGGTTTTGAGTTTTGGGCCACAGGGTCTGCGAGCAGGAGCTCTTGTGTATTCCTGTTGATGTGTGGGGGCTTTAAGCTGCTACTTCTGAATTCAGTGCCATTCCTTCTTATTTTTTATACATATTCTGTCTATTTAGTTGTATTATTTATGATCAACCCAGATTTTGTTCTTTGTGTTTTGTGCCTTGACCAATGTGACTGAGAGAGGATGTGTGTGAGTGTAAGGGAGAGACTGTGTATGTCTGCACGCTTGCATGTATGCGCATGAGCAATCCTGTGTGTGTGTGTGTGTGTGTGTGTGTGTGAGAGAGAGAGACACTTGGGGTCATGCCTGCAGAGGGTTTGCAGGTCATTCAGAAGTGGGTCACAGTGTTCCGTGTGTCATTCCCAATAACTTCACTGTGTCTAATGACAGTGTGATGCGTAAGTGTGATAAACAACTGTGCCATTGTGAGTTGCAAATGTATGTCACAGGCATATAGCCCCGGCCAGCAGCCGTGAATAAGGCCCTCTTTCCCATCATAATGGCTTCCTGTGACAGAACCATGGGCCCACACTGCATGTGCATCTTCTGAAACAATAGCAGTTTACAGAGAAAGTGTATTATTCCTTAAGCACATCACTATGTAGCTGTGCTAGCAAGCTACCAGCACAGCGGACACATTCAGCCCAGATTTTGTAAGCTCCTGCAAGTTTTCATTTGTGCAGAAGAAAGGAGTTGTTTCAGGAGGTATGATACAGGAATTTACTGGAAGCGAGTCTTGTATCAACTGAATTTCCTGATTTGTTTTTTTTTTTTTTTTTTTTTACTGAATTTTACTTTGATGTTTGTTACTGCATATAGCTTACCATTTGTAGTAAACTGTACAATAAAATGTCAGAAATGTAAAATATTCCTGAAATCTGTCCATGCTCAGTTTGCAGGAAGTGTGATGACAGAACAATGACAGCAATATTTCATTTGTAGCTATAATATTTCAATGCAGTGACAAACTCACATAATGGTACCTAAGCATTAGAGATCAACTTTATTGAGTTAATTGCATTATAAGGGCAGCAATTAATTCATTTAGCAAAGCCATTGCATTGACAAGGAGGAAAAACATCAATTCAAATGATAAAAATCCAATATGATTCAACTAGGCACAGACATGGACTAAGTTAACATGTGGTACAAAAATGATCCAGATTTTCACATGCAGCAGAAATGTTGTGAAATGCACCAATAGTACAGCGTCTGTAAGGTCAGTGCAGAGACTGAAAAATAAAGCGTGTCTGCATTTGCAGTACAAGGGCAGAGTCCGCTTTAGTACTGCGTGCTGGCAGTCTTACATGGACATGGGCTGTTTTGTTCTCTCTGGCTGTCAAACATTTATCACCTGAAGCCATACAGCACCCTCCCATGTGTGCCATGATAATTGCTGTTGATTTTTTTTTTTCCTGTGGCATGTTCGTAGAGAAATATAAATTCCTATCGATCAAATAAGCTGTGTTTTTTTTTTCCTTTTGCTAAATCATTGACTCATTTGAATGATGTGCAATATCACTATTTGGATAGGTTAGTGTAAATGGATACATTTGATTGATGTGGCTCCATTATGTGTTGCTATGAATTTTATGGACCTGTTTTTTGTGAGATGCACTGCAGCTCTGCCTTTATTTCCAGCTCAATTCTGCAAGCTGGGTTTCCTGTTCTGATCCCAGTCCAGATGGAGTGCTGGGTGGTGGCTCATATGGTCATGAACATGCTGAACTGGGCATGTTTAGGCCCCTGAACAGAAGTGCAGGCTTCAGTGCCGCCCCCACACCCACCCCGCCCCCCCCAAAAAAAGGCAACTCAAGACACTTGACTTGACAGCGCTTATCTGAAGAGTCCTCCACAAGCTTGTCAAAATGGAGCATGCTCCAACAGATGCATACACTTACATTTGTTTGGATTGTTGTTATTCTCTGGCAGCTGGAACGCTAGGTTTTATTGGTTCTCTTAAGTGTGGGGTTGTGACTGGTTTTTTGGTGCAGCTGTCAGACAGATCTTAGTTGTGAACCGTAGAGCTCTGCTCAGGAGAAGCTCATTGTTGCCACTGCTGCGCCATTAGAAAAGCTCTCTACCTGAGAAATTCACCTTCTACTGGTCCACTGATGGAAGGGTCTATAATTCCTCCCAGGGTTGATTTCTCAATAATCAAAGAATGACATTGACACATAAATACAAATGAATCGTTGACAAGTTCCTCTTTTGAAAATAAACCTCAACCCACACTTTCAACCTAGCATTCATGAAAGCCAGAGTGTTTTATGGCGAGGACAAACGGTGACTGGGACTACCGTGGCCTGCTTTTCATTGGGGTGTCAGACACTTTCCACTGTAAAAGTGGAAAAAAGAAGGGAAAAAAAGAAATAAAAAATGTGCATTTGGTCTAGGCTGACTGGAAAATGTCAATGTGTTAAAAATTTCCCAGCATGGTAACAAAACTTAACTGGCCAATTACAGTGTTGAGTGTTTCCACATGACTGTACCCCTTCCAATTAAAAAGGAGAGGTGACTTTTAAAGATGGGTACATGCTTTCATTTTTTAAAAATGTCTTTTTATTCAGGAAGGTTGACTACAAGTTTTGCTGTTTTGTGTTAAACAGGAAAGTGAAACACTGTGAGAATGTTTTGCTGTTTCACTCCTGGTGATCATATTCACCAGCTTCCATTTGTGGGCTTTTTTTCCTTCTTCCAGTCCCATTTTTATTTTGGTTAGAAAGCCAAAAAAATGAAATCTGAACAGACACTGAAGCACTCCCAGCTGTTGGGAGCGAGGGCCAGGGGGCCTTTTGAAAAAGAGACCACTGTCGTTAATCAGAACAAAGGCGGTTTTTCTCAACTGTCATTTCAGCGGAATTTCTATTTATGGTCTTCACGCCTCGCTCTGCTGCAGCTGTGAAACCAGCCTGAGAGGGACGGTGATCTGGTGAAATGGCAAGGCTGGGAATGAATGAATGAACGAATGAATAAATGCTGTTCTTTCATTGCCAGGTTTGCTGACTACTGGTCTGATGTCAGTCTATGGGCAGAATGGCTTTGATGTGCTGTGGTGATGCTAGGGCCACCTGCCCAGGGTTTTTTTTGCACACAGCAGGAGGTGGCTGGGTGATAAGAGGCTGGTGGGTGTTACTGCTGGTGCTGGCATCAATCTAGCCACATGCTACACCCTGAGTGTGTCCATCTCCATTTAACCCATGGAAAGTTGGGTCTACAGTATCGTAGGTGCAGTTACAGCATGGCCTCACAAAATACATCCGCAGCCCCCTTTTATCTCCCCTCAACCCCCCCGCCCCGAGGTCATTTCAACTAAATAATTTTGAATCCAGCATGGTTTATTGGCATGAAATACATGATTGTACATTTTAACCAATGACCATGAAAGGTAAGCACTGTAATGTTTTCCCACTCTCTTACTATCCGTTTGTGCTTCCCTGTTCCATCCCTCCTCAAGCCCTGATCCACCAGCTTTTTGACAGGGCTGTGATATTAAAGCTGTCTCTTTAGAGATCTGTCAGTCTTCCCTCTCCGGCCCAAAGACTTGCGGAATCTTCCAGACACCGAGAACACAATGGCAAAGCCCATATCAAACCCATGCTCCCAACACGTCTAATAAAGACATTCCACGGTGCAGAACAGAATCTAAAAAGGACATTTTGATCCTGTCTTGAGTTCAGAAGCAGGCTGACTCACTGTCCGGTGCAGTTGCGAGTGATCGATGATATCATAGAAGCCTCGAGGTGTTTGTACCGCAGTTTGCATTCATTGATCAGTGAGTTGATTTCATGTAAAACCCACCGACAGCAATGAATGTTTATTGCAGCCATTATGGTTTGTGAAGTGGCAGCAGAAAGGAGTCAGCCCTCCTCCTTTGTTCTTCGGCTCTGCCTCCCTCTGGGATAAAGCCGTGCTTTGAAGTTCACAGCCATGAAGGAACATCCTCTGATTAAGGCCTTGCAGTAGTACAGTATGTTCTCGCAATATACGTGTGCCTGGATGTATGTGTACACGTGTTCACTTGTGATATTTTTTTTTTTGACAAGCAGAACGGACGCTAAATGGTAACCCTCAGGGTACAGTCAACGGTCGATGGTTTCTGTCTGAAGCGCAAACTCACCGACAGCGTTGAATGTTCACTGAAGTCACCAGAAAAAGCTTTGCGGGTGCAGGATGCTGACCATCGTGTGGCAAAAACATCCTCTGCACGCTGAACTGCGGCAGCCATTTTGGCTCTGCTGCTACCAACGTGTAGTGTTTTGACAGTTGCGACTGGGCGCTCTGCCTTTAACCGCAGCAGAGTTGGCCCTGTTTTCTCGGCACAGCCTTGACCCACAAACATCTGATATCTGGGAGCTGACTGCATCCCGCACTGTGTCTGGCTCAGTGCACTGTGGGCACAAACTACTGTCAGTTGCTGCTCACGCTGCTGAGTCATATCTCTTCTCAGTGCATATCGGAGGGACAGGAGAGTGAAATATTACCCAGTGATCAGGTAGGTTTACAGTTAACACCTAACAGTATGTAAGCCAACAGGCCAGGATTTCAGTTAAATGAAGCTCCGATTCTTGCTGCTGGAACGAATACCCTCAGCACCTTCATCTGACGACAGGGAGGCAGTCCCCTTTCCTGACTCAGCTTTCTGATGCCAGACAAATCTCTTCACTACAGTTGGCAGTTCGTACCCCGGCACTTGTCCCAGGAGCCAGCTGGAAGGGAAACCGGGAAAGAGAGGAGGAGGAGAATGTGAGATCAACAGGTCCAATCAGGAAGCCCACTTTACGTTACATTATTAATGTTCTTTGCTGTGACCTCGCCGCTCGACTGACTGTACAGTACCCTTTTGTACTGGAGGATATTTACAGAAGCAATTCAGGTTAAGTACTTTGCTCAAGGGTCTAACGCCAATTCCCCACTACTGCAAACCTATGACCTGCTAGTCTGAAAGGCAGTTCCCTAATTAAAGCTCTGCACAGCACGACACTGGGAAACCTCAACATTAGCAAGAGATTCAAGTGTTAAATTACATTTTGTTTTCCCTCCAGACAATAAAGCCATTTCAGCATGGTGGCCAAACCATATAGACACGGCCTCTGAGAGTAATCTTCCATTACGTGTCATCAAGTGGGTTTTTAAGTTCAGTTTCTGTTCCCTTTACCCTGGGTTGAACCCATGATTTGAGAGTGTGCGCATCCTCTCTTTGCAGATGCTCAGAGGGTTGTAAAACCATGCACCATCTATTATTAAAGCAGTGTCCCATTTGGCCACACTACCTAACCACACAACCTGCAATATGGATTTTATACACCATAAACTCTGCCTCTTTTCTGCGTTTCCTCCTTCACAGCATTTCTGATGTGTGGGCTATGCTGTCGTCTTGGATCAAAGACTGTGCCATAAAGTGTAATGTGTATTTTTAGTGTTCATTTATTTTTCCCCGTTCCCCTCTATGTTGGGGCGTGTTTTGTGTTTTGGTGCACAATATTTTTTTAACTGTAGGAATGAATTTTCTCTTCATAATGTGTCTGACGGCTTCAGCAATCAAAGCAATTTTAAGACCAGCCAGTTAAAGATCAGCCACTGATGATAAGCTTTTTATATAACGCCAGAACTACCTGCATAGCATTTATATGGCACAGCAGTTTACCCAGCCACAGTTCTCACAGTGGCTTCAACAGTCTACAACAGCTGACAAATTGTAAACTCCATTGAGTGACCTGCTTGTAGAAAAAGGCTGAAACAGGGGGGTGCTGTCTTACACAAGTCAGAAGATTGATGCCAACATCGCTGGTTGAAGCTGTTGAGATACCTCTGGCTTGTGTAGTGGCAGTGCATTGTATGTGCTTGAGAGTGCCCTTGCAGGTTTTCGTATGGTTAAATTTGGGTAACAGTCTACATGTACGTGTTTACTGCTGTGCTCATTGATCACACACTGGATCTTTATTGTATCATATTGTTAAGCTTTTGGAAGACCGGCTGTCCCAAGAGACTTTTGGCATGGGGATGATCTGGGACCGGGAGCCCCCTGTTGATTAAAAAAGGAGCAGAGTGGTTGAAGTGACCTTGGTTCCCATGCATTTGGGATGCTGGAAATTTCACCCTCTGCTGTGTTGATAGAACCGCCAGCACCGTAAAGAACGCCACGGTCTCGCACATCACCATCCCGAGCCAGGACACAGCACAGCCAAACTAACTAGACCATTTTGTTGTGGGCACAACACTCACTCTGCCTGCTTCCATCACAGCCTTCAGGCCCAGTCAAGATTTTATCAGTTTTCATGGGGTTTATAAACATAAGGCTTGGAGCTGGATTCCATGCACACCAGTAGCATTCCTTTGATGGTTTAACGTCATGTCTGTCATGTGACATACATAAGGTCTCAGTGGTCTGTAGTTTCCTGTACAGAGGCTGTAAATCACTCTGATAATCAATGGAGCTGCACCCGCGAAAAGATTCCGGTGCTGTTGTCCATGCAATGCTGCATGATTAATCAGCTGAACAGACAAAGGCATGGTCCAGCTGTAGGCATACTCCCTTCCCCAACTGCAGATCAACCCCCGACCCTCTCCCAAATGCTCAGCCTAGCACTCTCCAAACAACAGGTCCTAGAATGGGTGATGTCATACACCATTATAAAGGCAGATTACATCACTGCTGTCTATGTACGTTTGGTCAGATGCAGCATTTGGGGAATCCTCAGTGTTCTCATATATTAACAGCAGTTGTTTTAACAGCTGTCTACATTGTGATTGATTCATAAGCGAACGCTATAAACACTATAGTGTAAGGTGCCAGCATCCTGTCTGTTTCTCTTTAATGGCTTAGCCTTGGCACTAAAAGATGCCCCAGTGGATGCTCTGTTTATAATATGATATTGATATCCAACAAAACGGTAGTGAATATGATAGTTCTGACATGGGGAGCAGTAATTGTTTTTGAGAACCTCTATGTTGGACAGAGATGTAGTCGGTCTCTATGTGAAAGCCCTGGGTTTTGGCAGGCCGGCTCCTTCTTCCTGGCATACACACGCAAGCTTTGGATCCCTGCCTTCTACTAACAAGATTTTCATTCTTTGATTTTTTTTTCCCCCAGTGCCCCCTCCCTCCACCCAAACCCCCTGACGTTTGGCATCTTATCTTTCACATTTATTATGGTTTGAAATCTAATTTGAGGTCACGGCTGTATGGTTTAGAATGCACCGCGCCTCATGGGCAGGGCATCAATGAAAATCACAAGAGGGGGGCTAAAAACAGCATGACCGGGGCGAGTTTGTGCCCTCAAACTCAAATTCTCAAATCATCACTGAATTTGTCTTTCTTTAACCTAATCTGTTCAGTTCACAATACTTTTACAGTGAATGAACATTGATCTGAGTGGAGGGGCTTGAAAATCTCGAGCCGAAATGGAGGCCACTGCCACTGCTGCTGCTGCTGCTGTCAAGGCCAGTCTGAGTGTGTAACTGGAAGTGACATAAATCAAACCTCACATCGTCAGCAAATTCCTGATGGCAGACAACTGCAGGAAGTTCATGAGCTAGCACAAAGTGTTCTCTTCTCTCCGACCCCCTGACGTCATGTTGGTTAGGTTGAAAGAAAAAAGTACAAAAAAAGAGAAGATTTTGTGTTCACAGTGACAAGAAGTAAATAAATGCATTTGGCTTTTTTAAAGTGAAAAGCAGAGTGCTTTTGTGTTGCACTTTGAATGTTTTAAAAATCTCAGAGGGGAGAAACAAGGAGAGAACAAAAAAGACTTCTGTAAAAATCCCTTCTGCATCCTGACATTGCTGTTGAAAGTTTGCAGTTTGAGATGGAGTACATTTTCACTAGGGCTAGGTAACCTGACACTTTCCAAATTGTCAAGATGCCAGTAAGCTCAAAAATACCCCTGGCAAGAATCCCGCCGACAGATGTTCCAGCTCATGGCTCCCTTTAGAAATCATTGGCATCCCATGATGCACTGGATGTCTAATGACAAAAAATATGCCCAAGTGCTGCCCTCATCAGATAGATGTTAGTGAAGCTTGCCCATGTGGCAGCATTGCCAACTGTGCCTTCTGAGTATATTTAGCCTTGTGAGAGAGATCTACATGAATTTCTCCCATAATTCCCTTACCATTCCTCTTAACTTGTGCTCCTTTGTACAAGAAAAAAACTTAATACACTGCCTGCAGGTAAAGACTGACTTCATGTTACATCACAGTGTTTCTCAGTGGTCAGTGTTACTACTGACCATATGACCTGGTCTCTGGCCACGACTCTCCAAAACGGAGAATAGAAGCAATTGCAGTAAAACTCACTTTCCCAAACCCCCTACTGTGGAAACTGTTGGGTGTAGATTCTGAGCAGAACAAAATGGAAGGAAGGGGTGGGGGGGTTTGGTGAAGAAAGCTTTTATTCTGAAATCTGCAGAAAGCATCAGCGCCTCTCACTCACTCACTCTCTCTCTCTTTCTATGAAAGGAGAAAATGGGGAGATGCAATCCTGCAGAGGGGGAACAAAGGAAAGATTAGAGAGTTAATGATGAAAGGGAAGGGAAGGAGACAAATGGAAGAGTGTTCTAGTTTGGGCTGCTGTGGTCTGCTGGAATGATTGACAGGTGGGTGTGTCTCAGCTGGGGAGGAGCGGTGGGTGAGTTGGCATGGTCAACCTAGAGGTCCTTCCAGGCCCAGTGCCAGCTCCACACGGGCAGGTCAACGTGTGAATCTGAGCCCGAGTGGCTCAGCAAGATGCCGCCAAGGTCCGGGGCATTGCATTTCAGCATTGTCTACTTTGCCAGAGTTAAACCGTGCCGGACTGCTCCCTGCTGCCACATGTAAGGGGGGTGGGGATTAGCCTGGAAGAGGGCAGGGCCTGCAGGAGACTGAACAGGATTGGGGTGGGGGTTCCACACCTTTGTCATGTGGCCTCAATTTAGACTGTCAGCCATTCGTGATTCTTGCACCCTTTGCTGGAGCTCTATTGAATGTACTGTATCCATGCACTGTGTCCCGCAGACGGGATCAGGATGGCGTTATCGCTCACACGCTGCCAGCTTATGGCACATCATGCTCTGCATTCCCGTATCGATGACCCATCTACGCAGTGGGTCGTGGGGGGAGGTTTGATGCTTCCTTGGAAACCCGATCTCCCTCCACCCTTCACAACACCTCGCTCCTTTTTCAGAAAAAAGAATTCCTCTCATGCAGCACTACAACACAGATAAGACCCGGTAAGACCTGTCCACACTTTGCTGCAAACTCCATCTGTGTACTGAGCGGACACTGCGCGTCCTGGGGTTGATTTGAATTATGAATGTTTAAGACGATGGATGTGCGTTCCTGGCTATTTACCGTTCTCGATTATACTTGCTTGCTCTTGATGATGTTTCTGGCGCTTGCAAAGGAGGGGCCGTTTCGGTGACGGTGTCCCCTGTGCTTATCCGTGGCATTTTTCTGATGTCTGACGCGACTTCTGTCACGTTGAGCCGCTTTTCAGAGGTCAGCCTTATTGGCTGGCCTCAATTTCCTTCAAAGCGCCAGCATTGTTGGAGCTTCTGAAGCCAAATCCTTAAGGATGCTTTAATGCCCTGTTTCATGTGGAGGCGACCCATCTCTTAATTCTTATCAGTGTTTGAAAGGGGTGGGGGAGCGGGAGGAAACGTGCCCAAGGGATGATATGGGTGTCAGGGTTTATGGCTTCCTAAGCTGCTTATTTTTCAAATAAAGTTTACCTACAGTAAAAATATTTATCTAAAACTCTCAGGCCTACTTTTGTCTTAATTTATCCTTTTCAGAATCAACTATGGCATGTTTTTTCTTTGACTAATATGTCAAGCATTACAAAATAATGGAGATTTCATACTGAATGCCATATCTGCTTCCACATTATTAAATACTGACATACCCCAGTTTGTCTTTGAACGATTTTATGACCAAACATCAAAAGACAGGAACACTGCTGTACAGAATGTATATTTAATGAAACCATTTATAAAATCAGTTTCATAAAGATATGGGATATGGCAGGTTCCCAATGTAATTTGTGGATATTTTAAAATATTGAAATGGTAATCGACCAAAAGTAACCCATTACTTGCTTGTCATTTTTATTTAAATCTGTGTTATTTTGGAATGCTGCAGCAGAAGCTTTATGATCAAGCAAACAGGAGTGATGAAAGGACCATTGCACAAACAAGGCAAGTCTGTGGTTCGAGGTAACATTTTCTTGCATTACTGCTCATGAGTGTTGATACAGAGGTGATGAAGCATATGTAAAGATGCCTCTGTAAACATCAATAAATTTGAACCGCGAGATAATGCGACGGTTAAGAGGGGGGCTTTTTTTCGGGAATCAAACAAAAGGTTACCCAACTCCTGTTTACGATTTTCTTAATCCGCCTGTTTAATCTCTTCAGTAGACGCTGTGCTGTCATCGTATTTCATTCCAGCCAGTGGATTACCGTCCCTCGTCCTTTGGAGTGTTTGCACTTGCTGCCCTCATGATTATAATAATCTTAATGAATATAGTGCGCAATGGGCCAGCATTGCGGACCTCATGCTGGGAGTGGTCAGAGGGGCTGTCTGACACAAGGGGGAGAATTAATAGGAAATTACAGGGGTTTTTTGGGGGTGGGTTGTTGGTAGGAATATCAGGATGGAGGAGGTAGGTGGGTGTTGAGGGGGAAGGGGGAAAAAATCCTTTCCCCCTCCCCATGTTTCTCTTATCTCTTGGAGGCAGAAGGGTGGTACAGCATGCCGATGGCCCAAAGTTGAGCTGACCTTTTGTACGTGAAAGTGCAGCACTGCCTGGTCATATTTACATTACCCTGGAACATTCTCCCTTCTCAGGGCTGTGTTTTAGCTCCTGTGCTACTTTTTCTTGATCAGGGCGAACTGAAGGCTGCAAGCGAGCCAGCGAGTGAGTGGATGGGTGAGAGAGGGGAGGAAGGAGGGTAGAGGTTGGGCCCGGGGGGGGTGGGGTGTTCGTCCCGACAGCGCTATCCTCTGCTTCACTGTAAATCGCAGTGATGCCCAATGACCCAGAAGTCCAGCCTCCCTGCAAAAAACAGGCTGCGGGCAGAGAGCAAAGGGGGGAGGGAATGAAATAGAAATGGCAGCATCACTACATGTAAAAGTAAAAAAAAAATATATATATGTATTCTTTGAGTCAGCCACTGAGCTGTCCATCATGGGCTGAGTTCCATTGCCTCTGTCAGCAGAGGTGACAGGGCGCGTTTCATTTTGTTTGATACACCGCCCCTCCCCGTGCTTCATTTTCCTGGGCCGGTGACAACTCGGACTGACAGGGCGCGCTTGGCTATTTGCAAACAAAGGCGCGGGGGAGGCGGACGCGCCTGTCACCCTGATGTGCGTGCCCTCAGATCTGCATACGCCGCAAAGTGGGGCGCCCCCCCGTCTGCGTCTGAGCTGTCGATGCCGCACCCCTCAGCCATTGTCCCAGTTCAGTGTGGCCCCCAGAGATGGAACAGGGCCGCCTTCTCTGCACAGCATCACAAAAACACTGACTTAGTATTGTACAAGTCCCATGCTAGCCCTACACGCATGTAAGATTTTGTTATGAGAACATGTAAGTGCTCAGCAATGAGATCAGTCTGATTGCAAAAAAAAAAGAAAGTTATATATAGCTGTGTGATGTGTGATCTAGTCTCTTTGTTTGATTTAATTTTGAGCTGGCAGTACTTATGCATGATAATATATTTCTAGTTTATGTCATGCATTTTTTCTGCCACCCTCACCCAACTCCCTCCCCTCCTTGTTAGTAGCTTTTTAGTGTAACTGTTGGCAAAGGTGAATCTGTGCTCTGTGGTTGAGGCTGATAAGGAGAGGTCAGAGTTCTGCTGGGAACTTAACCCTTTATCCCCAGGTTCTGTCTGATTGCTCCGCTCTCATGTATGCACTGCACAAAGATGGGGAGGAATCTAATGAATTCATGTTTCCTTTCAAATCTTTAAGAGTGGTTAAACCTTTCAGGATTAAAATAACTCTAATCTGACAGGCAGAAGATTGCATTAGGAGGAGTCTTGGCGCTGCTTTTAATTTCTTTTTTACCTGTTTTTTTCCTCCCCCCCTCTCCATCTCTTTTTCTCTCTCTCAATCTCTCTCTCCGTCTTTCTTTTTTTTTTTCCTGCTCCTGATCTGGTTGCTTTCGGAGAGGATTATTCAGTTCCTTTAATTTCTGAAAATCCAGGGAAAATGTCCTTTTGTGCAATGGTTAATGTGAGCGCGTGGAGCGGCAGCAGCTCTGATGCACTCCCATTGTCTCCCGACCGAACTCGCTGGTCCCTTCTGCCGAAATATCTCTGTAAAAATTCATGATTTATCATCTGTTAATCCGTGCTGATCACATAGCCTCCTTCCTGCCAGCCCTTATCTGTCACTGTTGCTACTTTTAATTCAATAGCTGCCAATTAACTCTAGCCTAGAAAAGCAGAGCCCAATCCATCCAGCTGCCATTGGGGGCTGATTAACACTTGTGAGGCTGCCTTTCTTAACGTAATGACTTTTTGGTGTAAGACTTTCAAGTCCCCCTTCGTTAAGCGTTGCCTGAACATATTTTCAGCATTAATGTGCGGGTTAGCATCCTCGGTTGGGTTCCTGTGGAATTTGGAGAACTGCATTTTTTTCTAAGTAAAATTTTGTTCATTGCTTCCCCCCCTCTTTTTCACATGCATGTGCTTGAATTGACTTTAGGGAGATCACTGGAAAATTGAGGGTCCAGTTTATTTTCGAAGGAATAAACTATGGGAAAATTAACACAATGAATATAAAATCTGAGGCTCAGAGATGTTAGGAAATACTATTGTACAGTAAGTTTTTAATGCACTGTATGGCTGTAGTCCCGGTATCAGACAGAGCTCATGTCCTTGTGCACGACACCCTGTCCTGTATGCCCAATCGCATGCCTCTGACTGCTCCATAAGGTTGCGGAGAAACAGGGAGCGTGCTTGGCTCTTTTTGATATGCTGCTTCCAGTCTTTGGTTCAGAGGGCCATATGGAGCCACGGCTCACCGTAATCACCCTGCTTTTTATTCGTGATCGTTTCTCTTATCAGTGCTTATGTCACAGAGGGTTTGCAGCCCACTCTCAGACCGCTCCGCTGAGGAGCTTTGATCTCCTACAGGACGAAAGTTGCATTGGAAATGAATGCTGGAGTGTGTTCTATTTTTAAAAGGAATTAATGCACTACCACTTTGATGGAGTGTATGTGACTACATTTGTATATTTATAGAGATTTTATAAATATTGTATTTACTTTTATATATTTATGACTCTTCCTTTGTTCACTACATAAAAGTGGATTTGCTTTCTTTTTAAAGATTAATGTAATACATGCCATGCTTTTTGTATTATGGTATTTAAGTTTTACAAATGATTTTACATATTTAATATTCATTCTTTACAATTATTCTGGTAACTTTAGCCAAGAGTATATAGTATTAAATCCATTTGGATGTTGAAATTGAGACCATGAGTTTCAAAAGGACCCTGAAATCTTCATACTTTTTGTCCAGGAGCGAGGGATGTGGGAAGAGGGCAAGGCCCGCGGGGAGCTCGGAGTTAGAAGGGAAGCGCTCTCAGCTGATGCGCCGCCCGATTGTTAACGTAAAAGGAAATGACAAGCACATCAGGGGAATGTGGGTCACAGAGGCTGACGACCTGCCTGGGCTCTAATATTTGATGTTACTGTCTGATCTGCTCTAATGCGCAGAGAATAGCTGCCAGACGTACCTCTTAATTGACCCTGATATTCAGTGAACAGAAATAAAAAGCTTGTCAAATGGTGCTTTCAGTTTTGAACACGGATGGAGGATGTGGACAAATTACGCGAACCCTCACTGAAATGTTAAAAAAAATTCCTTAATATTTAATACAAAGGATTTTTAAAAATGCATTTTATTTTCTTTCTGATTATAGCACGCATTTAACAAAAACGTAAAATGATAGACAGACGTGAAAGCCTTCATTTTTAATACTTTCCATACATTACTTTAATCATATATATTGCCTGTCACAACAGAAGTACAACAAATGTAAATCTGTCATAAATATGCAAATAAAGGGTAAAAATAGTTTCAAAATCTCTAATTTCTCGTGACAGGCAATGCTTCTGTTTCCCTTGTGAAGGATACATTTAAGGGCCCAGAGTGTTTTTCTGAATAATTCTGTCACCACAATAAAAGATGAATACAACGCCCATCTGTCTCTCTCATTCTGTCTCTTTCACTATCATTCATTCTCTGTTACTGTTTTTAAACATATTTCATGGCTGTTTTTTTCTCTTCAGTAAAATAATGAAAGCCAATCAATGGAAGATGAATATTTTACAGCACAGAAGTCCCTTCTTGGGATAGCGAAACCAAATCCCCATCCGTCTTTGTTCTCATCACAGATCTAAATTAAGTCTGTGTTTCCGCATTTTTCAATGTCTCCAAATTTGGAGGGGCTAACCACAAACTAAACGCTTTGCCTCTTAGTCGACCTTGAAAAAAATCATATGCTCTCTTTTTTAGTTTCTTTTTTAACACCCTCACGGGCCTGTGTACAGTATAACCAGAACAGTCCCTGTCCTGGCTCGGTTCTGCATTACACGTTTAGGAATGCTTTGAGTCACTCAGAGTGGGACTCAGGAGAGGGGTTTTCTCTGGCAGAGTGGTGATGACCTGGCATATGTCTCTCTGCCCGCAGTGTCCCATACACTCCGCCTCTGCACCCCAGCACCCCCCAAACATTCTACTGCCCCTAATCACATCTTGGCATCTCATCGGCCACAGAGACAGTCTAGAACTATGTACACCCACATCTAACCACCAGCCAAAGCAACAACAACAGCAAGCCAACCTGAGTGTTGAAATGACTTTGTTAATGTGTAAAGAAACTGACCGGTGCGCAACCAAACAAAGAATGCACAGGACAAATCTGGCTGACATTCCATGGTAATTACACACATTCACAAGTGCTGAAATCTCAGCCTTAGTCACAGGCGTACTCATACACACTCTCACGCACATATAATTGTAGTGCGGGTTGTGGAAGAGTTTGACTCGTGTGTTTCTGTCTCTTTGAATATCTGATTGCACAGACAATCCGAGTAAGAGAGGACTTCCCACCTTCCCCATACCATTCATTTTCCTTTAACTATGGAACACCTGCAGTCACCTCTCAATAGCAAAACCCCAGCCACTCAAGAAGAACAGGTTACATTTAAGCATGAGAAGATTCACAACACAAAACAGTCCGTGCCACATATTTACACAATGTGCCACGATTCACCATTATGGACTTTTTTCACAGAGATGCAAGTTTCTGTTGTGTGTAACAGAAATATTTCTGCCCCCCCCTTACCTGTGTCTCAGGTGAATAATGGGGGGTCAGGGAGGTCATTCCCCTTGGCCTCTGCTCTGGGAGGCATAATAAAAACATGCCCTTGTTTACGTTCAAAGAGAATCTATAGCCTAGTATACTCTCAGGTGTCTGTAGAAACCAGTTAAACAAAAGCCTTTTTCAGACAAAAACACAATGTCCTTTAATTAGATTAAATTTGGTTTATCACATTTTGGAAAATATTCATGATAATAGTAGAATGTGTGTGTGTTTAAGTTAATCTTTCAATTTAGTTTCATACAGTGTAGTTTTATAGTTTTGGTGTATTTGTTAAAAATATTCAGAAATATCTACTGACACAGTAAGTCATGAAAATTTGAACTTTTTCCCCATGTTACTTTCCAATGTTCTGCAATCCTTAGTGTGTGTGTACACACATCTACTCTTTTTTTAAATCTGCTGCAATGCTGCTGAGATTTTAGTATCCCTGAAACACTATCTAATTTCATCTTCCATGAGAATGAAAAGTTGTGTTATTAGAGAACATAAACGAGAAAATTGTACAAAAGAAAGAAAAATCATGTCACGTAAGGTTGTCCTACACTCAAAAAATAACACCTCAGGTCTGACAGACAGTGCATTGTTTTTCTCTTTTCCTTTTTTTGGTATAAAGAGATGGAGGGATGAAGCATTCATAAGAGATTGTGATGGCGTGAACACTGTTGGTGATTGGAAGATTAGGAAAGAGACTGAAAGGGGGGAACAAAGGGTATATAATTCTTTTGAGGTTTTGCTTGCATAGCACCTGAATTTTTAACAAGTGCATCGTGGGTAAAGGAAGCAGCAGACAGGGGCCCCATTTCTCTGACAATTTTTTTTCTTTCTTTTTACGGCTCTGGAAGGGCCCTGGAGGTGACTTAGACAGCACCCGAGTCTGTCCCTTGTTTTGTGAGCGCGAATCTGCAAGTGGTTCATCAAAGGCAGTAATTTCCTGTCCATTGCGACCCCTCCCCCTGCCCCTGCAGCCCTCCTTTTCTAATCCCGGCCCCCCTACCACCACACCCCCCCCAGTCCGCCTCCCCCCCCCCCCTGCCCGCCTGCTCTATGTGCCACTCAGCTTTGTGTTAGCAGGCTTGTGACTGTGTGCTAACAAATCTTCATTGTCCAGTGCAGGAATGGTGACTGAGTGTACTGAATTGCTGTCTGGTTTCTATTCAAATCCAGGTAGAGGCAGTGGCAGTGGCGGTGGAGGCCACAGGGTTTAAGGCCAGCATTTTGAACAAAGTTCAGGCTCACCACAGGCAATAAGACAGGTTACACAAGCTTTCCTGCACTTCTCTCCACTCCTATTACCACAGTCGCCTTTTGGAAATAACAACAGGTGATTTCATGCCGTGAATCTGTGCAAGACACAGGAGAGCAAAAATAACTGTCTTCTTCTGTAATTCACATATAGACTGAATTTCACAAGTAACTGGTACCATACTGTGCACTGAATTAACATTATTGTCTCTGCTATTATTTTTTTCTGCAACCTTTTTTTGTTTCTGCTCACTCATTTGACGGTATTTTCAGAACCTTTTCAGAAGGTTGGAAGCTTGTGTTTGGGAAAGAAACATACACATTGCCTTGCTTCCATTTTGTCATCTGCACACACAGACACATACCAAAGCACTTGTGTGACTGCACGCCGTCGCCTTCGTACAAAAGTATGCCGTGAAGTTCACCAGGGTAACGATGACATTGACAAAGGTAGTAGGGCTAGCTGAGACATGGCAATGTGCTAACGGTCTGTGGGCCCCTCTAAGGTCCTGTTGCCCCCATGTACGGGTACACCCAAATCATTTTTGGCTGGTGTTGTTTTGATAAGTAAAAGCATACAGACTAATGGCTTTAGACAAAAACAGGCAATTACACACAGATGCACACACACACACACACACACACACACACACACACACATGGAGAGGCTGGAAGCATTTCCTGTCACTCATCACATTCCAACCCCCTTCCCCCCACCCCACAAAAATGCCGGAAAAACTCTGCTTCCTTTTTTTGTAATTGCAGCCTTATTTCTTGCTCCCTCTCTTTTGCTATCAATTTTAAGTACCACAAATCCACCACAGACTTTTTATTTTGTTTTTCTTCTTTTTTTGTGTCCCTTCAGTGTTACACTTTGAGCTCTGTTACTTGTACATTGTAACACAAGGAACATTGCTGATATGAGAAGAAAAAAGGAAGACTGTGGGGGAAAGGGGGGAAAAAAGTGCTGCCTTTTGAGAAGCCAGTCACGGACTCGCACATAACCTCCTCTCACCCCCACCCCTCCCGCACAACCCCCGTCCTGACCCCCCCACTCCCTGCTCCGTACCCTCCCTCCCCCAGCAGCTGGCGGCCCTGTCTTATCCAGTGCTGGTCTAATCACTGACCTAGGCTGTCTGGAAGAGGCTCCTGCTTTTGTCCACTGTCTGGCTGAGTTCCTCCCTGTCTACGAGCACTGCAGGGACTGCCGGTGTTCCCCCCCCACCACACGCGGACGGAGAGAGAGCGTGAGAGAGGCAGAGAGAGACACACTCTTGCCACCAACTCTCTGTTTCTACACTCCTTGCTTTTAGCTGTTTCGCTTTGAAAGGAGCAAGTGCATTAGCGGCAGCAGCAGTTGTAGGAGTTAGGGTAGGAGGTTTTGTACTGGTACTTGTCTTGTGACAGTCAATGCAATGGTAATAGCAACAACCCCTGTTTAACGCTGCAATGACTAAGCAAAGTTTTCCCATCCAAAATTCACAAATACGACAAAATAAATGTGTAAATACACACAAACAGGAGGGAAATAAATTCACCAACACCAAAAAACAGAAAGATAGGGAACAAAGAGCCAGTCGTGCCACCGGAACTTTCCACCACAGACAGCTAAAAATGGGATTGGGTTCAGGAGGAGGATGGAAAATGCATGTACACTGGAAAGGAGGAAAGAGGCTTGGAAAAATATTGCTTACCCAACAAAGAGTGAGAAATAACTCCTGTGAACTTGTCCACACGTCACGCCAGCCACGTTTTTGAGAAACACTGATCTGTCAGAAAAAATTAGATTGAGGGGAGGAATAATAAAAAAAGCACAAAACCAAAAAAAGGGGGGAAAAAGTCACTGCCAGCAGACAACCGTGGCTGCAGGGTGGAAGAATAACTTCCCTCAAGCACGCACACACAAAAGTTGGTGTGGATATGAGAAGAATGGGAGCCCTCTCGCCCTCTCTCCCCCTCTGTGTCTCCTTCCCTCCCTCTCTCTGTTCACCTCACTGATCCCCTGCCTGCCTGCACGTTCCCTGGCCCTTCCAGTGGGAACTTGGCCATTTGTTATGTTAGCAAAAATATCAGAAGCTCGGAAAAAAGAGAGAGAAAAAAAAAACGGCTGGGCAGCACAAGGCATTGAACCGCTCCACGTTTCCTTGCAGCCGCGACTGTCTCTCTTGAAATGAACTATATATGACCCAGTTGATGGACAGGAGCAAATTTAGTCATGTGGAGGAGAGGGACACTGGCTATTCGCTGAACCCCGGCAGCCAGAGGCTAAGGCTTCCTGATTGGCCAGTGCAGGGATCATTGAAACAAGAATCTCTCACCATTCAAGGGCTGCAGAATGAGGCGGGGCCTCTGTTTGGGTGTCTGGCTGCCAGCAGCTCATAATGAAAGAAGTCAGAATTCTGTTCCTTTTCTCTTTTCCCTGCCAGAGAACTTTGCTCAAGTAGGCAAGCGTGTGCAGTTTCCTTCTCCCTGTAGCTGTGTGTGTGCGTGTGCGTGTCCATGTGTGAATAAATGTATGTGTGTGTGCGTGTATGTGCATGTGCATGTGAGAGTGCGCATGAAACTGTTTGTTTAAAAAAAAAAAAGGGGTGGGAAGTGGGTGGAATATATTTGGAAGAGGAGAGAATTAGTTAATTTACAGATCAGAGCGTTTATCCACAGTTGCTTGACTGCGATTGAGTGCGGGGCGGGCACAGGGATAGTAAATTATAGGCTTGGATTAATCCCTCTCAAAAAAAGATGATATTAATCAGGTTTTGGTTCGGCTTTGCTCCACACGGTTTATTATCACTGAAATTTGTGGGCATCTCTGATAACTCAGAATTGGAAGAGAATTGCCATGAGAAAGGAAGAGGCAAAAAGAATGTCAAATGTGAAAAATTAATAAATACCAAAAGATACATTTTCTCAAGTGTCCATCACTACTTTTTTATTTTAAGACATGGCTCTCACAGATATTTGTTTTCTCATTGTTACAGATTTGCATCACTTGCATGTGTGTGTGTGTGTGCGTGCGTGCGTGCACGTGCATATGAGGCATGATGTGGCATGTCCCGTGTGACAAGTGAGACGGGTGATGTGGGATGTGGGGACAGGGCGAGTAGACCCCTCCTCCACCCCAGTGAGTTGGTGTGCAGCTCCTCAGGGAAGTGATTAAAAGATAATCTGATTGGCCTGTTAATAACTACTAATAAATATTCACAATTTGATGCATGATTGATGCATGCAATGACACTCGCATGCACACTCATGTGAGCATGCAGAAATGGACACGACCAGTAAAGTCTACTTTAGATGGAACCCAAAAGTGTAAAATGCAATTCATCATTTTATTATGAACATTTTAAATAAAATGTAACTGTAAAATACAGATAACATATTATAGGGCAAGCAATACAAAAGCATATTAGACATGTTCTGGAAGAATTTGACATACACAAAAGTGGCTGTACAGGAAAGTATAGTGAAAGACGCTGACCCATGTCTCTGTGCAAGTGTGTAGAGCAAGAACTACATGCAATTGAAAAAGAAAAGACTTTGTACATATGTGTTTGTGTGTATATAATATTGTTGTCACAGTGTGTACAAACACATTTTAGTGTTTTTTTTTTTTGTCCTTCAGTATGTGATTGGTCTCCCATTTTTCTATGATTCCTGTCGTTCGGTGTAATTGGATGAGTGGGGTTGTTGTATTTCTTGCTGAAGACAGTGATTTGAGAGTGACCTGCAGAATGACCCTCCGTGTCACAGCGAGGAGGCCCTCGACTTGTCAGAGCGGGGAGCGGTGGTGTGTCGTCTGGCCGTCCCATGCCGGCCCGCCCCCGAGCCCCTGTCCCTCCAGGACAGTGACGAAAGACTGAAACTGGAGCTGCTCCCAAACGCTTTTTCTCACACTTGATTAGATGTGAGCGACCTGGATAAAATCCCCCGATGCAATTTACTGCAGCAGGATGCCTTTGCTCCTTTCACTGTGGGGGTAAAAAGAAAGGAGGAAAAAGATGTTAAAAAAAAGGGGGGGGATTTTGTCATGATTTTTGAAAGGTTGAGTGGTAACCGTGTGTTTGCGTGAATAGAGTAGAATCAGCTGGAGGATGAGCTGAGCCGAAAATGAGCAAGATGTCACTCACCCTCCGGCCGTGTAAGGGTATGTGTTGATGGTGGGGGTGGGGAGGTGAATCTGATGATCATCCATGGAGAATATTCTAATTATTACAGTTGGCCAAAGCTGCTGCGGAAGAACTGTCGACCCACTCATATGTTCAAACAGGCCTCGGAGGGGAAGGATGCTACTGTATGCAACCATGGTGGGCCGATTCCTACAGCCTCAAAAGACAGTGATGTCACAATGGATGACATCACTGATTTGCTGTTCGATTATTGGTTGAAGGAGAACTTTGTTAATGCTCCAGTTTTGTGAAATGAAATACTTTTATCAACACAGCATGAACCTTAAGCTTGTTCTTTTGTTGAGCAGAGCTCATTGAAGACATCTTTCTTCTTGTCTGACAACAGGGTCACACTATCTGTAGTGAAACATCACTAGGCCTGTGTGTGTGAGCCCTGTGTTTGCCTATGACAGAGATGCTATGTAGCAGTTTGGTCAGAGAAGAGACCAGAGTGTGACAGTGTGAGGGCTTTGAGGTTTCATTCCTCTACCAGAACACAAAGACCAGCAAAAGATCAAACCTGAAGTTCACAGCATGTGAGGAGCACGGGTTCATATCCTGTAGTGCTCTGTGGAGGAGGCCTCTTCCCTATGTGTGGACAAAGTGCTGTCAGCCCCCAGCCTGCCATGCCCCACTGCGCTGAATTATCTGCAATTATATTATTTTATGGTCGTATTATTGGCTGTGCAGTAGGTGTGCCAGATGTCCCTGGTGACCCATTTCCCTTGCTGAGTGTGAAATTTTGTTCTCAGTGAGTGACCCAGCGCAGCAGGAGAACAGGCCCTATGCCCACTCCTGTACTTATGCAACGATGGGGCATTTTGTCTCAGTCCCTTCAGCATTTGTTTGCTCTGTGAAATGAATCTGTTTCACATTAAATTAGTATAAGTGTCTATTATAAAAAAGGGTGCAGGGGCTTGCATGAGTTCTGTATAAAGATGCAAACATTTTTTAAAAATCAGTTCTGTCCACGTCTGATTCGGGCCCAAAAATAAACCAGACTGCTTTATGAAAAAAAATACAGAAAATTGTAAAGTATGTATTTTTTTCTGAGGTTTAGATAGCAGAAGTTATTTTTTTCCTGGCTGTCATGCATGAAAAGATGCCTGTTGGAAGCTCAGGAGAGAAAAAGCTTGTGTTGTCTGTGAAGTGGTAGCTTTTCACCCATGGCGGCTCAAAAAAAAAAACTCAGACGAGTCCTTTTTCCTCTGTCTGCGCCCCTCTCTCTCTCCCCTGGGGGGTCTAGACGAGACAGCACTGCGGTGAGCGAGCTCTCGGTCTGTGGGGACAGGGTCATTGGGAGGAAAAGGGTGACGGAGGGAGACATACTTGAGAGACAGTCTGTCTTGCACCCCCTTTTTTACCTTGCACCACTACACCCCTCCACCCTTATAGTCAGGTGAAGGAGTTTGTGGCCCAGAAGATTGCAGGTAGTCTTTCTGCTCGCATGCCCTCAGATCTAGGGGTGTAATTAAAGAGCAGTGCCATCTAATGGCAGGGGAGTAGTGCCACAGGTGAGACCCAATGGAAATCAGGGGGAGGGTCTTTGCAATGGTGTCAGTGCAACCTGGTCAGCACCAGAGCTCATGGAACAAAAGCCTAAATAATTGCAGCACCCCTCCCCCAGCTCCACCAAATCCTTCCCCCCTCTACCATAACTCACACGCATACACACACATACCACCCGCTGGGCCAGGCTTAATAAACTGCTGTGATCAAAACAACATCTGGAGTATCTGGGGTCTCACATCCGCTCGTGGTATCCACCACTACCGCCCAATCACAGCGTCTGACTGGGAGGACGCGCCCCTGAAACCCGTGGAGTCTGCACAACGATTGGCACCACAGTGCGGCTGCAACTCTGAAAAAGCTCCTCTGAAAAAGCTTTATTGCACTTGGGGTGGGTACACTGATGGACTTGAGTTGGGGAGCGTTGTCTTGGGGGGGGATAAATGTTTCTATTATTTGTCATGGCAGAGTATGACCAGGAAAATAAATAGTGGTGTGAGGGAGACAAACGAGAGGGGGAGAGAGACAGAGGGACAGAGAAAGGGAATCCTTATGTGACCCTCTTACCGAACCCGTTGAACCAGGTCTGCCTGAAAAGCTTCTTAGTGGTCATTTCCTCTAGCTCCTATGGTCAGTGGCTGTACTGCTACTTCTGCTGCTTGGTTCTTGGTTCAGGTTTGTACACACACCCACACACACACCCACAGATCAACAGTCAGAGGAACGCAGTGTCCTACTGGCCTTGTGTAACCCCTGTGGGACCACCGTCACAATTGAGGCTGCGTCCTGTCCCTAATCGCCAGCTGAGCTTTAATCTAGATGCTGTTTGGTATTTGGCGGGGGGCAAATTCCTTGTTGAGGAACAGTAGATGTTTGCTCTGTCAGAATTCTAATTTCAACCCCCTCTCCCTGGGAATTTGATACAGAAAACCACAGAGATCATAAATCTAATTGTAGGAGGGAAAATGCTTTCGCTCACTCACCATAACAGCAAGAGCAACTGTCACAAACAAGAGGAATGTACGTTCAGTAAATAAAGAAGGGCCTCACAAATATTATAAATGAAAGGAGCTCTGCTGCCACTGTAGTGTAGCAGGGCAGCCAGGCTTAGCACTCCATTTTAAGTGAGCAGGGGTCCTGAAAGGAGGTCCGTGTCAGCCACATGGTCTGTTAAGTACGTTATTACGTTTTTATTTCATCTTTCTTTTTCCCCGTCATCTTTTATTCAATGTGGAGAGAATTATGGGATGGCTGGTCGAGTCTATTCTCTGTGGCTGGCCTCGCAGTCCTGGCAACCACACCTCAGACTCCAAATGAGAGCCACATGTTCTCTGTTACAGTTCTGCTCCGGCTGGCCGTCCTGTATGTGAATGAAGGGCCTCTGTCAGGTGGTGGGGAGAGAGGGGAGGACAGTGGGAAAAGCCTTTGGCCCCCCAGTTTTTTTGTATTTTGTTGTTTTTGGGCCCAAACAGTTCACAGCTCATTTTGGCTCCACCTCCTTTTGTCTCATGTCCTCACACTGCTTCTACATTGGTGTCCAACGCAGGGTGGTATGAATGAACAGAATGAAAAGGAAACCACATTGACATTTTAGGGGGTTATTGTGCTTCCCTTCTTTATAAAATTATCTGACATCACGTCAGAGACAGAACTGAAATCGAACGTGCCGCATATGAGTCTAATCACCTCCAGATGCATCCATTTGTTTGTTTGAGGCAAATCAAGCTGTATAGAATAATTGTTGCTTACTGTGTGATTTTGAATACTTTTGAGTCAGTGTAAGTCCATTCTTTATTATGTAGTTAGACAGTCTCGTATCCCCAGCATTACCAGACCTCTCTGTGTGTCCTTGTGCTTTTCCTGTGTCAGTTAAACATGTGCTGACAAGTGCAGTACACTAATGCAAATGAAGGGTGTTTAATAGAAGGCTGTAATCAAATGTGACTTTGACTGTTCAGTGCTGTTTATGCAGTGCGTCCTCATGTCTTATGTGGCCTTTCTCTTCTACTAACTGTTCTGCCCTTTTCTCTATGTCTTTGTTTGGCTTTTATTGCGCTTTTTGCCTTTTGGGAGTCTCTCAGTCACAGGTCTGGGGATGCCTTAAGAGTTTTATATGTTTTATGTTTTATATCCTGTTCTGATGAAGGTCAATCTGTGTTGAAAGGTAAGCATGATAGCCTGATTTTTGTGAATTTTCAAACACAATTAAATATCTTGAAGTCGTCAGCTGTTGTGCCCAAGAATTTTCTTTTTCTGTGGTGTTCCCCTTTGTCTTCCTCTCTTTGGAAGTTTTTTGTCCTGTAGAACAATATGAATTTCCTTGTATACAGGGTGACAGCCACTTTCAGTGCTGCAGTGGCAGGGTTACCCTCAGCTGCAACGCAGTGTGACTGTTTCAGTGCAGTGGCAGAAATGGAGGCGTAAGACCAGGCACAAGCAAGCGCATAACCTCAAAGCTGGCCTGGATCTTGAGGACACCTGCTGTCACAGTGTGCGCAGTCGAGTGTGCTAAAGTGGCCTCCACTATGCGCTGCAATGAGGTCAGGTGCAGTAGAGCGCAGACACGCAATGTTTAAATATTTCAAAATTAAAGTGTTCGCTCTGGGAGGGTTGGGGATGGGGGTTGGGTAAGGGAAGTGACAGGGTTTCGTAGCCAGTGTCTATTCCTCAATAAATATTTCTCAGGCTTTTTTTGAAGGGGAAGACAGAAATTCAATAATGTGAAGGTGTCCGGCCCCTGCGTATATTCAGTGAGATTGGCCTTTACCTTACCATGCCGTTGAAACATCAAATCAATCCCATTCCATTGTTCTTGAATTTAAAAATATTAGCCATCAACTTATCAAATGGTGATCCTGAGCACCTGAGTTATGAAAAAGAACATTTACACATCTACTTTTCCATGCTTTTGTTTGTTGGTTTCATTATGCAGTACTGTATCAAGTTTTGATGGCTATATAAATTACTCTATGGAATATCTTCATAGTAATCATGGGAAATAGTAATAATATGGTGTACAATCCATTATATCTAATAAATAACATGCCCATTTTAACCACATTATCTCTTTCTAATGGGGAAATTTACCTTGGTCAATAAAGCGAGTGTAGTTTGACCCTCCGGTGCCATTGCGCCTTCCTGTGGCACATGAATGTAGTGAGGCTCTCTCAGGAAAGGCTGCTTTTTATTTATTTTCATTATTTATTTTTATATATTTTTTTAAATTATTATGCTGTGGTGCCAGGAGAGTAAGGCCAGGACCCAATCAAATGAGCTTGGTCAGTTTAAGGACATATGCCATTCAATCAAAACAGACTTTAATCTTTTTAAGGGCACATACTGTTTTATTTTACACATGTAAAGAACACATTGCACCTTGCATTTTTGCATGTCTCAAAAAAAGTTGAAAACACTTATGTAGAAGTATATGGTAAACTGAAGTCTGTTTTGATTCAATTCCATACACCCTTAAAGAGACTAATTGCATTTGATTCCCAAATTGAATAATGGTCATATTCACTTTTCCATTTCCTCCCATGAAAATGAATTTGGTATGCTTATGGTAAAAATATCATTATTTTTGTGATACAGTAATAGCAGGAAAAATTGTCCCGTTGCCCTACCTGTCATTAGTTATTTGTCATGGTGCTGTCTCTCATACAGAGTGAGTGTTATTTCAGGGAGGAACACGAGGATTCCTTGTGTACACAGATGTTGGGAACACAGAACAAGGATGTTCAGAGGAAAGAATCCAGTCTGCTCCTGTCAGTTTCTGGTGGACTGATTTGATTGGCTGGAGAAATGGCCTGTTGTTTTAGAATGGGCGTGTTTTTAGTGCATGGGGGCTCACTCTGGCGTTGTCCTGCGGGATTATGGGAAGAGAGGCGGAGATCTCGGCCTGACAGGTCGCTTTGAGCAGCAGCTCAGGAACCTGTCAGAGATCCACCCTCTCTTCGTCTCTTGGCTGTTTTTTTTTCCAGCAGCATCTCGCCCCTTTGAGACTAACGCTCCCTGACATGACCCACCCCCACCCCAGCCCCATCCTCTCCCCCTGTAGCAATGCCCACATGTGCAGCTGAACTAGGATGAAAACCTGGGGGCCCCCTTGACCCCTGTCCAGCAGCTGGCTTGGCAATGACATGCCTGATCACAAACTACCCCTCTCTGAGGCCGAATTGGGCTCTGGTCCTTGGTTTTTACCTGAAATCACTGTCCGTTTCAGGCAATGCATTCTGCTGTGTACGCCATGTGCCGCTTTGATCGTGTGTCAAGGCTCTGAACCCCAGAACCCTTGCCCCCACCACCCCTCATCCCACCCAACTGTCCTCTCTTTACTCCAGAATCACTGCAGGAGGAGGCTTGCCTGTCTCTCAGTACACTCAGAAGTGTTCTGTGTCTTCAAAAAGTCATCCCCTTTTGGGGAGTGTGTCAGTGTGTGTGTGTATGTATAAGTAAGGATCCTGGTGCAGCAAACGCCACTGCAACCCTTGCTTCCCCCCCTCCCCCGCTCTGCCAGTTTGCCTCCCCATCTCCCTGCACTCGGTCCGTCACGTAGCTCTCTGCCGTGAGGGTGGCTGAAAAAGACGGGTCTCCATTGAGCTGTGACATCGTCTTTAATCATGCAGGACAGTTGGGGTCTGCGCCCATCAGCCTGTCTGAACCAGACCTT
Source organism: Albula goreensis (assembly GCA_022829145.1). NCBI lineage: Eukaryota > Metazoa > Chordata > Actinopteri > Albuliformes > Albulidae > Albula > Albula goreensis. Next base: position 27,924,788 of record CM040744.1, on the reverse strand, counting down.
GGGAATTATCGCTGCACTTTCTGGGCCACTGGGAAACTAGGTCATTTTGCTGCGATGCCAGTTGTGGCAATATTTTTTTTAAAGCTGTGAAATAGGACTTTTATATAACACAGGGGATGTGCCTCACAGACCTGCAGCTGTGTCGGGGGGGGGGGTGCTTAGGAGAAAAAGATGTTCTAACTGCACTGTGAGCATCCCAGCTTCACCAGTGTCAGAGTGGTATAGATCTTTTGCCTGGCATAGATCACAGAGAGACAGGCAAGTTCCTGATCCTGTGATGATCATACTGAACTTGCAGTGTGGAAAAGAAAAAGAGATTAGATGCCATGTTGTTCTTCTCTGTAAACGAGCGCAGTTCTCTTTCTGTGCTTGAGTGCAAATTCAATCAAATGCAGTAGAAAGCTCGGCTAGAATTTTCATCTTCATTATGAACCCCAGTCGACTCGAAAAAATAACATCTTTGTCCATGATTATTTATGTAGTTAGACAGCAGATAAGTTAGCAAATGCATCTTAGCTCCTTATACAGAACTGCTACTGCGACAGCTTGTGAGTAATGAAGTGTACATGCATGAAAATTCACATCAAATGATTATTTGTGTAGTTGGAAAATTAGCTATTAGCGGAGATGTCCATGTTTAGTTTGAGAAGGAGCAGTATCTGTTTTTGAAGCATTGCTCAATGCCATGTGCATATGCATCTGAGTCTATGTGGGTTTATGTGGGCCTACAGTACGAAGCAGTAGCCACACCTACAGTGGCGCACAGCTGGGAACATGAAGACCCAAAAATTCACTGCTTTGTGGCTCTGAGGCATCCTTTAATTTTCAGTAAGACACTAAGTAACAACAGAGCAACTGCACAATATTGTGTTGGTGCTTGACTGTTGACATTGTGTATGCATGTGTATTTTTGGGTACATGTGTGATGTGTGTGCATTTTTGTGCATGACTGTATGTGCATATGTGCACATGTCTCCTAGTTAATACAGATGTTGAGTTGTTAGATGTACTGGCATCTTACTAACAATATGGCAGTTCTGTTTCAGTTGTGCTCACAGGGTGCTTACTTAGAGCTGTTTTTCATCCCGGCCCTGTGCAAGCTTTAGGTCCATGGCATCCTGTTTCTTCCTTGGTTTATTGTGGCACCCAGCACATGCAGTTTGGCAGGGAAAATGAGCTGGGCTCTACAGAGGCTGCAGACTGCAGGCTGCAAACTGGTGGGGGAAGTGTTGGAGTACGCTTTGATCTCATTGCCCAGACAGATCCTGCAGCCCCTCTCTGATCTGCACTGCGCCGTGCTGTTAAGCAGAGAGAGCTACTGCTCCTCATCGCGGTGCCTTCTTGGGTCTCCCATTAGCAATCTTCAGACCCCCAGTCCCTGGAGGGCTGTGTGTTCTTATGGCTGTAGCTCTGGTCAGCTCACCAAGTTCCATCTGCCCAATCAATTTGTCAGGGAGCTGTATATGTTCATACATGCATATCCCTAAATATACTGCCAGAAAAATAGTTCTTGAGAAGGGGGGCAGCAAATGATGAACCTGTCAACTGGGATTTTTAGGAAAAAAATATTTTCAAAAATTGAGTCAAGTTAATGCATGGAATAATCAGGCAATTAAGGGCAAAGATCTGAACTGAGCACAGCATGCATGTGGCCCTGGGAGACCGGAGTTTGTTCAGCGCTGCTCCTGAAGCAGGGTTGCGTCTTTGTGGAGACTGCCTTTATCTGCTGCAGCCTCCAGCTGAGGGGCCCCTGCCTCAAATTTATAATCTGAATATCCCAACCCCTGCCTCCCACGCAATTATCCACATAATGCAGGGAGATCCCCCCAGGGTGCTGCATCACAGCCTCTGGTTAGCTGAAACTGACCTTGTCTCATCAGGTTAAAAACTTCCCAAAACAGAAGGGGGAAAAAACTAAAAAAGGAGCCAATACGTAATCAAGTTTGAACAAAGCAAATGGCTTGTTTAAAAAAAAACAAAAAAACAACAAAACAGAAGCTGTTGTAATCAATGTGCAGCTGCAACTTTTTGGAGCAACAAGGACTGAAGAATGAAAACTGACAGGAAGGCTGTTAGCATTAGAGGAGTTAACAATCTACAAAGCGGTGAAAAAAAGAACGGATAGAATTTGGGCTGCATTGGTGGATGCGGTCGTGTGAGGCTTTGATCTTGCAGGCTTGGTATCTTGCTCCTGGCGATTTTGAACTTTGTCAGGGTTTCTGAAAAGGGGAGACTGGGAGTTCCGGGTTTGAGTGTCAGGATTGGCCCCCACCGGCGCTCACCTCTGACATGGCACACTTGAACCTGAGTGGGGCCAAGGTTTGGGATTTGGGTGAGGGTTTGGGGGATGTGGGAAGCTCCCCCAGGACCATGCTGTGGAGTGACAGGTACAGGCTGTTTTGTAGGCCCTCTCCCCGGGTGTTATTGACACACAGGAGAGCTAGACCAAATAAGAGGCGTGTCTGGACATGCCTGGCCCCAGGGCAGACATTCTCTCCCGCACCTTGCCCTGCACCTGAATACTGTGCTGAGTTCACTGCTGAGAAACCCCACAGATATGAAGGTGGATTCCTAAAGGCATTTGATATTTTTTTTCAAACTATGATGACTGGAAATATGCCTGTCTGCATTGCTGTGAAATTAGTCACTGTAAACCAGGCAATGGAATGACACTGTCATATTTGGCTTTAGCTTTTCCATACCTTTCCTTTACAGATTAAAAAAATGAGGAAAGAAAATGTGTTTCTTGATGTGTTTGATTCTTGCCTGGCAAACAAGACAACCATAGACTAGAAAACAAATTAAATAAAAATGTTTTAATGTAAAAAAAATATATATATATATATTTTTACATTAAAACATTTTTATTTAATTTGTTATGTAGTGTAGTGTACGTCCAATCACAGACTGTAAAGTAGCACTGGGCAAATATCCTTACTAAATTCTCTCAGGTCTGTACATATTTTATCATTTTTCATTTTTCAACTCATTTTTCAGCAGAGTGGATAAACCATTGAATGAAACAATCAATTAGGCAGTATTGCAGTCACTGCAGTATTCAGCTTGCCTGCAGTCTTGGTTATTAGTAACATGTGGTTTTTCTTAAACTATAACAAATGTGTGTGTGTGTGTGTGTGTGTGTGTGTTTATATAGTATTATAATCTTTTCAGTGGTACTTCAGTGAAGCCATAATAAAAAAATCAGTAAACGCATATAAAATATACATTTAACCTTTCTTTGGAATATAGAAAACCAAGCATGTGAAGAACTGTATTTCATTTCTACAGCCAGGCTACTTTGCCTGTGAGTTGCTACAGCATCAATCCTACTTCATTTGGTGGTCAGTCCCCTTAGACCTGCTCTTTGTAATCTAATCTAACCATTAGTGTAAACTCCAGAAATGTATCCCCTCTCCAATCTGCACATTTGCAGCCCTAATTTTCTTTATTGATGCCTTTGGACAGTGTCTGGCACTGCAGGGATGCTAGCCGCTCTCTGTGAAATTTTGTCTTAATTATTTTCTCTGAATTTTAGAGTCATAAATGAATCAGAAGAAGGCTTGTATATTTTCTTGTTTTTTTTGTTTTTGGTTTGATATCATGATTCAGCAGGGCTTGAAGTCCAGAGCACTATCTAAAAGCTGCAGTCCACTGCTACGATAAGAGCAAGACCAAAAAGGAAAAAGTCTGCTTTGCTATAGAAACGCTTTAATGGCTTTTTTCCCCTTCTGTGAGGGCCTTAAATGATTTAACTCATTTGGGGAAGCCGGGCTTGCTTAACAGGAAGTGGGGTATTTTTAGCCCGTAGTCACAGAGTGACTGAGGTCTGAGTATGAGACTTTCTCTTTGGTCACCCAATCTCAAACCCCCCCAAAAAAAAAAAAAAAAACAATCTCCCATCACTACCACCTCCCCCTCTTTTTGCCCCTCCCCTCCCTTCTCATCTTCTCTTCTCTGCTCTTCTCTCAGGAAAGAGACCAAGGCTGACTAAGGAACAGACTCTGGGTTACTAGGTAACCTAGATATTTCTCATTTGGAGCTGTCACCCACTAAAAAATGCCGATGCAGTGAAAATGTTTTGGTGAGCAACAATTTTTTGGTGAAAATGGAGTGTCAGCAGCGGCATTGATATTTGATGTCTCTTAGCTCTGTCTTGGGGAATAGCTTTTATGTTTTTTCTGGGAAGGTTTGTGAATTCACTTGACTTGATCCTAAGAGATGGAAGAGGAGGCTCCCAGCAGGTCCTGCCTAGTTTGGATCCAAGTTGCTATGTTTCTTCCTGCTACATTTCCTTAGCGATGACGATGTGTACATGGACACTCATGCAGGTTTAACCTGAAGAAGGGCAGTTAGTCACAGAACTGCTCACCAACGTCTACTGAGATGGAACGGGTGACCACTAAGCTGTGCATTTGGGAATGTAGCAATATGTGATGAGGAATGCATTAATTTCCCTCACTTGCACCCATGTAGAATATCCCTGCAGAATAAATAAATAAACAATCCATCTCGTCTTCTTTCCACCTTTCACTGTCATTTGTTGGCCACATCCCTCTGTTTATAGCATTCCTTTTTTTCTTCCTTTTTTGTGGGGGAGTGGGTCCTGCAGCACGCACAGCAGGAGCTGTCTCCATCTATATTTTATTCACATTGCTCCATTATTTATCCAATTCCATTTAATATTCACTCAGTCTGTCATTTCCCCTCCATTGTGTTTTAGCATGGGTATATGGCTCTGGTATATATAAAAAAAAACAAACAAACAAGAAAGATAGAGTCATCTGGCTAAGCTGAAATCAGTGTGGTATGTGATTTGAAGTGCGAAGCTGGGCACCCCACTCTATATACTGCTTTCTGACTTAATTTTCTATGACATATTGAGTCTAAGTTGTAGCCCACAGTACCAAACAGCTGTGCCCTAATTCTTTCTTTTTTTCAGAGTGATCTCAACATTTCTGCCTTTTAAGGCTGTGCTATTCTTGGCATTGAGCAGGACGGTGTATCGGAGTGGCAGGGCAGGCTCTGTGGCACAGCCTTTGCCCGCTTGCTGAAAGGGTTACCATATTTGCCTCAGAGCTAATATGTGCAAGGAACATAAACTGTTCCCGCAGGGTGGGACTTGATTATGGTGAATTAAATCAAGAGGGTCCCAACTGTGCTCACTTGGCCCCTCCCATTTATATTGTTTACCAGTGCAACCCTGTTTCATTTCACCCACTTCCATTTTTCACCAGTTACCAATTCATGCCCATGATTCTCAGTTTCACATGCTTTCTTGTGCAGCTCGTTGAGTAGAGTTTATAATCCTTGTCCTCCTAAGACTCCCATACATTGTAATGTAGATATTTCTACTAAATGCTTTTGAAATACTGTACTAAAATAAAATATAAACAATGTGTGCCTTGTTATTCCATAAAACTCATCTGAACAGGTCTGTCAGTTAGGATTTATTTGCATTTGGTCGCATGCAGTTTTGGTGCTAGCATGTGGTGTAAAATGGCAGTAGCAGCGGCAGTGAGTGTGATGGTAATGCCAGTGTGGGCTCAGCCTGACCCAGCGGCTCTGGATGAGCGGGAGACCCACTGGAGTGTGACTGATGCGAAGTCTCTGTGTGACCTGCATTCTGCCGTGCTCTCCGCTCCTCCGTCCTCCACTCATCCTCCAGGATTTTGCCTGTGGGCTGCTCCATGTGCATCGCCGTCCTTCATTCTGGCTGTTTCCTACAGCTGTGACCTCTTCTCCCCTGCCTGCCTCCCTCCCTTCCCCCCCACCTCTCATCCTGTGCTGTAATCTTTCACCTGAGCATGAGGCTGATGAACATGGGCCCCTTACATGTGAGGCAGCGTTTGACTTACATCAGTAAGAGTATTAAGTGCTTACCCAGGGTGGGCCTAGGCATGCTGTGTTCCAACAGAGTGAATTAAATGCAGCCCAGTGATGGGCTGAGGGTAGCGCTCCACAGCTCATCTATGTGGTCTCTGTCTGTCTCCTGATCTTTGTGTTGGTGTCCATGTGTTACTGTGGTCCTCGGTATATGTACCATATATATATGTGTGTGTGTGTGTGTGTGTGTGTTACTGTGTGCTTTACATTCTACATTCAGGCAGTAGTTGTGAAGTTGCTGTTGCTCCAGCAATCTCCAAGACTCCCCCCTCAGCTCTCTGGCTCCCCAAAATGAAATTAATATCCCAACACGCTACCTCCCTACTTTGTGTTCAAGTTAATATCTGTGTCGTTTTTGATCAACGTTCTCTTGTTCACCAGAATGAAAGCAACAGCTAAAGGCAAAACAACAGACTAAACAAAACCCCAAGTATAATACAGAGAATCTGTCAGGGTCCACAGACTGAGCAAGTCCATGCTTTTTGGGAAGCAGTCTTTCCTATCAACTTTCTGTAGAACTGTCATCACGATGTGCTGGCTCACTACCTGTGAATCTGCTGCCGTTTTGAGGGGCAGGAATGCCACGTTGCTTCTGTTTTGCCTTTTAAATTTGACAACATTAGACATTTGGGTTTTGGGCCCTGACCTAGAGTATTGACTTCTGTCTTTGTTTCGTATGTTCGAAAACAGCCCATGATTTTTAGAGTTGCATTTTTCTGGGTCGTGGACAAGCGGTTGATGTGCCTAAGCTCTTTTTATGGTGTTGTGCCCGGCTTTGTGCCCTGCTGGCAGGACCAGTGTGTTTTTTTCCTCATGCTCATCGTCTGCTGGTTGCAGCACAGATGTGGTCTGCTTGAGTCTTCCACCAGCAGCTGGAGGGCCCGGTCTGGATATGGTAGTGATGCCTCATGTCACTGCTCTGGCAGCGTCTTCCTCCAGACCCTCAGATAGAATTGAATGCATTTCAAACCCTCTAGAAAGCACTTGTCTATGTTTGTGATATGTTCTATAAGACCTGGTGTGTGTTCTGTAAACACTTAGCTGAAAGACCTCAGCAGTGTGTGCTCTCCAGTTTATAGCTGTGGTACCCTGCAGGCCCTGACATGTTCTACCTAGACACTGTTGTCACAGGCAAGTAGGAACCAAGATGATCTTGATGAAAAAATAATGCTTTTTTTGCTATGTAATGTATGCCATCAGATGTAAAAAAAGAGAATTCTCTAATTTCTATGGATTGATTTTTCTCTAACTTACTGCAGCCCACTTTCTGTTATCTATACTGTATGTCTGTTTCTTGAAGATGTGTTATTTTAGTAGGGTATAAATATATTTCTGTATCTAGGCAAGGGCTATGTGTAAAATAGTAGTGTAGATATGTTCAGTATATGGGGAGGTGCTGTTTGGCTATTAGTTTTGGTTTAAAGTGTCTGTGCTGTTTTGTCTTGGTGCCCACAGAACCACTGTGACGGGGCCTCCATGCACTTGATTTCCCTGTATGTCCATCAGCACTGGGACTCCTAACCCCCCTCTGAAGCCCCCACCCCACCCCAGTCAGGCCAGCTCCCAGGCCCTCGCTGCAGCTGCAGGCTGGGACGTTTGTTTGTCTTATGAGCAGAGGGCATGGCCCATGGATGAGGCTGTGGGTCTGTGTGATAACCACTTCCATGTGCTCCCTCTACTTCCCTTATGAACCCCATGACCCCTCACTGCTTTTCAGTTTTCATCATTGTTGCCATTCACCTTGTTCATTTCCCATATATGATTCAAAGCTCACGCTGTACCCAAAGCTCATGCTATACCTGTTACTGTTGAGAGTATTTCTACATACACCTGCACTGGTCATATCACCTCTTACATTCTTTAGTTCCTCTTCTGGGTGTCAAAATACAAATAAAGTAGGTTTCCAAATTTATTTGTAGTATTTATTTAAATACTCCCCCTTGATTTGTCTTGCAGATGGATTGAATGAAAATCATTTAGGTAAGTAAGATATGTACATATTCAAGTGTACTATTCAAATGAAACTTAAATGTGAATATCAAGTCTTACTCTTTACTGGCAGTGCACAGCAGGACATCTAATATATTTATTTTTGAAATATATTGTTTTTCAAAAAAAAAAAAATATATATCATGCAGTAAACATGGGGGAGGGGGTCTAGGGTTCTGATACTTTTAAATGGATAAGCAGCTATGTTCTTTATTCTACTCTGGTTTTTTTGGTTATTTTTGTTATCTGGGAAGTGATCTGGGAAGTGTAAATACTTGTGACTCACGAAACAATACACATTATCATATGTTTACAAATAAACTCTGCTGAAACATTCTCTGAAATTGTGGATAATACATAATAAACAGAACATAATGACAACTCACAGTAGTAAGTTTATAATTAGATAACACTCTCCAAAGATCTGCAGTTTTGAACAATTCTGAACATGCCTATCGACTGTCTGTTAACCTAGTAATTTGTAATTAGATGGAAGCATTCGTTTAGCATAGACTGCATAAATATTACGTATAGTATTTTCTAATCAACCTCAAATAACTGTCTGTATTATGCTGGCACTGTTGTTTAAACATTAAAATTCCAAAAAAGAGCAGTCACTGTCTTGTAATGGGGACACTGTTAAATGTTAGCCAAGTGGAAGAACTCTTATGAATACTCATGTATGAAAATTTCAAATTTGCATAGAATTAAAGATTCAGTCAGTTCTAGAAACATCACTCGACATGTGCCCTACATTTCATGCAGGAATAAGTAGAATTCATTGAAGAACTTCATGTCTAAGCCTTCTGCAAATGTGTGATATGCTAACCCATGTAAAGACAGGTCAGAGCACACATTATAATTTTTATCTTGGGTTCAGCATAAAGAGCTGTCATCACTGCATCAGAAATAAAGTTTATAAAGATGGAGGAAACAGAAGGATAATTATTTCTGTTGCTACAGAAAAATAGCAGTCATGAAAATATTGTTTCATCCCCCTTTTTTCTGTGACCTGTCCTTTACTCAGGGGGAAATATGACCAAGATCCATCTTCATTTTCCTCTGTTCATAATTAATGCTAATTTTATAAAATTATCAATTAGTTTTTGCATTTCTGGTCTGATTTCCTTGCATTAAATTCTAAGAGAAATTATTTGTAGTTATTCTGCATTGGAGTAAAAAACAATAATGGTACAGTTCCTATTCATGGACGCACAATTGAAAAATGTAAGAGATAGCAGGGGGAAAATGAGACAGATGGGAAGTGAAGCTGTTTGAACAGACAGTAATCCCATCTGCATGCTCGTTCTTAACGTAATTCCCATAAACAGATTTATCATTCATCTCATCATTTCGCCATGCGCGCACATGCAGAGCTGGTTTACAGTACGTACACTGTACACTCTTGTCTTTCCTATTTTCCATCTTGGAAAGAAAATTAATGGATCACAGTCAAATGCAAGCTGGCAATAATTGCGCAATTATACCAAGGGCACTGACAAGAATAAATCAAAACTCATGTCGGAAGATAACCCTTATGCTGACTGAACTGATTCTTCTTTACTTATAGTAACAGGACAAATATATCAACAGGACTGCTCAGTGCACTGTAGTATCTGTGATAGCGGAAATGGGTAAATATGTCAAAATGAAAAAAGAAGCATTTTTGTTCTTGATATAATGTTACAGCAGTTATTGGTTCCAGAACGTGTTGACATGATGCCAAGTTCCTCTAACCCAATGTTCCAATCTGTCAAATTAAGCTGCATCTAAATGAGTTCTTCTCTTACGCTGCTAATAGGGAAAACGACAGGGGTGAATGGGTGATCACTTCAGTGGTATATCTGAAGAATGGAATGTGCATCACTTGGTGTTCTCCAGGATTCTCTGGAATGAATGGACACTTTGTTTACATACCTGTGTATTAAAACTTGCTTGTGGACCTAAATTCTCGGTACATTTTATTGGATCAGTTCATTAAGCAGTCAATTGAGCAAGTACATTTTTTTATTGCGTACAGCTCCCCCTGTGCAAAAAGAAAAAAAACAGACATGCACCAAAAGGACAAAATATCATTTAGTTTATATTTGGAGATGAAATGGATAGGAATGGCTACATTTCACATCAGCTTGCCTGATATCAGAACTCTTAAAATTTGGTGTTGGAATTCTCTGCTGTCCCAGTGAAGGTGCCTAACATTTGTTTCTAAGGCTTGTGAGTGTAACATTCACCATTAAAATTTCAGTTTGTAGTTTGTCACCTTCAAGACCCTTCTGAATGGTGCAATCTAAAATAGAGGTTTTTATCAGGGGATGTTATTTCATAGGGTTTGTCGCTGAAAATTGTGCTTCACCTGATCTGGAAATAGACATGAACCACTGACCTCAGAGCAGTGAAACATGACCATGGTGCATCATTTAACTGTACAAAATCAGTGGTCCTCATGGTTCACCCTAGAGCACCTAACCACTGACATTAAAGCTGTGAAACAGTGCGTGGACTAAACCAGGGCTAATCACTCCAAGCACACAGAAACCAACTTTAGATGTAAAAGAACGAAACAGTACAGAGATCACAACCTACACACGCACAGGACCAGTCATACTGAATTTCCTTATCTGTATGTACCATTTCCTGACTGATTAATTTGAAAAAATGCTTTTGACATAATAAACTTCAAGCATCGAAATGAACAACCATCATCAGAAGAATGACCTGAACAGCTGGGAATGGCCCTGACAGTGTGGTTCAGGGTTGGAGTATTCTTCAGGTGATTCATCACCATTGACACCAGCAGTATATTCAGTATTCTCTATTGCTAGGAAGACTTTTCTCATGATCTCAAAATAAATTGAAAAAAGAAACCAAATAAGCTTGTGTTCAGGTGCTAAATTGAAGTTGTCACAGCAACGCAAGCATGCGGGTATCTCCAAACCTTAGCTGATAACCTTTACAAACTGGAGATGAGAACTCCACAGATGCCTCACTGTGCTATGACCTTAACGAGCTGCTTTTGCTGTGTTTCACTGGGTATTGTAATTATGTGAGAGGTTCAAAGGCTTCTTTAGGGTAGTCCTATTGGGTTTGCTGTGAATGCAGACAATCGCCATGGGGAATTCCACTCAGAGAGGAATCTCTTTCTCACACTTTCATGCCTTCAAGTTCTCCAGCACCATGCTGACTTCTGCAAACTCGACACCATTTTCTACCACTTCCTCCCCCCACTTTTCTCTTTGTACCTTATCTTTTTTTATTTCAATCCTTTTGTGCATTACTCACGATTTTCAATCAGGAATAAGAATCCGAGAAACTATAACTATGGGGGGCCCCCATTTACTCCAAGCTTTATTTTCAGGATGAAATATATATAATTGTGAAAAATATGTCCCATAGATAAAGTATTACACAGTTATATTCTGTGATTTTCCTGCCACCATCATTTAATTCGTTCCTAAAATGTAAGATGCAATGTAAGCATCGGAGTGGGGAAAGAGGAAGAGTGAGTAGCCGTAGACCATGGAGGGGTGTTAACCTGTGTTGTGTTCAGCCCAGGTGCATTCTTTCATGTTCTGTGTTATTGTTCAATGCGCCACAGTCCAGACAGGTAGGTATTTAGCTGAAAGGAGCACTGGGTGTGATCAGCATGGCGATACAGCAGCAGAGACATACGGCACAGGGTTTTTGCATTCTTCTTCACTTGCAAACCTTTCTGGAATGTGACTGGAAGGCCCCCTTAACTGTTGCAGGAGTGCGTCACAAGATTGGGGGATGGGGTGAAGACTGGTTAGCGTCATTATTTTTTATTTCTTCTGGGTGACTGAAGAGATGGAGAGGTTTGCCATCTCAAAATAGTTGGGGCCAGCCTGTCTTGGCATTCCCTGTCCTAGCTCACACTCTTTCATGTAAATTGGGGAGGGGGCTGGGGGGGGGGGTTCTGTGCACCTGATTAGAGGCCTCACAGCCTTTAATAACAGGGTAGCCTTATTGTCAGTTCCTGCTTGAGAGGGTTGGCTAATAGTCATGTTGGGCAGCGTAACATGTCATTACCTCTCCACCCATAGGCCTGCAAGACACAGTCTGTCATTTCAGAGCTAAAATCACAGAGTGCACTGGAGCTCGCTGTAAAAGTCTGTGCACGAGAGCACTGGGCTCCCCAGCCTTCCCTCCCTTTTGAAAAGAGTAGGCCGGCCAGACAGATGGACAAAGGCTGGGACTGGACTCAGAGGCGTGACGAATATCTTGATGCTTTGCCCTCAAAAAGGGATGTAATTGGCTGGTAAAATGAACCGTGCTGGTTTTACTGGTCAGAGTGCTTTACAATGAGGGGTGAGTGGAGATGTCACAATCAAACACCACTTATTTGTAGCATCCACCTTTGTCCAAGACACCTTGTTCAGCTTTGTAAATTTTAAAATACATATTTAACATTACTACAGAGAAATTCTGTACCAGCCTTATTGAGGGATACAGTAACTGTGCCAGACCTGTAGTCTAAAACCATGATATACAGTATGAAATAAATCTAGCTAGAGGTGAAGCGGGTTAAATGCATTTGAAAGGTATGTGTGTCTAGGTGATTTGTGATTAGGCTGATGTGTAGCCGGCTTTCTGTGCTGTGTGGGGCCTTCCCGGCATGATTGGTGAAGACCGTCACTCAGAGGGAGAACGGAACAGGGCGTGTACTATGCCACTGGTTCATTTCAGGACTCATCTGACTGGAGCTCTGTTTGTGCCGCTGACAGCGGCTGCCCAGAGATGGAAAATGACAGCACTAATGGCTTGAATCGTCTTTCCCAAACTTTCCAGGTGTCCGCAGCCTGACCAGAATTTGATGTCCAGTGCCCAGAAAGAAATTTTCTTGCTTTTCTTGAAAAGGATTTCTTTGTAGAAACAAAAACAAGTCCACACTACATCTTTATTTCTTTCATCTTTATTTATGTCTTATTTAGTATTAGTGAGACTTTTCATTCTTGTTTTACTTTGGTACATGCATACGTGAGCATACACGCTCACACATATAAAAATAGCATATACAGGTGTAGTGCAAGCCAGCCTAGCTGTTGAAGTGGGGTTATGGCAAAAGAAGAGCTCAATATGAGTGGCAGAAAAGCCTTGGTTTCTAGTCCTCATATACAGTCACATCCTCACATCTTGCTGAGCCAGACCCATCTCTAAATCCAGCACTGTGCTGAGCACACCAAATTAGTAGGTTTGTTGTCCATAATGAGCAGTTTTTGGGTGGCTATTTTTAGACTGTGTAATGATATCAGAAACATTTTGGTTTTTTTCTTCCCTCTCTGCTGCTTTTCCACAGTCATCCCACGCCAGACCCCATGTCAGGTGAACAGTGCTCAGATGATGGATTCACATTAGCCTGATTAAAGCCAACACTGGAGTTCAGCGTTAATAACGATCCTCGCATCATCGCCAAATTTATATCAGCCCCAGTAAAGTTTTCTCCTATTTAGTGGGGCACGTTGTATAAGTGGAAGGACTCAGCAATGAATAAAATAACATCAGTATTTTCCCAACAAATTGTGTTTTGTCAGGAGATAAATAGAGCAGGAGAATCGGGCTGTACAGCGAGGTTCGTGGCTGTTATTTCTGCAGGCGGTGAGCGTGAGAGGAGCTAATGTGATCTGACAGTTCTGGAGCAAGGAGAGGAGGGCTGGACAGAAAGGAGGAGAGGGAGGGAGGGAGAGAGAGAGGGGGTGGGGGGAGTGAAAAGGGGGATGGGGGCACAGAGAAGGGTGGGGGTGGGGAAGAGCAGGCGGGAGAAATATGGCCAGACTGGTTTTGACTTTCATAATGCAGTGATTAGAGGAGGACAGGGATCAACTAATTAAAATAAGGGGAAAATCACAGGTGAGATTGAGCAAAAGCAATGAATAAAAGACATCCACAGAAAAGCCATATAATACACCTGTTATAGTAGGTCATATTTCATAAGGATATTGACAAATGGCAGTCTTAGGAAATTTACTGCCGGTAAGTTGTTCCATTGGGATAGTTCATATAATCAAGTGTAATGGCCAGTAGATGGGCTGGATGTATTTTTGTTGAACTATTAACATGCAGTCTAAACCTACACTGTTTGTGGGTGTGTCACTGAAATGTACTCATAATCTTTTCTCACCAGGAGGGTGAAGACATTGTATTCACTACACAGTTTTAACTTTTGACTGTTCTTAGTATTGAACCTCAACATCTAGGTTTTCAAACCTTCTCCAAATTACCAGGTCATTGAGAATAGTTGGTTTTGGTTGCTTACCCTAGTAAATAAAAGCTATTTCATTTTGTCTTAGATTTTTAAGCAATATAGTTTTGAATTAAGATTGAAGTAAAAAAAATCTTGTTCTTGCTACAGTGATAGCAAAACAAATGTACATTTTCAATACACTCGTCACCTTGTACAAAGAATATGCTGCTGTGGGAGGTCCTGGTTTGTCATTACCATTCATCATTTAGGTGTTGATGGACAGATGGATCCTTCAGCACGTACATGATGAATAGTTTGTCTAAAAGCTCCATGTCACATTTCCGAGCCAGACTCTAGTTGTGCCTCTCAAAAACAGGAATTCTCTCAACCTGTATCTTCCATGCGACATGAAGTGGAAGAGTCGAGAGAATATTATGGGATGGATTATAAATACCGTGGCAGCTTCTCAAGTTTTGACACACAGGAATTTTCCCCCACCCCCAATTTCTGGGACTTCGCAATAAAGAATCATAATACAGAGGCCCACACCCCAAAACACCAAGACTTTTATAACTGGAAAAAGTATTCCTTTACAGGCAAATTTAGGTTGGATTCCTGTTTACAAAGATTTTTTCTATTTGTGCAGGTATATGGAAATTGGCATACAGCCAGTGGGGAGACCAAACATTTCCGGGCAGATCGCATTCAGTTGAACTAATTTCAGAAAGGAAATTAGTCAATGCAAAGAAACACTACAGTGCCATATTTCCCTGTTCCCAATCCCAAGTACTTCTGTGCTCCACTACAAGATACTACTCTGTAAATTTGTGCCTCACTGCATCTTGGTTATCTTGACCCAGCAGGCAGAATAGATACAATACTGGTACCAGGTACTACTGCATTTTTAACAGGAAGTACCTCCACCCAGTTGACAGGGGGCCCTGTAGTGCTATTTTGCTGTCTTCTAGAACAAAGACAAATGGTGTGAATTGTGGCAATTTTTTCATTTTTATTTTGTCTGTATTGATGTATTAAAGTACGTTAGGAGCCAAAATGATCCCACAGCCAGGTGAGTAGGTCAGGCAGGTAAGGAAACTATAGCTCTCAGCAATAATAGGCATTCATCAGCTAAACGCAACAAAGCATGTTGGAAAAAGAAATCTGATAACCTACGACTGAACTGCGCCATGTCTCTGGTATTGCACAGAAACTGGAGCATTTTCAAGCACCGTTGCTTTGAACATGCACATCAACATCCTGTTCCTTGGAAATTTCATTTTTACAGCGTATGTGGAAACCTCACTTAGTATGCAGTCACTATACATACAATAGCCACAGTTTCTACTGTGTGTGAAAATTGAGTATGTGTAATTGTGCAAATCTGAGCAGAGTCCATATCAGGGAATCTGAACAGATTTTTTTTCGGTCGGTTAACATCAGAAATGCAATTTGATAAGGCCCAAAGCCGTGACATAATTGTCTTGCATTGAATTTGTACTTGAAATTTTTATGTTGTCATTGTCTTCTATAAGTCAATTTACCTCATGAACATTAAAGATGGAACAGGATCATGTAATAATTTTGATCATTTTGGGGCTTCAGAATTTTTAGTTCCAAAATGATATTAGCTGCACTTAATCCTGGTTGTAGTTTTGAGTGGAGCTGGTACATCTGGGATGCAGGTGTTTTTTAAATAAGTTTGAGTCTTGGGTTTTGTGAGGTCACCACTGAAAAGGCTCTTATTGGCCAGGGTCATGGTCCTGGACATTTCCAGTGCAGTTCAGTTCCTGCCAGTCAAACACCCGCTTAGCTGAACAAGGAGAGTTTGTTCACCTCTGCGTGTTTCCAGGAAGTCATGACGAGACATCTGCAGAGGAAGGGGGTGGGGTGAGGGGGCTCACTCCTCATCTCCCTCAGAAACCTGATCATTGGAGAATGTTGAATGTGCGATTTATCACACAGAGGACAAGTGGAGAGGGAGGCACATTCTGAACTTGAACTTTACATGGAACAAACCCTGCCCGTGGGCCCGTAGATGACCCCTAGCCTTGGAAGTATTCACACACTTTGTCTGAAGCAGTGAAAACCAGAAGCTTGATTAATGCATATTCTACCTTCCATTTATATTTTTGCATTTTAGACTTGCCAGTTGCAAGCTAACATGTTGGGGCTGTGAATATAACAGCCTGTGCGTGTGTGTGTGAGCACATGTGGAGGGATTGTGTTCGACCAATCTGCCTTTCAGGAATCCAGCTTTTGGCTGTGATTTATTTGAGAAGCTCCTGAGGGTGTTTTTGTGTCAGAGGGCTGGAGAGTGGGAACGCAGCCTACCCTGCTGCTTTTCAGGGGGCTCTGGTGAGAACGCTACTGCAGACAGAGAGACAAAAGGAAGAAACAGTGGAGAGGGAGGTGGATTGTAGTTTTCCAGGCTTCGATCCTGCAAAGACTAGAACAGACACTGTATTTTAAGAGAGAGAGAGAGAGAGAGTTTTGATCCCGCTGTCTGTGAAACTTGTCATTATGATTTTGGCTGAAGAAAAAAAAAACTGTCTGGATGTCTCATCTTTTTTTTTTTTTTTTTGTAATGCACAAAAACCATCAGCCGCAAATAACAAACAGCACAGGAGCTATATTTGGAGGGACCCTCCCAGGAGTGGAATGCCAAGACAGGGTGGTCTTTGGGGGGTTTGTGGGGTGGAGGGTGAGGGGGGTTTGGAACCCCACCTCAGAAATTGTGGCTCTGGAAATGTGGCACTAACAAGGTTTAAAGCCTCTGTTTAGATATGGAAGAACTTGTGTGTGTATGTGTGCGTGAACATGTGTGTGGGTATGCTGGCCTGTGTATGTTTTTTTTGGTGAGTATTTTAGTGTGTGCGTGTTTGTTTGTGTGTGTTATTTTCAGTGAAGGTTACTCAGTTCCTCTTTTTCTCTCCTCCCTCTGGGTGTGTAAAGTGTCTGTACAGGTTAGTACATGTTTTGGTCGTCTGCCTCTTTCCTCCAGTGACTTGCATTGCATTAAGGGAATATGGGGTGGGGGGTGCTGAGACAGGCTCTCTCCTCCCTGTCCCACAGAGATACCACTCACGGCTACATAATCACTGGTCTCAGTATAGACATACTCTCACAGTCCTTTATCTGCTCTCTCTGTAATAATGTAACGGCTGGCACATCAGAACCACACACACCAGACACTACCTACATCACCACAGGTGGCTAAACACACATTTTGCACACATGCATAAAGACAGAAATAATTTCATGTGCATATATATGATTTAAAAATAACAAAAGAGCTGCACTTGCATTTCTCACTGTGAGGAGGGTCTTAAATACCAAGCTGATTTTTCTCATACTGGAATGCAAGCCTCTGTTTTGGGCTTCTGTTTCCCTCTGCTGGTGAAAATGGGGCACTGCACCACACCCAAAGCGGTGTGGTGGCCTTAGTCCCTAGTTACTCCACATGCCCTGGCCTAATCCCCTTTGTTTGGAGAGCTCTACATTGTGTGCCCTCATGGTGAAATGTTGGAAAGCAAAGTACAGTGGGGTGGGGTTTAACAGGCTTCTTCAGAAACACAGCCTTTTTAAACTGCACTCACAACACTAACCGAGTTCAAATTACGGGCTATTACGGAGACTTTTTATGACATATGAATATAATTTGCATTCTGGAGCCCATGTAGTTCTTCAAATGTTTGTTGTGGTCAAGCTCTCATTGGCCTGGTCGCTGAAGAGCACCATTCTTTTATGAATATTATTTGTGGACACACCGCGACAGTTCAGACCAGTTGGGCAAGAGGAGCAAGACAGCCTGTGTTAGTCTGTCTTTTCTGTAGGTGGGGTACAGGACATCTGGTTTCTGTGAGCTATGATAGTCTGGCTACTAAAAAGCTAAACTGGGGTTTATTTATGTATTTATTTTTGGCAATGTGCTTTCACAGATACAGTCCAGCGGAATATCTGTGCTAGATTATGCCCACTGTAATCCTGTTTCCCTCACCTGCTTTGCTATGAGTTCCTCTTTATCTATGTGCTGTGCTTCTGACTTGATCTTTCCACCATCCATGGCTGTTGAGCAATGTACAGATTCACAAACATAATCATATAAGCCCACGCATACACACACACACACACACACACACACAGGCTTCCATGTCTGCGGTTTGCTGTCTGTTGTGTCCAGTCTTGTGTGTACAATCAGATAGGTTAACATATCAGATAGGTGCCACTCATTTGCATGAGAATTGATATGTGCTTCTTTGTGAGTGTGTGCAAAACACTCAGTAAGTAAGCTTCTCTCAGTATCAATTGCATTAACATGAGGAAAGATCCAATGGTTAAGCTGTAATTATGCTGATGAGTAGTTAGTGACTTTGGCCTGGCTGGAGAGGCTGTGTCCAGGGCATGGTGCAGTGGCCAGGTGAGGTCTACAGGGGGAGCACACACACATCACCTACATCAGCTGTGCCTTACCTCTCGTTCATTCATTTCCTTTTGCTTCATTCACACATTATTCATCCAGTACCTTAAAGGGGTTGTGAGGTGGGGTAGTCCGAAAGCACAAACGCTCAACCAAGGAGTGTGTATGGAGCTTTGACATTATCCTTTTGATTTCTTGTGGTTCCTTGGTTGGTCCGAACCTCATACTGCATTGCTTTGGGTCTTCTGATGTCACTCTACCGACTGAAGCTGAGCAGAGTCCAAACATTTCCTTGAATAGGTCAGACTAGCCAAGTATCGAAGCTAAGAGAAGTCTGTGCCAAACGTGTCTGCTTTCTTGCCCTCTAACTGATTAACTTCACAGCCCTAGCCCTGGTTTAGATTGTTTACTACGCTCCTTACACAATGTGGTGTGGAGCAGATTCATCCATGAGTATTTGTTTGGGTTTAGGAAGGGCTTACTGCAGGAGGTGGGGTATGGGGGAGTAGAGTGTTGGTGTTTACTCTGATTAAAATTGGCTTTTATAGTTTCCAAAAAATAGACTTCATGATGTGATGGAAGGTAGAGAGAGACAGGCGGGATTTAGGCCGGCACCGTCCAGGTTCAGATACGGACGCCATTGTACTGCTGAGATTATGCCACTCCTCAGAGTGAGCCTTACCTTTCGATGCGAGAGAGGTGCGCTCTCTCAAAGCTCTCTGCCGTTTTGCATAATACCCCTGAATCAGAAGGAGAAGAAGAAAAAACGATCCCGTGTATTTAAATCCATTCAAATACACAGAGAGGGGAGGATTAGTTAATCTCTTCTTGTGAGTTCAAAGATTCTTGCTGGGGGTAAAAGAAAAGCCTTATTACTGTGGAGAAAACACGACAGGCTGTTCTAGGGAGACGTCTCTGTTTAGCCCTGCACTTCATTGTTGTAATACAAATAGGTCTAATGATCGTATTCGGTTTCTGAAGGTATAGGCCTCTTGTTTCTGTGTGTTTGTGTGTGTACAGTGGTGGGGTCAGTGATCAATACAGATGATTCAGTTTTGGTTGTTGTGTTGGCCCGAGAACCAGTCGAACTCATTGATCTATTGGGCACCAGTGTTCCGAACAACTAATGCTGCTTTTAAATCTAATCTGGTTGGTCCTCCATCTAATCCACACTTGAGTTGACACGACCTCTGCCTCTGTGGAAGTGCTCCTTCAAGACCACAATGATTACCCAAATCTGAATACATCGCTATGGCTGCAGGGTGTTTTATCTAGATCCATCTCAGTTTACCTCAGAAACAGTCCTAAAAAGCTTGGGCCATCGTATTTAATTCTCTCTCTCTCTCTCAAGTTGGAATGTACACATGGATATATTACAATGCATTTTTTGATAATCATATTTTCACAGAGTGCTTGCAAATTTTAAAAAGACAAATGTGTATTGAGTCAAAAGTAAGGACATTGATCGTCATGAAAAGGTGGTCATGATGACAACCAAGAAAACATAGATGCAGGAAAAAAAGCTACTAAATGAATGCGTTCATTTGGTCAAATAATAAACACAGCGTGACTTGAATAAGGCCTTTGGCATGAGGTAAAATTATAACCTTGTAACCTTAGCAGAGTTCAGATTTGTTTAATTAATATATACGAGGGAAACAAAATCTTGTTAAAATGATTGTCCTGCCTGCAGGTTTTGGATGTGGGTGGGTGGCGCAGAGGGGAGGAGCTCAAAGGGAGCTTTGTTTTAAGCAGCCTGCTCAGCTCCATCATTGTCATACAGTAGCCATCAGAATGGCCTGATCCATTTGAATGGGGCTTTGAACTGTCAATGAGCTGCAAGCCAACAAAGAGCCTGGCGCTGTGCGTCTGAAAGGATGCCGACTGTGGCCGGAGTGGGACGGCACGCTGGCCGCTGTGGACAAAGCCACACACACACAGGGCTCCGCTCCGGCGCATCCCCTCCTGTCCCGCTGAAAAGGGAGACTCCATGATGGTCTGCGCCCGTTCTGTCACTATGTCACACCAACCGCTGTCCATTCAGAGCTGGCCTTTACCTTGTGACTTTGAAGCAGCAACACTGACTTAAACCCCCAACTCCCCCAACCACTAATCACAAAAAAATGCAGAGTCGTGCTTCTTCAAAGTCACCACCTTCACCATGTGACTTCTGCATTGACTTTTTTTTCCCAAGATTATAAATTGGGTAAGACTCAGCAAAAGTCTATCAGTGGTCACATTAGCTTGCTATCGAGAAGGTTTTCTTGATGATGTGAGGTATATTGCATACATTCCCCCCTCCCCATGTTGTTGAGGTAAAGTGCTCTGTCCAGTCCTCTGACCTTTGCTTAGATATGCAGTCACCAGGGCTTCCTCATTTCCTCATTTTCTCTGGCTGCACCCAGAAGTAGACTTGCAAATTTTTGTTCATGTAAGGAAATCCCCAGTTGTCAGATTCTGAAGTCAAAGCCAAGGTGTGAATTCCCACCTCAGAGCACAGAACAAAATGATCCAAATGCAGCCTGTTTATTGCATGAAACAGTTTATTTTCCACATCAGTGTTTTGTGAGGCTGAGCATAGGGAATTGGTCTGGAGGTTGCTTTCTAGTCCTGCCAAATTCTTATTTTTTTCCTAATGTTGCCAGTTCCACCCCTATAGCCTATTTTCTTACAATGGACACAAATTATTAGATTAACATGTCCATGTAAAGCAGATAAAGTGAATGAATGTAGGACCCACTTTAAACTAGTGTCCATGAAGAAGTGGTGAAAAGCTTCTCTAATGAGTGTACTTATGGAGGTATTGATCCCACACATGGACTCAAAGCAGAGGACTTCCTGCTCAGAAACCACATTCCAGAATCCCAAGTAGTAAACCACTGTTCCTTTTTTAACATTTGTGAGAAAGGACATTTTGATGCGATAGAAGTTTAAGACTGTTAAGACTGCAGATAATTTGTCTGCCTGGTTAAGTTCTAGGTGCAGATGTGGTTGCACGAGACAGGAGAAAAATAATGGGGGGGTCACAAAGAAATTTTTCTTTGGACAAGATTGGTATGTGTTTTGTGTGTATATGTAGATGTTTCATGTCTGTGTGTGTGTGTGTACATGGGGATGTGGTGTGTGTGTGTGTGTGTGTGTGTGTGAGAGAGAGAGAGTGTGCACGTGTGTGAGTGTGCGCATGCATTGTGGACTGAAGAGGAAGCAGCTGCCCCTGTGACCCGGGTCTTAGCGCTGTGGGGTTCACAGTGGGGTTGGAAGCCAGCTGCCTGTTCTCAGAGACACACCCCTTTGCTCTTTGAAAAAGGGGGTGAGGTCTCCATCTCAAGACACCACATTCTTCACCGTGCCCCTTTCCCACAATCCCTGACTAATACTGGCAAGATACAGGTGACATTGACTGCTATGTTTGTCCCCAGCCTATAGGTGGCCCATGAAATATTTGAGCAAACTGACATAACTTGCTCTTTACCTTGCATCATTTAGATATCTTCATTATAATATTAATTGGATTTGACACTTACAGGCAATTAAAACTTTTATTTTCATTCTGCAACATGCTTTCACTATATAAATTTCTTCTTACATGTAACATGTCTAGCACATCAGATTGAACTGAAACATTTATCTTAATTGCTGAAGAAGTACCAGTTTCCCTTGTTTCTCATCTTGTTAGGCAAAGTCTTTACTTCATACGTGTAGCATCTGGAAAAAGAAAATGTGTGACAATGATGATCTGTCCTTTTGAACTTAGAGGGAAGACTTTGAAAACTGTCATGGTGTACAGGAACAATAAGCTGTTGGGGAACAACGTGGGGGAGCCTACACCCCGAATAGGACCACTGTAAAACAAAAGGATCCAAACCCCTGGATTAGACAGCAGATATATACATCTGTGTGAATTTGACAGAAAAAGTAATTCAATGCAGTTCAAAGTAAATGAAAGAAAGAACATATCCTCAATTAAATATTTAAATATTGTTTGCTTTGTTGTTTATATTAGTGAAATTGTAAATCATTCAATGATAAAACCAAAGTTAATGTAAAAAAATCCCCACACATTCAGTTAAACCGTTTTGACATGGGTATTAACAACTGGTGAAGGGTAAATAAAGTAGTGAATTAATTTGAGACATGCTCAGACACCCTTCTTGTGCATGTTAAGAATGAAGTAAGTCTTAGTTGCAGCATCCAATTACAGACCTACTTTTATATTTTATGCATTTGTTTGTCTGATTATTTGATAAGGAGAGACAGTACCATTGGGCACTGATGAAGATGTCAATGCACTAATAAAATTGATGGTTTTATAATTCTTTTGATCAAGGCTATTTAGAAGTAGTATGTTTGAAGTGAAAGAAAGAGAACTAGAGGGGAGACAATTATAAATGTAATTTTTGATTGTTTGTCCATTCCTGTGCATAAAGTTGATGCAGGCAGAAATTGACTCCTGATCAGTTTGTACAGGATGTGTTATGCTTTTGACTTGTATCAGTGACCTTTGCTTTGTTTTACATTAACCTAATGCTGTTTATAATGTATTCTATACATTATTCTATACATCTGTACTCAATAATATAGTATTCTATTGATTTTGTTAACATCAAGCCTTCTCACTCAGTTTTTCCATAGTCTGCACATGTGAATTTGTGTTTATGTTGTTCCTTTAGCAGTTAAATGATATGTCATTAATGATCAATATAGAGTAGATTAATGTAGAGTATATAGAGTACAACCATCAGCACAGTAATAAATAAACATAAAAAAAACCTTCAAAACACCAAGCACAACAAAATGCACTGAAACAAAATTATTGAATAACCAAAGTGTACAACCTAAAAGATGGGAAAAAAATGGCAAAACATGACAACAGTGATGATGAATGTTAGAGTGTGCAGAGATGTGTGGATCAGTGTTATGGAGAATACATGCAACCTTTGTAGAATAGAATAGAAGCATTTTAGAAGATTTTATTGGGAATGGGGTACAAGAACAAGGGCAATTTTGAATTTTAACCTCCTTTAAGCTAGAAAGCAATCAGCTGATCCAGAGGCTTGAGCAAGAGACATACAGAGTGGAATAGTTCGGGGAAGTTTAGAGATAACCTTTACCTGACCTTACCTTCAGGGCCAGAAGGCAGCTAGTCTAACACAGAATGGAGATAAGGTGTTTCTTTCTGTTCAACAGATAGCCAGGGTATTCTCTGGGTTGCCTTGTCACCTTTGACTTCAAGGTCAAATGCAAAAATTGGAGACTGTACTGTGTATTTTCCACAATCCCTGAGAGAAGATACTAGAGGCCAAGTGTGGCATGTGGGCATTTATTAGTGTTTTAAATGCTTTATATAATGTTTGATAGCCCATTAGCCATGACAAGGCTAGGTCAGATCCTTGTGTCAGAACATGTAAACACCATTAAAATTTAATTATATGGATCGTGACCTCTGATTGGTTAACTTTGTGATGGACCAAATGGTATTTATTTGTGCAACTGAATTTGCACCAAGGGTTTTAGTTGTTGTAATTGTTTAATTGGTTTCCACTTGAAGTGTACGCACTTCAAATTTCATGTTGAAAGTAGGTGATGGTTTGATTAAAAATCATGTTATTATTTTTCAACAAAGTTTGTGTGGAGGTATAGCAATTTTCCAGTTCATATTTTTTTAAATCCCTAATTATGTCCAGAAGGGGTGTGCTGATTTGTTTGAAAATTATATTATAATGAGAACTTTGAAAAGGATATTGAAACAATGCAATTTTTAGATTGTGACCATCATGCAACTGTTTGAGGGAAATCTGTGAAATGTAAAATTATCTTAACATTTCAAAGATAAAGGAAACCTGCTTTATCCAGTGAGTAATGAACATGAACATTATGATTTGAGTCCAACTGTGATCTACTCCCTCCTGCCTTCCCTATGGTTGTAGAGCCTACGCATATATTTCAGGCATGCTTCATTTGCCCATACGCTCTGATGAAGGCAAGGTTCAGCCGAAATGTGTTAGCGTTTTGATCGGTTTTGGCCTATAATAAATGGTGAAATAGTGATCTGTTTGATTTTTATTACTGGATGTGCAACCTTTTCTTTTTTTGAGAAGAAGGAAAATAATATTCCTTAATAATATATTCCAATAGTATTCCAACAATGTTTACTAAATGTGAATGTAAGTCTCTGAGGGCAATCGGGGTTGTGGGTTTCAAGAGTGGATTCTGTAGGATATCTGTATTCCTTTGCAAGTCAAGTTTTTTAGAAATGATGTATGAAGTTGATCTTGTTCAGATAATTAACAGTTATCTTGTTGGCAAAGTCTTGAGTCTAGCAACTCAGTGTTCACATAATGTTTCATGTACTTGTACTTGTACTTACGTTTGCTAATAGTATGGTCAGCACTCTCCTTATAGTATAAGAGTTTGCTCAAGTGCGCAGTCACATTGTACAAATAAAAATAACTGCTTTCATTGTGTTCATAAGAAATTTATTTTCCAAAATGTTATAAGGTGGTATGTGTAAATGACAGCGTTTTGCCTGACAGTTGACTTAGCCATGTTGCCACCTACTTTTACTGGAAAACCAATGTTTTGTAAGGATTGAGTTTGATTAGTATAGTTTTTTTAATATATTTTTATATATATATTAAATGTCTTAAAAAAGACATTGTTGTTCCTAGAGACCATTTATTGTTCCATTACAGTATGAAATGCTCTGACAGACAGATGAAAATGGCTTCTCTTCTCTTTAAAATCAGGTCTGGTCAAACTTGTGTGGCAGATCAGGTGTAATTTCTTGGCAGGCCGTGCATTTACCATAGGTCAGCCCTGGGTGTAGTGGGCTTAAGGAGCCACCTCTCAGGCCACAATCCTGGCAGAGTAACATATGGTGAAGACCATCTTACGAGAAGGGGATTAGGCTCAGGAATTTCTCAGTGACACCTTTGGCCTGGTGTGGTTTGGGTTTTACACAAATACACTGGATGAAAACCAGGGAAGAAACAAGACCCACAGTCATTATCAATGAACCCCTCCATCTGTTGGTGTTAGATGCAAACTCTTGTCTTACATTGTCCACCTACACACACACACATACACACATACCCACACCCACAA
This sequence comes from Albula goreensis, assembly GCA_022829145.1. Classification (NCBI taxonomy): domain Eukaryota; kingdom Metazoa; phylum Chordata; class Actinopteri; order Albuliformes; family Albulidae; genus Albula; species Albula goreensis. The sequence goes on along the minus strand of CM040744.1, from coordinate 27,899,196 downwards.
AAGCTAAAACACAAATTCTTGTTCCTATTTAATTTGAATGTGAAAGCCCCTTATCAGTGACTTCTAGGCGGGTTCTCTCATTAGCATGATGGCTCAGCTGAGAGTTCGCGTGATCAGACAGGCCAGGATTGGACAGAACAGGCAAGAGCAGTTTGGTTTCGGGTCCTGGGTGGCAGGAGGGTCCATGGGGTGAGGAGGCTTTGCTCTTCACTGAACAGGGAATTGTGCAGACCCCTATCCCTTCTTCTAGAGACACAGTAGGGGATGAAGGACAACAACCTGGCGGAAGGTAACAATACACTGAACTGGATAAAGGGACATTTGACAAATATACTTCTGTGTGTAAGCTTAATATGTGTATATAGTAATTTGCTATGTATTCTTTGCTATTGTCACTGAATGTCAGAGTGTCTACCTTTTTAGTATGCTGAAATGATTTGCCCATTCTTGAACCTATCTATGATAGGGTTTTACTAATAGCTACTTACTTATCTCTTTTTGTCTGTATCATGGTTGTGTGACTGTAGAACCACTGGTGCACAAATACTGATTTCTGCCCTTGAAGGAATAGCCATATGAGGGACAATGTGAGGGACAATGTGCAAAATACCACGGAACATACTTCAATGCAACTTTAAATTTATTTGTAATTTTTAAACATCAGACAACAGTTTTGTCCCCTTGGAATGGAAGGAAGAGCTGTCAGGGAGCATAGAGGAGGAAATGAGATAGCCAAAAGCCAGTAGCTTCTCTGTGATTGGTAGAGAGGAGCAAACAGTGGGTCATGACAATGCAATCACACTGGAACAAACAACTGTTTGTTTAATCAAATTAGTTATTTAAGTGACAACTCACAACCAGAAGTACTTGTTGAGGAATACATTATAACATATTGCTCTGACAAGCTTGAAGGAGCAATTCAGGTTATGTACCTGACACTGGAGTAACAATATGTGAACTTATGGATCCTTTGAGCCCAGTTACCAAACCTTTGTGTTATATTTCCTGCACATTATATGTTGTGTAACCTACATAGTAACTATTTTGTCTTTTGCTTTTGTTAAATAAGCAGCTTGGCTGGATTCAATCTGTGTGCTGTTTAAATGTAGTTATTGTGTAATCAGTCAAATTTTTTAAACCTAAACTTGATAGTGACTCAGTGTAATGTTGTGTTTTTTTTGTTTTGCCCTCTTGTTTTGTCTATCCTGATTTATGGTTTTTAGGCCTAGTTTTTTCAAACTGGAGACCAGAAGGAGAGGGGGGGGACTAATTTGGTTGGAGGGAGCATTGTTAAACCGCAGAGAAAATAGGCCTATCAGTTCCACTCAGATAACCCACGGCCATCATTGGACCTCAAGCCAAGTTGTGACCTCAGGGCTTGAACTCTGTGGTCACATGACCTGCCAGTAAACTGACCAGTAGGGCTGGCTGAGCCAGGTTGAGCTCAGAGTGCACAGGGCTCAGTAGAGAGGCAGAGTGCAACAGGGAGAAAGAGAGAGAGGGAAAAGGAGGGAGGGAGAGAGAGAGAAAGAGAGAGAGACATAGAAGAGTCATGAGGCTGAATCTCCCACGGTTTGTGGCTTTTCTTTAGCAGAATACGTGCTTGAATGGCTGCCAGGCAACTCACTGGCAAATTGCGCGAAGCATGAAATGGATACATGGGAAGGTAAGACAGCCTGCAATGAAAGCTGAATGGGGGAGCTGGAGGATTGGGTCTCTTAACCTTTTTCCCCCTCTGTTTTTTTCCACACATCATAAGCTACTTACTGGGGTCTGCATTGGATATATTTGAAAACACAGCAATTTAGTAGCTTACTATGGTTTTTCTTCATCTTTTTATTCTTCATTTTTCATTTTTCTTGGTCTCTTTTTTGTTTTTTGTTTGCTTATTTGTATTATAGTTTTATAATGGTACAATGTGTTGGCTGGGGAGAGCCCTAATTAAAAGCCAGAATAATGAAAGGAAATTTTAATTTTAAAAAGAGGGAGAAAGGCAAATGAATGAGGTTTTCGAACACATTTCTAGGGGTTTTTGCTGCAGTAGTTCATTTAGCATTCATTTCTGTGATATGGAGTCCTAAATTAACTGGGTAAAGCCAGTTTCTCTCTCAAAATTCTTGGAAAGGAAGTTGTAATTTTGATTAGGGTTTATGTGTTTTAGTTTGATATGGTCAATTTGTTCCGTTTTACTTTTAGAATGCAAAATAGTCACTGTAAATGAGCAACACAGTGGCTTTGCAGTAACAACATGCTAATTTTAGATGAAAGGGGTACTGGGATCTTTTTAACAAATAAAGTGGCTTCTTTGGTGCATAGCTGTGTAGAAATGCATGCAGAGCCTCCATTTTGATGCAGATATATGTGTTTGTGCACAGTTAATTTGTGGTATGTGGCTCAGTGGCCCATCTGGAAAAGGTTTTGTATGCAGGCAACAGTGTTTACTTGATAGGATTGGGGTCATGGTGACTCCACAGTGCAGTGTAAAGTCCCTTGGGTCTTATTGTGGTCCACAGCTGGTCCAAACTTTGAGTCTTTTTTTGCCTTTTCTTCTTTTAAAATACTGTTTGCATTGTTTCACCACTCTAAAAATGATAGGGCAGTTTGAACCAAGCTCTCATTCATTGCAGTTTTGCTGCTCGATCATGTGGTACAGCTGTTGATCCATTGTGTGTTGATGCAAATGGTTTGTATGAGAAACATGGTGGTCAGCCAGTTATTTAACCTTCTCTTTTTCATAGCTTTCCTCCCTGAGCCTTCTACACAGGTTCTTACACATTCTTTAATTAACTCATCTTAAATTGATGTCATGTTAGCCATAAAGGTTTTGTGCATTGAAGTTAAGCTTCCAACCACTAAGGCTAATGTGTTGATTAGGAGGCTGGGGAGGAAAAAGGGGCACTTTATTAATTTTATGGTGATTGAGAAATTCAGTGATTAAGATGATTTGCTGTCACTGCGTCATTGGGTTGTGGTTGAGGCATTTGACAGTCTGTATTTTTTCACACGGTACCTCGTTTTCAGGATGGGGATCTGATATGGAAAATTAGGCCTCTATATGTGCAGGAAACTTTTATTCATTTGTTGTTTAGTCCCTTAAACCCAATTGATTGGCTGATTGGAGAAAGGAGAATGTTAGAAGCAGTTAGGTTTTGTTTAGGTTTGCTCGGAAACGTAGGAGTTTTTTGTGAAACGGTACATGATTCAGGTGTTTTGTTTGTGTTTTGGAGTGACGCTAAGCCTCCTTTCGTAGTAAGCCCGCCCACAAACCACCTCCCTCTGAATCATCCTGACCTCATCACCGGGAGTTGTGGCCGTGTGGGAAATAAAGAGATGATACTGTATTGTGTTTCTCCTGCTTGTTAACCCCTTTTCCACAGTTAATCGCACAGCTGTTTTTGTTTCACTGGAGAGAGGGTTAAATCCATTCTTTCATCATGTAAAGACAACCAGCAGTCCCTCTCCCTCTATGTTGCTCTCTGAGTCATTTGACCAGGGCAGGAAGTCTTATTTCTTTAGCATTCACGGTGGGGGAAGGTAGTGGCAGGGTGGGGGTGGGTGTGTGTGTGTGTGTGTGTGTTTGGTGGAAAAGGGGGGAAGGGAAATTAAAGCTGTGTGAAGATCAATAACAGTAGAAGAGGTCAGGGGCTCTGAGCTCTATAATGCAGGCTAAATTTAGCCAACGCTAAAGCCTGCTTATAGTGGGCTGTTGTCTTTTTGTCTCTATGCCTGTCCCTGGTGGTGGTGCCAGTATTTTTGTATTATTAGAGCCAACTACTAATTTCATGGCATCTCATGCTTTTGTCTCTAAACTGAGTGATATCCAGACTAGCACCACCCTTCCCCCAAGACACACAGACCCCCTTCAAACCAGCTCACACAAACAGCATCTGATACCATTTTAAAACAAAGGTCCTATTTTGACATGGTCAGTTTTGATAAATTTATTTTAGAGATGTCATGAAGGGCCTCAGAGTTTGTTTTGTCATTCGTTTTTACATCTATTCTTTCAAGATTTTAATTGCATGTACATTAATCAAGAGGTTACACAAAATGATTTGGAATTGAAGTTGCTATATATTTAGTAAAGTACCCCTTGTATGCCAAGTACATCTTTGTTTTACAGATAAATTTGATTTGCCTCTTGGCTTCAAACTCTTATGTAATATATGAACAACAACCTTTCTTCATTTCAAAGACACAGTCAGCCATTTTGATTTGATGCAAAGTTGGTTCACAATTTAGCCTCCTCTTCCAATGGACAAAATATTCAAGGTCCTATTTTCTCGTGATGTATCCAGCCAGAACATGAGCTGGGCATTTATGCATGGTTATGTTGTACAGATTCAACTCAGACTGCTTATTTCTTAGGTCACTCCTTAGTGCGATACAATAGCGACACTTTAAATCAACTTCAGTTTGGGGTGCATTATATAGCATATAAAATATGTATGGTACATTATCCAAGCATTAAATGAACAGTACATCATTGCTCACAGTTGTATGCTAACCTCCTCAGTCCCTTGCAAATACTCCACTTCTTGTTCTTGTTTAGCTTCTGCTTTCTGGGTAGAATGGAGACTGTGCTCCAAGGAAGTCTGTTTCCATGGAGGAACCTTATGAACACTGGTTAAATATGAGTTAGAACTTGCATGTGTTTTATAGTCATGTATATTTTGATTTGGTTTTAAAAAAAAAATCATATTTAGGACCTAGACTTCAAAGAAAATGGCTTCAAAATGTATACAAAAGCACAACCTTGTGACAAGTATCAAGTTTGCACACCCCATTTTCTGAAGGGCATCAGAAATTGAAGTAGTAATTGAAATTGTAGTTGAAATGTTCTCCACCTGTACGTTACGTTTATAAATATATCCTTTTAACATTTAATTCATACACATATACACTTTCACATGCACACACATAGGAGTAACTTAAAAGCTGTAAACATACACATATAGAGGGTTACACACAGTAGGAGTTGCTTAATTGCATTTTTAAGGTCTTGCTCCCACACAAGAAAGCGTTCGTCATGGGAAAGGATTATGGTGGCTGATACAGTGTGGCTGATGCTGTGAGAGCCATTCGCAGGGCTCTGTACAGTGCGGAGAGAGGCTGACTTTAATTAGTGTTTTATGTATCCATCATAGGGGAGGCTCTGTGGGATGCCTGCACTGTTAAATGCTTCCATATTGTTCATGCAACGACTCAAGCCTAATGGCAGTTTTTTTCCCTTTGCTTCCAGCTCTGGCTGGTTTCAAATGTGTTTGTGTGGTAGTCCAAAACACACACACACACACACACACACACACACACACACACACACACACACACACACACACACACACACACACACACACACCTTGTTAAAAGCTTAGACTAGTATTCATTTATTATTTTTATTTATTCCATTGGCCATCCTTAACAGATTAAGGTTCATCTCAGGTTGTTGTCTCGAAGGGATGGATGCACAAAAGGGAGACTTCATGGTGTGAAATTCATTCAACTCAAATGGAATGCCATTTGTTTGTTTTTGTTTTTTTTTTTTTGGGAAGGGATCAATATGCTTCTCAGTCAAATGTCATGTTTGGTATTTCAGAGGTTTTGATTTCCCTAATTTCCTGATGGACCCCCATTGATTGCTCAAGGACAGCTGCTACTGATGATGGAGCTGCTAAGAAGAAACCTTTGATTATGGAGCCGAGGTGTAATTAACCAGTACATAGATTAATCTCTGTTAATCAGGATGAAATTAGTGTGAAGAAAAGCGCACCACCTTCCCCCACCTACCACCTCTTAAAAATGTGTGGAGCGCAGTGATCCTGTGTTTGTCAGATCCTCTTGAAATCCACTAATCCAGAGCTTAATTCATTTTCAGCCAGTAAAGTCCTAAAGATAGAATGAAAATGCTTTTATTTGTTTTTAAAAATACAGCACCCCTCCCCCCAAAAAAAGTGTCCTCATGTCAGCAATCCTGGTGCCTTTGTTGCTTTGTTCCTGATTGACAGTAAACACGAAATAAAGAGAAAGGAGGAATATTGTGTAAGCAGAAGGCAGACTTTAGAAACTAAAAAATCATTCTCTAAAAAACACACTTGGGGAGAATATGGTAGTACCTAAGACAGATTTTACCAAAACACAAAAAAACATCTTTGAGGGATACTGTTTGTAACATGTTGTGAAAATGGTGAAGAGTCATACATTTGCATAGGATTAGCCCATTTCCAGTGGCTGGCGTGCAATTACCAAATGCTAATCACACAACTGGTAGTGTCTTTAACATCTCAGTACACAGTTCAGGGTGGGGGTATGGGCAGGATCACAGTTGTCATGAGGATGGTTGAAGCTTGTAATTAAATGGAAATTGGATTTGGAACATTTTGATCTTTGTTTTTTTGATTTGTATATAGAAATGGGCCAGGAAAAGGAAACATTTTTAGTTGGGCAGGGGTCAGCTTTGCAGCAATTCCTGAAGAGAAAGTGGGTTGGGTATGGAGCTGTATGGCTCCATAGTGTGGTCAAGGGGAAGTACAGGGCCAAGTTGCTTACCTCCCACACCAAAGGGGCAATTTTTTGGTGGTGTAGAAAAGGAATACTCTTAACCTTTGTTATGGTGGCTTCTCCATTATCCTCTCTACTGTATTTCAAAATTTTCCCAGTTTCAAAATCACCTGGCTCTGTTTCATTCATGCTGCAGTGTTTTTTTTGTTTTCTATCATCTATTGTTGATAAAGCACTCAACACAACAGTCTGGCATTTGAGTATGGAAACATGATGCAAGGATCCTGCTATCATAATTGAGCTATCATGGCGGTGAAGTTTGGTTTGGGAGCTGTGTTGGGAAAGCTGGAGTGGAAAAGTACAGCAATGTCCCATACCCCTCAACCCACCTCCCCATATACCCTCATCCCCCTACATACCCCCCTTCACCCCTCCCACACACACCCTCTCTTTTTTCTGTCTCTGCTGGCCATGATTGTGATGGAAACATGAGATAACACCACCTCACTGAGATGTCAGTCACACTCGTCCACCCAGAAATCCTCCTCTCTCAACTCAACATGACTTTGGAAGAACAAAAGAGAGAAAGGGGACTTTAAAGGGTTAGGACTAATTAAGAGCTATGGTTTTAATCTAAATTTATATTGGCTTTTACAGAGTAAAAAGTTCCCAGGCGATATAATTGTTTGCTGTCCTTTTACTTTGATTTGATTGGTGGTACTTTTTAAGGAGTCTACATTTTTTGAAAATGAAGACATATACAAATTTTGAAAACTAAAGGGATAACTTTACGTACCATTGTCAGAGTCTTTTCTCCTTTAAAAAGGAAGGAAGCCAAATATGTGACAATGAGGGCAGATATGTTATTTCAATCACAGAGGTGTTGTGTTTTAAAGAGAGACTCCTCTATTGAGTCAGCTTAAAGGGCCTGGACTGCATTTCCTGGTTGCGTTAAAGTTTGGAATGAAACCTGGCCTGACCCCTGGGAAACAATGCAGGCCTTAACGGGCCCTGGGGGAGGAATCACGGGGCAGGGCCATAAAGAGGGTGGAGTTCAAGATGAGGCTGAAACTCCTCTTTGTCACTGTCTTGCACTATCACAGTTATTTAACCTTGCTGTGACAGAAACCCCACCGGAACCATGGCAGGAACTGGTCCAAATGCTTGGTATAGCCCAGAGTAGGCCCCCGTCAATTAGGTTAGGGACTGCATGAATAATATATCTTTGACATGGCAGAAACATGTTTGGTGTTGGATTTTTTCCTTTGGTTCACATTGTGCTTTTATTCTCAAAAGCCTTGTGTATATTTTATCTAACATCTGTTGAAGGCAACTTTTGAGGTTTACTGTAAAAGTTATTTTCTCTCCTCTTGAAGTAAGCCAAGTGCTTTTTGCTTCTGTGTAAATTGTCTGATGTACTTATGTTTTCTGTCTCTTTTAACCCTGGGAAGCCACAAAGCTCAAAAAGACAAAGAAATTCACTCAGCAGATATCAGAATTGTGAGATATTTGATTTAGGGGTTTTGAACACCAACCATAGCTCTGGAATCTTCCACCAGGTTCTGTGTTTTGACTATATGCCAGTGGGAAGTGAAATTCAAAGGTATTTTTTAATGTCAGGAAAGTGAGGTTACTGGTCCACTTTGGTAAGGGAAATATTGTGCAGCTGGGTTAGGGTTAGGGTTAGGGTGCTCATTGCAGTATGTTGGGTGGAATGTGAACCCTGATTCCAGACATCACTACCAGAAAGTTCACTGTGCTGATGAAAGATCAAATGCTTCAGTCTGCTATTTACAAAAATAAGAGAGGTTGAATTGATGCACGTGTCACACAAAGCTAGTGGCTAAAGGGGTCTCATTCCAAAGTGACATTATAGTGACATTCACTTCCACCATAGAGCAGCATGCTATCTTTCTCTGAAAAGTTCTTTACTTGGTGACCACTTAAACCATTCTAAAGCTCTCTTGGAGTGCATGCTCATCCATCACCAGTATCCTGAGCAGAAGTTCTCTCACACAAAACCCTGATGGAAAGTAGCTGTGCATGACAGTGAGTGATTTAAATGTTAGCTATGAACTCTTCCTTCACTAGTTAATTGCTCATTGTTAACTGTATAACCCTTTTGTGTGAACTTTGAGGTCCTATTGTTGCTGTACAGTATGGCCACCCCATGCCTCCTGAAAAGGCCGAACCTAAAGCCAATGCCATTTAAATGTTAATGCCCCAGGGCTTCAGAAGTCCCCAATTCACCATTTAGCATATCTGTGAGAAGCTTTGAGAAGCGCATTCCTCCTTTGCTAATTGCTTTAAGTACATGAACCTGGTGCCTCTGTGCACCCATCTTCTGTCAGTCAGAAAAAATAGAGCAGGCTTACTCTCCTTTTTACAAACATGTTTCATCTCCCCCACACGACCTGTTGGTGAAGAGACAAAAGAGGTGAAATATAATGCAAAGTGTTAACCTCAAGAGTGTTAATCTCATCAGTTGTGAGTGTGTCTTGTCATGCAACTGTGTTTCTGTGTTGATATCAGGAAAAAAGGATTAAATAATCTAACATATTCAGTGTTGTGTATCACAGTTGATTCTTTTGCAGTGGTACCTGGGAAATAATTTCTTGTGCACATGTTTTTTGTAGCTTTTAAATATATGAAATTTATCAAGAAAGCATTTACTGTAATGCCCGTGTAGTTTTGCTTTGTCCCTGAAAAAGAAACTTGAAATACTGCGAGACTAGCCAATAGCTTTGTAACACTTCCATCCTCATGTTACTTGATGTCCCATCATGCATCCATAGAGCATTTAGCTCACTGTAGTTTTCATATTTGAATGTATTTGATTTCTTCAGAATATTGTTTGTGCTTTCACTAAAAAGTGTGAGAATTGTAGCCTTTTTTTTCATCTGATGGTGTTTTTTCATCATGCCTCCGTCACATCCCCACAGCTGAGTGCTTTCTCACAGCTTGCAACTGTTTTACATAAGATGAAAAGCCGGGATCGATGTAAAGGTCATTGCTAACTGAAGTGCGGGCTTCCCGAAAGCTGCCATTCTTACACAACGGGCTTACATTAATTAGAGGGAGTGACAAATCCCCTGGGTCAGGAGGCAGTGACCGCTGGGCCACCGCACCTCCACTCCCAGCTCTGGATAGGATTTTGGCTAGGGCCCACTGGGGCAGCACCCAGAAGCCCCTCAGTCTGATGATTCCCTCCTTTCCCTCAGTCTCACTGTCACTCTATATTTGTGCCTGTCTTTCTCTCTCTCGGTGAAAAATATATGGCTCTAATTCCCAAAGAGAGAGAGAGAGAGAGAGAGAGAGAGAGAGAGCAGAGAAGGTAAAGACAATGCCCCTAATGGGCTCAGAATAGGTTGAGTCTCATTATTCAAACAGAGCCTGGCTACTTTCCTCTCTCAGGCACCTTGTTTGCTATGTAACACATCCCAGTTTGTTTCACCATTCTGTAGTGGACGTGGCCATTTTGCCATTTGAACACTTTAATCATTTAATCAGGTTTAATCCCATTGTTGTGTGGTGCCGTGTGGCTGCAGCCCTCCTTCCTGGTTGCCAACAGGGGGTTGAGGGGGTTAGAGGCGGCATAAAGAGAGCAACTGTCCTATATCATGGCTCATTGACCTGCAAACACGGGGATGGACAACAGAGTTAACTGATATCATAATTATGAACGCAAGTCACAGAGGGGCTGGGTTGTGTTTTTTTCCTTCCTTTTCCTTCCCTCTCTTTTTAACCCTTTGTGTCCAATGAGGCATGACTCCCAGCACCACACAGGCGCATTCCAGCTTGCTCAGGCCTTTGCAGAGCTAGGCTATTCACTGTTACCATGGCGTCAGCCCATCTGTTCAAGGTTTTATGAGGGGGGATGGTGCGTGACAGTGTCGAGTGGGGAGGATTGGAGGGGGGGTGGGTAGGTGGGGGCGCGGGGGCGCGGGGGTTTAGTTGGGGGGCTTGAAGGAGATGGGGGTGGGTTTAGATACCACTGAGTCCCAAGACAGCAGAGAAAAAAAGAAAACTTGAGAGCCAAGCTTAATTCTCTGCCTGTGTTGTGAGTTTCATCTGCTGGAAGAAGGTGCAGATTATTCCATTTCAGATTTTACAGTTTTTTTTTTTTTTTTTTTTTAAGTTGGTTCGGACTCCCTCATCCCCTAAGACTGAATTCATGGTGGTGCACTGCAGTACTTGTGCTGTTACCTTGGTGATTTACACAGCTCCATTTACTTGCTCTCTATGGCTTATAGAGAATTGTGTATCTTCCATTAAAGTGCATCTCTGTTTAGCTCTTTTGAACGGAATGTGTAGATACAGAAACACACACATGCTTGTAAGCACACAATCTCACACATGCACACATACGCACACAAAATCTATTTCCACTTATACAATAAATGTAATACGTCCATCCACTCTAGCCTTTCTAAAGTCGCATTTTTCCCTTGTATATCCTTAGCAAATCTTGTCACTTAAAATTGAATTGTGACTCTGAAATGGTTTCATTCTCATGTGTAAGGCAGGCTGCAGAGGTTAGGTAAAATGGAGGCTCTTGGTAATGACATGCAGCAGCTATATAATAGGCTGTTATAAGCAAGGAAGAGGTTATCTGTTTCCATGTCCACTGTATGCATGGAAGTAACACGGTTATACCATTTCAGAATGGCCAGTAAAATATTAGCATTCTCTGTATGAGAAATTATTTCCCTCTTGCACCAATACATGCATACCCCTTGCTCCATCTGATAACTTCTTTTGCTATTTTTTTTTCAAATTGTGGATAATATTATTAGTTTTTAATGCCATACTTTTTCAATGACATATTGAAAATATTGTATTGTATGATGATACTGAGAATATTAAGATGTCGCAGCACATCGCACAGTGATTTCGGCAGAGAAGGAGATGGCTAAGATCATTTGAGTTTATGCATATTTTCCTAGCGCTGAATACTAACCCAGGCTTTCATTTGATTTACTGAATTGGTCTAGTGTGTGCATGTGTATGAGCTATTGTGTGTGTCTGTGCTCATGATAGTGGAGTATAGAAGGGGCAAAGATAATGCAGTGCAGTTAGCTCCGGATGTGTTGATGCGCTTCAGCCTCCAGCTGGAACTAGGGGATGAAATTTGGCCAGCAGCCGGACCCCTTCCCAGGAAATGACCCAAATACACAAAGCGTGTGAAATGCCTCCCTGCTGGCGAGTTCCTCTTTCAGCCACATCTTTACAAATCATCACTGACCGAATTAATTTTTTTTATATCATTTTACTGTACAGTATTTTTACTGAGAGAATGGCCTTAATTCAATCAACATTAGTCCTTTGACTCACTGAAACAATGTTGCTAGGCCATTATCATTACAGATGTGCACCATTTCTTTCCCCTTGAGTGCCCTTTTCACTAAAACAAATGGCAGCCATCTTGTCTTAGGGGATGTGACTAATTTGCTGTGAACAGGACAGCTATATTCTGTCTTAGAAATGCAGTATGGATGTGAGTAAGACCTCTTCTATTTGTAATACACTGTAGATGTGTAGGCCATGTAGGCCTATTTTTCATAGTTTAGTAAATAAACTGTGAATTTAAATGAAGCCAGTTTGTTCTGTGGCATGTCATCAGTAGCCAATGCCTTTGTTGTAGATCTACTTTTCCTTTTGGATTATATTTTTTTAACCAGGGGAATGTCAATGTTATGACCACTGCTGAGTTAGTGTAAAATATTTACTCATTTACTTCTTGTTTTCTGATTTGTGACATTACACATCGTTTTGAGGTAAGGGTCTGTACTTGAACCCTTAGAAGGGTCTTGTTGTTGCTTTGCCTTGTCAGGGGTGTGTCTCTTGGCCTGTGGTGTATGTTGAGGTCTCTGTGCATCCCTGCCCCCGATCTAACTTGGCCTACACTTGTGTGGTCAGGCTGGATAACCGCAGACTAGGAGTTCTGTATAATTCAGACTATTTTTATTCACGCCTCATTCTGTACACCCAGTTCCATCCCTCCTCTCTCCCTCTCCTTCAGATCCCCAGAAAAACATCTCCTGCCACATGGTCTCGATTAACAGCTTCACTGATCCATCCTTCTCATTCTGCAAACTCAATGTCTCCCATTTTTATGTAGTGGCCTATTTCTCCATAGAGTAAGAGACCTATGTATACCTCCCTGTTTCTCTGTAGAGTGGACCTCGAGCAGCTGTTTCCAAATGGAGTGGACCATACTGTATATATTAACCTGTTTATGTATGGGATGTACCTGTCCCCGGTACCGTCCCGTTCTGTTATTCCCCTTTTTTCCAGGTTCCCAGTTAATACTATCATTAATGATACTGTTATTAATATTATATCTTAAAACCTTTCATCTGCAGTACCACATGCCTGTGAATATTTCTACCAGTGTGGTACTCCTCATATTAAGGATTTTGAAGTCTTCAAGATCACATCACAATTACCCCAGGATTTTGATGTTACCAAAGTGGTTATGTGAAGATCATGAGGCACATTAGAAAATATATATTTTTTATATATCATTTTTTAATACATATATTCTTTTGTTTTAAATGGAGGCTACATCATGATATTGAGAGAACCATTTTGATATTGTCAAAATCCTGAGTTCTGTCAAAATCCCTAACCCTAAAATATCTCATTTTAACAAAATAAATGTGTTCATATCAAACTCCAGGGAATTAACTGCATGAAGATTATTTGACAACTACATTAGCATTATTTGATATTTGACAATGGCCTCAGAGAACTATATCACACAATACATTTGTGATATTTATGAAACATGTTTTTGAATGCTTATTGACATTAGCAGGATTATTATTGTTATTATGATAATCTGGCTGTGGCATCAGCTGGCATACAGTCTGCAGATGCCCAGAATGTTCTCTGGAGGTTGAGGTTTTTGTGGAGCCCAGCTCTCCCCCCTCTGTGTGCAGGCGTCACCCCAGCTGTGTTCCGTGTCATGGCCTTGTGTCACTGTCATGCTCAGTATGATAAGCAGAGTTAGCAGAGGGGCGGGTTGTCCCACTGTCCGGTCCTGTTCAGATCACCTTCTTCGGCCCAATTCTGTCACCCTGCAGAATGGCCCCGGCGAGCCTCGTGTCCCCAATCTAATGTGACACTTCCTGTTGCTCTGGGCTCAGCAGCATGCGTGCCATCTCAGCTCTTATCAAAACAAGAGGGGAAGAGAAAATTAGAGCATAGGTGGACGGATTTGATTTCGCGTGCATTTGGTCAGCGGCCCTCGCTGGACGGGGCTCATTTCCATGTTATGAGCCGGAGATCAGTCTCTGAGGGGGAAAGCTTAGCCAGCTCCTCCTTTCTCACCAATGCCATGCCTGGGGAGGAATGAATTATTCATGCGTGTTGTTGACAGGAAGCCCTGTTTTCAGAAAGCAGGTAGCAGATTGATGCTGTTATATACCTTCCGGGTTATGGAAATGGGAGCCTGTAAGTAAATTCACTTACGACAAGTCCGTTCTCAGTTGTCAGGTGATATTTTAGTTAAACTTTTCTCCATCCAGTTTAGTCATGCATCTATGTTGGTGATGTAACCATGGGTCAGGGAATGCAATTGGGAATGAGTTGATGTGGCAGGGCCTTTATCTATCTTCCAGATTATAATTCACAATTTCTGATTTATTACAATATGCCGAATTTTCCCCTAAACCCCACAATGACTTTTAATCATACAAAACACATGTAGTGGGGGAGTTGGTTGTGGGTATTAATGTATACTCATAATACTTTGCTCTCTGGTGCCAACCTGCTTACTTTTCAGTTTTTTTTTTGTGAGATTCTGATTTTCTTGTGCACATATAGTTTTTCTTAGAGATGTGAATTTATTTTGGAAGTGTACATGACTGTGTTTCCAATGGGGTATGTAACCTTCTCTCTCTCTTCCTCCCTTTTTCTCTTCCTCTGTCCTCTCTGTTCAGATGATCAGGGTGATCAGCGCACTTGCCTTATCTGTGGAGACCGTGCCACAGGCCTGCACTATGGCATCATTTCCTGTGAGGGCTGCAAGGGCTTCTTCAAGCGCAGCATCTGCAACAAGCGCGTGTACCGCTGCAGCCGTGACAAGAACTGCGAGATGTCACGCAAGCAGCGTAACCGTTGCCAGTACTGCCGGCTACTCAAGTGCCTGCAGATGGGCATGAACCGCAAAGGTAAGAACCCCTGCTGTGTCACCAGACAATAGCAGGGTAATGTTACCACACACCCCTGATGTATGGAGCAACCATTTGGCCAGAGGTGACTCAATGCTTTGAGCCAGCTGTAATATTTTGGTATGGTTGGCTTTGAACAAAATTGTCTCCAAAAAGATTACCTCACTGGCTGTGATACTTTGCGAAGCCTTACTCTCTTGTTGATAGCATTGTCACACTGCATGCAGGGACACTCTTGTAAAAGAGAGGGTAAATAAAGGTTAAATAGAAAATAAAAATGTGTTAAGGAACATTCCTTCAGCTGACCCCATTACACTGAGGGAATGAAATTAGACTTACTACTTTGAGCCAACAAACTCTTCAGCTTGCAGGGCCTTGAATTCATAATGAAACTGAATCATAGTGCAAAATGTGCATTTGGGATACTTCTGAAATTTTTGCTGCACACTTAGTAGCCTTTGGAATCACCACCACCACCACCACCAACAAGGCCTAAGAGTGCCTGAGTCACCCAAGGACCATTGCAAAGTGAGGGCAATGGGGACACTGGACTAGCGGTAGGGTAGCTGGTGATGAATGTCACCTGGTGAAAAAACCCTTTGGGGGTGGGGTTTTTTGCCGGCCCATGTGAATCACTGCACCCAGGAGCAGCAGATATTTCTAGGAGTGAAACTGGAGCAGCGAAGATGAGGATGGTGATGATGACAAAGGCTGACATGGCGTTGCTCTAAATAAATCAGAAACACAC
The DNA here is from genome assembly GCA_022829145.1 of Albula goreensis. Taxonomy (NCBI): domain Eukaryota; kingdom Metazoa; phylum Chordata; class Actinopteri; order Albuliformes; family Albulidae; genus Albula; species Albula goreensis. Next base: position 27,883,773 of record CM040744.1, on the reverse strand, counting down.
AGCTGGGAGCGCTGTGGTATTTCTGACGGCAGCACTGCGCGCGAGTGACACAAGCTCTTCGCTCATCAGTAACTCCACATGACACTGGCCGCCACAGCCATGCATGCCGATCCTGGGATGGGTGACTCCACCTCTGGCTCCTCCCCCTTCTTCTAACTCCACTGTGAACACATTAAGCTCAGACGTCATGATCTGATGCTTCGTACAGATCCAGTAAAATGGCCTCTATTATTGACAATTCAAAGATGCTACTAAAAATGTATATTCAACACCAGGTCTAAAAATGATAGTCCCTTACAGCCTATATTGTTACAGGATTCTGTAATGGGTGATTTTTTTGCCCATTGCCAAAAGTTAGCATCCAAACACCACCCAGGCACTTGGTTTTTAATAGTATTTCTTGTGCTCGTTTAACTTAAGTTACCATGTGCTTGTGTAGAGGTTTATGTTTAATGTTAACTGTTCCGGGGTGGGGCCTAATGAATAACTATGCTAGCATTCCTTTCCCTTGTAAGTTGAACATGGGCAGTATTTATTTAATGGCATGTACTTGACAATTCATAGAGCATGTTGGGGATATCACTAACATTAACAAATGGTATGTCAAAAACACTATAATATGGTAGCACAAAAACCGCTTGTGATATTCAATTGTAAAACTTCACTGTTGAAGGAGATCTTGAAACAGTAGCAGGAATTGCTATTTATATTTATCAAGTCACCCTTGTACTATATTTATCAGTTCAGATTTGACAAATTCTGCTTGTTTTTTTCTCTCTGATTTGGAGATAAAATAAAAAGGTTGCTGCCATTCACTTTATGTTTTTCCCGGCAGTGTTTTGTCCTGATGTTGGGAAGATAAGTGATGTTATAAAATCTAAGAGATCTCCACTCAGATTACTGACATGCAAAGCAATTGATATCATCGGCTGTGATTAGTTACACCTACAGCGTAGTCATCTGGTTTATCAAGACTGTGAACAGTGGGGTAAGATAATAGAAAGAGGGTTATCATTCTAACACACTCACACATCTGGACCTGTCAAGTTACAGCTGTGAGAAGGAATGTATATGTGTGTACATGTAAAATATTGAATGTAGATATTTGCATGTAGTTGATGTCTGGTGTTTGTATTAATGTGTAATAGTGACTATTACTGAAGGGGATTGTGTGATTTGATCACACATGCTGATAAATTATAGTACAGCTTGCACAGTGTAAACTATGGGAATATCTTGTGTGTATGCTTGTCATATAAACAACTACATATAAATAGGCAAAATTCCACTCAATATTATAGCTGCTGTGAGCATGTCAGCTCAGCAGGGGACTTCATAATATCAAATTATTCCCATTGACAGTGGAGCTGCATATTATTAGCATGCTAGTGGAGACCTTGACTATAGCGCAACCTAGTGGTTGCATTAAGGAATGCAGCAATTTTAATTTTTGCCCTAACCCACCCATCCGGTACACACCCACCCCCACCCCCCAAAGTTAATTTTGTGGAAATCTAAATACACAAAGGCCATTTGTAGCTACAGTGCAGGCAGACTGTGACACAGTGGCAGCTGTAAGGTATGTTAGCTACAGGACCTACACAAGCAGGCATGTGTACAAATGCTGCAATGGGCGTGTTAAGACAAGGCCATTTCAGCCACTGGAGCGGATTTCTCCACACGCCACAGAGACAAGCCCGACAGCCACGATTCGCCACGCACGCTCTGCTCCGGGGGGTGTCAGCCTGCTCTGCCGAGATAAGCAAGAGGAGAAAATGAAAATGCAATGGAAGAGAGCCACTGCTCCTGCCTCTGGCCCCATATCTCTAGCGCATGTGTGCTGGGAGGCTGTCTGTGTCCACATGTAATGCACAGGGGACACGCAACACCATCAAAGACGAATGTCCCTCATTGTCACCTTTCAGCTTCTGAGACTTCACTTTCCTATGTTTTTGTTTCGTCAAGCCCATCAAACGTGTTGTTAACAGCAAAGCAATTCTTGAGGATTTTTAATTGCTCTCAGGGATAATTTCCCTGGTACATGGTTAATTATGTAATGTGTTGACAAACTGATCAATGGGAAATTTTGGCAGACTTGGGATTTTTTGTTGCTCTGCTGCTCCACCTGCTGGAGCTGATGTGCTATCACAAGACAAATTTGGGTAGGAGCAGTGAAGCTTCTCCTTTTTATGATGTCCGCCCAATCTCTTGTTTTAAGTGCCCTTTACATCCCCTTTACCACTAGAGAGCGCCACATTCGCAGAGATGGCTCATTCAGAACAAAGCACACTGCATTGAAGCATATAAATGCTTTCTTGGTCCATTGACTGGAGAAAATGGGTGACCCTTACACTTTTAAAAAGGTGTTGTCCTCTGTGTCTTTGTGCATGTTGCTGGTGTGGGTGCTGACTACCTTTGTTTGTTTCACAGCAATCAGGGAGGATGGGATGCCAGGAGGGAGAAACAAGAGCATTGGACCCGTCCAGGTAACAACTCGCTGTCTGTCTCTATTTTTCTGCCACTCTGTGCATCAATGCTGGGTTGCTTCTCTATGTATCAGGGAGAGGTATTAGATCTTCATTTAGGTATTTTCTGACATTGTGTATTGCAAATGCTACACCTGTTTTGGCTAACTTAATGTTCCATTGATGGAAGTTTTTGGCAAGTCTAGGAAGAAACACAGATGGTTTCCCATGGTAGTGTCTGTTTTTCTCCATGTTACCATATGTACCTGTCCTTCCTTCTGACTGGCATTTGCTTTTTAACATCCATGTCCTAACATTTAATGCTGAAAATGAGTAATTAACCAAGTGTCAGGAAATATATTGGTTGATCTGTATATACTGGGGAATAATGGAGCATTCCTCCTGATTGGGTACGGCTTTCTGCCAGTGCAGGTGGACGAGGACCCTTTTCTTCATATGCCTTTTCTTTAACAGAGGGGACTGAGGAGGTGGAATAGGTGGGAAAAGAGCCTTGGTATTTAAACAACATTTGCCACACTTGATTTCAGCGGAGTGTGAAGGAGAGAAATGGGCAGCGTCAGACGGCTTGTCCATTTCATCGATATAAATGCTGCTCCAGATTCTTTCATTAAGACACCCAACAAAGCCTCTGTACCACTGCAGAGAGCACCTCATCCTTTCCATCATTAATCCATATTTGACCCCTACTTTATCATATTAATTCTGAGGATTGTGTCTGTGTTTGTGTGTCATTCTTAAAATGCTCAAGTATTTCAGACTGGCTGTTGATAAGATTCCCCATATAGTGTAGCTTTTCTGAAAGCTCTAGCCGCCTTCCTGGGTTGATGCTTGTATTCGTGGTTCTCTCAATGTGAGTGGCCTTGTGCTGTGCTGGCTTCAGCTATCTCAGATAAAGCAGCTCTGCCCTCCTGTCATCTTCATTGTTACAGAGGGTTAACTCATTAGTTCTAATTGCTATTCAGGAGCATTGAAAAAAAAAACACCCAACATTAATAGTAATCTTGAGCCTTTCAGAGAGAGCGAGCAGGCACATTTAGAGACGAGGGAAGCATGGCTGTAGTTGAGAATTGTCAGAGGAGGAGAAAGATGTGGTCGTCAGAGGACAATGATAAAGAAAGTCTCTTTGTGGCTTTTGTAGCTCGTAGCATCTCTTGGCAGAAGTGTTTCCCTCTCTGGGGGAGAAGATGCCGACGTGGGTGCACCCATTGTTCTTGTTTTAATTGGTTATCTTCTACTGAGAACACATTGCAAGCTGGGTATTGATTCACTTTTCCTGAAGATGTACAGAAAGCTGCCCCGTATAACATCTAGGGGCAAAGAAAGAGCTGAAACTGAATCTGAGATTCAGATTCTCATGTTTTTTTTTTTTTGGTTCTGTTCTGTTTTTTTTTTACAAAGCAATTTTAGAATGCAGACCAAAACAATAATCAAAATGAACAATATCATGCACCTTATCATGCACCTCAGTCTGCTATGTTTGACTTATAGCTGAATGGTTATGTTTGAGTGATTTATTGGTGTGCAAGATCTTACTATGTGTAAGTTACATATGGCAATGTGTTTGTGTTTGTGTGTGTGTGTGTGTGTGTGTGTGTGTGTGTGTGTGTGCATGACAGATTTCGGATGAGGAAATTGAACGAATCATGTCAGGACAGGAGTTCAAGGAAGAGGCCAGCCTACCGGAGCATGCCTGGAGCAACAATGGTGACAGTGACCACAGCTCTCCTGGCAACGGTGTCTCCGAGGGCAACCAACCCTCTCCAGTGTCCACCCTTTCATCAAAGTGAGTTGGTCTTCTTAACTTTGCAACTAAAGGGGCCAGCACAATCTATGAACAAAAACGTAAAATTGACTTGATGCAATATTACCATGGACACTCTGGTCTTCTCTCACATACTGAGATCTCATAACCGTGACCATAGTTGTTGCATAAAATATTTCTGTGTAATGTGTGTTACAAAATTGCTTTAGGCCAATGTGATGGAAATCGCATTTTTAATCTGCATTATGCACTGTGGTAATGCCCAGGAGTCTTATTGGATATTATAAACAGAAATATGAGGTCATGGGTCCAAACTGCATCGTTTTTGAAGATGTGTTAAAACTGTTACTGCTGCCTCTTGACAGTCGTTCCGTGGAGATGAATGGGTACACGGCTGCACTCAGGGACCAGTACATGGGCACGCCCGTGTCCTCGCACTACCAGTTCCTGCCGCACCTTTTCAGCTACGCTGCCCAGTCAGGCCTGCTGCCTCCCCAGCCCCGTAGCCTGTACCCCCAGTCACAGACCCTCATCTCACAGCTGGTGGCAGCTGAAGACCTGGCACCCCTGGGCACACCCATGCTGATTGAGGATGGGTGAGTGCCAGTGCCTGCGCATCTGCCATGTCTTCATGCATACACTTCTGAGCCAGCCATGTAGCCAAATGGTCTTATTCAGTGAAACTAACAAAGTAGCCATTGCAAGACATTTAGTATATATCATAGTAGCTGCATCCAAAAGAGCCTGTATATATTAAGTAGGAGTTATGTATCAAATACGCATCAAGCCAAAGCATGTTTAATGAAGCAGCTTAGTTTAGACACCTCGATGAAAGGGAAGACAGCCAATGTCCCATGTGCAAGTTGGAATCTCTAGCTGTCTAGTTAATAGTCTAGTTTTATTGAGTCAATTATTACCACCCACCTGAAAATGGTGGTGCTCTGTCCCATATGTAACATAGGTCCTATTTTGAGCTGCAGAGTACTCTTGCGTTTGTGGGCATTGATGTGATGTGATATATTGATTTACTAATGTGTTTGCCTGATTTCTGCCCCCTCATTGTGACATTCAGGTACAAGGTGACACAGGTGGAGCTGTTTGCACTGCTGTGCCGGCTGGCAGATGAGCTGCTGTTCCGGCAGATCTCCTGGATTAAGAAGCTTCCTTTCTTCTGCGAGCTGTCCATCGAGGACTACACCTGCCTGCTGAGCTCCACCTGGCAGGAGCTCATTCTCCTTTCCTGCCTCACCATCTACAGCACACAGATTTTTGGGGACCTAGCTGACGTCACTTCCAAGTACACGCCCTCTGATGATGAGCTGCAGGGGTGAGCAGTGGTCTTTTTACTTTCTGAGACAGGTGTGATGGGAAAGGGAGGTTTCACAAGCCTGGTAGTGTCCAACGCTGCCGTGACATGTGATTTCATCACTGACTGTCATGAAACATTCAAATTTTGCTGTACGAAGAAAAAGCCCCGTGATTTATTTAAATCCATGAGTTACAGATAATAAAGGCATACGGCTGCCTATTTTGCAGTCCATTGAAGAACTTCTGTTACACATTGTCCCTTACACAAATATTGTGCTTGTAGGCTTTGAGCTGCTTTGCTTTAATGGTGCTATTGAACCGCTAGCCTCAGACCTCTACAAGGATTAATAAGACTGTAAACTAACCTCAGATAAAGAGAATTGGTTTGGGGTGAGGTAGGTAGGCAAGTAACTCCAATACCCAATCAGGTGGAGTTTCATACTTTGAAGATGCCTTGTCCACAGGGTTGTTGCCTAACAGCCATTTATTAAGCTTCATGGTAAAGAAGTAGTAGGCAGGGGGGCAGAAGAGATGTCCAATAAAGATAAGATGACCATTTATTGATATCAGCTTTCAGATAAGCATTTTATAAGAGTATGTTTCACTTCACGAATGAATTGTGCTCCTTACTGCAATAAGGGTGTCATAAAAGAGTCGAGTGCCTTTGTAACAGCTCCAGGGCAGTTCCACTCCATTACTTACCATTATCTCAGTTCTCTTTTTAGTTTTTATCAGCCCGCTGTCATTTATTGATTTTGGAATCATGCCAGAGATATCACCTTTATAAGGAATAAATCCAAAGGAGGGTTGCTAGTACTGTCTGGGAAAATATAAAATACAGGTCTATTACAGATTGGAGAAAGGGGGTGTTTTTCTGTTACGTGTAAATTAGGCTAGAATTGTCCAACCCTTTCCCAGTTTCTACTCCTAATTTTCTTCCAGGATTTATAGCCGTTTGCAGTTCTCGGTCATGATGCCAGTTCATCCCCGCTCCAGAACTAACGGGGGTGATTTAGAGGTTCAGCGTCTGACCACATAAGCAGGAGTTCAAAGCCATTACACCGTTTAAGAAATATTTCAGGATTTAAAATTTGTCTAAAGAGGTGGGGGTTGGGCAGGTCTGAAATTGAGATTTATGTGAGGAGACTTTTCGCTTGACCGTGTTTAAACCTGCTCCCTGAAAAACCTGTGTCCATGTTTAGATTGGTGTAAGTCTCGGCCCTTCTGCTCCTCATCACTCTTTACAAAATACTTAGGAACAGCTATTCTCCCACGGGGTGTCCGTCACTTTCTCTTGATATTTTCTTCTTTGCTGCTGACTATTCAGCTGCCTTCTGATGTTTCAAACTACTTACATTACCAAACTTAATGATTCTTTGTTCTCTTCATGGCTATATCTCTGGCAGTGTCCTTCAGGAGAGTCCATTAAAAGCATCTAATAGAATGTGGCCTTGTAGCCCAGCTGTTCTTATTGACTGCGATGAGACAGTATGATTGTCACTGCTCTGTTGGGGAGGGAGGAAGGTATTGCTTGTCTGGGCCTGAGAGGTCCGGACCCTATTCCCTTTTTGGGGCAGGCGTGGGGGTGTGGGGGAGCACTGTCCTGGGACAGTGTGGGGGCGAGAATGATACCACCTGACGCTTCATCGGAGAGTACGCTTGGAGGTGCAAGCTGTAGGCTGGCTGAGAGGCCCATGAAAAGACAAGGGTGGAGGAGGAGCAGGCATTGTGACAGCCAGCACGTTTTTACACCTGAAGTGGCCTTGACACCAGCCCTGACCTAATCAAACAAAGGTTTTGATTGAGAACAGGGAACCGCACACGCTCCCAGCTGACAGGCAGAGACCAGAGAATCACCAAGAGCAATCTGCCACATGACTGCTTTATTCTACCAGAATTTTATCAATTTTTCTCATTTGTGTGTTTTTTTTCTGCCCTTGCAGATTCAGTGAGGATGGCATGGAGGTGATGGAGAGGTTGATATACCTGTTCCGCAAGTTCCACCAACTGAAGATCAGCAATGAAGAGTATGCCTGCATGAAAGCCATCAACTTCCTTAACCAAGGTAAGAAGGCCAAGCATTGCCTCTACCCTCTTACGTTCATCCATTTGATCTTTACCAGGTGTTGTTCTAAGCTTGTTCAAGTCAGCACTGCTGGTGTTGGATGTTGTTCATCTTGCATCAGTGAATACTTAGGAATTACTTTGGTGCGCTATTTTGTGTTTTCATAGTGAACACAGTGAAAATAAATGTAATTGTTTTTTGAAACACACAGTTGGTGTGAAGAACATCATAGTGCTTATAATCATGCTTCTCTAAGCCACCTAACCCCCTTTCCCTTGGTCCTGTCCTGACTTAGATATCAGAGGGCTGACCAATGTGTCCCAGCTGGAGCAGCTCAACAAACGCTACTGGTACGTGTGCCAGGACTACACAGAGTTCAAGTATCCCCACCAGCCCAAACGCTTCCCTGAGATCATGATGTGTCTGCCAGAAATCCGCTGCATTGCAGGTGAGAGGGCTGCAACAAGGCAGGAGACAAGGGTTTCACACAGGGCATACAATCAATAATGTGCCTTCTTTTGTTTTGTACAGATTGTTAATAATTAAAATTTGCTTGTACCACTGCCCTACATATAAATGGCCTTTACACATAGCTTTCTAGTCATGTAAAATAATAGTACAGTGATACTAAATGTTATTTATTGAGCACCATTCCAGCAGAATAGCAAATAAAGACAAGAACCTATCAAGAACAAGAGATGCCCAACACACCCTGTCTATGTGGCAAATATGCCTCTGATTGTCTTCAGTCTGAGGTCCCGTCTGAATGAGGAGTTTGTGGTCAAGTAAAGAAACTGGAGGTAGAGGGAGGAACAGTCTGCTGGTTTCTGCACTCACAAACAATGCAACCTTTCTACATTTTAGGGAAGCTGGTGAATGTTCCCTTGGAACAACTCCCCCTACTGTTCAAAGCAGTCCTGCACTCCTGCAAATCTACCCTCAACAACTTCAGGGCTGCGAGCTCTCCATGTGTAACCACAGGTTCTGCCCCTGGGAACTGAGTCACGCCCCATCCCCCCGAAACCCACCATCTAACTGAAGAGGGGCCGGAGAGGGACTGCACCCCCTTTTTGTGAATGTGACAAGCAGCTATTTTTTACTATTGTTTCTTTTTATATTTATTACACGACAGAGCTGAATGTATGATGAGCTACACAGTGCACGTACTTCTGTACAAAACAAAATGCACAAAAAAATGCATCGGTCTTTGCAGTTTACAAAGTGTGTAACCAATTGTGAAATGTTACAGTGTTGCCATTTTTAGGACTAGTTTTTATAGATATATTTTATTTCTTTCTGAATAGGGGCAGATATATAAGAAAAGAATTGTGTTTTATTGAAAGACTACCTCAGGAATGTGTTATTGATATTTCAGGAACCCTTTTCACTTTTTTTGGAAAGTAGTAACAATCCCCAGTCTAAAATGATATCTTCATCAATGTTCTTTTGTTCATAATCAGCTTTGAAGTATTAGGAATTTTGCCACATTGTGGTTCTGAATCAGTGTTGTTTCTTAGTTAGTACCAAAGATTGCTGTAGCTCCCAGCAAAGCAGTTACCAGTACATTACCAAGATATTGAATTTCCCACTGTTTTCAAACATGTGTACATGTATATGACTCTAGTTCTGTGTGACACAGTGGTATATGGAACATTCTGTGTTGTTTTATGGGAAAACCCAAACTTTAGAGGGCTTTTCACTGCTCCACAATATTGCCCGGATATCTGTGTTTCAGAATGTGTGTGCATATGCTTGCATCCCGATACATGGCAAATCTTCAAGCCTTGATTGACCAGGAAGCAGTTCAAATATAGGGTTATGACCTCATCAGTCTTGAGGATGTACTACTTATACAAATGTGCAGGAAAACATTTTTTAAGCTGGAACTCATGCCAAATTGGCAGCGCGATATTAAACCGGTGTGAACAAACTACTCAAACTGGGGGAAAGTATACATTAGAAAGGTGACACAGTGGAAGCTTCCAGTGTCAAATTGAAAGCCAATCAGATCCATTAGTAATTTATTCAGTGTTTTAGATAAGATTTTTGATTATATTTTAAATATGCTTAAACATTTATATATTGGTGCGGCTGAAGTGTTGAGTGTGTGACTATTGAAACCATGCTTCCCTGAGTCCCAGTTCCTCCACTGGCGTGCACAGTTCTACCTCATTACACTGAAGAAGTTTACCTGAGTATTCAGGACCTTCACATGAAGAGAAAAAAAGAATACGGGTATTTTATACAATCCTAGACTGGGGACAAGGGGGAATGAAGGGGGAAGGGGGTGTTCTTTTTGAATATTTTTTTGACCAAAGTTTAAAAGTGTTATGCCAAGTGTTTTCAGGTGACCCCTTTTGTGGGGAGTGGCAGCACTGAGCTGATGATGTGTGTCAATTGATGAAGGACCGTGAATTTAAAAAAAAATTAATACATAATTTTAAAAAATTCTGTGCTCACATGCAGAGTCCCCCTATGGCCTGCCTGTGGAGTGATCGCTGCCCTGTTCTTTGCCATTAGGGGATTTTAACAGTGCCTTGTCATACTGGCCACAGGTTCTTAGTTGCTGTATGGGTGCTGTGTGGCTCCAGGCAGTATGGGACTGATCTGAGAACAGTGCTGGATAAGCCACTTTTCCTTTGAGGATATCAATTTCTAGTAAAGGCAGAATGTGGTGGCATGCCAGCTGTGGATGAGAGCAAACCAATGGCTAAGAGGGGTTTACAATGTGAGGCCAGAGAGTCAAACGGCTCGGATCATGCTCTTTTTTGGGGATTACCATGGCTGTGATGCAAGACTCATTTTGAGTGACAGCAAAGAGGCCCAGGGCTCCAGGACTGACAGACTTTGCAGGCTTATAAATGGCAAGAGACAGATATGCACACTGCTTAAAAAGCCATGCAATATTGTTTTGCATTTTTGCTGACATTTCAGAAAATCTAAGAATGTCTGAGATTTTTCAGCCGTTATCAAGTATTACATTTTGCTTGTTGAGACTAGAGCGATTTTATTTTTAATTTTTGGGGGAAACAATTTCATTTTCTACAGCCTCACAATGATTCTTAATCTGTTGTTGAAATATGTGGGCCAGGTGTGTAGGGACATGGTTTGAAGTCAGGGTGGAGCCAGGGGACAGGCATGTCACTCAACCCTTGTGGCATAACAGTGGACATGTCCTGTTTTGGGCAATGTGCCCACCCACACACCTACCTCCAGGGCTGTCTTTTTTATCTCTCAAGTCCTTATCGACTTGTGTCTAAACAGGGTAAAGTGAGTTTTTTTTTTTTTTTTTTTTTTTTGTATTGCATTTGGAAGTTACTCAAATATCACTAAGCTGATGTACACGTAGATTTAGTAACTGTAGATTTTAGCACACTGTAGGTCTTTTTTATAGGAGGTGGTTGTTTTGTTTCTTTTTTTTCCAATTTTTTGCTTTGTTGTTTTTTTTGTGGGGAAGGGGGTAGGTTGTGGTTTGAAGGGATTTTTAAAAACGTTTTACAATATCAAATACAAAAGTTTTGTCACGGGAAAATAACAAATTGAAAAGCTTGGTTCACATTTCAGAGTGGGGATAATGAATGTTGGAGGCACCGCTCACCTGTCCTTGGTGTTAGTCAGAGTAGTCCACAGTGTTTGAATTTTTCTCAGATTGCATTGGCAGCATGTGTAGATTGTAGATTCAGACAGTCTGCTGTGGAGTCCGGCCAGGCTGGAAGGCAGAGTTGCAAAGGAACAGGAAGAGAGCCGGCTTAGAAACGGCCATGACAAAGCCTCTGTGGAATGCATTTACCATCGCTTTCCCCATTGAAGACATTCCAAAAATGCTAAATATATTTTTGAAAAAAAAAAAAATGTTTACAATTTGCACCAGACAATGATTAGCAAGCAACCATACCAAAGTTGTGGCTCTGCTATGCCATGCTTTCATGTGACTCACGCCAAACTGGGTGAAGTTATTTCTCCAGGGCCAGTGTGTGTTGTCACAGCCTGTTGGAGCATCCACTGCCCTTACCCAGAATACAAAGCCTTCTTACATTCTACAACGCGTTGTTGCTTACTACCCTAGTGAAGTGGCGGAACCTTATTGCATTAATTTTACCTTCTTCAGGTCTTTTTTTTTTTAAGAATTATATGCTTATCCTTGTATTGATAGTTATTGTGGATGTTTTGGTTTTCAATTTATTTTCAGCCCCATTCTTTAATGTAATTTTGGTAATTCCAGTTCTATGAGAAAACTGTTCAATGTCTAAAGATATAATCTCAATTTTTTTGACAGTAATAGCCAAGAGATCCTACCCTTGATCATGTAAATGTAATTCATGCTGACTGGTGACTTCTGATATAAACACAGTCATGTGTGATGGTGACAAATCCTCTGAATGGGGCTTTCTGCTGGTCAGGGGTGCTCAGCTTGTGTGGTGCCCAAAAGCTCAGGGATTAGTACTTTTAAATGTGACCTCCTAGAAAGCCCTGCCCAGTGGTTTTGGTGACCCCTGACCTGACTGAGGTCAGATTGCTACATCAAGTCATTATGCTTGTTTTGTAAAGGTCTTCAGTAGCAAGGAGTGCACTGAAGTCTATGCCTGTCTCTCCAGCTGAGATTTAGTACTACTGAAAACTGCTGCAGTACGATAACCAAAATGGCTGGTATATGTCTGCCAGCTCTCTCTCTCTCTCTCTCTCTCTCTCTCTCTCTCTCTCTCTCTCTCTCTCTCTCGCTGTCGCTCTTCTCTCTCTCTCTTAGAATTACTTATTTTTTGTTTTGTCTTTTCCTTAATTTGTGGAATGTGTCTTCACAGTTATTACCTTTTTTATCAGTTGCAATTTCTACACCAAAACTACCTCTTATATGGTTTGGGAAAGTGCTGCTTACTTCCCTGAAAATAATGATGTAAATCTTATTTATTGGTTTTTCTGTACCAATATCTCATTGCATGTGTCAAACACTCTACTCCTCCATTTCCTTACGTAATTTTGTCATTTTCTCTCCGCATTCCTTGTTAGAGATCTTTGAACAGTTATTCTCATCTTATGTTTTTTTTTTATTGCTGCTTCAAATGCTAACCACAGACTATGCTGACTTATGTTCACATACTTTTGGGCAGAGCCACTATATACCATGTCTTTCCTTTCTTTATGATTGGTTCTCTCACCAAATTGATAAATGATGGTGCTCACCCTTCTCCTGATCAAATGGTCCAATGATCACATTTTCTTACAGTGCAATTGTTCGTTTCTTTCATTATGTCGGAAGCTTTCATGCTGTTGGGCCTTGTTCACTTGGTGATTTTAGCCACTCTTTCTCTGTTGTGTTGATATTATTTCTATGCACAAGTTCTTCTTGGTAGAATGTAAGAGAGCAGAGGTAAACCAGCTGGGCACATCTTTGTTCTTACTGTAATCAAATAATTACTCATATTTTTGGTAATTTTGCTTATTCTTGTGACTATACTGTTCCACTAGATTATAATTATCCCATGTTGTGCTATCCAGTTAATCATGCCAATACTGCTTTAATTAACTTTCTATGAGACTCAGAATGTAAAATGCATTTCAGTGATAATGTCCATAGCCTTTCTAACTAACAGTACCAACAGAAGGTGCTGATTTTAAGAATGGAACTATTCAATATTAATGTTGCTAATGTTGAACTGCTTGTAAATGATTTTCAATTTGAATGTAATTCTTGACAGATAATTTTTTTCTTATTTCCCTTTCTCTTTCCTGTTTCAACTCAATTCCATCTGTTGTGACACTTTTCAGCCAGTCAGCTTTCTTTTTATAGTCTGTTACGGGTACACTGATTGGTTGTTGAAAGAAATAGTGTCAATAAAACCGCAAAAATGAGTGCTAGAGCAAGCTGATAAGTACAGTATATAATAATCTGGTTCTAATTGATGGAATGGGAGAAATCATGAGGCCGTTGTACACCAAGGCCTTAATTGGAGATACAGTGCTGGCAGGAAAGTAAACATGTTGAGTCTAAGACAGGTAGAACAAAAGAAACCCTTCTTACAACATACCACTAAAATGCATTTAAGAAAGAAAAGTTCACCTCAATATCCTGCATAGCATGAAAGAGAGGCTCCCCATGGAAAAAAGTATTACCTTTGTACTGGTAAAAAGGCAACTATGAGGAGATTTGACAGAGATATGTTATGTCTAACTTTGAATGTTAAAACAAGAGGTAACCTACTGGGGAACCTGTATTTTCAACTGCCAGATGTTATCCACCTTCAGTGTGTAGGATAAATGATAAAATTGTCAAGGACCCATTTTGACTGGGTTCATATTGTTATATGTTGAAATGTACTCTTGCTATTTGTACTTCGGGTGCTTCACGTATCCGAAGGGGTGTTTCTTACCATCATGGCTTTGTGGACAGCTTTCTTCTGCCCTTTTACTTTTACTACCTGTGAAAAATGTGACCATTAAGTGTTGAAAAAGCATGTTTAGTATGTATTAGGACTTGAAATTAAATAAATGTGAACCTTATGCAACTGTGGGACTGCTGTCGCTTTGTGTTTTTATTTTGACTGTAAAAGTCAGCCTTTCTATTAAATAACATCTTCTAAGATTACTGTCAGATCTGTAGTGAAAACAAGTGCACTCTCCACTCCCCTATTCAGTCGGACATGTTGCATAAAAAACTAAGTCACCTTGTTATCTATTCCCATATCTGAGGTGTTCTATACAAGCAGATTTAGGACTCTGGTGAGAAGTGTTTTGAGGGATATCCACACAGGCATGCAGGCACACACACACACACACACACACACACACACACACACACACACACACACACACACACACACACACACACACACAGGCATATTTATCAAGTCAGCAGATTCTCAGTGTGCCTAAATGGCCTAATCTGACTGGCCCTGACCCTAAACCAAACCACCCCCAGGCCACCTCATCGGCTGTTTGCCACTCTCAAGAAACCCTATCATTCACACAAAAACAAACAGTTCCTGAGCACAACTTCAATATGGGACTGCACATTTGCACATTTATTTTGGGCAACAATCATCCTTGTGACTAATAGTAATTGTAAAGGGGGTGGGGGGGCGGGGAAGGTCCCATCAGTGTCAACATCTAATAATATTTATCCAGAGATAGCAGCCTTTCATAAAGTCCCGGGACTTTATATAAAGAGAAACAAAGTCAACCTAATAAATAAAGGCACTAAGCCAGACTTAAACTCAACGTGTGACAGCTGCATCCGGCCATGGTCCCCTCCTCTTCCTGTGGACTGTGCTGAGCGGGAGGCTTTTTTTATCCTGTGGCTCTCCTCCATGGTGTCGAAGCGGTCCCAGGACAATGGATCGCTTCCCTCTCTCATAGAATATGGCACTGGACCAGGAGCTAGAGGGGAATCCCTGCCTCCTGTCTGTTGCTGTAGAGGACTGAGCTTTCACATAAGCTGTCAGAACATTACACAACCTATTCCACTACTCATACTGTTCCGAATATTTTTTCCTCCTTACAGTTCTGTCATTGGTCATCATTGTTTCTGATTGAAACTGATTAAGAGAGAGTAGGAAAGGAAGAGGAGGAAGGGCACTTTCTCTGTGTTTGCTGTACCAAGAACTGCTCCTGCACACAATTTTTTTTCCCCCGGTCAGCTGCAGTTCTGTCCTGAGGAGGATGTCCTTCCTCTTCCTCATTCTCCCCAGCAGTTCAAGTGGCTGCAGGGAACAGTGGTATTTATGGCAACTGAACATAATTATTTGGGGGTATTTCTGTAGCCTATAGAAGAGATCTGTGCTCTGGTTTCCTCAAAATAGTCTTATCCTTGTTAGGCTAAGAACAGCAATTGGAACAGGATAAGAAAATAGCCATTTTATTTATTTATAAAGCACCCCTTTTTCCATGGTAAATAACATTTTCAATGAATTTAATGGGCCTATTTATATTTTATCATTTCTATTTCTGTTTTATGTGCTCCTGAACCTTCACAGAAATTTCTGCAAAATTTGGTACAATATAAATATTAAATATTGTAAGTGAAAGGGGTCTCAAACAATATTTATGTGATGGTGTTAACTTGAAACATTTGGCTTATGTACTTTTATTGTACAGTAATTCTAATACTCTCCAGTCTGAGGTAGGTCCCAAAAGTAAAACAGCTTATGCTTCTTACAGTTTTTTTGGATGGCTAAAACATCTAATGGAGGCTCTGCTTGGCTTTGCAGCACCATTGATTCTAAACTGACGTGTATATGTCCCTCAAAATGATATTGTTCTTTCCAAAATGCCCAATTACATGGTGCACAGTGGAGCTCTCATTGACCTAACTAGAGCCTAAAGAGAAGGACAGAAACAGCCGAAGAACAAGGGCTTTATTGCATTATTCTTTATGCAGGAAATGTCTAGCTGTATGAATGGATAACATGAAAGAAGTGTCTGTATTATAAGTTGGTCTGGATGGGTGTGCTATTTATGGATTTAGCTGATAAATTAATTGAGTCAATCAAGGCTTGTTCCACAACCAGTGAGAATCCAAGAACCCCCAGTCTACTGAAACCCTCAGATCACCATGTGATGGCTTTATACTATCCATTTATAATACTATCAATAATCATTTATCGGTAAAGGTGCCTGAGTTACATAATTGTAGAGTG
This sequence comes from Albula goreensis, assembly GCA_022829145.1. NCBI lineage: Eukaryota > Metazoa > Chordata > Actinopteri > Albuliformes > Albulidae > Albula > Albula goreensis. The sequence goes on along the minus strand of CM040744.1, from coordinate 27,867,522 downwards.
ATGGCAAAGTATTTATATGAGGATGAAGATTTTTTTTCATGGGGAAGGATGTATTCCTCACTGTTGTAGAATTGCTTATTTTTTCTATCAATGAAGCACAGTTGAACTGAACTGAGTGAGGAGAAGCAAGACACTCCTGTATCTGAGCACCAGTGATGCTGTCCCTCTTAAGTTATTTGTGATTGGCTGATTCACAGCCGTCACAGGGACAACTGATTACATCATACCCGTTAACCTGACGTGGGGTGGGCCATGGGTGCATGGCACATTAATTATCCCTCCCAAGGCTGTACTTTGAGCACTTTGACAGGTTGTTCTAACACAACCCCCCACCTTTATCCCCGACCTTCACTCAAGGCTGAAGGTGTGGGTCCTCTCTAAGCTTTCTCTCCATGGCTCCAGGTCATAAAAGAGACATTCTTCTGATGTATGGCCTGCAAGCAGGCAGGAGATTGTCTTACCGGCATTGTGATGTCATGACAGCATTGTCATGGCTCAGTAGCATTGTGATGTCACAGGAGAACATTGTTGTATGGCTTGCTGTCTGGAGTCAGAGCCATTGATAGAGAAAAGTACCATATGAAAATATTATGATGTCACAGCAGCCCATTGCTGCTGTTTCTATGTGTCTGGTACCAGACACCATCTAACAATTGCTCTAATGTATTTATGAAATGTATTCCATTTTGTAAAATGCCAACCATTTGAGGGAAGGGTGATAACACAATACTAACAAATGTACTATACAAAGAAAATATTATTAGAAGTATTTCAGAAGTTTTATCCATTAACTATATTATAGCATTAGACACACAGAAAGGGCTATATTAATAGAGTCTTTGTCACTCAGTCAGGAAGATATGTCTTTGATTTTCTGTACCATTGGGATCTGGCACCTTTAAATCACTTGTAAGTCCTATTTGTGAGTCACGTGAAAAGGTTTTGGGCTTGTTTTCTTCAAAACAAAGCCCTGGATTGCTCTCTACACATGTTTAATAAGTTATGGTAACACATAGGCAAACTTTGTAATGCTGTGCAACATTATAGTAAATTAGGCCCTCTCCACTTGCGGGTAAGATAGCAACCATGGCAAACAGAAAAACAGTGCACTTGTTTCTTGTCTCTTGCACTGTTGAAATGGCAGCATCCTCAGAAAATTCCACATTGAAAAAAAAAAAGAATTCTAACTTCCCATCTGAGTGAAAATGGCTTGAATGGGACATGTTGTTTTGTCTCTTTTCACAATGCCAATACATTGTGATTATCATTGTAATGTATCATGCAAAGCATTTGCCTGTTGAAATGCAGTCAGCCATGCTAACAGGAGTTGTTGAGTGTACAGAAATGCTGGTATATTATTTTGGCAGCTGTTCTTGTACAATGCCATTCTTTGAACCCTGGGACATGGAAAGTCCTCTTATCAGAACTTTGTGTTTATAATTCCCTGAAACAGATAATCCAGAAGCATCAAAAGAAGATTACAGACCACAGGCTGAACACTTCGATTGAAATACCCAGATAATGGTGGCCTCCCAGACAGCACATCTAACTGAATCCTGACTCTGCTGGTACTGACTGTGACCAAGAGTCCTGCAGGGTGATGCTGTCTCAGTGTTAGTTTGTGAGTGTGCTGATTTACCAACTCCATCTTATATTGTTTTTATCATCCTATTGCTTTGTAAGACTCACAGGTTCAAAACTAACAACAATGCAACGAGGTTTGTACATTCACACAATATTCAGTTGTAACAGAATTCTGTTTACGAGATAGTGTATACATTATTTGTATTGTATTCTATTTTGTTGTGCTGCATCAAAGTAATCCCTTGGGTTCCTGTCAAGCTTATCATTAGTTAAAGAAAGTTAAAGATCCTGTTTCAGATGTGAAGTGATGAAAGGTGTTTTTCACCTTCCCCTTCTGCAACAGCACCTGAATCCGCTGGACTTCAGTCCCACCAACGTCATTACTGAAGCAAGCCCAAGGTCAGGGCCACCTCCCAAGTGTTGAGGGATGACCCCACTGTGTCACATCTGCTGTGCGGAGCCCACATGCCTGGCGTTGGAGAGTGGGGTGAGGAGGGGGGCCTATCAAACAGCACAGAGGAAGTGGGAGAAACAGCAGAGGAATGCAAGGGAACAAGGTTACATCCATCTGGAAGCCCATCAGCTGGAGGAGGTACTTCAGGGAACGGAGTGACAGGGGGAGAGAGCAAAGTTTGTGTGTCAGGGCCGAGGGGAATGAGAGGAGTAAGGAGCTGCAGGGAGATGGCCAGTCCTGCAGTGCGGGCGGGTGGGGGAAAGGGGTGGGGGCAGGACCACACCTGTGGAAGACACGCTCCAGGAACGTGGCAGAGAGGACAGACTCAGAAGGGAGGCAGATAAGCACAAGTGGACAGCCATACGCCTTCTCACATCAAGGCTACAGACGGCCCTACTGCCTGCTAATCACTAACCCCTTTTAATGACCTGCTTTCTTCACTCTGAGGGTGGTTTGGTTTCTGTCTTGTTTTTGTTCCCTCTAAAAGATATAGCTTGAAAACTATTAAAGAAATATTTATTTATATGCATATTCTACATATAGAATATACATATAAAATACATATACATATAGAATACATATAGAGCACTCTTCATTTACTTACCATGCTCATTATGACAATACATAGCATTGCTCAATACAGAGCATTAGAGCTCATGCTTAATTAGAACTCACTTCTCTATAGAATCAGAGGTGTTTATTAGTGTGTAGTATGAAAGAATACTCTGAGGAAATGAATTGAAATAATCAGTCCATAACTATGCCATTGAAGCCTGTATCTATGAAAAATTCTATATTGAAAATGGACATTGTTTTTTTCCTTATATTTTCCATGCTGTGTAACATAACACGAAAGAATGAAAACATGTTCTTGCTTTTTATTCATCATCTATTCGTGATCATATTACATCTTTTCATTAAACACATTATGACAGATTTATGCAAACATAGAGCATGGCTCAACACAGCTCCAGATCACATAAAGCTATAACAGAATACTGAATATCAGTTATATTTATCATAAATATTTTTATTTTATCAGTCATAGTCAATACAGTGGTACAGTGGGCTGTATTTCGTAATTCCAGAGGATGATTAATTTTCTTACATGCATATAATGCAAACCTTCCCAAAGATTGTGAAATCGACCCTTATCTTCCTTTTTAAAAGCAGTTTGGGGAATTCCCTAAAATAGTTAGATTACAACATTATTTGTAATATTTCTCATCCTTATCAGGTTAAGTCCAGATATTTATCATTTCTGGCATTTCTTGGATGTTCTAAGATCCTTAGTCAAGTCAATATAGTGGCAACCAGCTTCATTAGTTTGAATTATTGAATAAAGTGAACCTAAATCATTTGTATGAAATTTTCTTTCTTTCACTAATATGATTCACTGGATTTATGAGTAAAAAAGGCTACTAAAACATGAAATAATCTTACACACTCAGAAATGTACCCACCAAGAAGTAGTAACCTTGAATATGAATAAGATGGATTTAATTTTGGCACAGCATCTAAACATCTGCTTTCTCTCAGATAATTCCTCAGCAGGAGAGTGTGTCAAAGATGCTTCTCTCAATGTGTGCATTGTGCACATAAATGGCAAATTTGTGCAAATAGTGGAAATTTGTAATTAATTTCTCCTTTCTCCTGATTTTGATTTGATCCCTCAGATGATGCTGTTGAAGTAATAGACAAGAATGGATTTATGTTGGAAAGTTGGCTGAGATGTAACAGCCTTCCTCCACGTGTTTGTATTGCACAGCTCACTTGGATTGTGCCAACTTTCTGCTGTAGGCAATACACAGATGATTTGATGACAGAAGAAATCACGGAATTATAGCAATTAAATGATATCAGTGGCTTATGCTAGAGACCATAATGTCGGTGGTGTTTTTGTCACGGACATTCAGTTAGATAATTGATCCATATTTCTACAACAATAAAATAGGTCAATGCTCATGGAAAAGTATGTGGTTGTTTTATTGGGCCTTTGGTCTTAAATGTCAAGCCTTTCAGAGAACATTTTGAGACTCATTTAATTTCAAGTTCATCCAGAAATCTCCCTTGCTCTCCTGAAATTATTAGATTTTGGTTGTGAAGACGTTGGCAATGACACTCTTCAAATACTGTATATTACGACAATTTAAAAGCAATAAGCTTGTTTTAAATACAACCCTCAAAGTACAAGGCTGAGACAAGCAAACTTAAAACATCAAATGAAATTCATTCTACTATCAGTTAGCCCTTCAATATCACACCCAAACATAGGAAGAATTGTTATTTTCAAAGGAAAAAAAAAGACTCGTCAATTTCAAAGCTGAATTTGAGTCTTTCACGAGGACTGGAAAATTCTTCACCACTTCTATAACCAAGTAATTTAGCTTTTATTTACAATTTGTAACTATGCGAAATGAAGGCAATACTAAAACATTTTTAAGAGCAAGGATGTCTTCGGAAGGTTTACAAGTATCTCCCGTTAGGCGTTACAATAAAGTTATAAATAAATGGGGCGAGAGGAATTAGAACCTCAGCTACAACATTTGAGCTTTGACATTGTATTTACAATACGGAATAAATCTATTTAATTAATTATAGCGAATAAATATATTAATATTGACAAAAGGAAATAGGGAAACACACAGCCTAATTGTAAGTTCACAGCATAGCAGTTCAGGAGGTTAACCTTGTGAAAGCGTATGAGTGTCTATCTTTTCTAGTTCAACACAAAGCAAACTTCACACAAAGACACCGCCGTGGAAGAGGCTGTTTAATTTCTAATATGATTCAAGGGCGAACTACAGCGGCGGCTCACTATTGTATCCCTCCGACAGCGCTGCACACTGGTCGTAAACGTCAATTAGCTTCGGCGCCGCTTGAGGACAGGAGGAGGCGCGTCGTCGCCGTTTTGTTCCCCTGTAATGCGCGACGTCTTTTCTCCACTACCTTTCAAATTACTCTTGCAAGATTAAAAAACATAAAGAAGAAAATAAATCGACACTTCTCAGAAAGGTGTACTTTTTAAAGGATACTCTTTAAAGGAGTATTTGAGAGTTGGATGGCAGAATTCATGCAGTTTAATGGCAAGTTATTTTAGATAGGCATAAATAAGTTATAAACGTTACGTCTAATTTGTTTTCACCGACCACTGCAGTCAGTAATGTCACAGAACGGTATAATTTTCAGAAAGATTCAGACGGTTACCACCTGACCCTATATTGCTTTTCGGATTTGCTGTTCATATTTTTAAAATGAACTGAACGCTTGGTATGGCCTCCAGATTGGGACAATTGTGTAGTTATTGATTAGTTAGTCGTAGATAGGTGACGGTTAGTCGGTCTTCTGTAGTCCTTTATACGGGGTATTTTGGCTATATCTGTGTACTGGAAAGCAAATCTGATTTTTACAATAGTGGAAAAGCATTCTAGTTTTTAAGGATACATGTTTTAACTGTATTTCAGTGAGCGCTTGTTTTTTCTAAATCTGAAGGTTTGGACCGCTCTCACTGACATATGTGTGAATGCTGATTGAGGTTGCTGATTTCTCTAATTTGTGTGTTTTTTTTTTAACTTATGCTGCTTTCATAAAGGAAGTATAGTGGAACTGGTTAACCACTGATCTGTTCCAACGGATTACTAACGTAGGAGTAACTACTGTAATAGCCCCCCAAAATCACCTCCGTCACTGACACTAACAAACCACCAGAGGGCGTAGTTATACAATTATAATATTATTACAGCAACAACTATGAGTTAATTGTATGTTTTTTTTTTTTTTTTTTTAAATTCTCTAATCGCTTGAGGATGGTAGCAGTATTTACTCATATTTATAAAGCATATATATGTTAACTATTACTAAGACATTAGAGATGTTAATGATTGCAGTGTCTTTTATTACTCTGTTGTTGTGTTGTCTTGTTATATTCACCTTAGGCTGCTGAGGTCCACTAGATTAAGATGGCCCAACCAATATTAAAAAAGGACTAAAGAAAAAGTTTCATACACACTGGAACAAAATAATCAATTAAAAGTCTGTTACAATTGAGAAGAGGTACACAAAATAGTTTCCTGCCAAAAAAGTAGACCAAAGATGAAACATTTATGATTTTATCATTTAGACCAGTGTAATTTCAAGCATTTTTTCATTCTTTGTCGGCTGTTGCACTTATGAAAAAACAATACGTTTCCAATATGGTCTTTATATCACATGGAACAAGTATTTGAAAGAATGAAAGGTAAACGCAGGCTGAGCAGTACCAGAGATTTCAACATTTTCTTTTCTTTTTGTATTTTTTTAAGTTCCAGTTTTTCCAGTTTAAGTTATTTTATTTCACATTTATAGCAAATATATGTATGCATACTTGCAAATGTTTATTATGTACATCCAATAATATTTCAGTTGGCAATGCGGAATGGTTAAGGACATGCATGTAGCCCAGGTGCTGGAGAATCTCCTGCACTGATGTGATTGACTTAAGTTGCTTCAGTAAAATATACAGCAATAGAAATGGATATTTACATTGAGCTATATAAATGTACTACTGAGGAGAATGTGTTGTAAAGTAAGTGTTGATAGTCTTCTCATTTGTTAGTTTTAAGTTTAAAAGAACTTAAAAGATCTGCAGTTGATAACCAAAAATCTGTGTACATATATTTTGATTTAAATGCATTTTAGAATTATTTTTCATAAACGCTCAGCCATTAATCTGAAAGTAATTGGAAAGACTGAGTTATGGCTTTGCAACTTTCACCTACATGAAATTTCCAGCTATCTTACTGCACCAACTCCTATTGTTTGAGCTGAAGAAGAAAAACCAAAGAATGCATGGCACAGAAGAAAATACGAAAGCATGAAGTCAAAATAACATGCGAGGCCTGAATCTCATCTTTATTTATTTTAGAAAATATATCTCAGAGGTAGAGACAGTGCACGTCTGAGGCTGGGCTGGGTGGAACTGTAGCCACAGCACACTTGCAAAACAAAATTCATCCTGGAGACAAACACAAGATAGGCCGTTTGTCTCTCCCTCATTGACAGGAGGCCCTTCGGAGTGCCTATATGTCTCCTTCCTCCCCTCGCCTCACCAGTGTTGTGGAAGGCGAGGCGGTTTGTTTTCCAGCACGGGGCTCTATTAAACGGATGTGCAGATAGTGTAATATCTCAGACCTTGGGGCTCTCCTGCATTGAGATGCTTTGGTGCAGGGGGTGGTAGGGGGGTCAAAGGTTGCTAGGCCAAACCGACAAGGAATTCTGTTGAGGGGGTCCATCAGACAAGGTGATCAATAGGGGTCAGTCGCCCACTCCCTCCACCAGCTCAGCCTCTGAGCAGGGATCATCAGTTGTGTGATCTTGCTGTCAGTGGTACTGGCCTGGTCACTCATGCATGTCCCTATCTGTGCGGTATGGAGGATGGCCTGGCACAGAGTAGAGAGCGCATATTCAATAATAGGTGCAGGAGAAAAGGAACAAAGAGTGCACAAACAAACCAATGCCTTTAGAGGGGGTGTGTGAAGTAAAAGTGTGTGTTTGAGGTGCAGCCATGTGCCTAGCAGCTAGAAGGTTGAGTAGCAGCCTTAACATTACCAGATCACCAAGACATCAGTTGGCTTGGCCTAATGAAAGTTAGACTTACTGCCTGGTTAAAATCAGTTTCAATGCTATACTTCTGTCTGGCTGCTTGCCCCTGAGTGTGAGAAGGAGATTCATGGACAATACAGCCAATAACATGGTCCAGTTTTGGTGAGAAAGTACAGCTATAGAGAGCATGGACAGATTGGTGCTGTTTCCAAAACTATTCATTGGGCATACCATCAAGGTTCAGCTGTGGCAGGAGTCAATAGGATACATTAGTTGTTTTGGCACCACGTCCAGGCCACCTTATATATCTTGCACTTTGCACATCATCCATTGACACAGTGGGCTTTTAAATGAAGTAACAAAGCCTAAAACTTGCAACCCCATGAGTCCAAGACTACTTTCTAAACCACTACATCGGTGCAAACTTGGAAGTAGATTTCAAGAATTCTGACCAAGAAAACATACACTCATGTACCCATTCTTGCATGCACACACATACACATATTACAATTAGGGAGATGTTATCTTAACAGTGCTCAGTTAATTACTTGCCTATATATTTTTTTTAAACTGCCAGCATTAGCAGACTGTAGTGGAATTAATAAACAAAATACCTTTGGGGGATTTGTTTTTGTTGCTGTAGAGACAGCCTAATAGATATCTCTTAATAGATAGCTTGAATTTTACATTTTCTCTGCTTATCTAGCATTGTTGACATCAAAATTTCTGAGAACAGAGGGATGAGGCATGGATGTTATATGTTCATGCGAGAGGTGCAATCGACCTTGTACTCATAATGAGCCTCTTCACCACAATCAGCTCATGTTCGCATTTCTTGAATCTTTACTTTCAAAAGACATTTTTTAATCTGTAACCATTTCTGAACAAATAACTTGTCAAAATGCTTCACTTGAATCACTGAAGATACAGGTATTCAGAAATATTCAAATGACTTATTTATAGGATTAGTCAAAATGACTCCTAAGCTGCAATGTTTAGCTTAACTAATTAATTCAGTGTGGCCTCTGGTCACTTGATGGTTACGTTCACCCTCAGTGACTGACACATCAGCCATGTTTGTACTCATTTGATCTCCAGTGCTTGAATAAGCTACCAGCAGATATCTGTCCTTGAGTCTCACACAAACTTGTAAACTTCAGACATCACAGCTTTACAATGAATCCTACACTCAGAGTATAACTACTAACTATAGTTCTGATACCATAATTAACATATGTAATGACAAAAAGCCCATTCTGTACTTTTTTGCATACTAGCTCTTGCATTGGTCTTCATGATTAACAGAATATACTGTGATATGCTACATTTATGGGCCTAGTATTGTTCACTTTGCATTGTTATGGTCTTGTAGCTGAAATGCTTTCAAAAAAAGAATTTGCTAAAGGAAACCTAAATGTGACAATAATTTATTTTCAAGTTAAATGTAAGACTCAAACCTAGATTCAATGGTGAAATTTGTCTGTTAAGGAACAGCAAAGAGAGCTTTTTTTCACTGTGACAACTGGCTGACAGTGTGTTGATATGTAAACTTAAAATAGCAACCAAAAAAGGGTTCAACTCAGCAATTATTTAGAAACTGGAGGTAGCTTTTTTCTAATCATTTAAAAAAGAACGATTAATTTAGAAAATAAATTATTTTGGTCAATACTTTTGCATGAAATAACATTAGATAACAGTTATGTATCTGGCAACAGAGGGCACAAACTCAACAGCATGACACAACAGTGCAAGCCAACACTTGGTCAACTGAAGGCACAAGCCAAAGTTTGTTATAATGAGGTTTCTTGTGCATGATCAGGAAAAAAAATGACTAAATAAACATATGACACCATATGTGTGAGAGTGTGGTTGGACTAAAAAGACCAAGAAATATTGATCCAGGATCAGTATTCACTACTTGATCCTTAAGTAGTGCAGACTCATAGTTTCCCTGCCTCTCCAGCTGGACAACAGAATCTTTGGCTCAGTGATTTCAGACTATACAGTTGCCTTATTTAACATAATGTACAATACCAGTGGAACAGTCACACATAACTCAAGACCAGAGGTAGCCATCCCTCAACCTGGAGAGCTACAGGGTATGCCGGGGATTTTTTCATCATTCAGCAACCAATTCAGACCTGAGAAACTATGTGAGGTGAGACAATAGTGTAAGTAGCTATGTTAACTTATCAGTAAAGTGCTGAGTAACAACAAAACCCAGCAACCCATTACCTGGACAGCTAACCCTGCTCTAGTAGTAATCGTGTTGTAGATCATACCAGTGCACACTCAGATACTGCTGAGAAGTTTCATGTACCACCTGCTTCTCACATGCTGTAATGGAAGGCCGTAGGTGTTTTCTTGTGCTTTGGGATAGGTATACAAATATGTCATCTCATGCAAGGCATACAAGCAAATAAACTATCATAGAGAAAATGAAACATCTGTAGATGAATACATGTTCACACAAAGGCAACAGCAGTCAAGACTGCATTCCTGGGCAACATTCCAGTAAATAGTAAAACTCTTTTTCTACAAGCTTATTTTTGTTATCTAATTTTTTGCATAGTCTGAGTTTCAGTAGAGATTCAACAATTACATGAATGTTACTTCTGCCAGCATAACATTTTCCACAGAAAAATAACATGGTAGTAAGTTCTTCTTTAACATTACTTAAGCAGGATAGTATTTATCTTTTGTAGGTATTGTATAGTTTCGTGTAGCCTTGGCATTTGTATTCACACTAAATGTATATGTCATTGACATTCAATCGGTTTTAAAACAATTGATCTAATTTAGACAACATATTTGCGTGAAACGTTATTAAATATTTGCATTTCTGCGATTGAGTAAAAGGATTAATGCAGTTTTGGACTAATTTCCATTTACAGCCCGTGGCATTTTGAGAGGAATGAAAACGTACCCATCATGCAATGTATTACAACCTCCACTTCGTGAGGCAAAATGTTGGGCTCTTGTTCTATCCCCATCGTTAACGTACCGTAAAACCTTCGGCTATAACTGAGGCTTCAACGACTAAATACATGCAGGTGTTTATTTATGATAGACTATGATTTGAGACTACTGGTTTCCTGGGGCTTTAAAGATGTACCCCCATGTAGCCTTCAGTGTGGGCTATTATTTGTGGCGCCCTTTACCTTATGTGAAAATATACTCAGTATGGCCCACTTAAAGCGTTGACTATAGGGCGAAAAGTCGGAAGAGCTGACTGAAGACTGATAGAAAGGTTTGTCAGAATGCACAGCGTAACGGTCGCTGCAAACTCGCCCCAAATTACTCAATTTTCCTGATTGTTGTGTACTGTTAACAGTACTGACATTCTTCTGATTAAATGACTCTGACTTAAAATCTCTTGACGATGGATAATTTTCGCACTCCATTCTCTTTCGACCTCGGTGAGAAAACACAATGCTTTGACCATATTTCAACGAAGTTGCATGGCCATTCTCATGTCTTAAATTCCACAGGTTGCAAATATCCTTTTTTGCCTAGATCTAAACACCATACCATCAGTCAAATGTAGTTGGCCATTAAACTATGCTGACAGATTGTACGAGTCTTAATTATCACGGAATACAAAACAATCAAAAATAAATATTAATTTTGAGATTATTTGGCCGGAGTCGCCTAAGGCCTTGTTGAACAGTTACGATAAATACCAATCTTCCGTGTAGAAAATGCAGACTACGTTAATTAAAAAAAAAAAAAACGTTCTCTAAACATGAGGTAGCCTATGGTCTTCAATTCCCTGCAACATGTGTGGAATTTGTAACTAAAACCCTACCATCCATACCTAATCATTTTGCCAGTGTTTTATTTTACCAGTGAATATTTCTCTGTATCATATGGGCGACATATTTGGCATTCACCTCGTAATGAAAACGCAGCCTAGGCTGTGACTTTAAATACCTAAATACACAACAAGGTTGGTAATTATTTTCAAGTGTCTTTGTTCCATATTCCTTTTGTTGGACTCCCTCTCTCACTCACAATGGAATTGAGGTGTGTGTGTGTGTGTGTGTGTGTGTGAGCTTTCTGGATTCGACTAGTGCGATTGCAACAGGGTTATTGCATGGCCTCCGTGCGATTTGCCTTCAATGTGTTTACTTTCAACGTTTTCGACTGTTGATGGCCACAACAGGAAATTCATACTGTAGTCATTTTTTAGTATTTATATAGTTCGTAAGACTTGAACATTTTATTGCACAAAATCTAATTCATTTCCTCGAAAAATAAACTCATACTGACACGATATGACTCTCAATCTCAATGACTCTCAAATATAAGGCATCCTTCAGTGATTAATAACCTACAGGGAGAGAACCCCCAAAGAGTCGAATATTGTCAAGCTAAGTAATGGAAAAAAGGCTGCAAATGATTGACTGGTAACCTTATGCGTTCACTCCTGTAGGTCAAAACGATTGCCCTTCAGGTTTTTTGATTAATAGCTTCGAAACAGTGTGTTGTGGTATCAAGCACATTCACTTAGTTCTCCCTCTGAGTCCTTTCTTGGAGGATTGGTTACGCAACACAGCTATATTCTCAGACTGAGTTAATAAGCAAGAGACCTGTTAGATCTATATAAAGTAAAAAAAAAATCGGACATGCATTTTATATATAAAACGCAGCGGTGGCGAAGTAGTCTTAGAGCCTTTTAAGCGAAGCACACCAATTAGACGCCAATCACTCTAAACCTCCACAGGAAACAAACTAACTTAAATATCAACATTTCAGTGTTAATTCGCAGCCTCGATTATTGGACGCCATGTGGTTGTGTCATGGCAAAACCTCCAAGTAAGTGTTAAGAGATGAAGCCATCAGCAAAATAGAAAGCCTATACCATGGATTTTCAATTAATATTGTTGGTGGGTCACTTTTACATTTGTGAATACAGTGACGAGTCAGTTGGGCACGAATCACATAATAATATTATATCATAGGCCTAAAATATTTTTTTTTGTTATATTATAATGCTAACATTTCCATTACTAAGCCATAAACTGTTGTAAATATGGGCTTGTAGCTTACAACTTACCATCAGGTTCATAAAATGAGATGTGTGCATTATGATTGAGAAAACAGGAAATTTAATAATTAATTAATCTGACTATGGTATTTGATAAGTTCTGTGACTGTGTTTTTCGTTTTGGGGTCATGACTAAGCACTTCAATTAACATATCGATTGCACACATCTTCACCAACTCCGAGTAAACAAAAGGCTTTTTTTTGCTTTTGGCGAGGTGCCAGGCCACCCAGAGAGACGCAGCTATCGCGTTCTCTGAGCAGATGAGGTTTTGTTGGTAAGCACTAAATCGGTTGTAAGAGGTTTTTAACAGTCTCGATTTTACCTTTACGTACCGCAGACTTGGGTGGGAAGTTCTCATTGAAACCCACGTGTTTGGTCTCGAAGTGCCGCTGTATGCTTGCAATAACTTGCAATTACATTAATTTTATTTTCTCTGTCAAAATAAAAGTTTATTCAGTCCGTGTGTAGAATGCACTGCTCGTTACCGCTCTGGGGTGGGTTTCCCGAAAGCCTCTTAACGCCAAGAACCTCTTTAAATGACTCTTACGATCGTTCTTAAAATAACGTGGGTTTCCCAAAAACGTACGTAACTAAAGCGTCTCTTTAGTTCGCTGTTGACTAACGAGAGATCCAGACCACTCGTTCACAGCAAAGAACCACTTTAAGATCCCGCTCGCTGCCGTCTGCTCTTGCAGCGCACACAATACGCATGCTCTTTCGATGCACGCTTACAACCACAGCCCACAATATATGAAGTTGAGTAAGAAAAAAATATATATGTATAGTTTTTTTTCATGGGTAAATATTTGTGTTTAATTCACTGATTTGGAGTAACAGTGTATTAATTTGAACATTATAATGTCACATTAATAATTATATAAGGCTATTTAATCCAATTAACTTACAATAATAAGAAAATGATCATGTAATTACTTTTTATTAATGACAAATATGGCTGCACATGTATAATCTTATAAGGACTTGGAAAACAGTAAATCTTTCTTATGTTCAATTTCATCAAGGAAGATGAGGATTTCTTCCTTTGTGAGGGCTGACTTCCGTGTCCTTTTCCCCTCCATGACCGACTGTCAGACTCCACATTGCCACATGCCAATTTATTGGAGCAATCAGGCTCTGGAGTGAATAACAATGCAATGAGCAGACAAGGTGAAAGGAGTTTTACTTAATTATTTAGCCTTTTCATAATTCTTTTTTTTATTCATGTAAACTTTCTCTGAATCAATTTAGTTAGAGTATGATAATAACACTGTGTCTTTAAAATATTGTATTTCAGTGTTGATTGGTTAAAACAAGTGAGGTATAACCTCATAGCATCATTTATCAACTACCAATGCTTTAGCGAGGACGGGCTTGTCAAAGAAGCTCTTTGCAAAGTTCCTCCTAAGGCCCAGTCTAACGATTGTGTTTGGGAAACCCACGTAACGAGAGAACGTTCGTTGCTTAAGAATCACTTAAACACACTCATTAATCCTAAAATGCAACGTTATCGGGAAACCCACCCCTGTTGTGGTAGCTCTGGCAATCATCGAATTTATACGGACTAGTTTCACAATAATATTAGGTAAAGAAGCTGCTCAACTACGGGGGCATGTGAGACGCTCACGGGCCGGACTTGGCCCTCGGGCCGCCTATAATGAAAGTAACTGGTCTATACAGACGCCACAAAATCAGATAATTAAACATGTTTTAAGAAATATTAGTACAACACGACTGATTAAAATAAGATTTATGTCACCTAGAATGATGAGATGCACTTCAGTCCACCAAGGTGTAGTCTGTTGTCTTCAGAATCTGTAGTGGCTACCGATTGACCCTTTAATTTGTTTGTTCATTCTGAATTGTACCATCTTATTCTCACTTGTGCATTACTTTATCTTAAGTTACTGCTGCATTACTACAACATTTCATATCAACATCCTGCAGGAGGTTGGTTGTTCATTATTTTACAGGTTATGATTTACTTGTGGAGTAGGCCTGAGTGTTTTCCAGATGGATTTGTCACAATGCATACTGTGATTCGAAACTACATTCAAACCTTCAGTCACTGGTTCCTTGGTATTATTTATAAAGAGGTCTTCTTTCTCTTCTTCTTCTTGTATGGTAACCCTTTCACCCGTAATAATTGAATTTCGTAAGACGACCAATATTTTCTTTGGCTAGGCTACATACGCAGACTTACACTTTGGAGCCAGAATGAGGGCCTTATCATAAGTTTATAGGTGTCACATGAGCTCGATGTCCAATCAGAATTTCTCAACCCGAAGACTCTTTTGTCGAAAAAAAGAAAAGTAGAAATCAGGGAGGATGCAGCCTGTTGCGTACACAGTCTGAGGTCGACCCGGTAAAATATAATTGATGTATGATTATTGTCTGGAAAGTTGGAAAAACTATCGTACAGATTTTATCTTCGGGTGAACAGAACCTGGACTCCTCCCCTGATAATGTCCTTTTTTGCGGCCTCTACAGAATCCATCCTAATTCAAGAAGCTAAATTCGAAAGTAAGTGCAGCTTTTTCCTAGCGGATAAGGCGTGCTTTGTCGCTTATTCCATTTTCTCACCAGACAATGACAGTCAGTGATTACTATTGGCCCTCACTGTAAATGTTAACTGAATTTCGGAAGAGCATGATAACTCTAAAAATATAAAGATTTGCATTTAGACAGCGTTGTTTTTTGTTTTCACTCATAAAAGTAGGCAAAACAATAGAAAGGACTAATTTGTACATTCTGTCTTGGCTGTTTGTAATCGGAACCTTGAGAACTACTGAAAGCTATGATCTGTTTTCAATTGCAGTACATATGCTGCGAGATATCTTCATTCAAACGTTAAATATTGGGAAAAATAGTTCCCTATGGTTATGGAAGACGAGGATACAGACAAAAAAAAAACAGTACTTAATGTATGGCTAATAGTTTTTGCAGTTTAGAAATTGCATTCCCAAAAAGCAAGAACAAAGCATTCTCTATATGTTGACTAATTTTAGTTAATCAGGTGTGCTGCCTTTTTGATTTAGGCTGCTTGGTTAATACAGGTTGAAACAGCAAGCTCAAAAAGTCTATGCACCTAAGATGTGTCCAGCTTTAATACATTTAGAGAAGGCTGTTTAACATTTTAATTTGACGTTAAACCAACTATTCAAAATTCCCCCTGAAATCTTCAGTATAATTATATTTGTATTAGCCTATATTTGTTGGACAGCAGGCTACGTGAGGAGTGGGGCAAACGTTATTACACGGGAAGCGTCCTGAATACATATGCTTTTCAGCAACCTCTTGAATGTAAAATACATCTGCAAGTAAAATTTTACAGTGTCCAACCTTATGTTCAGCGTGCCAGGATTATGTTAAAGAGTACCAAGACACATTTTCAACACTTACCTAAGTGCAGATAAATAATTAAATGTAATAAATTGCCTCATAATAAATGTATCAGACCTGTTACGTAAAACGATCAAAGCATTTTTGCATTCAGTGGTGCATGAAAAACGAAGTATGCATCCATTGGAGCCAACCAAAATCGAACAGATTTCCCACCTTGCAAATGTCAACTTTCAGTTTTATCAAGTCGTAACCATGACGTCATTCTAAGTTGAAAGGCAACGTGCAATGTGCAAAAGCACCGACTTATGTCATTTCATAAATATTGTGAAATCGTGAATAAAATAAACTAGGTGGTTTACTTTTTCTATAATGTAACTGAATTCACCCACATGGCTAAACGTAATTAAGAGGCTGTTTCGGTCTACAATTTGTAAAGCATAATTTTTAATGTTCATCTGAATTATTATTATTATTTCCACTTGATATGCACAAAGAGGGTGTATTCAAATATCTAAACTCTGTATCCTAATGAGCTTGTTATTTTATTCATTCTTGATGTGCGTTGGCATTAGTGCAGCGCAGGATATAATACATGCGCCACCAGTATTCACGCACCATTAAAATGTGGGTCATACGGTAACATTGTAAGGACTGGAAATTGTCGAATGTAAACATATTGCTGTGCTTATTAGCTAACGCGTACTTGAAACAATATGTTGCCATTATTTATTTTGTTGTCCATTTTTAGATTTTATTCATCCTTCAGATTGTGTTTGTTGACAAATATCAATTGGACACAGTCTTGGGGGAGTTTTTGAGACTGGGATCAATATGAAATCGAGACTGAGTGTAAGACCCTAACTGAATTTATTATCACTGAAGATGGAAACAGACAAGTCGAAAAACACATGGCTGTGGCCTTAAATTGTGGAATGAATGAACACAAAACCCCAAACCGCATTTATATTAAAAAATGCTCTGACTTAAAATTCTTCACCAAATATAGATGTATTTAATGAATGGTCATCATGTATGATATCTTTTTAAAAACCTTTTGGCTCCATTGTACAATTGTAGTCACGAATATTGGTGTTTTTGTTAGCCAAGGCAAATAGAGGTATATGAAAGTAGTATCTCGATCGTATACGCTAAACATCTGGTTTGGGTAGGCCTACACGAAATTAAACTTTTATTTTGTTCGGTCTTCAGAGCATTAAACATTATCAAATATAATACTGGCTCTCTTACTAATACTATTGCTAATGAAATAAATTTAAAAACCGCAAAACAACTTCAACATCATAATAATAATAATAATCTTCAGAAGAGTAATCTTCTGATCCGTTTGTGGTTAAATCCAGCCTGGGGTGGCTTGTCTGTTTCTGTTTTATCATACGAGTAAACGAAGTGAAACGCAGCACACCGTAGATGCGTGTCACTTTTGTCAGATAGGATTTCTAACACGTCGATCACAAGCGGGGCTTCCAATGGGAGATTTGTACGGTGCAAATGGTGGGTGTGCTTGTGTCGTGGGCACACACATGGGTGCGTATTAAAGAGGTAAAGCAAGACGTGTGAAGTGTAGCGGCTGCTCATGCTGAAACCGCTAAGTGGTTGTCGGAGGTAAAAGGCGTGATAGTCCACACAGCCCTCCGAACATATTTCACCGAAGAATAGGCCACTTATCAGGAACTATCAACGTTTCAACCAAGAACTGCACGTTGGACACATTAAAGGTAATTTTAACCTTATTTGAACGAATATCACCTCCTTTTCACTTTACTTGTATGCGCATTAAAACGAGGCAATATACACTATTTACATTATTTTAAATCTCATATTATAAATAGTAATTAATAAGTAGAATGAGAGAATGCTGAAAGAATGCTGACTAAATGTATTGAAAATAGTTTCAGAATTTTAATTAATTAAAGAAAGGTGGGTGTAGTTATTTTTATGCCTTAATTTAGTACAGTACAGTAAGGTATTTTGCTTTACATCAATTATTTGTCAACTTCAGGGCAGAATAATATTCTTGTTCTGTTTAAATACAAATACATTATTAAAATAATACATCGTATAAACATGTAATACAACTGCACGTAACATTCCATTGTATTTCTCTGGATAATTCAATCCAGAGAAATACAATGGAATCTTAGCTATTTTGCAAATTTCTGCGTTTTCCTTTTTATCTTTTTTGAGCATACAACCTCGATGCCTGTGCTTTATTTTGTTTTAGGATCGGTTTCTATTTGTTTCGTACATTTTACAATATTTTGCATGGCATAATAAATATTTTAATTGAACAAACAAAGCATTGCATTCAAGAAGCACTTTCATACCTTCCAAAGGTGAAGACCTTATTCGCAATTTTATTTTTCGTAACGAGTCTCTAGAAAGAGCTACCTAAACATATGCATTATGTATCATCGTTTATTGTGTATTTTAAACAGATGTTTTTTTTTTTTTGCAAACGAGATCAATGTATCTTTTTTTTTGTAATTCGAAGCGCATAAATGTGTCGATTACGTTTTTGCTATGTTATTTATATTTGTACATTGCTTCTCAGGTGTTCCGCTGAAAGTGATGGACTACACTTATGACGATGATTTGGAAGAACTGTGTCCAGTTTGTGGAGATAAAGTTTCTGGGTACCACTACGGACTACTTACTTGTGAAAGTTGTAAGGTATTCTAAAATGGCCGATTAATTTATTTGCAATCATTATTTAATAAAATGTGGAATAACATTATTATTATTATTATTATTATTATTATTATTATTATTATTATTAGTAGTAGTAGTAGTAGTAGTAGTGGTGTAATAAATAAATCTCCTCTCTTTATTCAGGGCTTTTTCAAGAGAACAGTTCAGAATAATAAGAGGTACACATGCGCCGAAAACCAAGACTGCAAAATCGACAAAACACAACGGAAAAGATGCCCCTTTTGTCGATTTCAGAAATGCCTCAATGTCGGCATGAGGCTAGAAGGTAACTGTAAAATAAAACTGACTGCTGCCATGACCACCCTTCCTCTTTTACTCTTATAGAATTATTACAGAGCTGACTTGAACGCATCGTTCGAGCAAAAGGAGGACAGTAAATCGTTAAATGTGCACTGGAAATTTAATTTTTTGTTATACTGGTAGTTCTCTATATTGTATTCATACAAAGTTTTAAAGGCTTAAAAATTACATAAGGTTTTAATTTTATTAGATGTATGAATTTTATAGACTGTAATTATGTGGATTATTTTTTAATAAAGAACGTTACCGTGTATATAAGCACATGAAATACATTCAGGTGTTGAGCTGCTGTTGAAATACTTACAAACACTACTGTTTATTAGACAGGAATGAACAACTGGATATGTTTAATCATTTATTTGAGTAGTAATTATTATATCATTTAAAACGGTTTGCAAAAATACTCTCCTTACAACGTAACAATGTATTGCACTCTAAATCTCTTCGTTGTGATTAAGATGAAATCCTTGTTTAACCGTGAAGACATTGTGGAGACATTGGACAGTGTAACAATTTATAAATTAGAAAAACCTGACCGTTGCAGATTGTCTGCAGCTCCTTTACGTTATTTTTCTATGGTACATTGTAAATATGCTTCCTTGACACAATTAACTTACATTCCCGTATCATTTAAACATATATCAGATGAATCCTGCAACGATAACAAAACATAATCCATTGGCTCATTGTTTTAATATTTTTATTAAAGGATAATAATGAGGTTTAAGTGGTATGGTTGAAGGAAAATGTAATCTGGAAGGATTACCACCAGTTGCTTTGGCTACATTTCCTGAAAAAGGAAAAATCAGCAAATGAGTTGACTTTGATAGTATCAGGGGAATAAAATGTATGTGTTCTGACTGGGATGTAGAAAAGCACCTGTTTCCGAGGAGAAATGACACATTCTTGACTAGCTGATAAAGCTCTGGGAATCTTGCTGTGGTTCTCATAAGAAAGGGAAATAGCAAAACGAGAGGGGACTTGTTTTCAGGGTTAGGAAAAAAACGTTTGTAAGTCCAATGCGAAGAAAGTGGAAGATTTAGATGAATAGATGGTGTTTTTTGGTGTCAGGATTAAGACTCATTCTTACAGAGCCTATAATCTAATTATGGGTTTTCATATCCTTTACAATTTACAAATAAGTTTAAGTGTATGTTTTCCATGTTACACACCACTGTCAGTGATTCAGTGACACATATGTCTAGTTTTTAACAGCAAAGCTTACAGAAGAATTATAAATAGTAAAAATTGCTTTATTTACTGTATAAGTGCTTTCAAACCCCATCCATTTTTTTAAATTTAGTGAGTTTAAAAAATAATAAATGCAGAATGCAGTTTTACATCATAACACTTTAAAAGGTTTGTTTTTTTATTGTTTTCTGATTCTTTCGATGTCTTTTTCCTCCCTCCTTTTTTGTCAGCGGTCCGCGCTGACCGTATGAGAGGGGGTAGGAATAAGTTTGGCCCCATGTACAAGCGGGACCGGGCTCTGAAGCAGCAGAAGAAGGCTTTAATACGGGCCAACGGCTTCAAGCTAGAGGCCACTCCTCCACTGATGTCCCCAGTTCAAACTGACTATGGCTTTACAGGCAACCTTCAGGGACTCCATCCAGTCTCCAAGGGCATTCTGCCCTCCACCCCGGCCTCCATCATACCCACAGACTACGACCGCAGCCCCTATGGTCCCCCCTCGCTTGGCATGACCATGCAGAGCCACGGCCCCTCACCCAGCCAGTACCAGTACACGTCTTTCCCCAACCGGGCCATCAAGTCTGAGTACCCCGACCATTACACAAGCTCGCCAGAGTCCCTGACAGGTTACCCCTACCCAGACACCTACCTGCAGGGGTCGCCGCAGGCCCCTAGTGTGCCCCAGTTGGTGCTGGAGTTCCTAAGATGTGATCCGGATGAGCTGCAGGTGCAGAACAAGATCCTGACGTACCTGCAGCAGGAGCAGAACAGCAGGGGCAAACATGAGAAGCTCAACACCTTCGGCCTCATGTGCCGCATGGCTGACCAGACTCTCTTTTCCATTGTGGAGTGGGCCCGAAGCTGCATCTTCTTCAAAGAGCTCAAGGTAGGCCTCTTTAAACCTTGTTCAATCAGAGAACTTTTGGACTTTGCAGTTATTTTCTTTTACCCCAGTGTAAGATCTTAAAAGCTAGGGTTCATTTACCCTCATTGGTAGACAGTGGGAGGGTTTCAAATGAGAATGGTGTGGTACAGGAAGTGAAGTGTTTTCAGTTATTTAGGGGCATTTATCCATGTATGTAAGCCATATTAGTCTCCTTGCATAAAGGCATTTGATGAATGACACAATAATTAGAAACAATGTATTCAACAAAATCATTATTCTGGCTAAAGTGGCTCTTGTTATTTTTAATTGCCCTTAAGTTGCCAGTAATTGGCATTTTTTTTAAAGTAAACTACTCTGAAACAAGAAACCATTTACCCATCGTTGTAACAGCGGTCATGTTTTGTCAGTGTGAGCAATATGTGATGGCCAGGCATGAATCTGAAGGCTCTTATATTCTCTGAGAGGTGATAACTGAAAGCCCACATCGGCTTAATTCCCTCAGCAGGGCATAGATCACTGACAACCCGGCGTGGGTTATGACAAGCATTATCTTGAGTGAGTGCGGATTAAGCTCTCACATGAATCGACAAAGCGTTAATGAAATCCCAATCGCTCTGGGCTCCAGAGAAACTCTAGGCGAGTGTTTATGAGCTGATCGCGACCGTTGCCAGTGAGGCACATGTCCCAAGCAGAAGGTGCAAGCCTCACAGCGTTTATTTGATGAGAGGCGAGTAAGACCGGCAGGTTCACTGTGTATCCCCTTGATGAGGTGCAGCCATGTCAACCAGCAGAATGAAGTGTGGATGGCACTTAGCTGTGGGGAATTAGCATTATCTCTGTGACAACTCATGCTATGGGTCACACTGATTTTCCCTTCATGTCAAAGGGAAAGATTTACTCTTCACCTCTCCTTCACCAAGGGCTGCACATCTCTCTTTCTGTCTCTCTCTCTCTGGCAGTCGACATGCAAAGGAAGTGCCATCTTTTACAGGAAATATGTGCTAAAATAAAATTGTTTTTTTTTCTGAGAAAGGTGCTTCAACAACACTTTAGTGGCCATCGTTCAAGTGTTTTTGTTTTGTGCTTTTTGAAAGTGTTGAACAATTGACAGTATTAAACAATTGTAATTTTGTAATTTTTATTTTTTCATCTAGAACACTGGAAAAGGAAATTTTTTGTAACATAATGTGTACCAAGGAGGTCAGTGTTCTCACATTCCTTGTTAGAAAATCTGCTAGTCTATGCCTGTAAAAACTCATGTAGCACTCGCACAATATAATAAATAATAACACGCCTCTCCATTCCCCTGAAAACATAACATTTTCAGAGATTACAGACATCGACACAAATGGACATCTTCTGTTGCTCACTTTCAAGCCTTGGTTTTATTGGAGTCTGTCTTTATTTTATTATTTTATTATTTATTATTTTATTAAAATGTTTTTATTCTTTCTGTGCTGACAGTATCTACTTACAGTGCTGAGCAAGTGAGTGGAGACACATTTTTTCCTTTATTTGGGTAGAGTGGGTGCAGGGTTAAGGAGCAATAGTCATAGGATGGTAAACATCGATCCCCTGTGGGGCAGAGTTCCTGTAGACGTTTTTAAGCAGTGTTGGCACATGGTTTGTGTTTGTGACTCTAGTTCATCAAATACTTGTCAGAGAATTTTTTTTTGTTGTCCTACTGAACAAGACATTCACAAAGTGGGGAGCACGGTTGAGGTGACACGATAACCTGGTCCATATCCTTTTGGGTAATGATTTAAGAGTCCTCACCGTAGGAGCAAGAGATAACTAGCAGTGTGGACCGTGATGTCAAGTGAAAGATGTAATTGAAATGTGCCACACCGGAGGAGTTATTGCCCTGGCTGAATTCCATCTTCTTCCTTGGGAAGTAAAAAAAGAGAGAAAATCAATACTGTCATATAGGGGCATATGAGTGCTGTCTGGAGTGAAGAGAGGTCAGAGACCAGTGTTGTGAAATTGCTGTTATTGTGCATGACACTGTCCGAACTCTGGCACCTGGGGGGGTTTGGGGTGGCGGTACACAAACACCCCTTTTTGGGGGCTGCTTATTCATTGAGGAACCCCTCAACCAGACATGGACGGCTTCAGTGAAAAACAAAGGCTGCATGTACCAAAAGGGGCACCTGTGTTCAATCTGGATACATTGAGATGCTGAGTTGGGAATGATTTAAAATTTCACATGGGCTCCAACTATGGAGGTTGTCATTGCTCAGAATTATGGGGTGGCTTGGCAAGGCTTTGGCTTTGACTTGTCCTAAAATAAAGCACTTGAGCCTAAACCAGGGTCAGAGGAAGCTGACCCACTCTTCATTCTCCTGACGCAGTCTGCAGAAAGATAGTGGCTCAGCCTTCTCTCTGAGAAGGGGGCTGATCAGATAGAGAGCACAATGGGGTCTTTGTTTCCATGATAAGGCTTGCAAGAAATACAATGACATATTAATATCTGTATGAATTTGAAGCATCTTTTTCCTCATGTTTTTCCTCCTCTGAGTTGAAAGTACACAATTTTTAAAGCTGTACTTTTTTGAAATTATAGCTCATGACTTTTAACCGGTTATACAGGTAAAATTCAACCATTATATATACACCAGAGGCTTTTGGTGTATATATAGTGATCAGGACAATGTATATATTTTGTATGTAATTCATAATGCATTGAATTGTACCTATCACATTAGAAATGAAACCTGAATATGTAAAAAAAAACTCCTTTTTTCCAGCACACGTATTAATAACTAGAACCGTGAAATCCTTTTAGATGATGAAAAATTTAGTGTAGAGTAGTAGGCATAGTAAATGGTCTTGTCCAATTGAATGAACAGTTTTTTTACAGTGAGTGAAGAACAGCAATGTATGCATACAAATGTGCAAATTGCCATCTTTACTTTCTGATGTGTATCAGAATTTGTTATGCCTGTTGCTGATTCCAAAATTTTTGTTCACTAGCAAGCCATTAAGGTCCTCAGACTGAATTTGTGTGCAGAGAGAGCAGAACGATGGACAGGTTTGCCAAGAAATCCTCCCCAGAGATCCCCCTCTCCCCAGTAATTACATTCCATCCAGTGGATAAGACAGGAATGTAAACTCTTGAGTGCCCATCTATTGTATTTTCTCATTGTGGTTAAGTGCAGGGAGAGCAAAAGATATTAATGGAAAAATAGTTTCAGGTTTTGCTGGTAAAATTATGTGTGTGTTGGAGTGGACTGTCTTTCAGTCCTGCTTTGGTTTACGTTTAGGCCTGACTGCATGGGTGACTGCGGAACATAGCCAATGGGGAGGGGCAGATCTTAGCATTCTCTTTCCCAGCAGACCCCAGTGCTGATAATTATGATACGCATGGGGTCTCCAATAGCTCAATAGCAATAGAGGGCCTTACTAAGGCTCATGAAATACATGAACACAGAGTATACGGCAACTGCAATCAAGAATCAAACACGTGTTTTATGGTTGTGAAAAAACGTATTTCACTTGTTCCATTCTTGGAAATTATGTATTGCAGATTGAAAAAACTGATCATCACATCTAGTGGAGCTCATCATGTATATCCCAAAACCTCACAATGCAACTTGCAATTCCAGCTAAGCTGTAGTCTGTATGGTGGCTGAGTTTTCCCTTCTACACTGGAAATTCATCCAGTGTAACAGTATTATTGCTGGCACAGTATTCTTAGTCATGTTAATATAACAGCTGCCATATTGATCTTAGAGGTCTCTTTGTGTAAAATACTTAACAAATGAAATATAATTAGTTTATCGTTTCATCATGGTGTTTTTGTTAGCAGTATTGATTTGTAGGAATAGGAACATGATTGCCCAATCCTTCCTTGACATTCTGAGATGGCTGTGGGTAGAAACTTTATAAAGAACAAAGCAGTTGTAGGATGTTACACATTACCGTAATTATCATTGTAATAGCTGCCAAATTGAAGTCTGGACAAAAGCATTGTCCATGAAAATAAATGTGAATTTGCAGAGGGTTGAAAAACACCAAATGAAAATGAGTCATATATTTTGGCACTATTTGACCTCTCACAAATGTTACTGGATGGCTAAAAAACCCACATAAAAAATCTTTTTCTAGCGGTCAAGTAAAATTTTAAAGAGGTCTAATAGTGCCCACATTGCAGGTGTGTCAGTCACAGAAACTACAAAATTATTTAAAGAATCAAAGAGAGCATGCAGTGCAGCATACCTTGCAACAGGTGGACTGCGTGGACTATTTACATTGATTTAGTTTGATTAACAAGTGTGTAAATTATCTAAAACAATTATATAATCACAATCATCCTTTAGAGTAACCTCATGGGCATCACTTTGATGGTCTTATGATCACTTATATAATAGTAGATAAAAATAATGAATGAAAATAGTACATTGCTATCAACGCATTTGTAAAGAAACAGTGATTCATGTGCAGTGTCTTACAGTTTCCATTTCATGAAATGATGTGCAGAAAGAGAAAACTACAAAATGAGATGTAATAAAGAGAAAACGAGGGATTGATTCCCTATTAATTATGGTGTCCTTGTTTAACTAGCAATCGTAAATGTTTTTTATTTAATTATTAGAAATAATACATGTTGCAGAGGAAAACCTGTCATTAATTGCATAATGTGTTACCTTTAAGCACAAAGCACAGCAGAGACGAACAAACAAACATGAAATCTGCTCTGTTTCAGGTGAATTTAAATGACTGCATATTCACAGATTTTAATAAACATTAATAGAATATGTATCCTATAATTTGTAGTAAAGAGCACAGTTTTTTATTAGCTAAAATTATTTGCGAAGAGTAGGGAATTCTTGACAAGTTTTTGATGTAAGGTACAACAAGCTGTAAATAATTACATTGGCAATTATTGTCTATTATCTAATGGACAATGGAAGGGTTTGATTGTTCATCAAAGAAAGAAAACAGAGAATAGGTGAGAGCTATGATCAGTTTAAAGATAAGGTTTGTGTCCCACTTGTTGCCAGGTTACCATGTTCCACTGCCCAACAAACATTGTACGTCAAGCTAATAAACAGAAATTCATAATCCAGTATAATGAGCTCAGAACCCGGACCCCTGAGCAGTGGAAGTAAATGATATGTGCTGAGGAATGATCTTTTTCTCTTTCTTGTATGTGGAAGCCTTTAACTCACATTGTCTGTTCTCAAACAGTTAAACATGGTGGTATGGGCAGCCATTTCATGGGAGTCACTAGGTCTAATTATTACTCTGTGTGGTAGAAGAATAGTCAAGGAATACAATGTTGTTTTAGGAAACCAGATGCACAATATACTTTAAACATTGTCTTCTTCAATATTCCCATATTTCAGGATGGTAATGCTCCATACACAATGCTAAATGGATTAAGAAATGTTTTTTTTTAAATGTCATTGAATGTTTTTTGGAAGTTCTGGAGCACAGAATAAATGATGAGCCCTTGCCAGCTGTTAGAATGAACTGAAAGTATTTTACCATTTTTTCTTTTTATTACCATTAATTTAAACCAATTTTCAATCCTGAAAAGTCAAATATTAAATCAAAATATATAACACCATGAATTATAAACAATTAAGCTCTCCTGGCAGAGTTTGAGTAGTATGTAAAAAGAATGTTACCCACATACTTCTGCTGGCTACAATAAAACACACCTTTTTATTATTAAATGTATCAGAAGCTGCCTCCTCATTGACTACTCCTTCCTACATTAAGGGTCTTCACTTTTTGTAGGTCATGTTAGGGCATGTAATGTTTTCATTTTAGAGAGTGGAAATATTTTTAGCAGTTAACAGCATGTGGTTCATATGCACATTTAAGATGTGTTCTATGAATTGTATTTTGACTTTATCTTCACAAATCCTGAACTTTCAGTAATCTGTAATAGCCCTGGTTCCAAGGGTTTCAGACATTCAGAGATTCTACATTAGTAAACCAATAACCTCCTGCTCAAATGCAATTTCAGGAACTCATTCCATCATAAATGACATAATATTTAGACTTTTATCATTAGCCAGAGTATTTTAACTTGCTAAATTTATTACTTTAAATTTTTGAAACTGCAGAATATTCACTCTTTAGTACCCAGGAAATTCAGAATTTAAAATATGCACACAGCCACTTACAATACATGTGTGATACAGTAGTCCCTAGGCACTGAAATTTACATTACAAATATTATTCATAATGACATCAAGGCATATTCATTTATGCACATTGTTATACTTTTTCAGGTCTGGGAAAGATTGTATTTCTAATACTTGAAAGATGCAGAGGGAGAGGCAGAAGGAGAATGTATCACAGCTTACACTAAAGGGTTTGTTCACCACAGCTTACAGTAAAACCACATGATGGTGATACTAGTAAGCAAGCTTAGTGTTGCATTACCCCCATTGTCCATAGTCCATGTCAGAACATCACAGTTTGATGTCATGTATTTTAGCGAGTTTTGTTGTATGGAAACAATTTTATCCTGGAGTCCAGCTCTTTTTTTGTTATGATATGAAACCACAGCAATTGCAGCAGGAAAACTGCAGCTTCATATTTAAATAATTACACAGCCGTATGAAGACCAACTCTAAGCATGATAAGGGTGTTGTCGTGGAAGTCACTGTGCGTGCATGTGTTTGTGTGTAGTTGTGTGTATGTCTGTCTGTGTAGGTAGGTCACTTTCAGCTTCCTCTCACGACCCCCCGCAGACGGATCAAGATGGTGGGTGCCTTGTACCCGCCTGGGGAGAGAGATTGGACTTCCCTGCTGGGCAGATATATGGTTTCATTTAAGGTACAGTAATTCTGTCACCAGCCCCCCTGATAAACGAGTTGCCAGGCCCCGCACGACACTATTAGGGAGCCGCAGCAATGCTCCACTGTGTCACCAGCTGCAGAATTACTGACATTGTTGGCCTTCAGTTGGAGAGTAATATGGAGCATGGTGGGACAGGGGGTGGCCATGGGCCTTCGTCTGCTTTAATGGGAGGGGGGCAAAGGGTGACAGAACACTGGAAAAGGTGAGGAGGTGGGAGAGGTCAATCCTGAAGCTCATAAAACATGGGCTGATGAAGGGTTTCACACCGCCACCTGCTCCAGACATTGCTCTGGGGAGTGGAAAATTGAGCTCAGGGAATGCAGAGTCCCCTCTTCCTCCTATTCCTTCTCCTCTTCTAGGCTGTTGAAACATTTATTTAGCAGTTTTTTTGCTATGTTTCAGCCAGGAGTAGCAAATGTGCTGCACAAAATGAACGAGTGTAGAATGACTGCAGTGGCGCTTAGTGTGGAGTTGGAGTTTAGTGTGAATTGACCTTACCCATAGGCAGTTCTGTTGATATGGTGTGTATGAAATGTGTGCTTGTGTGCTTTTATTTCACTTAAGATACCTAGGCAAGGCTTTAGTTTTGCTTTAGTGCTTTCCTACCTGTGCCTTGGCAACTTATATATGCACTAAGGGCTCAGGGCAGAGCTTCTGCCATAATGTGTAAAAAGATTATTTAATAGCATTGTGCTTAACACTACTGATGCTCACAAAATAAACTCTTATTGTGATCCATATAGATCTTCATCAGTTCTCGTTGATGAGAGCAAGAGCAGCAGGCCCATGCACATCACATGATCACCGATGTCCAAAATATGGGAGATACTTTGAGGCTGATACTGCGCTTGTTAGACCAGCTCCAAGTGATGATGTATATGATCAGCTCCTGAGCAATGCCTTTCTTTATAACTAATTTTAATTTTGTAACTATTTAAATGATTTATATAACCTGAATGATTTCATAGTGTAGTTATAATAAGTTCTCTGGATGACTGTGGTCTTCTTTGACAGTGAAGGATGAACGACACCTATTCTGCAAGCCAGTAACTCTGCAGGAAGGCAGGTGTCTGGCCTGGCACCCTGCACACATAGGGAGCATGTTTAACAATGTATCTCACTCTTGTGTCTGTCAGGCCCTGGTCAGAGGGAGTGTGCTATTGGCTCTTACTAGAGAGGCACACAATGACTGCTGTGTTCTGTACAGGACCCACTTGTTTGTGAGACACTGATAAAGATGGACAAATTAAAAACTCTGTTACCCACGATCAGTCTCATCATCGAGGCCCAGCTCAGAAGGCAGTCATTTCCAAAAAGGCAAACTGAGAGCTCCATGCTGATAAGCTGGGAAAGTTCAGGATTTGGGACTAGCACTCCCATCATACATCATGCCAGAGGGATGATTGCATTACTGTGTTCATTGACTGCCAGTTTATGTTGGGAGAAAGGAGTTTGTTAAGAAATCTGACCTATAGACAGTCATAAATGTAACATGTTATTATGAGCTTCTGTATCAACTCTTCAGAAATGAAATTCATTGTAATGTTCATTTCAGTCCAGATATGTTTGGATACAACTTAAAAAAAAACTGATCAGGCACTGTTCAGTAGCAGGGCTACATTGCTAGCTTTTTTGTGAGCTGGTAGAAATGTGTTACATTGTGGAGCAGCTCAATAAGCGAAACAATAAATAATGTCTCTGTACATGAATAAATATGAATTTTAAAATATAATAATTAGGAGAAGAAATGTACTTGCAAGTGAGTTAGTGAGATGGTTTGAGAGAATGAGTGATTCCAGTCACAGGCAAACAAAAGCATCCATTGAACAGGTTTCTGCTACTATTTAAAATTTACATGAATAGTATGATGAGGCTTGCTTGTGTGTGGCAGGTGCACTAAAATGAACTCGGGTCAATCCATCTGTGGATCTTGCCTGTTATCCTTTGACTCTCTGGAGGTCATTAATGTCACTGGCAGTGTACAGTGTGTGCTTTGCAGTGAGTGGCTCGCGCTGTTACTGTGGAGCACAAGGTTGCAGCAAACGTCTTGCAGTTAAATCTGCCATGGCAACCGAGGGTTGTGACAAAAGGGAACGGGCCTCCGTGATTGTTATTATAAACGTACTGACTGTTCAGGTACACGTGAGAATGGTGATGTGCTTTGCGGGGAGATTGAAATGCTGGTTTAGAATGGTGATGACTTTGTCATTAATGCTTTCAGGAATGTTCTGATCAACTTTGCAAGAGCTCAGTTTTATGGAGTGAGCTGACGGCAGAGTCTGTGGCAAAGAAATGTTATCCTTAAACAGTTGTCTGTGAACCTGCCACAGTTATGTTGTCTTTTTTTGCTCAAGGGAACTGACACTCAAATGTGTCATCTTCTGTACCATGAGACGAGGTGGAAACAGATTAACATCAACAAAGGACTTATTCTGACCACCAATAATTTCCTGTAAATAAATAATAATTATTAATCATTATCAGTAACCAAGCATACTTCAACCAAACAATGTCTTTTTAAAGTGAGACCTGATTTTATGCCATTAGGAGAGTATTCAGGGTTTCTCATTGGCTAAAGTTATCATGTATGTGATATACCAATTTGTGATCATAAAATTTTTAAACATTATGTATGTCTCATGCTTAAAGTATCTTCATATTCCCAAGGTTTTATTTTTGGTATTTTCGTTACAGTATGTATTTTTTCTCATTGTTCATTTTAAATAAATGTCACCGTGGTATTGGAGCAAAGGGAATAAATGTGATATTCAGATGCTTGATCTTTTGCTCTACTAACAAGTGTGAATATCCTTAGTTTCCAGTACATGCAGCACCACTAACATTTTGGTTGTGTCTGTAGCTATGGTGTCCTGCATCGCAGTGTTAACCCCTGTCAAAATAAATTGAAGCGATTAAAATAAGTGATGTCTATTTGAAAATCGACAATTTCTCTCCTGTGTCTCAATCTAGCAACCTTTCTCTCTCTTCCTCCTCCTTCTACTCCACTGAATAAAGCAGTCTATCTTGTCCTCTTCTACCTGGTTGAAGCAGTCTGTCTCATCCTCTTCTGTCTGAATGAAGCAGTCTAACTTGTCCTGTTCTGTCTCATTGAGGCAGTTTATCTTGTCCCCCTTTGTATGCATAAGGCAGCCTACCTCTTCCTTTTCTATCTAAATGAAGCTGTCTGTCTCATCCTCTTCTGTCTGAATGAAGCAGTCTAGCTCTTTTTCCGTTTGAATGAAGCATCCCCCTCTGTCTGAAGGGAGCAGTCTATCTCCTCCTCTTCTGTTTGAATGCAGCAGTCTATCTCCTCCTCTTCTGTTTGAATGCAGCAGTCTATCTCATCCTCTTCTGTTTGAATGCAGCAGTCTGTCTCATCATCTTCTGTTTGAATGCAGCAGTCTATCTCATCCTCTTCTGTTTGAATGCAGCAGTCTATCTCATCCTCTTCTGTTTGAATGCAGCAGTCTGTCTCATCCTCTTCTGTTTTAATGAATGCAGCAATGCAGCAGTCTATCTCATCCTCTTCTGTTTGAATGCAGCAGTCTATCTCATCCTCTTCTGTTTGAATGCAGCAGTCTATCTCCTCCTCTTCTGTTTTAATGCAGCAGTCTATCTCATCCTCTTCTGTTTGAATGCAGCAGTCTGTCTCATTCTGTTTGAATGCAGCAGTCTGTCTCATCCTCTCTTCTGTTTGAATGCAGCAGTCTGTCTCATCCTCTTCTGTTTGAATGCAGCAGTCTATCTCATCCTTCTTCTGTTTGAATGCAGCAGTCTGTCTCATCTCTCTTCTGTTTGAATGCAGCAGTCTGTCTCATCCTCTTCTGTTTGAATGCAGCAGTCTATCTCATCCTCTTCTGTTTGAATGCAGCAGTCTGTCTCATCCTCTTCTGTTTGAATGCAGCAGTCTATCTCATCCTCTTCTGTTTTAATGCAGCAGTCTGTCTCATCCTCTTCTGTTTTAATGCAGCAGTCTGTCTCATCTTCTTCTGTTTAATGCAGCAGTCTGTCTCATCTTCTTCTGTTTTAATGCAGCAGTCTGTCTCATCTTCTTCTGTTTTAATGCAGCAGTCTATCATGTCCTCTGATGTCTGAATGCAGCAGTCTGTCTCATCCTCTTCTGTTTGAATGCAGCAGTCTATCTCATCCTCTTCTGTTTGAATGCAGCAGTCTGTCTCATCCTCTTCTGTTTGAATGCAGCAGTCTGTCTCATCCTCTTCTGTTTGAATGCAGCAGTCTATCTCATCCTCTTCTGTTTGAATGCAGCAGTCTGTCTCATCCTCTTCTGTTTTAATGCAGCAGTCTGTCTCATCTTCTTCTGTTTAATGCAGCAGTCTGTCTCATCTTCTTCTGTTTTAATGCAGCAGTCTGTCTCATCTTCTTCTGTTTTAATGCAGCAGTCTATCATGTCCTCTGATGTCTGAATGAAGCAGACTATCTGTTGTTCTGCCAGGTGGGGGATCAGATGAAACTCCTGCATAACTGCTGGAGTGAGCTGCTGGTGCTGGATCATGTCTTCAGACAGGTGCAGCATGGAAAGGAGGGCAGTCTGCTGCTGGTCACTGGGCAGGAAGTGAGTATGTGCAAGCATGAATGTGCATGAACAGTAGTCTCATCTCAATAGTAGACTCAGGCCCCACTAAGGGGAACTTCTGGCCATATCATATACATATCACTATTGTGGTTTATAAACCTTGAATTTTACATGAACAAGTACCCAGCTCTATGCAGGCCCCTGCACAGGTGTAGGCAGGGGCACTGCCAGGAGTCTTGGGGCCCATGAAAAGGTCTGTCACAAGGCCCCTTCAAGCCTACTGATGACATCAGTGAAAATCTTGGGGCCCCTGTACAGCCTTGGATATCCTGAATCATTTAGAGCTGTCACCCTTTTACAGGACCAGTGGGAATGAGAGCTTTATGGTGTGCCAGTTAGTCTTAAACACCTTCAGTCCTTCAGGTGGAATCCCTCCAGATGCATTTGGACTGCAGACTCAGTCTGCATGTAATGTGATGTAACATGGGCCAATTACACCAGAAAGGCTCCAGGCACGACACAAAGTTATGCATTTCAAAGAAGCGACCTGATAATCATGCCATCCTGGGAAAGCGTATTCACGGCTATATGGCCACTATAATTGTACTTTCCAAGTTTGCAAGAAATAAATATTGTGTGGTAGCCTACATTCAGACAGTTTGTATCCAAAATACGATAAAATGTTTAAATGTTGTATATTACATTGTGTTTTATTTTTCAAGGGCAGCTAACTAAACCAATAGCTTTAATGTAATATGGAAAAAATATTTTAATATATAGTAAAAATATTTTAATATTTGCCTTGACAGAGACTTCCTTAAAAAGCTGACAGAATAGCAAGTCTACAACATCCCGATAAAATCCAGTGTCACTTATGATTCACAAATGAAGTACTTTGTTAAAATATGTCTTCACATTCACTGTTAGAGGAATGCCATAGTGCCTTACATCACATGGACTTCTATACATTCGTACGTATATATGTATATCCAATAATATTTTACATGTTAGAATGAACAAGGCACAATAATTACATCCATTCTAACTCTCAGTGAGTTACAGCTACACCTTAGTGTATTCTCTTTTCATTTCCCTTAGGGTTCATTATATTCCATTCCAAATGGAGCTTCCGTATTGGCCCGGTCAATAGTCACATGCTGCATGTTTCACCAGAATAAATGAACCTGTCTCATAGATCATGTTTAGCAGGGTCACCATCCGGCAGACAGGATTAATTCTGACAAACTGTGAAAGCTTGTGAAATGAGGACTGCCTCTCCATTGACAAGAAGTTTAGGTGTCCAGCACATGACTCTACATTGGCACTCACACCTCCCCTTCATGTTCACGTACTGTCTGCTTCTGAGAAGAGCCTCCCTTACTGACTGGCTTTACAGTGACCCCCACAGATGCCTGTCCTTGTTTGACGCATGTTTAGTTGCCTTTGGAGATGTTTTTTGTAGCAAGAAAAAAACAATCAGCATCTGATAATTCCCCAGTCTGAATATAGCCTGGTAAAGAGCTACTGCTTTGGGTTGAAAGTCTGAACTGTTTCCTTTATTTAACTTTTATTGAACTACAGAATTTCTAAATCCATCAAAGATTTTTCAATAAGCATGGCAGTTCACAACAGCCAAAGGTAGATTGGATTAGCAGCTAGACTTCTGTCTAACTGCAAACAGTCATTCCAAGAATGTTTTTCTGCTTTATATGTTCTGTATAAAAAGTTTCCATATCAGTATATATTGGAAAACATATATGCCGATACCAGTATATCTGTGATAGGTTCTGTTTTATTGATATGTCCTCTAGTAGACATCTTTAGTGCCTACAAAGAATCAAGAATAAACAACTCTCTCCATTTGTATTAGCACAAAAATGCATTCATCCTTAAAACTCAATATACATTTGTGGAAAATTACACCTGCAGAAACGTTTAAATTGGAATCGGTTGCTGCTTGAGAGGTTTGCTTGTGCTTGTCAGGTTTTTTTGTATGTGTTTGTCCATATGTAAGTGTGCATTTATGTGCATTTAATTTGATGAATATTTTTGCAGATTGAAATTGCGTCTATTGCGGCCCAGGCTGGTGCCACTCTGAACAACTTGGTCCTGAGAGGGCAAGAGCTGGTGGCTAAGCTACAGTCCTTGCAGGTGGATCGGAGGGAGATTGCCTGCTTCAAGTTCCTCATCCTTTTCAACCCCGGTGAGTGATTTTCCTGAATCAGACATCACTTCAGCTGGGTGTGATGTGGTGAAAGTGATGGGTTTCTGAGTAAAAGGCTGTAGATTCAATTCCAAGGTGGTTTTCTACTGGCAGACACTCGAGTAGGGCTCTTGACCATTTCTGCTCTGTAGATTCACCAAAAAGAAAATGGGTGACTTCTATCTATCACTTTCTCAGATTTTTTTTGCTGCATAGCAAATCACAATCTACATAGTTTTGTGGTATAATATGCACCCATAACTAATAATCCAAAGTCAGAAGTCCCCTGTTGAGGGTTGAAATAATAAGATGAGGCAATGTACCTAGTGTGGATTATTATTTATTAAACTACAGAAATATCTGAGAGTTTGGCGGGTGCCGTAGGTAGTCCACCATCATAAGGCATAATACAGATCTTGGTAACTGGTAGGCTGATGGTTATTTTTAATTACAATTATACAGTTTTTTGTACAAATAGCCCTTGTAATTAGACATAACCAGACAAAACCACTCATCAATACTACAGAAGGTCTAGTTAGTTTAATACAGAATTTAGGTTATTTTATCGACTAGCCTATGCACCCATCTATCTAGGTTAATTAAGTATACAGTAATTACTTGCTATAGTATCACAATTTTATCCCTTAATAGTCTGGCAGAGACTGTTATTTACAAACTTTGCCAGACTGTTTTTGCTTGGCCCCAGGTGGCTAATGGTATCTGGCTAGCTATTTCTGTACTGAACTACAGAAATTCTAAATCCATCAAAGGTTTTTCAATAAGCATGGCAGTTCACAACAGCCAAAGGTAGATTGGCTGAGCAGCTAGGCTTTTATCTAATCACAAAGACTGCAGTTTGGAGGTGAAGCTGCCTGGGGACCTGTTTGCTAGGTATTGTTACCTGCTAATCTTTTGCTGTTACCCTGCTAGACTTCCTCTGATGTTTTCCAGAAATAAACCTTGCCAGATGAAACCAATAGCTTTACAATTGGCCACTCATTAGACCATATTCCTTCCATGCACTGCTCTGAATTAGTTTTTTTTGTTTGCTCATTTCACCCAGAGGAAAGGCCAGGATTATGACCTCTTGATTTTACTTTCCTTTTCACATAGCAATTATAATGTTCTTACCTTTTGTTTTCAAACTTCAGAAATGTGTCCTCTGTATTCTTGGACCATGTTTGCGTTGCAGGTATTTGTTTGGGAAAACTGTTCTGTATACTGTGACTGATATCACCTAGAGCCAATAAAAATAGGAGGGCACCTAGAGTGACCGGTCAGACTTCATGTGGTGCGAGTGCCATGAAGTGAGTTTAAGCAATTAGCTGGCTAATTTTTGTCAGTATTTTTCATTGTATGCCTTTGATTTGGATAGGAGCCACTTGTTACTTCAAAATATCTATTTAAGTTAACAGGCTAACTCTTTAATCCTGCTTTGTGGAATATCCCCCATGTTACACAGTATTCTGCACTGGCCTTGGTTACAAGCACTGTGGTGACAGCCCTGCTATAAATATCAGCTTTGAAAAGCTCACAATGAATGGTTTTGTTGAGACTGGGTTTCATAGGATTTATAAATACAAATGGGCAATTATTTTGAAAATGTGAGTTTTGAAATACACAATACACATAACTGCTTTTTAGTTGTCTTGCATAGCCTATTAGCTAATTTTTTAGCAATACTTTAACCAGTAAGTCTGCCCATAATTATTGTAATGTGACTGTGTATTTCATAAAAAGACACATGGACACATGGGCTGGAATTGTGTTGTGAGGTTTTTTTGAGAATAGAATAGAATGCAACTTAATTGTCTACAAAAGTTGACAATTCTTTTAGACAATTAAAAAAAAATTGTATTTGGCACACATTTGTATTTGGCTTTTTCAATTTTCCAATGGTCTTGTTTGGTTGAACAGGTTATGGATGACCAGGATAGTGTCTGATATGTGGAGGTATTGTGCAGGTTCGATGACTCACTGGCTATGTTCCTTTTCTTATATGTGAAATAATGGCGCAAGTATAAAGGGTGTTTTGAACTGTCACAGTAGACTGAAATCTTGTGTTTGGTTTGAATGATGTTTCATGTGAATAATGTGACATTTTTTCATTCCAGGTGTAACGTAGGAACTATTTTTGCATAAGCATTTTTTGATAAATCAAATAAATTAAGTGGACACCAAGGAACAGTGTCACATCAATAGCTTTGATATTTGTTTATTTGGAAGGCAGAAGTTTTTTGCTGCTAAATAGATTCTTGTTCTCAACAGGTAAACAGGATTAATTAAAATTTTGGCCCTCTGAAAAGGCTCTAACTACAAAGACAGCACCCATTGCCTTTGTTCTGTATTGATGCTCATTAGACGCTTAATGGTTTGGCCTATTGGTTGATTTCCTGACTAACATTCATGCAATATATGCTGTATGTACGAGAAAAATAGGCTTTCATCGCCCACATTCCCTTAAGCGATTGCAATTTAGCGCCAGCCAGCAGTGAACAAAAGGCAGTTTAAATAAGGAGAATGCTTGTTAAAGTGGAGAATATTTGCAGTTTCTGCTGTCTGTCTCACAACATCCATACACACATACACAGACACACTCCCACTCTCTCTCTATCTCATTTCTTGATCAATGGAGTCAGGTTTATCAGGGCAATTTTCTTTCACCCCAGAGCGGCGCTGAAAAGATTATTCAAAATATTTAATTAATGTGTGAATGCCTCTCCCGCCAGACTCAGCTGACAGTTAAAAGCAGTCCATTAGTGTGAGCCTGCTATTGTCACACTTCTATAGTACCCAGACACACAACCATATATTGCTATTGTGGATGCTCTCCTCCCCAAAACACAGTCTGAATTATTACCCACAGAAGCAGACACTGAAAAACTGGGACAAATACAAACACACACACACACACACACACACACACACACACACACACACACACACACACACACACACACACACACACACACACACACACACACACACACACAAATAGTCCCAGGAAGACGGGCATTGACATTCGCCTTCAAACTGAGATATAGACTGATAGTTATTGTTAAGATCTAATCTTGATTTTTCGGGGAAAGTACTGTAACATCTTCAACCAAGAAGACATGATGATTCAAATAAGTAAGCTAAGAAAAAATTAATTCCATGCATAAAACATTTTGATTCAACTGACACCCTGGATCCACTGTGTGATTGAAATATTCATGGTTGGCTCTGTACAGTGCATTTGCGCTATGTTCATGATGGTCTGGGACTGTGAGGTGAATTTGTCTATGCTTAAGCCTTTTCCACTCTACCCTGGTCTCATCCCCAAGTGAATTGGTTGCAAATCCTCACATGTAACTGAACGACAATGGAGGCAAAATGCTTGTAATTTTCTTTGAATCATCGGGTTCTGCTCACATCATTTTATTGTTGGGTGGATATACTTTGCCCAGTGGTTGAAACAGCAAGTATACAAGCATGTTGTATGGTATACCCACAGCTGCATATTTGTTGGGATAAATGTTCAGGATAATTATCTTGCTCAGAGATGTAACATCAGTTCCTCACCTGTGATCCCTGGTTGAAAACTCAGTACCTTCCTATTGTGCCTCTATATTGTCATTGTTCCATGACAGTATGTACACGCCAGCATCATATAGCTTTACGAAGACAGATTTAATTATTGACGTATAAATTAAATATGTTAAATAGATTAATTCAAGAAAATGTCAGTGTGATAGTTTGATAGTTTGTAACCATGGTAACTGACTTCAGCTAAACATGTGTTCTGTGCAAGCAAGCATTTTCTCTCGAGCTATTTGAATTATTGGGTTGCATGACATGAAGCTGCTCTGGCACTGGTCTGTTTATCATCTCTGTGTGTGGCTGTTGTTCTTCTAGGGCATGTTCTGTGGGAAACGTCTGTCTGCTTTCTCTACGTAAGATTATGTGTCTGTATAACTGAATGTGACTGTATAACCAAACTATTCATTCACCAGAATAATTCTCAGATGACAAGAATGTGTTCAGATTATTATTTGGTTTATTATGAAAGATTTATGTTTGAGATAGAGATAGTATTTTATCTTGGGCTTGGAGTCCAAATGGGAGGAGTTGTACCTCTCCTCGGAAGTAAGAGAAATAATCCCCCAATAGGTGACTGGAAGAAACTGGATTAGTTAGGTTTGTTAACGAAAGAGGAGGTGGAGATGGGGGAGGAGGAAGGATGCTGGAAATTCAAAGCATGATAGAAGATGAGGTACATGGTGTTGATATACTTGTATGGGACTGGAAAAGTTGATGTGATAGGTGGTGAGCTTGTCTGAGAATAATTCTCCCAAACTTTTGTTTTATCAAACTCCAATAAAACACCATTAAGCTGTTATGTACGTTTCTCCATTCCAGAAGCTTGCTAATAATATAATTTCATACTGTGGTAGACTACCATATCATTTTAACACAGTTGTGTTTTTTTCATTCAGGGGCAGACTTATACCCAGCATTCATTTTAATTATGTGCATTTTTTTGTACAATCAAAAACACCAGAGAGCAATTATTGTATACAATTCTGTTTTATTCCAATTCTGAAATGTGAACTGTATCTAAATTTGAACCTGTAAATTTACTTGGTAAGGGACACATATTTTCAAATATGGTTCAGAAATATGTGGAATCACAGACCAGTGATCAAGATTTTATTGTTGGTTTCTAATTAATTTTCAAGGACAGCTTCATTAACAAATCTACATTATATGCAATCCGTATGTTCCAAATGAATAGCAAAAAAATTTGAGGCAGTGTAGAACTCTCTCAGAAATCTCTGAAACAGTTTTTTCAAATGATGCAATGTTGGAGTAAGGGAAGTCACAAAAATGCATTGATAGCTACATTTGATTGCACAATTGTCCTGAATTTATGATGGGGTGTTTTAATCACCTTTACATTGCATTACTCAAGTATTCCATTAACTAGTACGCAAAATTGGGAGCGAGCCATTATTTCCTTTTCCCACTGTATCATTTTCTTAGGTTATATAATTTTTTAGAGGCTGCATTTCTCATTGGCTCTTGTATTTTTACTTGACAAGGCTGATTGGTGAATACTTATCTAGTGTCTTGAAAAAACAAAGTACAAGTAGGTGTTTACTACAGTACACCGACTTCCTGCACTTCCTCACAGTACATTTATTTCCTCTACTTATGTCTCAGCTAATTGAGGACTGGTGCTTTCTACTGCCATATCGGGGTCAACACCTCTCAACCTCACATAACCACAATATCCAGGAATAATAAGCAGCTAAATGACAGTAAGCCACACACATTTTTTCCAATAATATATTGCAAAGGTATGAAGTGGTCATTTTGTTCATAGATGTCAGTCGTACACATGCTCCATGGTTTAAATGTGCTTGTGACTGTATTTGTGAATTTTAATGATTCTCCCACTGATTGGTGTTGTCATCCCTCACCCCTCACCCCTCTCCTCCACCCCTAGATGTGAAGCTTCTGGAGAATCAGCAGTTTGTAGAGAGCGTGCAAGAGCAGGTTAATGCAGCACTGCTGGAGTACACGCTGTGCAGCTACCCGCAGTTCCTGGACAAGTTTGGCCAGCTGCTGCTTCGGCTGCCGGAGCTGCGCAGTCTGAGCTCGCAGGCGGAGGATTACTTGTGCTACAAGCACCTGAGTGGAGAGGTGCCCTGCAACAACCTACTCATCGAGATGCTCCACGCCAAGAGAGCCTGTGGGTGAGCACCATGGATCTCCACCCTCACCCCGAGTCCTGGTCCTGCTTCTGCAGCTGCCCCTACACCCTACCCCACCAGAGAGAACCTTGTACCTGAGCCAGGGAGGGGTGTGCAGACAGAGACTCCCAAACCCTTATTTGCTCCTCTGTCTGTAATCCTATGGTGATAATTTGTTTGTTTTGTTTATTAATAAATGTATAAAGTATTGAAATGTACAAAATAAGCTGTAATATCATATGCTACATATACATTTATCCTTTTTTAGATCTTAACTCAGTGAACAGAATTCCAGTGTGTTCATCTAGATTCACTCTGCTATCAGCTATGGACTCATATTCTCCTGCAAACACATTCAATTCCCTAATTCTGGAACTGAGTTTAAGGTTTGGCCTATGGAAAGTTTTGCGCTTGACTCCAGCTCTTTATGTGAAATTTATTTACAGTTGGTTTTCTTTTCCCATGCAATAGTTAAAAATGGGTGCATTGTGTCTCATTTGACTGTTAGTTCCTGAGTCACTCACATGGTACTCGTACAGTATGTGATTTGTGAGTTCCTATTTGATTTGGAACTCACATTCAGGACTTAATACCAGAATACCTGAATCAAATGTTTTCATTGAATCCTTTATATAAATGATTTTAGTCTTACTTCCCATATTTATTGTTTTGTAGGGTTACATATAATGAGTTTATTTTTAAAGATAACCTTTTTACAATGTTGCATGAAAATCAAAGAAGTATTCTTTCTCTTCTATTATCCTAAAAGATAAAGATAATAGACAATTAAGATATATTATTAGCTCTGACAAATCAGATGAAGTATAACTTCTCGAAAGTAATGTGATCATAATCTCAACTTTGAGAATTTCAAAATTGGTATAAAAACTGTCAGATGTCTCAAATGTCATTTAGAAAGATGTGTAATTACCAATTTGAGGTTGTAGATTGTCCAAATGCTAAACAAACAGGATGTAAAAGAATTCCATTTCGAAAATTAAATTCAGATTTTGAGTTGTTGAATATTATTGAATTTCCTATTGTATGCAATAGGAAATGTATATAAAAATGTAGGTTTGAAAATGTAAAGATACTGAAAAATCAAAGACTATGCAATGTTGTGCAAACGTCAACACACTCAAAATCTCATCATTGTAGTCTCATTTTAACTTCAGTTTAACTTCAGCCCTTCAGTTGGCATTCGTAATGAATATTCTTTACCATGTAATTCATAGAAAATAAGAATGCAAAAATCTTTTGAGAGAAAATGCCTTTTTGATTTAGTAATAAATTAATCTCTCACTGTGAATGGACATAAAAAGCTAGCAGCTGCAAAAGCCTATAGATAACAGTGTGACTGACATTCTCTGCCACAAAAAATGCTCTCTGTCTGGGTTGATGTAAGAAACATGTTTACAGCTCTGTGGGATTGTTCCAAAGAAGCAGGAAAATTTCTCAAATTCGACTCATTAGAAATGTGAAATTCACCTCAAATTTGTAGGGAGAAGTACAGAGAGAGAGTGCAAGAGAGAGGGAGCTTTCCCAAGGTATGTACAGCTTGGATATGTGGGGGAGAGAAGCAGGAAGCCATCTTTGGCAGCAACATTTTATCCTACCAGACAGAGAGTGTAGGAGAGCCCCAAGCAAAGAGACATCACAGACCCACAGCCAGCCCTCATCTCCGCCCATGTGTGGACAGGAAGAGTAAAAGGAAAAAAACATGACGGCAGTCTTATTTTCAATAAATATTTTCAGGGGAAAAAGTCTCATTGACAGAAGCATGTCCTCTTGCCTGTCACCGAGGATCCCTCCACCCTGGCGACAAAGAGGGATCAGAAAAAGGTCATGGAAATGAATGCTCATGCTTGAATCCTTTATAAACAGACAGTAAGGAACAGCAAATGCATGTGGCACAAATGAATCGGCAAATTAAATATCCCGTTTCATAGGTATTGCAAATTACAAGAAGGGAAATAGAGGATTTTTTAAAAATCTTTGACAATCAGATGTACAATTTCTGCTAAATCTTATACTGACATGCAACTATATGAGGAAAGGCTAACGGAGGAAATGGAAAGAGGACCAAATTATGTGCACTTGAATGAAGAAAAGTGAAAGATACGTAAGATTGATTTTTACGCAGAAGGATTCAATTAAATGTGGCGGTAACTGCACAAAAGTCTCTCATTGAGCAGACAAAGGGCAGGCCTTCAAGAGAAACTTTTTCTTGGTTTTAAACAGTGAATATGACTAACAAACTCCAAAAACTTCACAGCCAGATACAGAAGACACTAATGAAAAACTGTACACACTGTGAAGAGGTAGATAGGAATTGAATAAAAAAGGACATGTAATGCTATGCCCACGCTCTACCCACTTCCACAGTCAACCCACACACACATACACACACATATACACACCACACACACACTCATGCAAGGGACAATGACACACAGTTTCCCAGCCCACAAAAAAGGACTGAACTATTAACATTTTGCACCAAGGTAATTCCAACACACCGCTGACTGATTTGAAAGTGAAATTAAAGTATATATTTTGGATAAGATAGATAAATCATTCTGTTACTATGAATTATGAACAGCTAGAACATAAACATAAAGAAGGATGGAGCAGGGATAAGATGTTAAGACCCTTGCCCAGAAGGACACCACTGTGCGATAAGTGCCAGAATACAGGCAGCAAGTCTGTATTGTGCCTGTGTACTGTCCAGTCTTACAACAGGTTCCAGGCTACCAGCATGTCATATTTGCTCCACTGATTTCAATGGTCCTACTTTGATAACTGTAGACAATCTAAACATCTGCCTTGATGCCTTCTTGACCTGTTAATGTTAAATCTGGTTTCTACATGTGAAATTGAGAGCACCACTCTGATGAGAGGGTGGTCTCTACTGTACAGCAAATTTCTATTGTGAAATCGGAAAATAATTTTTATTGTGTATAATATTGTACTAAGACTCCTTTACATGTCAAATTTTGAAGTTCAGAGGTAAAACATGCTGAAATGCAGTATTTTGCTCTCTAATGATGTCTGCCTACCACTCAGTAGTCATTTGGCAGGTGACATGCTTTTTTGGCCTTGAGTTCATTCCATATGTAACTTAAGTTTTTCTTGTCACTGTCGTATGCTGCTGATAGGTGTTCTTTGTTTCCATGGGATCTCCCTTGCATTTAGGTGACAGCAGGAGTACTCTTGGTCATGTGATGCATGGGAGGACACTTGCCTCACTGTCTGCTGCTATTACTTTTCTCTTTCAACAGGTTTTCCAATTTTCAAAACCTGCACGCATGCACACACTCAAACACACATGGCACAAACAAAAAAAAATCTACCTGTGTTTTGAGCTGTATTTTATTGTAATAGTTTGAAATCAATAAAAGCAATTTAGTAAAGCTATACACTTGACAATTTTCATTTTTAAAACAGTTGCACTTGTTTATCACTGGAACGGAACAGGGGTATAATTCGGGAAACGGTGATATCCGGTCTTGCTGTGCCCACTTTTTGTCATTGAAGTGGTAGGACAGAATGCAATGCAGTTTTAATCAGTCACAGAACAGCACTAGTGCAGATCTGCTCCATCCC
Organism: Albula goreensis; assembly: GCA_022829145.1. Lineage (NCBI taxonomy): Eukaryota > Metazoa > Chordata > Actinopteri > Albuliformes > Albulidae > Albula > Albula goreensis. The sequence continues at coordinate 27,823,504 of CM040744.1, read as the reverse complement.
ACTCTCATGACTGAAGATGAAGTACCATGCTCACAAAGACTATGAAATGGCCAGTTAATTCATCCAAGGAGAATTGTTTCAAACTATACCTACAGTAAACAAATATAAAAGACTACAAAAAGATAGCAGAAATTCACCAAAGAGTCAAATCACAGATGACCATGGGAAATTGAGCCAGCGATCATCTAGCCAAACCTAGCAATGCAATTCCAGCCAGAATGTAGAAAACAGAAGACAATTAAGTAGGACATAACAATGAAGCACACATGGAAAAATGACAGCAGGAAGGAGAAACAGTGGTGGAGGCTCACCTGCACATAAACAGGCACTCGTCAGGATACCTGCTAAAATCCACAGAACTGCCATTTCATAATTTACTACACAACAGCCCAATGTTAAACATAGTGGTGGATCTGTTATGGTATTAGCAGCTATTTTACGAGTGTCATTGGTTCAGTAATTATTTGGCTGGGTAGAATTGAGACCAATAAATATGATGCAATTTTAGACAACCAGAGACATGGTACATAAATTATGTCTTCAAGATGTCGCCATACTCAATGCAGAAATTACTCTGGAGTAGGTTTCATGAGAACATTTGAATTAATAAAAACCACATGGCCTCCCCAGTGACCAGATCTAAACATTGCCAAACCTTTATTTAAAGGATGGTTATATATTTTGTTTATTTATTTACATTATGTCAAAGTATGTGAACCATTGTGTCTGTGCTGAACAATCCACAATGAAGGAATCAGGACTAAAAAAATAGCTTTACATGTCATTACCTAAAAAAGGGTCTAAATTGAAAGCACTCCCCATGGGTTCAGATGGACATAACAGAAGACATTAATGCTCAGACTTAAATAGTTTGCATGGTTTCTTCATATACATAGTACTTACTGTACACAAAAAAATGAAAATCAAAGGATTATTTAGGGAGTGGGGACATTGGTTCATTCACACACAGACACCCACATGAATCTTTACACACATAGTATTGTTATCAGCCAATGCCTACAATGGAAGACAAAAGCTGCCAACAGCACGGATAGCCATGAAGCTGAATTGATCCAAAAATCAGTTTTGTATTGCACTGAGTTTTGTGTTGTACTGAATGTGCCGTACTAAGCTTGTTGCTAAGTATGTGTAGCTGGGGACCCAGCAGTAGAAAGTTCCTTTTCACCTCAGTTTAATACAAGTACAAGCCCTTATTGGTCAGAGTACAGATACACTTTATCCAATGGATGTAGCAGTTGATCACAGTATTCTAGTCTACACTACAAGTAAAGAATTAACAGGAATCTTTCAATTGTTGAATGTTTCATTTACAGTCTGATGATGACATGTTTGCTGAAAACATGATCAAATTGTCCAATTTGCAATCTACAAAGATGTGGCTTTCAATCAGAAATGAGAAGATTTGTGCAACAACAACTGTACATGACTGACCGAATATACAAAAAATAAAGATAAAAAGGTGGACACTTTTCCCTTTACTTTTTTACTGAATGAGTATTGCTGTAATGTTTGGAGATTGAAGCCAGTGTTTAATATCGTTGGCTCTGAGAAACGTCCATTTCCCAAACAACAGGTGAGTCTTGACCCTGGGAACTGTAGACTGCAGTGGATCATGAGAGAATGGGGTGGTGATGAGGGGAGGGAGCAGGCAACACACAGACCCACCCTACGCATGCCCGCACATCACTGTCCTGTGGTTGTGTTCATGCTGTGTTTCTTCAGAACAAGGAACATATATGTGTGTCTTTGTCACCCAGTGCTTCATGGAGCATGATTCTTGGTACTTTCATGCATATAGGTCAGCAACCTGTAGAAAATGGGAGTCAAAATAATTGCAAATAAATACCAAATAATAAAAAGTCAAGTAAAAGCATTTTTGCAAAAGCAATTGGCCTGTATCACATACATGCACTCATATATACAGGCACATGGTCAAATATCAGTCTCTTTTAGAAAAACAAAATAAAACTGGAAATTGGGTTTAAAAAAAGGAAATACAAACACAGCCAAAACCCCAGTAGAGAGAGAGAAAAAGGGAGAGAGTGCCTCAAAGCAATTTGTCAGAAAGGCTCCCTTTCATTATTGGCTATTTGTGTTTCTGTGAACTGGAGGGAGGCAGCAGAGCTAGCCCCATAGGGGGAGCAGGTGTTTGAGTGGCTGATGTGCACAGGACTAAATGCGCTTCTTCTTGGACAGAGAAAATTATGCTTTTCACTGTGTTTGTAGCGCAACAGCCCTGGCATAACGCGGTATCTCAAGTGCCACTCTAAAGCCATTAATTGGTCGTTTGACATAAAAGGAGTCTGCCACAATGCTAATTGCACTCCACGACAAGCGGACACTAATCATGCTGAAAAACTTTAAACACCCGAGTCTCACCCCTTAGGGTTCTTACAGAATGAACATATGTTGGGGAGAAACCCTTGTTCCATGCCACCTACCCCTCCATCTACAACCACAACAAAACAGAAAAATTCAACAATTCCCTTCAGCCATTCAGCCGACAGAATTTATACACTTTTCACATACTCATGCTCCCAGACCTCCTGGCTCTCATATTACCTGCTTACTGTCATGTGGATTTATCAGAAAATAATAAATCATAAATTAATTGTTTAAAATGTTATCAAATGGCACCATGGGCTGATTTGTTCTGAAGAGACAAAAGGGGGAAATGCACAAATAATTTGCTTTGGTATTTCTCTCATAGCAAAAGGTTGACTTTAGCTTTGAATTTCAGAGCATCAATACACTGAAATAACATTGCATATTTATATGCAGAAGACCCCTCCTTGAAGCATTCTTGGTTTTACAATGAGACTCCAGACAGCCCCACTGCATTAATTCAGCTTTAAATGACATGGCCCCATGGCTGACAACAGACACTGTAGTTGAAACCCAAAATTCAGCCATCTTGGATTCAGAAAACCGTCTTATATGCAGAGCCTGCTAACAAGGGATTGAAAGAAATGATTGTAAACAGCATTTCGTTGAATTAAGTATCATAGCCACAGACAGAAATTCTTACTGGCTTCAATACTGATTCTTGATATCTTCTTTATAGCTGTGCTTTGTGCTCCTACACAAGATGAAAGGGCAAATAGGCCACCTAATCATATTTTGTTACACTTGCATAATGGGTGGCGCAAGGGGGCATTATTAACAGCTGTATAGTTGCTTCTTTTGGCTCTGAAAAGATACTATATTAGCGTCCTTACACCATCTAAAGGCATTGATAAGTTATGAGCATTATTGTCTGTACAATGAATCTTGGGCATCAAAAATGTGAAGCTGAACTGCTTAAAGCTTGCCCAGTGTTAATATATTCTGAACACAACCAACATTTTAGAATTCAGTTGTGGGATGTAATTAGTATGCCTCCTCAATTCAAACATATTCTGACTTCTTGCTTCTCAATTGAGTAGCTTAACCTTGCCTTGGCAAAGTATTGATATTCACCTTGAAACATCCAGTTTTGAATACAGCTCTTAATGTTGCATTTATGGGCCGGAGACATTGTAATACTTGATTCACAGTAGTCAGAAACTTGCATTACCTGAAGGCTTGAAGGCTGTCAATTGAACCACCTGGTGAGGGGAGAGAGAGAGAGTGAGAGAAGAGAGAGGAAGGGTGGGGAGAGAGGGAGGAGGAACTTGTGAATGGCATAGAATTAAGAACTAATGTCAACATTCACAGATTAATAAGTATGTACTTACAAACAAGTTATAAAATAATACTGCAAATACAACGTTTCAATTGGACCCATGAGATTTCAACCATTTTTTTTGGTTTAACATATTTTTTAAGCACTTGGCAATTGCCATGAAGTTGCCACGAAACATTCTCTGGAAGGTCAAAAATAGACAGCCTAAACTCTCAACTTCAGATCTAGCTGCTAATGTAACTGTTCGCATAGAGATAACTCTGTTTCTTTGACAGAATATATTGAGAGAAAATTTGAATCAGTTTCTGAAACTGAAAAAGGAAATTTGTTACACACCAAAAGTACACATTTCTTCATAGTTTAGTAAAAGCATTCGGCCAGTTGCTAAAATATAAAATGTCAAATACCATTTCTTTTTTTTTTGCATGGCAAAATGCTATTTGAAAGTTGTTGGTTATGAAAACCATCCTGTTGAATAATGGCTATAGAAATTACTATCTAAATGACTGGAAAACCATTGTCAAAGGTTTCTCTTTTAAAAATGTTGGCCTGAAATAATTAAACAAGAAAACGAGGAACACATTTGTCAGTGAGTACAAGGTCACTCATGTTGTATAACTGAACACCTGCTATTAAAAGGGGCAAATGTCAGTGTCAAATCAGCTGTAAGTATTAATAAAACCAAAAGGACAAAAAATATCAGGCAGACTGAAATGGAAACAAAGACTTTACACATTCTTTTAGAAATGATTCTTACAATTCAAAAACATTCCTGCAAAAGTATGAATTGTATTAGGTCATTATAGGAGCAGAGTGACAGGTGATGTTTTGAATTGTTATCAAACAATCAATTGTTATCAACGTCTTGGCCAACTGGATTAAGTCATCAGCCTTAAAAAACATGTACCTAGGAGTCATCATACAACAAGGATCTGAATCTGAAAACAGCCCACAGTCAAAAGGACATGACTGCATGACAGAGATAAACAGGTCCACAGCTGCTTTTCTCATTCCAATGGTCACTTCATCTTATTAAATAAATAATTAGAAGAAGTCAGTAAAACAGAAATGAAAAACTGCAATTTTCACAAACATTTTTTTTTTTCAGCACAGGAACATCTGATGAAGAAAAGGGTTTTTATTATTTCAACAAAAAATAAATAAAAATACAACAATAGTAATATAAAATTATAGTTTTATCATCTCCAATTCACACTTTCAAATACAAATTTAACAAGTTCCTGTTCAATTATTTTTCACCTTTTAAAAATATACAATATGCAATTTATGCTCTATAAATTTGATAAAGCTTATATTCAAAGTTAAAATTTCAAGTGTTTATTCGGCACAGATGCAGGAATTACAATTTGTCTAATTAAAATGGCAATTGGGAAAGCGTTATGTGCTGATTTTGCTCAACACCTTTTCTTGCCATATAAAATGTCCTTTTCTGCCAAATACAAACTATATGTTTCAAGAAACAATGCAGTGTTTGTGTTTTGCCTCAGTCAATATCCTAATGTAAAAGCCACCCCTTTCCTCCAGTACACATGCCAGTATACACATCACTCACTGTACAATGCATTTGTCCTTTGTATTTAACATTGGAACAGGGATTGTTGATGAGTATTCAGAATTCTACATGTATCATTCTGGAGAAATGGGTCCAGTAATCTGCCTTTCATTTCTAACTACTATTTTACACTGACATGTCACTCCCACAAAACCCTTATCTCATGAACTGGGAACCCTAATTTAGGCTTGGTGTTCTGTAGTCCTTACGCTCCCTCTGTCACCTCATCATGCACATTGTGCGTTTCCCCCTCCATCCCAAATGGTCCCCTGCTCAGCTCACCAAAGACAGAGGGATACAACTTTATAGGATCCCTCAGCTTGCATCAGCAGATTACTTTTTTACACACTAACGCTTGTTAAGTTGAAATGTAGATTATCAGATGTCTGTGCTCATGAAAGCAAACCTCCTTCACCCTTAGCAGTCAAGAGGTCCCTGTGCCACTCAAACATCGGCAAACCTCAGTGGTGAGAAGGCAACCCCCTTGCCCCTCTCCCTATATGGTCAGTTAAGAGATGTTATTAGCTGCTTTACTGCTTTGGTAAAACATGTGGACAATGGAAATACGCCTATGCATTGTAGTATGTGGTGGGAGGGTCAACATCACAGCACAGTGCCCAGGTAACAGTGAAGCACCAAGAGTTCTTAATACACTGATCCAGGAACATTGGTTAAAGCACTCTTGTCTTGGCAATGGATTCAGTACCCAAGAGAAACACTTCTGTTCCACCTGTGAGAGTCCACACCTGGGCACCTGGGTACAAGGTCTGCTATTTTCACTGCTTTGGGTGAAATGCCTATTTAAAATACAGTGCTGTGCCAGTGAAATGTTGCTATAAATTGCTCCACTATAATATACATATTATAACATTCCATGTAAATGGGCCTGGTGTATATGGTAGGGTGTTTTCCAGGTTGTTTGGTGAAATTAATGGTTAATTGTAAATCAGGATGAGGACTAAATAGACTGGCACAGTTAATTTGGAAGGCAGGGCGAATAGAGAATTATTCTATCTCCTTTATGATGACACACCAGAGGAAACTACAAGGCTTAAGGGGTACAAAAGTGAGAGGCCCCTTTAAAGCAGAGTTGTGCCATCATACGCACTCCTCTGATTCACTTGCCAGATGAACAATGTCTATTTTTCAAAACTACAACTGGTAGCCTATGGATGCTCAATGACTAATATAGAAAAGTATTCACTTACGCCTAGTAGCAATTTTATTTCAAGCTCAAATACATAAAACTGTTATGTAAGTAGTGAGGAGAAACTCTGAATGAGAAGCTTTCTATAAAACGAATGCCAAACTACCCTGCCCTTGCACTATGGATAAATGTACAAGGGAATAAGAGAAAAAATGAGAGAGAGACATATCTAGCAAAATATGAGATAAAGGAGACAGAGAGCAAGGAAAAAAGAAATAGAAGTAGTGAGACAGAGAGAGAGAGAGAGAGAGAGAAGAGAGAGAGAGAGAGAGAAAGAGAGACAGATAGAGAGAGAATGAGAAACAGGAGATGAGATGAGGGCACACAACATGACAAACTTCCTGGATTAAGGTGGAACACGATAATGGTCTTGTACCATCCCACCAATATCGTTTGGATTAAACTTAAATCCACCACTGGACCCACTGTGTTTTTTTCTGAGTGGATGAGGAACATTTTCCCCTGGATTTGTTTTGATTTCTGCATTTTATCTGATTCTGTGCTCTATGGCAACGCGCTAGTGCGAGGCGGGCAGATTGGTAAACAGTCCTGTTCTCCAGCTGCTATTCAGCTAGCAGGGGTCCATCTGCACCCAACAACAGTGCTGCTCCTCAAGATAAGGATAGAGGCATCATCATTATCATCATCTTCGTCACCATCATCAGCATCATTATTTCTTGCATGGCAGCAGCATTTTCCAGGGTCCCCACCAAAATCTCTATTATTTCATTGGATTCACTGAGGGGCTGATGAATGCCACCTCCCAAAATGGGATATTTGGTTGGCAGAAAACTCTGATCTTTTTCAGGTATGCTAGGTCAAAATTGCAAAGTGCTTTTCATTGATATTTTGTTTGATTTTCCATTCCAGCTGTTACCTGACAGTGGTCAACTTTATAGGACCATTCTCATATAACGCAATAACTAATTTACAGACAAGATATCTAATGAGATGGTTCCTAAAATGCATCTATTATGGGGTGATCTTTGATCCAAGGTTAAAGCAAAACATTTTGGTATCCATAAATTTGATATTTTTCCATATTTTTGAAGTTGGCTATATCATGCATTCCAGCATTGTACACTGCCAGTTTTGTAAGCAACACCACTTTTTCTTGCTTAACGTGCCACATATTTTTGTTACTGAGCTGCTATTTGTTTCACTGGACTGCTTGCCAGAGTTATGTCTATAGAAATTAAAATTAAAGGATGTGCTTCTTTTGAAGGGCCTACACGGGTCTGAAAACAATACCTGACTCAAACCCAACATGATTTCCAACCCAGTCCCATTTTGAGGCCAAGGTTAATGTCTTCCAGTAATCAGCACAACCCGATCTGAAGCACAATCAGGACCTGGTGTCCTTTCAATTACTCATGAATTATCTCTAAAAAGGCACTGCAGTTTCACATAATCACCCAGTATCTAATTATTTTCCCTTGATTATAGGTCAATTTTTCTCCTAACGAGAAAATGTGACAACCGTAAAAATTAACAGGATGTTCGGTAAAAATTGTATACACATTAATAACACAACATATCTTCAATAATATCAATACCATGAATATTAATGATGTATGTACATGCTCATAATACATATTAATATGAATTCACATTATACACATTCTTAAACAATTTGTGCAAGTCCTTTGCTTTCCTTGGCCTTGCCCCTTTGGGTCAAAATAATCTATGTTATTTGTGGCTGAATGACTTCCTTTTATGGAGCTAAAGTGTAACATGGTCAAAGTCACGTCATTATAATATACACACATATGTGTTTTGAATGAATTATCTTGTTGAATTATCTAATGAATTTAAATGCAATAAATTGTATTTTAGACATGTCTGCCTCAAACCCAGTTCCCATCTATTTCAGGTCAGGTATCCCAGGACTGAATAAATGCACTGATAAATAGGAATTTAATGGGAACTGAAGACTGTGAAAATGTATGCGTAGCCTATTTAATTTCACAAATGGACCATGGTTTAGGAAATGGCCCTGGATGAGTTGGCATGGAATGACCGTGAAGTACTTCAGCGTAATTAACATTTTACAATGGTAAAAGTGAAGCGCTAGGGCTGAGAATTGAATTAAACTGGTAAATATCTGCTTACAAGCATATTTCTTAACCAGCAGCAGCATCACCACCATCAACATCATTACCCTGCTCACCGCAATTTTCATGTTCTGCACTTTGTTACTGTCACCAACATCAACATGTTCACTGAAAATTTGTCCTCATCATCATAATAATCAACAACTACAATAACATCATTATCTTCAGCATCATTCTCTCACTCCATAATATACTATGTTTAGATATATTAGGTACTACATGTTCCTAATCCATGGATAAAACAGAAGGGACAGGAAGTGATGTTGACATTGTCACAGTGACATTTGTGCACTTTTTAGGATTAGGTGTTCATCATTCTGTGGAATGTCAGATGTGACTCAAGTTTCCGAGGTCTATAGTTATACACAGTGACACAGGTTTTACACCCTACTCCAGGTCTTTTTGTTGTGCTTTTCACAGTTTACCAAGTGTTTTGTACATCCAAAACCAAACAAAAAAAAATCATGATATCACAAACCTGGTTTTCTGTGCTGGGTTTCATGGAGAAACTCACAAAGCTTTCTTTCCTGAAACTCTCTGAAAGACAGAAGCAGGACTGAGTTAAATCTCTCAGTGTATCAGCAAGAGCAGGGCAAGCTGAGGTCTAATAATGACCCTCTCCCAGCTAACCCCCTCACTCTACCCAATGCTACTCACCATTCCTAATGACCAGTGATCCGCAAGAAGTGCTGCCTGGTCCAGAGGTATCACTGGTCTCTGGGCTGGACGGCATCGGGACGCTGTGGGTCCAGGAAGCAGTGGTTGTCCTCTGGGAAGGGAGGAAGCCAATTGGCTGGGAACAGTTCTGAGATGATAAGAGAGAGACACAGTAAACTCCATCAATTCTGTCTTAAAAAAGGAAACACACTTCTATCAGACCCCATGCCTCAAGGTCAAGTCCCACTGATTGGGTCCCCTCTGAAACTCCAATTTCAACATTCATTTGTACTAACACGCACTCTATTTTCTCTGTTTATACGGTACTTAATTTACATCTGAAAAACACATTGAACAAAGATGCATGAAAGGTTCTCTATTTATAAATCTATTTAATAAATCTAGGCACATCTTATTAATAACCGATGGAGAGTTATTACAATGCCCCAATAAATAAATTTGTATGTCACTGGTTCAAGGCACAGATTTATCCAGAAATAACCAATTCAAAATAAACATAAGAGGATTGGGGTGTGTCTTGTCTCCAGCAGGATTTGACCCATGACCACAGAGGAAAAGAAATGGCCTGGCCTGAATCAGCTATTCGGCATGAGGAAATGCTATATAGCACAAGTCAATTCCGTTAAAAAAGGAAAGTGTCTATTCTGGACATTCCTACAGGCATACCTTTTCAAACAGATGCGTTTCTATGAGGCCATAATTTAAGAACCACATTCTTCAGAAGAAGTGAATTGATTTATAAACAATAAGGGAGGTATGGGGAAGGGTGAAGCCACAGGACCAACAGCTAATGTGCAATAGACTTACTGTAAAGGACAATGCCTTCCTCTTTTCTTTGATCCTCCGTATGGCATTCCTGACCTTTTCCAGACAAGCAAGCAGAATTTATAGTTATTGAGGTATTATGTGCTTGGTACATACAGTGTAGCACTGCATGACAAGATATGCATGTTATTATTCTGTATCATGAGGCATGCATTCAGTCCTGCTTTAGACTTAACTTAGTAGTCACATAAAAAATAGAAATATCTCAAAACCAAATGCAGTGTTTTCTTTACAAACACAGCTGGGCAAATTGATTTGAAATTTGATTGCAAAAATTTCTGAAAAGGCAAAAAAAGTAACACAATTGTCATTTACTACTGCAAAGGACATATATTGACTGAATACAGTACTATATGTATTTACACTCTAAGTGGAGGAACTGATATTAATTAATGCTGTTGTTCACATATTGTTCTAGATGATGCGTCTTCCAATCCCTTTCTTTCTTGCAAAAGAGACTAAATTCCACTGTGAACATACAAATAACATAAACATAAAGTGGAACAGCTAACGGAGTGAGACAGAATATGGATGAACCAGCCACCTACCTCACTGTTGTACACAGCATAAACAAGAAAGATATACAGGCCCTGTAGAGGAGAGAAAAGGGGCGGATATCAGAGACCACAGCAGGTTTACAATACATAGTCAGTTAAAAATGACACTCTTTAATTATTAAAACACAAAAGAATACATAAAGGCTGCAAATGTAAAGTTTACTGATAAAATAAAACAATGAGTGAGCAATGCCTGTGCAAGCGCTGCAGAATGATTGTACAAATCGATGTACTTAAATATTAAACAGAACTTCAGTCCTTCCTTGTGTTTGACAGTGAGTAAGTATTGAGCAGAACAAATCATTATCATTGTACTTAAAAATGCATTAAATGAATGTGTTGTTTTGACATCTTCAATGAGTGGCAGTTTCAATTTATTTTTAAATATTCACCACTGCCCTCTAGTGCACAAGGACTGTCAGTGCTACAATCAAAACCATGAACTCATCAATTTTCACTCCACAAAATGGTAGATTTTCACAGCCTGATTTCACAGCCTTGATTGTAGCTATCTCTCTGAATGTAGCTAAACTATTTCTCCATTACAGGAGTGAAATGAGATCCCTGGCTGGTTTTGGGGCTTCCAGCTCATGCTTGTAAACTCTGAAATGTGTCAGACGGTAGGACCGTGGGGGTGCAGACCAGAGCTCAGTTTTGGTCTCTGCTAGGGCTTCCACTCACAGATTATACTGTCGAGGTATCCTCCCTTAGACAAATTCATGAATTTATCTCTCCTCTCTTTCTTTCCCCAGGACCTTCACAGTAAATCTAAATTAACAAGCACCTTGCGGAGGGGTCAATCTAGGGCCAGGCGATTCTTATTAATTAGAAGTCCCAGAGCTGTAAAGTCCTGGACAGAGAGGAAGCCAGAGCTAGAGGAAGTCCACTCAGGACACACCTGATTTACGCCGTATCGTGGCTGGCTTTATCACCAGCCCGATAAGGAGGTGGAGGTAAATCTGGCCAGTGGACTGGCAGCCCTGGAGCCTAGCCATGACCTGTCCTTCAAAGCCCACGGCTGCAATCTCCCCCGCACCGCACTTCCACTTATCTAACACACTCCCACCTACCCAGGCCGGGCTCTATACACACACAGATTGAGCAGCAATAGCAAACCCATCTCTCTCTCTCATCTTCTTAGTCATTCCCTACCACTTTACCCTCTCCCTGTCTCCCTTCCTCCAACCGATTAGTCCCTATGTCTCTCAAATTGGAATTCCTTTATAGCCAGGAAATACATGTGTAGATATTACCAGAGCAAACAGTAAGTAATTTGAGAGCAAATAGGTCCGGGCAATCTAGATATCTGTTGGTGAAAAATATCAAAGTGATTAAGACAGGAAAGCTTTTATTTTTTCATCTCTTGTGTCTTCAGGACTTGTTGGAGGGTGAAGAGGCTAAACTCACCTGGAAAGCATTGAGTGCGATGAATAGGTAAGCAAGCACTGAGGACAGATGCACGAGGACTCCACACAGCCAAGTCAGACCCAGAACCGGTAAGAGGATCAGAACAGGTCGGGTTGCAGCCCTGCAGGCCCAAGAACACAGGCCCACATGTATTTACTGTTTATTTCATTTATTTGCCTTTTATTAATACAGGTTAGTCCCATTAGGTTATATTCATATTAAATTCATTAAGATAAAAATATATTTTTCAAGGGAGACCAGGGGACTTTATAAACCGTGCATGCGCACAAAAAATTAAAAAAAAACGCTCCAAAACGTGCGTACGCCGATTTTCACGTACAATTTGGATTTATAATACTTCTACTTGACTTGAGAATGTGCGTGCAGATAGGATACGTTTGACCCAGGAACATATTCGCTCCATATAGCACACCCAAGATAACCGACAACAAAATTGCACCATAGTTTCCTTCCTTGTTAGAATTTAGGTTCACATTATCATTCGTAATCAGTGTTTTTTGGTCATAAATTATACATTAAATCAACAGATGTGAGTAATCAATGCATTATCAAGCAATTTATATTGTTCACATAAATAGACCTAAAGCTTGTGATGATAGTAAGATAGCATGACCATGTCTGTGTTGGCACTGCTAGAGGATATTGAGAATGGTATGGTGAAACTTGCCGACTTTTTTGTGATGATGACTGGGTCATGATTCGGTTTAACTTAACTTGAGCTGTGCTTTTGGATTTCTGTGTTGAATTTGGGACCGGCGCAGGAGCGCCATACGCGTCACAACCAGCCAATACTTGCCCATCTGCAAATCCTGTCGACTCTGGGGTTCTTGGCCACGAGGACTTTCCAGCGGGAAATAGCAGACCGGCCGGGTACAACCCAGCCCTCACTCAGTCATTTCATACCATAAGTGTTGGATGGCATCATTCGTCTGAACTCGAGGTACATAAGATTCCCCCATACAGCCGGTGAGCAGGCAAACATCCAAAGGCAATTTGCAGCGATGACCGCTTTTCCCTGTATAACCGGTGCAATCGACTACACTCACGTTGCATTAAGGACACCGTCAGTGGATGAATATGTAGGTGAAGCGTAATAACTTCAATCCAATGAAAAATGCAACTAATTTGCGACGCACAAATGACACTGACAAATTTGGTTGCCCAATGGCCAGAGTCATGCCATGACTCTTTCATATCGATAAACAGCATTTTTTTTAAAATCTCAACTCCGATAATCGCAGCTCGCCGCTCTTCGAAGGAGCTCAGTGGTGGCACCCCCATACTGCCGCTCGTTGCTACTACACTTGCAATTGGGCAAGTATACGCCTGGATGTCGCATCATTTTTTCTTTATTTCAGTCTTCGTGTGTGGCTCTCTATACCTGAGTAATTGAAAGCCGCGGTAACCTCCTGCCATGCAAAGGTTTTTTTGTATATGTTACCTCGGTGCCGCCGCCGACTGAAATTATATTTTTTTCTAATCCCTATTTAGGTGACTAAAGCTTTGATTTCGCATTCGGTGAAGTTTCTTTACAGGTTTTTACTCATTGAAAGAAAAATCCATTAGCAAAATGTATAGAATAGCTTTGTCAGGCATGGGGACATTTTCTGCTAAAACGAGGGATTTATACTGTTGAGTTGTATTTTTTAATGTGCCTGTTGTTTCTGAATTGTCTTCCTGAGTGATTAATTGTCAAACTGATTCAATGCTTTGGCATGGGAAGTAGATCAAATATGTGAAGTTTCCTGCATACTGCAGCCCCCCCTCCACACACAGAAAAGTATGGTTTGAAAATGTTAAATGGTTTTCAAGCCTACACCTTGCTCATTCAGCACCCCAGAGACATGCAGTTCAAAGAGTACTGCAGCCTTGCAGTCTTTCCATCTCAACTATTCTTTAGAATCATCTAGCAAATATCTATATAAATAAAAGCTTTTGTGAAGAAGAGGCGAGGAGGTTGTCTTTGTTAACATCTGTATTGTTGCAGACATGCTGCACCTGGGGCTAGGAGATTGAGTTTTCAACATTCAACTGCATGTACAAGGACAAAATGAGCAGTTCTTTTTTCCCCATTTCATTTATTTTGGACTAAGTTATACTTTTTATCTTGAAAAAAAAATCTTTTGAATTCCTAAGGGGAATATTGTGATGGTGTTGGAGCAGACATGTACTGCCATCCCTCTTTTGAATAAATAAGGTTTGGTTCTCTTTTAAAAAAAGGTTAATTTGGTGCAACATCATGATCTTGCCCCTAAAGACTGCCTTTTAATCTCTTCCAAATCAGGCAGTACTATCAGGGTCATTCTGATTTTTTTGTCCACAAGTGTACAGTTTGAGGATAAATGACACTTGCCACTTTGACTGGAAATTGTGGTAATCAAGAGTATATACCTTGGATATCTTCCTTTTGGTCAGTTAACTCCAAATTTAACAAGGGATACATGGATTCTGTTGTGTGTGTGTGCACGTGTATGACTATTTATGTAAATATCGATGTGATTGTGTGAGTACATGTATACAAGTATCTATGAATCCTTGTGCGTACACAAATCTAGTGTGTGTGTGTGTGTGTGTGTGTGTGTGTGTGTGTGTGTGTGTGTGTGTGTGAGTGTGGGTGGGTGTGTGCGTATGTGTGTGCATTTATTTGTTATGTGAAGGTAGAGCAGCATGAGAAGGGAAGACATATAACTATCAGTGTAAGGTGTGTTGCTGTTTAGTCTGGTTCAGACAGGTGGATTGACTGAGCTCTGAACAATGAGTCCAGTTAAGGGTACATCCAGTCCTTCCAGGCACCCCCTGTCCTCTCGTCATAGCCCAGGTGCCATGCTGATGAGATCCTTCTCAAACTCTCCCACATCCTGGGAATATCAACTCCCCTGTATGGTACTCTCAGGAACCATCTTCCAAGCATTTCATCCAATACAATATGATTAATAGGAGTGATAATGTAGCTAGTTAAATGGAGGCTGTTTCTTAGCTGCCCTGCATGGCTGTGGAAGGCACCGAAGCTGATCCCTAGGAGAGAGGTCTGTCTGTCAGTCCCTCTGTGTGTCTGCCTTGGGCAGTGTGTGGAAATGTCACAATGACATCGTACTCTTCCTGTGTTTGCACAGAGAGGAAAGCATACCACAGACCACATCCTTCTTTGCATTATTCTCCATGAGTTCAAAATGATGTGTTTGTGAATTCATGTACATCTGTAAGTGTGCGCATGTGTGTTAGCATGAGTAGATGAGTGTTTTGGTATATATTGACTTTTTTGTGTGCTTATGGTTATTTGCATATACGTACGGATATGCACATGAGTGTATGTGAATGTGTTTGCTCGTCTTTGTGTGTGTATGTGCAGATGCTTGTGTGCATATGTGAGTGTATGGTATTATTTGTATTTGTGCGTGAGTATGTATTCGGGTTGGTGGGTGGATATTTGTGTGTGTGCGTGTGTGTGTGTGTTTGTAACTCACCAGGTGAGGTCCAGGGAATGTATTTGTGAGGAAGAACTTGGTGTGAGCATCTTCGCACGGCGACGAGCGCTTGACACTGTCACCATGACAACACGACATAGTACCACTGTGTTGACCTGCAGACAGAGTCAGTCATATATTCTTACACACATGTGCACACATACCCCAATGCACAAATAAAATCATAATGTATATCATCAATGGTAATGAGAAATAAATGGAATCTTTTGACAAATCAGCTCCGTGTAAAATGTGTCATTCTTTAGGTACAAGCTGTACGGTAAAAAATATGGACAACACTTAATGATGATACATGATGACATTTTAAATACACAACACAACAGGGGCCCCAAAGCCGTCTTTCTGAAGTGCTATGAGGTCACACAGAACCGCAGAAGAGGTAGTGGGCATCGCTGATGCATTGCATTGTGGGTGCTCACACAGTGCATCTGAACAGCACAATTGAATGCACCACAATGGTCATACAGGGGACCAATCATGCTGGTCCATGAAGTGAAAAGGTGGGCTTGGCTGAGGTGCTTACCGCCAGAACAAAAAGCACAGGGCCGACAAAGGCCCAAATGATATCAGTCTGAACGTTGAGCCAGCAGTAATCGTCAGCCTTGTACTTGTCAAAAGAAACTGTCAAGGTCACAGAAACAATGACAGCTGGCACACCTGAATATGAGAGGGGGAGAGAGGGAGGAGAGAGAGAGAGAGAGAGAGAGAGAGAGAGAGAGAGAAATATACATGGATAAATAGATAGCTTTGTCTGCTCCTTAGTGAGTGATGTCATGTGCTACATTCGTTTATCTCCCAGCATTACCATTACTCTTCCCTTTGCCAATGTGCTTATGTGGAGATGGATGCATTGACATTGGTCTGTGATTTGGTAACCGCATTCATCACCATGCATTCAAACATCTCACAGCGCCCCTGCTGAGAGGGGGCATAATATGAGTGTGTATGTGTGTGCAGTCATGTCTGTCAGAGCTATTCTGTATATGTTTTTATGTTTCTGTGTTAGAGCTGTAATATTTATATGTCTGTTTATATGTCTGTTATATTTTAATCCTTTGATGGCTGATAGTAGCTACTTTTATATTTGTACACAGCAGTGTTTTGAGATTGTATGCAGTGTTGCATTTTTTTAACATCTACATTGCACATACACTACACTGCCCACTTTCCATCACATAATATAATAATAATAATGAAAAAGAAATGTTAATCGTCATTTTTTCAAATTGGGGGTACTAGAGGGGTACAGGTTGCGAGGGGCTTGTGTACATTCTGTATGTGTGCGCCTGCATGCATGTCTGTGCATATATGTGTGTATCAGTCTGTGTGAACAAGTGCGTTTCTGATGCATGCATGTTCCCTTACCCCAGCCGATAAGGTAATACATCCTCATCCTTCGATCCTCGCTCATGTTGACCGCCACAACCTTGCTCCAAAGCAACAGGCCCTCCACCAGCATCCAGGTGAAGGAGGCCATGAAGAACAGGTGTAGCCCTGCTGTCACCACCAAGCACACCTCCTAGTGGACAGACAGGGAAATTACAAGTTCAAAGGGCAATTCGTAGAAACTAGAATTGAACACATTTGAACATGTGAAAGAATTAGCTGATGCAACAAACATGCAACAGAATTTTGAGGGTTTGGAAACCATTTGAAATGTCAATGTAGAGGATTGCTGATTATATTAAATGTGGGATTTCAAAAAGAAATCTGTTAAAAATGGTTGCTGGTAAATCACATGACAAGACTGAAGAGTGGGCTCTCACTAGATATTCTGCATATAAGCTCACAGAAAAACACACAAATTTGACAAATTTGGCAGGAACTGTGGACACCAGATCTACCTTATGGGCTGATGCCAAGTCACTACACATCAGGAGCAGCTCAGCGATCCCCAGTGCCACTATTAGGTTCTTATGGACAGTATTTCGGTCGGATTTAGGCACTCTGTAAATCAAACGCAAATGAAGACAGAAAATAACAAGTTAGAAACAAGGAATGTACAATGACTGTGGTTTGGCAAGCGCCTATGAAATACAGTGTAGTAGGGTGCAGGGCAGGACCTGTCATGGTGTGACATGCCATGATTGTTTGAAGGCTTGGAGTCTTGCACACTCACCCCACAGCGATGAAGAGGATGAGGGTGAGGATCAGGCCACACAGTGATATGCCACATCCAATGAGAGTTAGGATGTGCAAAACATCCTGGTCCTCTGAGCTCCTCTGGAAAGATAGTGAGCCAGGCCAGGGCCAAATGTTAGGGACAGCAGAAAACTCATGAAAAAGTGCCTTGAATACTGCTGATCTATAACGGTTGGTGCAAGTACATACAGAAAAGTAAGGCTTCACCCTCCCACTGGCACTAATTAAAAAAAGGACTAAAATCTCCTGTACCTTCACTTCATATATTTGCAGCAGCAAAGCAAAGTTAGTGGTGTGGTTGCAGTGACAGGTAGTGAAGGTCTGTTGGGTGGATATGACCTCGCAGCCCTCGATGGACCAGCCCCCTCCAGCTTCTGGCCTAAGAGAAGAACCAGAAACAAACATACAGCCAGGTGACAAGACTGATGTGAAGGCATCTTGAAATAGGCCTTTAGCCTGCATTATGATCTGGTCTGCACAATTATGATGGTCAACACATATCAAATTTGTATGCTTATAGCAACAGTTTGGACCATACAATAAAAAGGTAAATACACATGAGTAATGTGAAATTAATGTGTTTTTACCCAATATGATTTACCATGGTTTAAAAAGTAAAGCTAAATAAGAAGGGAGACATGCAAAAAAAAAGAATCACATTGTTTTCTGTAACATGAAAAAGACTTACATAAATCTGTCAAATCTTTTTTATCTATTACAAATATTGCAATAATTATTTGTATTGTATTACTATCTTGTAATTAATCTGTCCCTGATCATGACTGTCCGTACATAAATAAAACCTTGGATCACAGGAGAAGATCAACTACCATTTCCACACAAGCAAGCTTTCACAACCTCTGGGATGTGAAAAAAGCAGACAGATCACAATTATTGAGCTCATTTCACCAATGACTGTGGTATATAGGCATTTTGGCTTCTGAAAACTTGGCAAGCTAAAACTAGCCAACTGGTTAACATTAGAGATGTATATGTATTAACCAATCTGACGTTAGCTAACGAGCAAAGCTGTAAACTTGTGCTTGCTGAAAATTCATTTGTGGGGATGTTTTAAGTGGGTGGAATAGTTAACCCTTAGGCAGAGTGTAATCTATGGAATGGACACCTGGATGGTTTGTTACCAAACAGTTAAACTTAAAAAGTTTGCCGCACACTGATTTTTGAGATTATTTTTTTTGTAACAGAAATTCCAGCATTTAGAATGAACTCTTTGGTCACATACTCAACAATTACAATATTGCAAGATCATAATGGTTTTTGTGTATATGCATGCATTCACGCCATATGATGCTCAACACCTTTTCCTGATTCGAGGCAGGAAAAAAGCCTTTTAACATTGATAAATGATGGGAAAAAACAATCAATCATTTAGATCACAAAAATCACAAAACATAGCTTAATCCTGGGGGAACTACTAAACCTGACTTCCAGTAAATTCAAGGAGCTGTTCAATGAGTTTTACTACCGTATGACTACTCACATGAGGCTGAAATCCCAGAATGCGCACACAGGATCATATGCTGTCCCAGGAACAATCTGGAAAAGTGGAGAGGGACACTACAGTCAATACCATCTAAAATTCCCAACATTAAATCCACACTAGGCTGATTCACGAAAAGGAGAGTAGCAGCATTTTGATTTAGAGGCAGAAGGATTTATAAGACACAAACTTTGTAAGTGGGGTTACCTCCATTCTGGGGTATTGTTCACTCACAGTTAAAATTTTGATTCTGCTTAGTTGTGCAATGCCTTAAGGATTCTCTTATGGATTTATATCATAATAATTTCTCAACTGACCAAAATTAAACCTGACAACTAATTTACTTCCCGGAATAATAGACAATTTACCCTACTTTGTAACTAAGAGTTATTCAGTGAGCCAACCACACTAATTAAGAATCAGAGTAGTCTAGCCTAAACATAAACATATTTTTCTCATACCCAAAGAGAAGGAGCTAAAATGGAAGATACAGGAAACGTTTCACAAAATTGAACTGCAATAGTACATGCTTGCAATAGAGTGTTTCTGTACATATTTTAGAACAGGTGCACTGTAATGACAATAAAAGAGGTTCTGCATATGTTGTGAAGACAGAATGCAGAAGGAAATATTGCTGGGGAAAGAGTGATTACTTACTCCTGTATTATTCTCTTGATGGAAAGAGAAACTGTTGCATCATTATTTCATGATAAGTCTGAATAAAACTCTGAAGCAGCTGCAGGGCAAAGGATACCTTATTTGAATTGAAATACTCTCTAGAATTGAGTACTAGACTTGATGAGTTTATCAGTCCTCTGGTTTTAACAAATGTGTTACCAGATCCAAATAGGAACTGGTTCATGGTGCTCCAGTTCCTTTTTCTGTCCCGTTCTGCCTACAATAATTTCAACCTGTGATTGCATGTTTTGTGAATACTTCGTAGAATCCTTTGCTGCATTGCTGAAGCATTTGAAGATGACTACAAGCACTGACCTGAGCTCTGTGCTGGAGCTGGAAGCGAACAGCCATGCTAACCGGCTGCCCATCCCCCAGCACTGTGCTGGAAATGATGGATGACCCCAGCACTGCCCCCATATACCTGCAATACAGCAAGAATCATAGAGTCAGGACCCTGAGACACCTTTCTGACAATCATGATCAGTGCAATACAGCTATACTTTAGTGCTGTGATCATACATTTAATAAATATACATAGGCATCCCAATCAGTTGGAAATAAAAATGATTCTCTATGGGCTCTTACATTAGCAGAAACTTGACATTTGGTTAAATGATTTGTGAGATCATCTGTACAAATTCAGCATTAATACAAATATATGTTTTGCCTGGTGACTGATAGTTATGAGAATAAACAGTTTAATGGCGTTTATGCTTCTCTGGTTAGGGGGAAGTATTTTTCATATATACATTCTATTCTGCATCTAGAGATTTTGTGAAATACCATCTCTTAATCTCAAATATAGATGCTTTTGTTTACACTACAAAAATTCACTCTTTCCAGGAGATGATTCTTTCCTGAAAAGAGAGATATTTTAGCTCATTTTTGCCAATGTAAATGAATAAAAACTAGCACTATTTCCTTCTAGAAACTAAAAGTCAGCTATATATTACAGCTACCACTCAGGGGACTACCATTAAGAAGTTATTTTATCTGCTATCACCTTCATCGTGGACCTAACAGAAGTATTTAACAAGGTGCATGAGAAGCAGTTTTTCCCCTCTTGCTCAGTGTTTCAGTCTCAGTGATCCGATACTTACCTCTGAGTACCATTTCTAACAGCAGGAAACAGGGTGACGTTACCCTCAGTCTGAAACAGCGGGAGCAGAGAGCCATACCATGTGTTCATGAGCGTAACCTTCTGGAAGCCTGGAAGGTTAAAGGAGGCTCTCAATGAGCACACGCCATTCAGAGGCAGCAGAATGCATTTCTTTGACACAATCTACAACAGTCTGAACCTTCCTTACCACTGCTGTGGAGAGACTGGAGGTTGTGGGTTGGGACCGAGATGCAGTCCAATCCAGTGTTGCTTTCAACGTCAGGCCCACAGAAATCAGAACCACTGGTATCATCTTCCAAGCTCCTTTGTTGGACAGATAGCTCTGAATAAACCAAGAAAGATACCTTTAGTCAAATATGTGCATTTCATCCATATTGTGGATGCACTTATCCACTGTGATTTAATAGGCAGGGTACATAAGACATTCACATAGATTAATCAGAGCAGTAGTACTATATAAATGTCATACTCTTAGAACCCATATAGTGGAACAAAAGTGTGAGAGTCAACTGTAGTACTGGCATATGCAACAACTGAAATTAATAAGTTGAAATAACCTTACAGCATGTGGAGTATTAATGAAAAGTGAAGACGGCAGAAGATACTTTGCTATTTGAAATAATAGATCCACATAAATGTGTGAAATAAAATGAACAGAAATGAGAAATGTCAGTGAAAACTGAGAAGATGTACATTGCCAATTAATTTCCACTAATTAGAAAATGTTACCACAAGCACACATAGCTTGGTATCTTGGTGTGTATGTCTTTTCCTGCAAATGTATGTGAACCCATATATGCCTGTCTTTCTGTGTCAGCTAGGAAGAAGTTTAAAACTGCTCAACATGGAAATACAAAATGTACTTAAAAGTGATTTTCCCATGCTAACATCCCTATCTTGTGATTAAGGCAATGAAATTTGCCTAAAAAATCTATAAAGTGCTCTGTAAGGATCATTATTTTCAATTTTACTGATTTTCCATGAGAAATTCCCAGATTCAAAAAAGAGAAATTACATTTATGAGATTACTGCTATATTTTGGTGAATGTTACCCTCTCATGATGACATTTACAGCACAACACTTTGAAGCCTAAGCTAAGGTTTGAATGCACTGTATAAATATTCTGTCCAAAAAGCTTTAATTGAAAAGTCAATGTGTAAATTATGATACAACTTTCACCCTGAACTTTACATTTTATTTTCATATGTTATCTCCACAGTTTTTTTAATAGGAAAAATAAGCACTGATACATCCCTGGATTCTTGTAAAATGAGCCTGGCTATATGAATTGAAATGAGAGGAGTTCGCCAAAAAATTATTGTACCTTCTCTCACACTCTTAACAATTTACTAATGACTGCTGTTGTGTGCTATCAATATGCAAGCCTAAATGTCTCTTATAAGAATCTCTGGTCCAACATCTAGCTCCTCATCAGTCCCCTATCTCCCCTCTTCTTTTAATGATGGAAGTACATTTGGGATTATTTTCTTTATTTTTATTAATGAGGAGATTTATTCCTTCGTAGACGCTTAGCCAATAGAAAAATCATACTCTAGTCTCTTGCAAGACCTTCTCACCAATATTTAAACTTGGGTGCCATCTACTGGCATAAAATGGTACAATTCTCCATACCTTAATATGGTAATACACAGCTTCAGAGCCATATAGTGGTTGGTCAGGTTGAGTTGTAAACCAAATCTTTTATTTAAATAGTATACATAATAATATATGATTAAAAGTGACTTTAAAGAGTTAGTATAGTCTTGAAAATACTGCATTTTCAACACCAAATTTTACAACCCTGTTCCTCAATCTCAACCATGTTATTTTCCTCATTCAAATCCTAAACAAACACCTACTAGCTGTCCCAAAACGGTATTTACCTATTCTTTGACTCTAGACAGTTAACTAGCTAGCATGCAGGTACTTAGCTATCTAGCTAGAAAATATGTTTCTATAATCTAGCTAGCTCTGAAGTGAGCGTTAAAATGTTTAAGTACAGCTAGTTAGGTCATTCTGCCCGGTGGAGCTCAGTTTGGACTAAGTGATTTTGGAACAATCACCTTTCTATCCCAGACAAACTTGCAGCTTGTAGCATTGTAGAAAAATCTGTGGTGGTCATCAGTACCATTATATTTCTCATGACTCTCTGATGTTTTGATGTTAGTCTATCGGCATTATGAATCTGGAGCCTTGGTTGCACAGCGCAACCATATTATGACCCAGTCACAGTGGGGACAAAGCATGCCATCTCAGGATTTAAACAAACAGCACACTGGAAAGGGGAGGCAGGAGCTGGTCACACTGAAATCCCAGTGGAGTACAGAGACATAGGCATATTTGCTAACTGCACATTGTGTTCACTCAATGGGTACAAATCATACAGTCTGACCCAGGTGTGACACAGTGCCTTCACCAAAGACTGAATGTGTTGTTAAGTCTGAACTAGGTGTACGGCTAAGAAGAAGCTATCTAAGCTTAAGAAGATGGCTAGTTATGGAAGTTGAATAAATGCTAAAATAGACTGCAATAGGTAGTGAGCATGCAGGGAAATTGCATGTGATATTATAACATGCATTATGGTAATTGTTGGGAAATTACTGAACAATTTAGCACATCCCCCACCTTTGTGAAATTGTATGTCTGTGTATGTGTGTGTATGCATGTGAATTACCATATATGCATTAATGTAACAGACTTACTGATATTGTCATTCCGGATCAGAAGTCTGTCACTTTCCACCATCATCAGGGGCTCTAGATTGATAATCATCCTGTCAATGCTCTCCACCACTGTCATTGGTCCATTTACAACCTGTAAACACATACAATACAAAAAGCTGAGCTCATAAGCTGTCACCTTAGGGGAGTTAAAGCTGGTGGAGGCATTGCAACTGTAAAATCATGGCTAGCTGCAGACATAGACGAGAAATGTGGAACTTCATGACATATAGAAAGTAGAACACAGTGTAACGTTTGTATAATGATTGAAATACAAACAGCTGTTACAGAAGGATATTGCCTTAACATAGCAGATACAACCTTCTGAACAAAACTATTGTACAGAAACAATTTTACTCCTGTTCCCAAACTATTGCTTGGTCTTATTACAAGACACTTCATTATTATTTAATAAAAAAAATCTCTATACATTCTACATATCAGAATAAAGGCCACAGACTGCAATTGGCTTGGGTAAATTATTTACATATAAAATGATGTACAATAGTTAATCTTTTTATATGTATTCATAATTGATGAGGACTTATTGCCCTCTAGTGGAGAAATGTTACAAAAATATGTTCCTGACCAAGCTATTTTGACTGAGTTGTGGCAAGGGTGTTTTGTGGTGCTACCTCTGTGATAGCCAGCCAACTGGGAGCATTCTCTTGA
Organism: Albula goreensis; assembly: GCA_022829145.1. NCBI lineage: Eukaryota > Metazoa > Chordata > Actinopteri > Albuliformes > Albulidae > Albula > Albula goreensis. The sequence continues at coordinate 27,799,118 of CM040744.1, read as the reverse complement.
CTGAACATCCTGTCTGCCACAGCAACAAAGTTAGAGAGGGAGGCCACTGAGACTTGACTGTTGTTTGAGTCCAAAGGGCTGTACTTCTGGACATCTGCCACATTGGACAGTTGCTGGACCAGGTGAACCATGTCGGAGGGCTGCAGGTCACCCGATGACTCCTCTAGGGCCTGCCTGACCACTTGGAGCACGCCTGACACTTGACCCAAGGTCGGCTTGCTGGTGACCAGCTCCTCCGATGTCTGTGTCTGTCACCAACACAAGCACAGCAGGTTAGAACATGTGTGTTTGTGGTCTCAAACAGCAGACTACTTAGGCCCTGGAAACAAGGTAAGAGGACTCTCACACCAATGAAGTTTAAATGAAGTGCTACAACACTTATACTGTAGCCTTCCAGGACTAACACACTCTCCTAATGCGCACATATATGTCTTTGGCATATATTAAAATTAATTTACATATATGCAAAAATGTCTGTATTTACACCAAAGAGTTCACAATATTATTTTGATAAGTGCAATGGGTATCTCTGAAACCCCCTCAACCCCAGTGGAACCAGTGCATGGGGAAAACTCATACAGAAAATAATGAAAAAACTAGACCATAGAACTTGGGTAACACTAAAATATCCCCACTCTAGAATATAGATATTATGATAAAAATGAACATCTGTAGTATTTCTTAGCTAACTTAATATACAAAGTGACCACATTTAAGTCAATTGAAAACTATCCTTTGGAAAGGATGTTGCACCCTCTTCTCTCCCACAATTTATAAAACAGGAAGAACCCAAAGAGAAGAATGGCGACGGGGAGAAGGGATGTTGGAGTGATGAGACTACGAGGTATGAGGAATGACAGACACATCATCTATTGCTGGTGAGGGACGCTGTAAAAGGCTGATGTGACAAAATGCAAGGCAAGTGGGATTTTTAATATAGCAAATGGTTTCAGCCAGGTTATATCCATTACATAGAACCTGTTAGAAACCTCAGATCCAGAATCGTGGCAGGTAACAGGTGCCAAAAAAAGAAAGAAATGAACCTAAATGAAGTACCAGGGTGCCATTGGACAGCTGCATCAGGTTCTGCATGAAGGTACTCGGCCTCGCTCTCTGAGCTGCGTTTAGCTCCTTCATCTTCATGAAGCGTTCTGTAACACAATGCACTCAGCTTATGCAATGTCAGAAATTCTCAAAGCTGTCTTTTTATTATTTTGTTTTTGTCATTAAGGCTTTACATTGTCAACCTAGTTTTAATAGAAGATTAAACAGAATATAGTATATATATAGTAATAAAGTTATTTCCCAAGGAGGTAATACAGGTACTTTTGAATTTAAATTTTTATTGGAAAAATAGCAAAGGCAAATGAATATGAGTAATTATACCAATATCTGCATGCTATGATGACTGCAGAATAAAGGTATATGAATTCATTTCTCAGAGCATGGCAGCAGGGCATCTGAAGTACAGGTGTGCATGTAAAGAGGGGTGGAGAAGAGGAACAGTGCAGGTGCACAGGGCTGGAGGAGATGCAGTGCTTGTGTTTGGTGAAGCTGGTTCAGAGGCAGAAGAGGTGAAGCAGTGCTCGGGTTTGAATAAGCTGAAGTGGCTGGGTCTGGAGAGTCAAGTTTTAAGCGCTCAACCACAGTAGCAGGAAAGCTGTGGAGCAGCAGAGGTATTGAGACTTGGAGCAGAAGGGGTGTGGAGCTGTGCAGGAGCAGAGGGCTGCAGTCTCAGGTGCAGTGGCAAAGGAGGTGAGGATGAGGAGAGTATCTCTTACCTGAGCTGATCGTACAGACAAAGGGCAGGGTGTCTGTGCAAGGGAAGGGGGTGTACTGAGGAAGCTCTTCTGACGAAGACCCCTCCAGGGCCTGGCAGTTTTGGTTTTTTTTCTGCCTTCGGGGAGCTGTTCCATTAGGTGAACAGATTATACAGACAATAATAGTTTAATTAGTTAATTAATTAGTTAGTTAATTGATTGATTGATTAATTAATTGATGTCTTTCATTTAGTAGGCTGCAAAAATAGCAAGTTTTCAAACAATGAATTTTCAAACAATGCAGACCTCAAAATTGTACAAATATTATGGATTCATTTGGCTGGATCACATGTATGCACTGGCTTTTTTCAGCTGTACATCACATCCAGCAGTTTATAATAATTTTAATTTTTTTCCCCACCTTCAGCCAAGATTATCAGCCTATAACAGAAACACTAACTCACGAGGAGATGGACTTGAACATGCAACTCCTCTTCTGACACTGAAGATGTGACATTAAACACGTATACAGTCTATGCCTTTGAAGGAAAACAGGTGAGTATATGCCCACTTCTTCCATTTGCAGGAACCCACTGTGCTGGAGTGGCTGCTAGAGAGTGATGAGAGTCATGAACATTGATTGGCTTACCATCTATCTTTCCCTGGTGGGGTGGGGACAAGTGATCCCACACCAACGTTGACCTCAGGCCATTGCTGGTAATGACAGGCCGGGGATTTAAATCCCCAGTTGTAGGGCTCAGAACAGCACCATGGACAGGCACCTTCACTCTGTGAGTGAGCCTGAGGCCTCTCAAAGTGGTTTTGCACAATGATCCTGGGATAATTTGCTAACAATCAACTAATGATCTCCCACTTACTATAATATAATTCTTTCAGATATTACAATAGCTACATGGGCACAACAGCTACAGAGAAAATTAAAATGTTACTTTTCTAACAAGGTCAACAAACTCCTACATCATTCCTCTCTGACTTCATTTCGTGAATTTTTCTTTGAGTTAGGCTAAATCAGGAATTAGTAAGTAAGAGTGGGCCTTTAAGCAGAGGTGTAATTCAGAGTATAACAGTATAATAATAATAACGGTAACAATGTTAAGAATTATAGCAATGCAGATATAATGATATGCAAATTTAAATATAATGTGATTCTTAGCTGCCATTTTGTACCAGAATGCTCAACACACATTAGCTGGAGTGGAGACGCAGGGATTTATTTAGCCTGGGTCCTAATGGAACTGAAGTGTAAAGTTTCCTTTCACCCGGCTAATGGGATTTGATGTGTACCCGATCCCACCATTTGTTTTGACAGGAAGACATTTCCCGACTCCCTTTGAAGTGCTCTGATGGAATCTCTGGTTTATCACAGAGTGGTGGTTGTGTAATGGAGCATTTTACATCAATGGGAACGTTTGCCATATCAATGTCGGAAAGGATGAGGCCCAGCCGAAAAATCTTCTTCATCCTTTGCCATGAGGCAAACTAAGATGAGGAAACACTTTTTTTCTGCACAGCTATTTCATATTTATTAAACTACTTATTTCTTTTTAAGCTCCCTCTGTGTGGTCTGCTTTAAAGAAAGATCAGACACTCATTTCCTGTTGTACTGTAAGCCAAGGAAGCCAGTCACATGAACCAGCACCCCCCTTCCTACCACGACAGCAGTAATCAGATGATTGGACATAGATTCCTCTGATGGAGGATCACACAGATTTCTCAACAATAATATTTGACAATTGAATTGTGGAATTCAGGGTGACAGATCCATCAGTCATACACAGACACAATGACAGGTGCCAAAGTGACATTTCCATTTTAAATATAATTGTATTGCTCATATCAAACTATAAATGTTTACAACCAATATCAAAAAACTGAGCTTCATGCCATATTTTGTTGCATATGGGAGAAAGGAGGCAAAAAATTCTAGAATGATTATGGAAATTATGGAAGCAAAAAAATAGGGCAGATTGACAATAGTTCTAAATTATTAATGCAATTGCACACTACCTCCATGTTGAACAAATATACCTTTAAACACCACCACCAGAATAACCTTCAAGACCTTTTAAATTCTCTATAACCCCCACAAATCTGAATCAATATGGCTTTGGATACAATATGCCGAATGTTGTAAAGTGGCACAAAGTTAGGGATGAGCATATATTTGCTCAGACTGAAATAATATGCTCTGGTTTATATTTGATCCTCTCCAACCCTAAATTAATTCCAGTGCCAAAATATATTTGGTACTGACTACACATGACAGGAATATGTTCTCACCCAACTGTGTTGCAATTTAAATCAGTCAGCATGATCTGTTCCAGAGAAATACTGCCACCAATGTAGTTTATCACAAATTGGTGTATACCCACCAATTTGTGATAAACTACATTGCTAAACAGCAGAAGGTAGGTAATTTCAATATGCAGCATACAATATACAATTGATGACCAGCATGTATATGCAGTTCCATATCAACGGGCAGTTTTGACAAAATATTGATTGACATTTTTTTCAATATTGGAAAATCTACAGTATGTTTTTTTAGTCTTTCTTGTCATGAAGCAGGAATAATGTAAAGACTGGAAGTTTTCACCCATGTGAGCACACAGACCACTCAGTCACTCTGGCTGAATTGATGATAAATTACTTTCTCCTGAGTCATGAGTTACTCACCTGGGCAATGCACCTGGACGGGAATCAGTTTCACGTCAGGGTGGAGGGTCATGTTCCTGATGCTCCAGGCAAACAGTGGATCTGGGGTTAGTTGAGAGCAGGCATACAAATCCTGGACCTGCCTCTCTCTTAGCTCAGTGTCCCAAATGCTCAGGTCTGTGATATTTCCCACAAATGGTTCATTGAAATCCCCCCCAAATGAGTCTTGATCCTGCCCCACAATAAATATGCCTTCCCCATGGACATCCCTGGTTGTGTCGTCTCCGGACCCAGCATCCCGTCTCTCCCCGTCCACGTAGATGGCCCAGTACCCATCCTGCTTCCTCCAGGTGACGCACAGTTGGTGCCAGCCGCCATCGTTGGGGAAGGCAGCCTTGTAGGCCCGATGGTGGCCATGCACGATGAGGGCCAGCAGGACACGGCCTGCCCCATCCATGCGCCCCCGCAGCTGGAACTCATTGGTGAAGACGGGGGCCGCATACGAGAAGACTGTAGACACCTGGTTATGGTGTGGGTCCCACTGCACCCGGACGCACATGCTTACAGCTGACAGCGGAGGGAACTGCAGCTCCACGCGAGCGAAACCCTCCTGGGACTCCCTTCGGAATGTCAGGACAGGCAAGGATGTGTCTGGGGAGGGAAAAGGACGTAGAGACAGTGAGAGATCACTTTGTAAATTTTAGTTGACCATACCGAGTGAATAAAGAATCATTTCTTCCTTCTGGGTTCATGTGCAGGCCATACTTAACCAGCATTATGCAGCCTGTAAGCAGAATCACTTAAATTGCGTAAACCCTGTTATCATAGCAACAAGGACAGCTTGTTCCTTTTTCTCTACTGTCTACTCACTAGATTGACTCTGACACAAAGATTGAGTGGTATAATCTCACACTGTTTGGAGAGAGCTGGCACATTCCTGATTGGTCTATCAGGTTCTCTGACCCACACAGGCTTGTGCAACCCTGCCTTCCTTAGCAGCTGCAGAGTGCCATTCATGTCTGTATGGCGCCCCTCGGTGGCCAGAGTACTGAACTGCACCAGGCAGAAGTGCTTTGCCTGACTGAAGTCCAGGGAGACATTGATCAGCTGGAACACTGTCTCTGGGGTTTGGAGGATCAGTCGGTGCTCATCCACATCTGTTAGAAGGAGAATCAAACATAAATGAATAGTTGTAATTTCTGAGGAATTGAGCTGACAGTGAAACAATTGTTCATTCAGTCCCCCAATGGACACATCAAACCTCTGAAATATACTGCATATATGTACATACAGAACATATATGTTCCCGTATGTACATATATGCAGTATAGATGCCCTGGCAAGCTAATTCAGCAAGTACACATTTACAGCAGGCTTAATGTATTTATGTGACAAGGATATTAACAGTATTGCTTTTGTAGGCTCGTATATAATTTCACAGGTATTTAACCTGTTAGGTTAGCTGAGAACTAAATTCCTCATTCTAGTGATGCTGTAGGAAGCCAGAGTGGCTAGGAAAATTCAAGGATTTGGGTGGTCAATCAAAGATTCAGGAAAAGGACTACCTTTACAAACAGCCGTACAGAAGTGTAAAGAGAAATGTTGGAACACAATGAAGAGTTCAACGGCTCTCAGGACGTAACGCACCCACCTCTGTCCATCCAGGACTGCGCTGGTTCACAGCTACAAAGCACCTTCAACCCACAGAGAGAAAGAAGAATAGGCGCTGTAAATTCCAGACAGAGGATTTTTAGAGTTGAGCATCTTTGTCTTGCACAGTACAATTAGATAGACATTCACTACATTTATGTACAGAAATGAATGAATCAGACAGGGGCTTCAAGGCCCGCTGTTGTCTTTTCCCAGTCTTATTTTATGTTTTTATGCTTTCAATTCAATAACACACAATTTTCACCATTAAATGTAACTTGCCTTATTGAACCTTGCACTACAAGCAATACTGTGAAATCTGATTGACTAGAGAGCAAAATGTATACTTTACCACAAACAAATGCACGAAAGATGCAGTTTTTAGTGAGACTCCAATCATGTTGAACATTTGGCGATTCAGAGCTGAAACAAAGCACATGGTTTACTTTCATATTGGTCCAAAATTGCTCAGAGGAAACGATTGTTAAAATATTAATTCATCTCAAGACATATGATTAGACACATTATCACTGCACTAAATATATCCATAACATGTCTAACTTTATTCTAGAAATACATCATACACACTATGCACAAATAATTATCTTTTCTTGTAACACATGACTTAATCAAATCAGCCACCCTGCTTATCTGATTTGGCAGAGGTGAAATGGATTTTGTATGAATTTACAAAGCAGTTGAGCTTTACAAGCATTCATCATAATTATGAAGGTTAAAAATGTAAGTAAACTCTCTGTCTAAAGCTCTAGACACAAGGAGTTTTGATAGAGTGCACTAGCATGAACACCATGTCTACAGTGTTTGAATCACACAGAAAGAGAAGCTTATAGAGACCTGGGGAAAGTGTGCTGTCCTCCAATGGCTTGTCCTCCGGGTGTCGAGTCCAGTGTCCGCAGCCTCAGTTAGTTCCCTCAGTTGAGTCCGCAGTCAGAGCACAGGTCTCCACTCCTTCAGTATCATTTTCCTACTCTATGGGACCCACTGCCCTGCCTGGCAAAAAGCACTGCTACTAAGCAGGAGGTGAAATCAGACCTTTACTGAACACCCAACCCTCCCCCACAAACACACACACAGACACACAGACACACACACACCACTTGGCTCTTGATTCAGGAGCCTCTTTGTCATGCAGATTGGGGCATTTTTAAAAGAAGCCTTCTTGCGCAAGCAGTGTCAGGCTTTGGCATACAGAGTTCATCAAGGACCTGGAGGCAGCCAGCGCTGTGTAGTCTGTGTGTTATTTACATCCCTGTGCCTCACTGCCGTCTTCCTCACATGCTGCACAAGTGCTCTCATGACACCCCCTTCCCAATTAAAACCAATACAGAGAGGGACATCAAAGACTAAAAGGGGGAACATATATTCCCAAAACACCTGGTGAAAAATATATTCACAATACTTTCATTTTCAGCTCTAGTATTCCATTGCTTTATTAATTGTAGAAAGTAAAGTGAGAAATATGGAAAGACAGAAAGAAAAAAGAAAGAAAAATGAATGAAAAAAAGAAAATGCACAACCAAACAGAAAGTCAGTGCAGTCTGTGAACTTCATGTCTCTTTGAGACATGGGGAGCCTCACTGTGCTGAGAGGGATAGAACAGTACTTCTATTTCTTGTTTGTTTTTGTTCTTTTTTGAGGAGTTTGGTTTCTCATACACCCCAAAGCACACACATGCAAACACATGCGCACGGGCACACTGGACCATTAGACAAAAAGAATGACATCACTAATGCCCAAAGTACAAAAATCTTTAAGACAAACACCCCATTAGTATTCTTCTGAATGCAGGCTCGGAAGCTTGCCAACTACAAGGAGTTTTATTCATTCAACAAAGAACCACAAAATTTGATAAGCTGTGCAGCTAGTTTCTTCCCCATGATGTTCCTCTCTTCAGTTTCACTTTCGTTAGTTTTGTTAAGGTCACAGGAGTATTTGTAGAACATAGCAATCAAGAATTTTTCATAATGTACTGGAGTACATTTATGAATCACCTCTATTGCAATATTGTTAATAAGGCTGGCTTATGTGAGTTAATGGAGACATACAAGAACACCTGACTGTCCAGTGAAAAACTCATTACCAATAACCCATTGCGTGACCTTAAACTTATCTCTAAAAGGATATGGATATCTTCCATGTTTCATAAATTACAAATTCTAGGTCAGCTACATAGCAGATAACAGCTGATCGTAAGTGAAATGTTGATATGTGAGATCACAAGATTAGACAGCCGAAAGGAAAAGACTAAAATCCATAAAACAAACCTTTAATGTTATGACATGGATATGATTGTATAAACTTATATAACATAAAAACATCTGTGACAATATCAGCCCTTTATATTCATTATATTTGTATTAATATTCAGCCCATCTAAACTTGTTATACTATCCCCAGCCTGTGTGGAGACTCTGATCTATTAGTAAGTTCCTGAAATCATTAAAATGTGGCTGGATTGGCTCAAGCCTGGTCTCAGCAAATTTCCCTCCCACTGCCCAAAATAGGGACTGGTGACCAAGTACAACAGAGATGTGCCAGAATGACAGATACACTGAAATCAGTGTAGGTGGGGAAAATTCCAAGAATGAATTATCGTCCTGAGCTCCCTGTCCCCTTTACAGGAGCCTGAAGCTTCAGTGTGGTCAGGATTCCTGGATGCCACATCCCCACCTCCATATGCTGGTATTTATGGTTGGCCATTGTTAGCCATGCGGTGACCGCTTCATGCCCCATCTTATTGTGATACACCAGCATAGCAGCTCTATCCCATTTCTGTTGTTATCAATTGTCCAGCTAACAAAGACCTCACTACCATGCACTCTGAGTCCATCCCAAAATCTGCCCATGTCAGCAGTATACCCCTGTCATAGCTCACCTAATAATGGCAAAAATACTGAAACAGAAATACTCTCATTATTTGTTTGTGATGGCATGTTTTTTTTTAGGATACAGATATAAAATGTGAACTAATATCAAAAGGCAGGGCAGGTGAAAGCAAACCATATGCTCACAGTATAATTTAATAGTTAGCACCCCCCAATAAAAAATCCTTACCCCCTTATTGGAAAGATTGCTAACTCATGTGCTGATAAAGACACCAGTACTGTGCAACATATACATATTTTTGAGTATGTGCTTAGCCATCTTTCTAAAACACACACACCTACCATTGCACAATGACAGTAAACTGCACAACTGAACTACCATGACCACGTATAATTTTAAAGATAGCAATAAATGAACCACACAACTGAACTTCAGAGACTGTACAACTCAATCACAATTGCACAATGGGAAATGTAAGATTTCTTCCTGCCACACTTACTTGTGCTCGCAGGACAACTAGATAAATGCCATGTTTACAAAGGGCAAGTACTATTTCCTCATTCATGCTTCCTGTACAAAGTGATGCACACAGACCAGAACAGCATTAACTTGCTACTACATTTTTAAAAGAATTATTATGATTATTATTTTACATACAGCCCAGCCAGCCATTTAGAGGAGTCTGAGGTTCCACAAAGGGCAGTAATGGAGGCTGATTTCAGCTTATGACTCATTCAAAGCATCGGCATGCCAAACTATCGTGCAATGAATCACCATGTTGTAAAAGCAACATTGGTCAACACAAATGTGCCCCACTGGACTGGGACAAGCAGGAGGCACTGAGGCATTTTCAAAGGGCTCCCCGAGCAACAGACGACCACAACATGAATACAAGCTGGGATAAAAAACTGTCTTTTAAACACTGCATTGTCTACGGGCACAGGCACAGGAATGACGGGCTAACCGGGCCCCTGATGCAGACTCCCACACAGACTTACTCCATGCCTATCAATGTACACTACTCCATTTAGCTGTGCTTTCTATTTATATTTCCATGTGAAATCAATAAGACTCAACATTCAGTATCCTTAGCCTATTCTTCTGATTCTAGTGTGTGCGAATGGGCTTGAGTAGAACCTCTCAGAATCTCATGCCCTTAAACCTCTTGTAGGCGTAACATCACAGTTATCATGGTAAACAGGTTGACAGGGCAGTAAGGCAATTCTGGAAGCTCTTCAGTGTCTGTAACATAAAGAATCTGTAGTCCCAAATGTTGCTCTGATAACACTAAATGGCACACCCACTCAAGTGCCTACGCACAGCCTCAGAGCAGTTGTTTTGGGGACTCTTTGTGCATCTTTTGAGGATGTTAGCTTACGTAGTACACCAGTGTGATGCCTAACACTTTCTTCACAGGGAATTTGGATGAGTATTGGCTGCGTGGGGGCCATTTAACCAATCATTTATCACACTTGTTGTGTTGTGCACCTCAAGACATCGGTTAATAGCCCAGCCACGCTCAGCACACTCACAGACATAAAACAGCAAACTGCTGTCTTCACAGTTTAATACAGTGAAGAAGTCAGTCAGAACAAATTGTTTCCCCTCATAATTTTCTTGCTTTGTTTTGAACTCATAAAAAAAATTGTATGGTTCCTAACAAAAGTCTCAAGCCTCTCAAAATCAAAGGGTTTCACTGTCTCTTTAAGGCATTGGGTTTTGTGTTCAAAAGTCATTTCTCACTCTCTTGCTTCGCTTCAATTAAAATGCATCTCCATGCAAGGGCAGGCTGACTGCTCCCTTTAATCAACATTAGCTCACCATGTGTCCAGAGTGAACAAAGAAGGGAAACATAGTTCTAGCTTTCCCTCTACAGCAAAAAAAAGCATAAAGTGGTTAAGTTAATTGAACCCCCCCACCTCTGCCCAACTTCTTCCACTGCTGCCTTCACATCCATTGCCACCCAGTGCATTGCCATAGCAACTTGATAGTTCTAAGAATGGCATGGCAACGTCAAACATTTTCCAGCCCCATATTATTTGAGACAAAGGTGCAGAGTGACCTCCATGTAATACAAGGAGGAGGTTCTTTCCCAGAAGCACCAGCAGTGTGAAGAAGTGCATTCTGGGATGCAGCAGTCCCAAAGTCATTGTTTTTGTCATAACGGTTTTTGCTTTCAGACTCCCACTATATCCCATTACAAAGTCGCATCAAATTGTATGTCATTTTAAAACTGGAGAGAATCCTGAATTCAGTCAAAACAGAGAAGTGATCAAGGCAAATATGATAGTCATGAGTGGCAGAGGTTGGAGGTCATCCTCTGAGAAATCTATTGTCTGCAATGATGTATGTCCTCCATGGGTGACCTGATTCAGTGGAGACGTCATGGTGAAATGCTGGCATGCACTCAAGAGAAACAGTAGCACCAAACTCTCCTCTGGGAGCGCAGGTCTCCAGAACAGAGCAAAAAAAATGTGTGACATGGGTTTTGAGTCTACCTCTGGGGTAAAAGCCCCACAGAAGCACATGCAAGCACCTTAACATCCCCTCTTGCCCTGGCATATTGTGGAAGACAAATATAAGGCTAATTATAAAACTGAAAAGATCTAAGAACACTGAAAGAACAGAGGGGAAGAGTGCACAGCCCCTGAATTATGGGTTTAGAACAACAAACAGGCAATGATACACTGAGAAAATGGAGGAGCTATACCTCTTTATTCCGTGTGGAAGGCAGGGCCTCACCTCAACCAATATTCTACCAAAACTGCAGACATTTGCCTACACATGGAGAAATACAGCCATGGATGTCATGGCAGACATCAGTTAAGTCTATACTGTTGAGCATTTATTTAGGTTTTGAGACAGAAAAACAATGTATGTTTTCTTTTGAGAATTGTAAGAGTATTATACTGTACAACTAATCATGCTGTATGACACCCTTTTGTCCTCTAGAACTTGGTATGAACTTCTCCATTCCTGCAGGCTAGCTTTGAAGCTGTGATTTTGCAATAATTGTGGGAAAATTACTCCCTACACTTTGTGCATAAATAAAAAAACAACACTGACACAAAATGTCAGATCATCTACAAGTGTGAGATTTTTCACATCTCTTAGCTGGTAATGCTAATGGAAAATGACATATGGCCTGCCATGGACTGTGGTTAACTTGACGGTGATAAGCTTGAACAGGGGTGAGCTGTTGTAATGATCTAACATGCAGCTGTCTTGTGATGTTTCAATGACACAAGATGAACAGTACGATCCTATTGAGTGGCCTTCAGAAAGGATACCTTTTTCCAGAATAGTTCTAAAATAAAATAATAAATAAATAAATGAAATGAATGAAGGTTTGAGTATGGCTGTAAATCTGTATTGGGGGAAAATGGCGGAGTGCTCCTCTCATACACAAACATTCCTGCTGCACTGGTTTTTTGGAGCATGTTTGCCTGCCCTAATCTGGCCCTAGCAGACGTGCTTTATGACTGTCCCCTTGGACCATCAGTCAGCGGCCCTGTCTGCTGAGGGTGATGGCTCTATCGTCTCCACGGAGACGGGTTCCGAGGCACCACTATAAATGCCTGAGGGGAGAAAAAAAGTGGCAGGGAGGCAGCTGACCTAAATGCTGCATTCTGGGAAAATTGGGTCACACACGGTCTGAGCAATCACCACAAACTCACTTCTGAATCAGTAGAACGACTGATGAGAAAACAGATAGATATTTGTTTTATCACTTTTTCTTGACACATTTCATGCCTGACAGTTGAAAAGGATAGAAGCACGGATGCCTGAAACAAATGATAGAACAATGGATTTTTATTCCATTGTAACATGAAGACCAGAAAAACTGAGACAAGCTATAACGTGCTAACTAAGCCACTGATTGTATGTTTGCCATTCTATTTTTAACACTGCTCTCATACGTTTACAGATTTGCATTTGAAAGGGGATTACTAGGACATGCTGTTTATTGCATTTGATGTTGGACTTGGGAGTCCACAGCCAGAATCACATGGGCCATTAGGATGAGGTTTTAGCACTCCATTTGGACATCAATGACAATGGGAGGGTGGCAGAATATAAAAAAACAACAAGCAGAGGTAGAACACATAAAGGAAAATCAGAAGATGAACAAAAAGCAGAAATTGCAGGCACAATGAGAGTACAGCTAATACTAGTTTAACAGGATTCAGGATGAGGTAGGAGGTTCAGGAGACTGTCTGAAATTCATTCATTTGGCAGAAACTGTTCCTCAGACTAACAACCCCACATCGCATATAGACCTTCACTAAAATGCCATGTTCTTGGCCTAACAGAAAAGTATGCCTTCACTTTATGGTAAGTTCACTGACCATAAGCCAACCAAACAGATGACAAACAGGAGACACATGTGCAAGTGTAGTGTATAAGTTCAAACAAAATTTTTGCCTTAATCTTGATATGAATGCATACAGATCTGTGTTGGATATTTCATCACACAGTGGAAAATATTGCAGGGCCACCCACTCAGTATAGCACATACACACAGGCACAAATAATCCGCTGTTAAAGCACAATCTTTCAAAAAATGGAGGTAAAATCCTGGTTTACTAGTTTAATTTATGAGTTAGAATTGAAAATAAATATTCTCAGGGGACCCAAATGTAAAAATACTTTCAAGTGCTTGATGAGAGATAAAAAAACCAAAGAAAGTACGTTCTGTATTCTCAATCTTCTTGACCTTAGCGCATTTGCATGGAATTTGCATTGCCAAATGAAGGTGAATTAGGTTTTCATGAACAGAAGCACATTTTTTGTTACACTTTCAGAGCTTTTCAATGTTCAAACTACAAAAACCTCCCTTGCTTAGATCATTTGAAAGCAAAGCAATAAAGGGAAGGAATATTCTTAGGGAATAAAAAGGTTTGTGTCCTTTATATACTGACTTTTGAAGGGTGGGAGAGAGGTTCTGTCCTGTCTTGGATAAATATTTGCACTATTTCTGAGAAAAAACAAATGCCATTTTGGAGAAAGGTGAAGAGCTGATTCATTGGATATTTATTTATATAAGTGGGGTATTTGTATAAGTGGGAAAATGGTACTTATAGTTATAGACAGCTCTTCTGTGCTTTTGGCCAAGAAACTGAAATGTAAGTGCAGGACGGCGCTCTGGCACCACATGAAAGAGAACTGCTTTCTTTCAGCATTTCCATCAATCCATGATGCATGCTGAAGATGAAGTGTTTCTAAAATATATGGAAGAAAAATAAGCAATGAACAGCCTACTGGTAAACGTGAAGGTTAAAACGTGATACATAGTACAGTCAGGATGTGGCATATCTGAACCTCAGCCCATGGTAAAAAAACAAAGGTAAGTCTAATGAAAATTATTTCGTTTTCTTTGACACAAGACATTTAACACATTACAATACTTCATTTGGATCCACACCACAGTTGGCACAGGAAGATATAAATGGTTTATAGGTTGCTCACTTGCTTAGGCACACACACATGTACATGCAAGTCCAAACATTCGTTGTGCATCTAATTACATTGATGACGGAAGTTATGCTGTTGTAAGTTAGAAAGAACACTCGTGCCTTAACCTGCTGCCATGTCTGAGCCACCATGACAGACACACACACACACACACACACACACACACACACACACACACACACACACACACACACACACACACACACACACACACACACACACACACACACACACACACAGCCTTGTAGAGCAGAAACACATAATACAAGGTATTGCATTGATACTAGAATGCATGTAGTAATCTTTACATAGCGACTATATTTATGTGCAGCCCGCTGTATCAGCAGTTTTAATTTGATAAGCATTTTACATTTCTTTTTTAAATCCCAGCAAGCAACATGAAGAACTTAAGCACAGTATGGACATGCCAAAATGTTGTTACATTTTTCATTGTGTATTTGGTGTAAATACCAATAAACTGTTTGGGGTATGCCACATGGCTTGTGATTGGTTATGTAGGTGTACAAAACCATAGAAAAAACAGACACCAAACAACAGAAACCCAACATGGTGGAAAATGTTCACCATGATGGATCCCATATTTGGACAGCACAATGTGTATCATCATGTGTATATTTGACTCAAACAGTATATGCCATTTCTGTCATGTTGTGCAAAATGTTTTACAACCTTAAGACAAGAAAATGATTGCAGCACCACCATGGGCCAAAATCAGTGCTACGTGGGGAACTCAACTACTCCCACTGAAAACTGCAAAGGATTTAATCCATGAAGATTATGCAAACATTTTGACTGAAACAAAAGTTAATAAATAAAAAATAATAAAAACAATCCCAATAACATCAATAAGATACCTACAGTGGACATGTTTAATGTAAAAGTTACACTTCTGCATATAGGCTAAATCTGTAAGGCAGTGCCGTTCGCACTGTACTCTGTGCCACACTGCACACAGGGATGGAGGCACAGCATGCTGATTTCCTTTGACATGCTGACACCATGTGGTAAGACGACCCACACATTGGCTCCGCCAGTGAATCACCGTGGCAACCACAACAGCTGCCTGCCCCACCCCTCCACAGCTCCAAGCACACTGAATTAATCAGACAACCACAATGGGGATAACTGATTCTGTATCTAAGTTAGAAACTAAAAATAATCCAATAAATAAGCAGGATAGGTGATCATTTTGTTTATCTAGAATGTTTCAGACAATTCTAAACCTCTTCAACCATGGAGAGAATTGAAGAGATATGGAATAATTTGTCAGCATTTTCCCATCAAAATCTGTCCATTACCATCTCTGTAGCACCAATTATTTTGAGGTAGTTTAAATCCCTGAGCTTTTTTATTTCTTCAGAAACTTCCCTCCTAGTGCTCAATACCCCAACATTTATCTGGCTACCATAAAACAATGTGATATGCCTTGTCAGAGAGAAAAAAATCTATTGAACACTGGGGACAAGTGAGGCCTCTGGTCTGGTTCATGCTAATTATATCAACTATCCAATTTGAGGAAAATCTTCATTCTGAATGTTGGGGAGAGGGCCTACTAGGGAGAAATGTTTGACAGCTTCTGAGAGCTAAAGAATACATACAGGCTGAAGGAACAACATATTCACACACACAGACAGAGAGAGACTGGCAGAAAGACTCACACCCTTTCAGTAGTCTAGTTCTTAGTGGTTCACTTCTTATACAACTCGACACTGGCAGTTCTGCAAAGAACTCACACTTCTCTGTTAATGAATCTAAACAGTGGCAAGATTCTAAACTTCCCCATTCTGCCCATAGCTTCTCTCCCTGAGATGAATCAAAAATAACACACACACACACACACACACACACACACACACACACACACACACACACACACACACACACACACACACACACACACACACACACACACACACACAAGCATGCACATAATTCAGGCTTACAACACTTCAATGCGTTGGCCTTTGTCTTTCTTTAGCTGTTTCTCCCTTACTTCCCTTCCTATTTAAAATAAAGTGAGGGTGAAGCAAGAATAAAGTTGCCACAGTAAACCCAGCAAAGTTTCACAAATGCAAGATTATTGCATTATACATTTGCTTAATGAGCTGTAGGGCAGAATCTCCCATCCACTAACTCTAAAACTGTATGTCTTTGTTATGATCAATATTTGGTGGAAACTGCTCTCATGTAATTGCATGTGACAGTTGATAGATTTATCATTCTATATAGTAAATGTAATGTATCTCTTCAGAAATATTTTCAAACATTTAAACAGCTATTGAAATAATTTATTAATTATCCAAGTTCTTGAATTCAAATATTTTTTGAATGTTTCATGTATTTTGCTCAACATTGTATATGTTAAATAAATGTTTAATTTCTTACATGTGTCAGATCTTCAGCAAAAATGTGTAAATTGCCTGTAAATGTTTCACACCTTCAGCTAAATGCCTCACACATTTTAGGCATATTTAATAGATTAAGTACATGTTTGTTTTACTGTTTACTATTTCAAGTGTATAGGTAAAAATAATGTTTAATTTCTTAAATGTATTTAAGTTTATTTCTTAAATGTATAACTTTTTGATACATGTGTAAAATGTAGTTAATGTTTCACATCACAAAATTCCCAATATGTCATTTTATTACATATGTAGTGAATATTTCATTTAAAGTGGATATCTGGATTATTGAATATATCACACATGTTTATATTTAAGTGGTCAAACATTTACTACATGTTGGAAACGTTGCATACATTTATACATGTGTGAAGCTCATCAAACAAGCATAAAAAATAATTCACTTTGAGCCAATGATTTGTTTTGTTTCTCTTTTCTCCTGATTCTGTGAGGAGGTGAAGCTTACTGATATATAAGCATCATTATTTAAACTAGAGCTGAAATAACAAACATCATCGAAAACATTACTTTAGCGTTTGAAAATATGAAGTCTTCGATCTATTCTAGATGGTCTGAATTCATCTGCATGAGGTCAAACATTTATAGATAATGTTTACATTTGAAGGATCAACATAAATGTATGCAAAATCCAAACATAAATTACATGCATGGAACATTGAGCTACGTGTATGAAACATTTACACAGTTATACCGCATTGCAAACAACACAAATGAGTAAATTAGTATGTTTTTGAGGAAAGAGTAATTTTCATATTTCTTTCTACGGGCTGCACTTTTTGTCTTTCAGTTAGTTTGAAATATTTTTCCTCTGTCGGTGATTTCTGACAGAGTTGATTCTCAGCTTTCATTTTCCGTAATTTACAAACATGTTTTTCGGGCTCAGGTGTTCGCTGAACTTGACCATCCAGGTGATTGCATACATTAGCAAATTAATAAACATATTGCACTGTATGGCAAAAGTCTGAGTTCTAAATGCTGGAATATTTGTTGGTAGCATATCAACATTCATCTCACGCAGCATAAGGAACGTTATCTCGGAATACTGAGTGTACACAGTCCTACCATCATACATACCATCTTCCTTTCAGTTTTTTTCAGCTGCCTCTTAGCACAAGTCTGAAGCTTCGTTTGAGTGATGAACAGTTAACAGTTAAGCACCATAAATGACTTTTCTCTCTGCTATCGCTATATTTGTTAGCTCACGAAGCTAATTGCAGTCTGTCTGATTTTATCACATTCCAGAGATCAACCGTTGTGATTGCTTCCTTGGAGTCGATGGTTGCGTGTTGTAGTGTGTCCAATTTACCTTAACTCTCAAGCAATACATGTGAAAATACAGTATGTTCATTCGGTATATCACGCTTATATGGCATGGCAAATGTGGTTTATATTTAATTGTTTAATTTTTTGTTGCGGTTGGTGAGAACATGGTTATGGCTTTACCCGACATGTCCACAGATGGGAAATGGAAAGGGGGATAAAAAAAAAAAAAAAAAAAAAATGAGTCACTAAGTCTTGGCGGGGCTATCAAATATTTACACAAAGATATAATACAGAAAAGCTTCAATTAGCACACATGACTCATTTCTCTCATGTGCAATATGGAAAGAAGCACCCAGAAAGCATAATAAGTAATGTATTCAAACTAGTTTTACAGCCTACCCCCCCCCCCATCCCCCCATCTCCCTTTTCCCTCAGTTAAAAAGTACTTGTGAGTCACAGTGAATTGTATATACAGTGCCTATCATAAGTATTCACCCCCTTGGATGTTTTACCCTTTTATTGCTTTCATAAATCAATCATGGTCAATAAAATCTGGCTTTTTTCACAAAAAAATTTATTGGAAAAAACTCTTTAAGGTCAAAGTGAAAACAGATTTCAAAGTAATATCAATGAAACAAAATTATATAAAGAAAAATAATTGTTTGCATAATTATTCACCCCCTTCAAGTCAGTATTTAGTAGAAGCACCTTTGGCTGCAATAACAGCACTGAGTCTGTGTGGATAAGTCTCAATCAGTCTTGTACATCTACTCACTGCAATTTTGCTCCATTCTTCTTTGCAAAACTGCTCAAGCTCTGTCAGGTTGTGCAGGTATCGGGCATGAACAGCCCTTTTCAAGTCCAGCCACAAATTCTCAATTGGATTGAGGTCTGGGCTTTGACTCGCCACTCCAGAACATTTACCTGGTTTGATTTTAACCATTCCTGTGTAGCTTTTGCAGTATGCTTTGGATCGTTGTCTTGCTGGAAAATAAATCTTCTCCCAAGCCGTAGTTCTCTTGCAGACTGAATAAGATTGTCCCCCAGGATTTTGGTGTATTTTGCAGCATTCATTCTGCCCTCTATCTTTACAAGCCTTCCAGGGCCGGCTGCTGAGAAACATCCCCACAGCATGATGCTGCCACCACCATGCTTCACAATGGGGATGGTGTGTTTTTGTTGATGTGCAGTGTTTGGTTTCCGCCAAACATAACGTCTTGTCTGATGGCCAAAAAGCTCAATTTTGGTCTCATCAGACCAAAGAATCTTCTTCTAATTGGCCATGGAGTCTCCTACATGCCTTTTGGCAAACTCTAGTCGAGATCTAATGTGAATTTTCTTCAACAGTGGCTTTCTCATTGCCACTCTCCCATAAAGCTTTGACCGGTGAAGAACCCGGGCAACAGTTGCTATATGCACAGTCTCTCCCATCTCAGCAGCTGAAGCTTGTAACTCCCTCAGAGTAGTCGTAGGGGTCTTGGTGGCTTCTCTCACTAGTCTCCTGCTTGCACGGTCACTCAGTTTATGAGGGCGGCCTGATCTAGGCAGATTCACACATGTGCCATATTCCTTCCATTTCTTGATGATTGATTTCACTGAACTCCAGGGGATGTTCAGTGCCTTGGAAATTTTTTTGTATCCATCCCCCGAATTGTACTTTTCAATAACCCGTTCTCTGAGTTGCTTGGAGTGTTCTTATGTCTTCATGGTGTAATGGTAGCCAGGAATACTGATCAACCAGTCTCTGGACCCTTCAGACACAGGTGTTTTATACCTTAATCACTTGAGACACACCCACACCACTCAGGTGATCTTCATTTCACAAATTCTGAGACTATTGGCACCAATTGGATAGAACTCTATTGAATTAGACCATTAAATTTAAAAGGGGGTGAATAATTATGCAAACAATTATTTTTCTTTATATAATTTTGTCTCATTGATATTACTTTGTTGAAATCTGTTTTCACTTTGACCTTAAAGAGTTTTTTCCAATAAATTTTTGTGTGAAAAAAGCCAAATTTTATTGACCATGATTGATTTATGAAAGCAATGAAAGGGTAAAACATCCAAGGGGGCGAATACTTATGATAGGCACTGTATTTCGGATGACCAGGCCTTTATTGGAGTTATCTGGGGGCATGACCTGCTTTGAGATCACCTGCCCCAATGCTGCTCCGACCCTCATTGTTATGACATCATGGGTCAGCACAGGTAAGGTCTCATTGTGTCAGTGTGTCAGTTAGATTGAATGGTCACCAGCCAGATAAAGTTGCAGAACTTTATAAATCTGAATGAGTAATTATGCACGTAGGACACTTTCGAGCAGCACGGGCTCACATTAAACAGAGAAAGCAGATTGTTCTAAGTTCAAAATGCACAGGACTTCTCTGAAACAATGTCAGTGTAATGGTCTTACAACCTACATTTCATGTTTAGGCATCTATCTGTCTCCTCTGGAAACAGACAAACAATAATAAAAAAACAGTAAATGTCAATTTCACACATCCAGCACACACCACATGATATGATTTCTAAATGCATTTTACATCCAACCACATTGTTTCCCTAACTTATTTGACTTGTACAGTCACATTACTGAGTGTGCATTTAACACATACACTCAGACACACAACATGCTGGGTGGATACATTTAAAAAAGAAGGTGCAAATGAAAGCAGCACTAACTGCTTTTCAGCAGTTACTGATTGATTAGAGAAACCTGGCAGCTTCTGACACCCCAAGTAACATTTTTTTGCCTTGTGTTGATGTATTGGGACAGTGGACTGATTCAGAAGTTGCAAAGCTTCATAATTCCACTAGATGCTGCTGTTGTGCAACAACTCTGCAGTTCACACTGTATTGCAAGGGCATGTTTTCTGATATCTGACTATTAAATGTGTTCTTATTTGCTGCCTGCTCACTCTCTTATTTTATTTAGATACATTTAGCTGGTGAAATTACCTCATACTTAAGAATCGATTTAAAGGTGGTATTAAACTGAAGTTTTGAAAATGTATGTGTCTAATTGATACAATAACACATTTACAGTAAATGGCTCATATATAGCTTTTTGACACAACTTATTTTTCATTACACTGATTTAAACCAACACATAATGCATAATTAACATCAAATGAAGCATGCCCATGCACCTGTTTCGGTAATGAATGCTCATAGCACTACCGTTCATTATAACATCGCCCAGGATGTGCAATGTTCATTCACCTATGCTTCCTTTTACAAACTGAAGTAACGGGTTATGTATATTGATGAAGGGAAGGCAATTACAGTTGCAAACACTGACAGATTTGTCAGGACAGCTGTGCAATTATAGAGAACAGAAGCTCCCATTTAATACAGCTCAGCACCTCCACACTGTGACTTGTGTACCCCATCCCCCCACAATCCTCTGCAGCCACTTGAATTACCCTATTCACCGTTCATCAGCACCTGCGAGGTAACTGATCTCCAGCCATAAATTAGATAATTAGATATTTTTGCATAGTATGACAAGATTTGTTGAACCTGGGCACACTATACACATTATTCATTAAGGACACCCTTTTGGAGTTTAATTGATGACTCAGATTGTTATGGTTTGCTGTTGTTAAATTGAAAAACGCAATACACATCTAACGCACTTCATTGACTGCACTAGATTGAGGAACTGCAGGTAATATGCAGCCTGTCTGTATAGCTATGTGCAGCTGTACACAGGTGCATCAAACACAAAGTCTCACTGATCTTATAAGACTGTACATTTGTCAGCTCCTACCTCCTCCCCCACAGACCCTTCTGCGAATCTTTGTCTAACCACATATGAATAAAACAAAGGCCATTATTAGTGGAGATGCTCTGGTTGGCATGAGCGCTGATTGACGCTATAGAGCCTTTTAACTCCATCAGATGACAGCAAGAGGTGTCACAGGCCCTGTCAGCGAAGTGTTGTGTAACCATGGGTTACGAAGTACGCAGGAAGTGCACCACGCTCGGCTGCATGCTTACTTTCCCGGGGCTGCGCCATGGCGCTGGGTGAGGCTGCCCTAATTATGGACATGAGCACAGGCAATGGTCAGTCGGCGTGCTGTAATCATGGACTCACAGGCAGCTTGAGCACTGCAAGCGTGGGCACGAACAGAATCGCTATGCATTTTGCATCCTGTAATTGTGGACAGGCACACAGGCAGTGGACAGACAGCAGGCTGTAATGGGTGCACGCAATGGTGCTGGTTAAAGAAGGTTTCAAGTCATGACCCTGGGCAGGGTCCAGAGATGTCAGTCACCAGGTTATAATTGGATAACTCTGCATTATACATTTACAGAATGTCCTGTAGTATGTTAAATTATTACATTCTCTTGTAACACATCTTAACAAGTTTATTATTGGTTGGCTGTCAGAAATATCGTCACAGGGAAAAGAGACAGTCCAGGCTGGGATTGCACAAATGGTGCACAGAAAAAAAAACCTGTGTTTATGAAGCCCTCAGTAATGGTACAGTATCTACTTGGCTCACTCCCAGATGTCACCATGGTGAAATGGACACAAAATATGTTAACATGATCAGAGACACAGTATGAAAAATACAGGGCACAGGGTGTCAAATCTGAATGTATATATAATACCACAAATTGTTGACAGATATTTTTTTTTGCAAGTAATACACTATGTTAACTTCGTGCTCTCAGTTTTCAAAATAAATACTCGTAAGTGTTATTAATATGGTATTATCATATTATGCAGTAGTCAGTATATATGAGACATGAAATTTGATATTGTTAAAACAGACCTTATATTATATTGCTGTGGGTTTTGCTGGTTTAATGTAATTGTAATTCTTGCTTACATTAGCCTCAGTGTAGTTTTTTGGTTTATATTATTCATTAAAACAATGTTGTAGTAAGTTCAGCGCTTATGAGGGAGGGGGAGGGAAGTGGAGGAGAGAGAACACAACCATTTCCTGTATCTCTGAGGAGTTTCGGAGGTATTTGGTGCTTACTCAGGAGTGAAACCGTCAAATTAAAATGTTTGTGCTGACAAAGGACAAATCTGTTTTTTCCCCAGCAAACGATGCGAGATTGTGTCTAGTTGCTAAAAGTGTCAAGAAAAAAATGTCTCCTGGCCGACACCTCTAATGAAATGTGTGCATGAAATTAGCCGGTATGGTGGTGCAGGGGTGTGGGGGCAGGCAGGCAGGCAGCCCGCAGCTTGGGCTTCACCAGCAGCGGCTCTTGAAAGCGACCTCTCTCCTTCCCTCTGGTGGCTGCTGGACTCCCCCTCCTCCTCATCCCCCTCTCCTTCCCCTCCGTTTGTTCGCCCCGGCCAGCTCTTTCATATTCATAAATCAACGTTTCACGCTTTGGCAAGCGCCGCTGCACGGACCGGGAACACCACCAGGAGATGGGCCTCCTCAGCCGGGAAAGTGACGCTTGAAAGATGATCCAGATCGATGAGACCAGGGAGGAGCTCCCAATTTTCTTATGTGTGCATGTATGTGTGTATGTGTGTGTGTGTGTTCTTATGTGTGTGTACAGTGTATGTACGTATGTGTGTATGTGTGTATCTATACGTGTACGTGTGTGTTCTTATGTGTGCGAACGGTGTGTGTATGTATGCATGTATGTGTGTGTATGTATACGTGTACGTGTGTGCGTGAACGGTGTGTGTATGTATGCGTATATATGGGTGTGTGTAAGTGTGTGTGTATGTATGTGTGTTCTTATGTGGATGAACGCTGTGTGTATGCATGCATGTATGTGGGTGTGTGTATGTATGCGTGTATGTGTGTGTGTTCTTATGCGTGTGAATGGTGTGTGTATGTATGCGTGTATGTGTGTGTGTTCTTATGCGTGTGAATGGTTTGTGTATGTATGCGTGTATGTGTGTGTGTTCTTATGTTTGTATGTTTTCCTTCCCCAGAAGCAGCAAATTGAATATCAATGAGTAAGCATGAATAAGCACTATGTCAGCCCACACTGTCACTGATGGATGAATAGGGGCCTAGGTGGTGTGTTATTTGGACGCCTCAAAGATCTACACGGCAAGTGCGGGGGCTGGCATGGGAGAGGTTTGGGGGCAAAGGTATAGGGAATAGCAACGCATCGGGGGGGTCAAACTACAAATAAAATCATATGGAAAAAAGGTGGCCTAGATACCAATGTTGCTGAATGAAATTAAATTGTGACTGAACTCAGCAAATAGAGAAATCACTGGTTGCTGTATATTGGATTTTTAATGAGCATCTTACAGAAACATGAAGTCATGTTTTACTTCACTGATTTCAGATAACATAAAGCATGCTCCAACAACAATATCAACAATAATAATCACAATAATAATGACAATAACTGCTGCATCAACATGATAACCCTTCTTTATATTTCTTCTCTGCTAATCATTTTTGCTGACCAGGCATTGCTTTCAAATTAGTGAACATTTTAAGGGTAGTATAAATCCACTGCTGTACACTCTGTACTTTATGTATGAGCTCTTGAAAGGCTTTTGTAATTAGACACACAGAGGTGTTGAGCCACTAGTCAGAAGAATTAGGATTATGTAGCAGTGTTATGTATTAGTGTTTTTTGCAAGGCATGTAGGATTATCCTTTGAAACACAAACTCAGGATGACACATTTGACTGTAAGTGCTAGGAGGCTGGGGTAATTTATTTCTTTTTTTTGGTAGGCTGGACTCCAGCTTAGCACTTATTCAAGGATTTTAGTTTCAATATTTATTGGTACCCTGACAATATGCATTTACTTTCGTGCTCCAATTGCATACACATCAAATGACAGCTACTTGATACAATTCAGGTATTTTTACAAAAATGGTTCATTAGTCTGTTAAAGTGGCTGTTCTGATAAAGGTCAGCAACATGTCTGAGTCCAGATTTCGATCAACTTGTAGGGGAGCCCTGTCCACAGAGGCACTGCTTGGCTAATAACCCTTGCCCCCTCAACTACAGATGCAGCAGCACTTCAGCACTGGTGCCTTATATAGATCCAGCTGAAGGGGGCCTTCAAACAGAAAAGGCCAGTGCTTCCCAGTGATTCATTTTCTTGAGTATTTCACTGGCTTTAATCTTTGACATGATAGCAACATACCATTCGGCGTGTTTAAAATCCAGGTCCTAGAACGGCGGGTTGGCCTCCCACCAAAAATGCAGCGTGACTCACCACTCCACATGCTGGCCAATGACTGGAGACAGCGCACAGGCGTGGTGACTGTGGCAGATGGCTGACACAGTCGCTGGGAGAGTAGTTGTGTTGAATAGAGCCCTTCCAGGCCAAGCTAGCCCCCCCCATCCTCTCCCCTCTCCTCCCCAACCAATTCCCGCTCCCAGGGGTGGGGATTTGAATGAGGCCCCCACCATCATTAGATCCAAGCCACTACAGATGGTTATTTATGCAGTTTTAATACAGTCTGAAAAAAGGAGTGAATTCTAAACCTATGTTAATCTTGTTTACTGAAGACTGCTTTTTGGCTGTTCCGTTGAGGGCTTTTGTTACTGTATATTATTGTGAGGAAGGATTCAGGTTCTGAAATCATTTTAGCTGAAAGGACAGATAAATCCTCAGTGAAGGACTGATAGCACGTTGAAAAAAAAGTCAATATTACATTGGGAACAACATGAATGGGAATGTAAAATTGCCCCAAAACAAGAGTTTTTACTTAATTACCCTGACCAGCGATGTCAGGGTCAAGGTTTTTAAACGAAGCACCACACTCTAAAACAGGGAATATATCCTTAAAATTGAGTTACTGTGTCACTATCGGCCTGCAAATGAGCAGTCATTGCCTATAATACAGATGGCACAGTGCACACTTCCAGCCTCCCCACTGTTCTTTGTTTTTCCCTCTATCTCTTTTTTTCACACTAATGTATTGGGTATAGGGTGTGTAATGATCCTTGGGTACAGTCATATCCTCTGACAGGCCTTTCTGTCAAACCGATTACCATCAACGTGCTCATTGATTTGTGTTGCTTTTTTATTTTTTAAAGCATGCTGTTTCCACCTATTAGGCTTGATCCATAATTGGGGGGCCTTGCTTAAATGGTTCGGCTATGGCGATCTGTTTTCCACCAAAGCCCCCGTCACTGTCAGCCCTTCTTATTTCATTACCGATTCGGCAGACTTGATAAAACAGCAGGGGCGCCCCCATTCCAAACCCCTTAATCACGGCGTCCGCCGCCCCAGCCCAGATGCAGAGGTGGTCAAGCGTTGCACACAAATCACAGCAAATGGAGCCGTTGTGCTTTTTTTGCAGCCTAGTTATAGAAACTGATCGTGGCATGCAGAATGCTGTAAAAGCGCAATAAACGCCGAGAAAAGAAACCCTCTCCCTTAATTGGATAGAAAAATGGAGGTTCGTTTTCCCCCCTTTTTGCCGCTCAAAAAGGAACGCTATGAAGTTGCCTAATAGCCTCCATAAAAAGGAAGCTTGTCTGCAGGCTTTTCTCCCTCTTTGGCCTTTGTCACAGATAAACGCGCTCACAGTGGGCTAATTGCTTTACCTGTTACAGGGCCGTGTCTCCAGTGACAGAGACGCACACAGCAAAGCTCATAGATCTCCTGCCGTTTGGAGGCATTTTTTTTTAAAGCCTGACCTTTTAAAGCTGAAACACAAACATTTAGCTGCAGTTGCAGTTTTTTAAGAAGTGGTGATTTTGACCCCACATCTGAACCCTTAAAGTAAGGAAACTGAAAAGTAAAATCTACTGAGCTTCCACTGAACCTTTCCCCAGCTGAATTTTGATTAACTGTGAGATTGCCTTCACCCATCTTCTGCTAGGTACAAACTGTCTTTTTGGACAGGTACAAGTAAAGATGCAGAGATGGTGTCGAGTCACTGCACTCATTGCATTATAATTGTGCAGTTTTTTATTTATAGTTGGTGTAATGCATTCATAATGGCAGGTAAACAGGGCTGTGGTAGTGGTGTGCTGTGGTAGCAGTGCAGGGACTGGTAACCCTCTTGAAGAGTCACAGGGTCTACTGGACTTAAACCATGTATTGGTTTAAGCAGTTGATCACACAGTTAATGCTCATCACCTGGCTTTTTGTCTTGGATCTAAACTGATTGCTGGGTTTAAATGTGAAACTGGCTTTTTGTCTTGGGATTGCTCAACTGATTGCACTGAACTCCATAATGGAGGGCTTGGTGTAAAGATCATGACTAGATACACTGAGCCAAGACAGCTTTGCAACATGAACTGTTATTTTTCAGTTCATTTGTAACCTATTTTTCATTTCTTTTTGTTTCATTTTGGAATCGCCTTGATATAGTACCTTTCATTTGATGATATATACTCACTCCGGTGAAGGGGAAACACCTCAAACACAAGTAATGTGTAACACCCCTCTGAATTAAATATTTCATCTATTTTGGGCCGGAACACTTCTCATAAGAATATCAGCTGCAAATATGCATAATAGAAGGAATAAGAAATGTCCAGGTAAAAGGGACACTTTTTCCCCGCTCATCTATACATACTCACCTCACTCTGCTATTACCTTTCATAGCCATTAGCACCTTCTCTGCCCAACGGTTGGTAGACGAGTAAAAGAAGTCAGACAGACAGATCATGTAACACCCACTGCAAGGGCAACATAAAATAACAAAGGAGAAAAAATACTGAAGTACACAGAGGTTTGTTGTCAATGTAATTACAATAAAAATAAAAATATGCATTTAGCTTATGTGTAATACCAGTTCAGTTTGGTAGCCAGAGTAAAAATGTAAAGGAGAAAATTCATTCAAAAACGAAATTGCTAGCTAGCTGTGTAATGCAACAGCAACTACGCAATAGCTAGGTGTAGAACCGATATTCTAGCAAGTGTCCTGTAATTAACAATATGAATCAATATGTTAATACTTGTTTTATAATATTATATAATTATATATATAATGTAATTGTTTTATATTATATGATGTAATATTACATTATATAATATATAATAATATAATAGAAGGTCATGGGGCTGTTGACACCCTTGGTGGCTATCAACATTTAGACTACAAATTGCGCCTTTCACAGCTCTGATCAGGTTGTCGTTTTTTAAATCTCCTACAGATACATAGAACCTGATGTAAAATTTACTTTTTGCCATTTATGTTTATGGAACTTTTGCCCCTCTGTTGCTCTTTGCTTGAGGTTTTCTGTGATGCCTGACGCAACATTTCTCGTTTTTCTGGAGAAAAGATGAAATTGCTGGCTTTCCATCTATATCAAAGATGAGGGAGTCTCAAGGATTCCCCTGTGGCGTTCAGTGTGTAAATCCCCAATGTACAAATCTCATCATCATGACATGCTACAGCACACATATGTCACATAATGCCCCCTGGCCCACAAGATGTAAAATCAGAACTGCACTTTTAAAACTTTTGCTCCTCTCCGAATCATTTTTCATTCTTTTTCATTTTTTTTCTGTCTAAAGAGGAACATCCATCTACTCATAGTAAAAAACAGTTTTACCCACCAAAATATCAGATAGTGATGTATCTGATCTTATTTTTTTAAAACCCTCACAGGAATCTGACAATTTGGTCATGTTGTAGAAGAAAATGGACCTACCCACTCAGTTCCTATAGATACCTAAAGTCAGAGTTACGGTTTTTGCATGTAGATTAGGAGGAAGACCTTCACGGTGTCAGTTATGGTAAAAAAAAAAAAAAAAAAAAACCCCGGACAAAGATCAGTTTCCTTTATTGGTGGCAACACTCCATTTTAATCAGTGTATGGAACAGACATGATGTGGGCCCCGAGCGTGAGCCAGAACTGCACAGCTGCTGTTGGACAGATGCTGGTTTGTAGGAGTACAGTTCTGCTAATCCTCCACATAGAAATGCATGCGTTATGTTGTATTTGACTAGCACTTGACCATTCCAAGACACTCATTCTGAGAAAGGGAAAGAATTAGATAAATCTCAGCCTTGTTTGAATCAATCTGGCTATCTCCATTTAAGATTTAAGAAGATTCCTGTGTGTTTTTTCCAGGAAATGGACCAGAAATGGTGCCAAGGTCATTTTCTACTGCATCTTATTTGGAGATGGGAGGGAGGGTGGGAGGATGGGGTTAAAGTGAAACCCTCTAGAATGTTATGATTTATTTAAGTAGGGAGAAAATATGAATAATGTATCTGTGAAGTGGAACATTAATCCCTTTTGTACTAATTGTCAGGAAGGCTTGCATGCTCTGTCTAAGGGTGGTGGGGCTGCAAGACCCCAAGATCACAGGGGTGCAATTCAAAGCTGCCTGTCCTGCAGCCACTGGTATCGACTTGCAAATTAGCACAAGGAGTCTAATTAATGCTGGGCTAATGAAAGCGGCATTTGAATACTGTTGAAAAAATAATCGGGGTTCCCTTTCTCAGCTGTATCGCTCACACCATTGAAGTTGATTTGCAGAGCGCATCAATATGTGAACAAAGTTTGGGGAGAGAAAAAAAAATTAGCATTCATTTGAAGAACGGGACTGTTATTTATGCTGTTGCTATTGGCACACTTCAGGGTCTCAGGAGAGACTTGCTGGTGCAGACAGCACAGCAATATTCAAAAAATGTGTGTAACGGGATATAATGGTAACTTGAAAATTTCTTCCCATTTTTGTACTCGCTGTTGTTGTTTGTCATTGCCGATGTTGTTGTTGTTCTGGAGAGTGTGGAGAGCGAAGCTCCGGAAAGCGGAGGGGATCAGTTCTGCTGTCCCAGCTGCTGTGCCCTGCAGTTGTGTCTCCCCCACTTTGAAGATGTTCGGCTTCACTAGACCGGGGCCTGGGGCCTCGGGCGGCGCCCCTCTCTGTGCGGTCCTGGAGCCCTGGCTTGGCACTGTTTGAAGATGAGTCGCTCCAGCCTCTGCCCCTGCCCCCAGGCACAACCGAGCCAGCGTAGTCTGCACCCGAGCTTCTCATCCTCTGCTTTTTATATTTGGATCCGCCACCCCCACTCCCCCCACCCCCTGCCCCACAGCACACACACACACACACACACACTCCCCTCCACACCCCCAACCCCCCCTAATCTGCACCATCTCAGTGGCGTCTTTGGGCTAGAAGTAGCACATGCTCTGTCACTGCCAGCGTGGTGACGGCTCGTTCCCAGGCCGGTCCACGGAGACGCCCGGGCTCTACCCGACGCCCTTCAGAGACCGGCCCCTGCTAAGATAGATGGGCGAGGCGCAGGAGTGCCAGTCCGCCAGCCTGATTTATGGAGCCACATTTCATTATGAGGAGTGGCGAGGGCCTCCAGAGGGACACTTATGGATCGCTGAAGATGTGAGGCGGCTCTGCCCTCAAGGCTCACAGGCCTCTGCAACGCCATGATGCCAAGTACCAAACAGCTACTCCAGAATGATCTTCATTTGTCAAGCGGGTGGAGCCATAGATCTCCCTTAAACACAGAGAGCGATGCAAGTGTGTGTGTGTGTGTGTGTGTGTGTGTGTGTGTGTGTGGGTGTTATGGCTGCCTCTTCCTTTCTGCGAGCATTGATCTCTGCCATTGGGTTTTTTCTTAAATTTCAATTATGTCTTTATTGTTTGGAGGAAGTGATGGAATGATCACTTCTATCTTTGGAGGTCAAATTTTGAGGACCACAGCAACTGAAAATGTTGTCAGTTTCACAGAGGCAAGCAAAAAAATTACACACACTGTATTCAGTATATATTTCGGGGGAAAATTAAAGATGTTGTACTGTTGTCAAGTATGATGAGAAAATTGTAGTTATTGTGCATGATATATCAATTGAAGTGGAGCTGACTGAATTGAAACGGTGAAGACTGGAGATTGTGTGCACTTGTATTTTGATACTGTGCACTTAATTGGAGGCAAATGGTCTCCAGAAATCTGCTTGGATGTCTTGGTGCATAGTTACTAATAAATTGTGCATGTTTGTTAAAATCCTGAGTCTGAACCAATGATGCCAAACCAAAGCCTTAGTGTCGCTGTTGTCAGGTTCTGGTTTTATTAATTTAGCGGAATGATGCTGTTGCCAGATCCTACCAGACCTCCCCACTGCACATACACTAACTGCCCCCCCTCCCCAGCACCTGTCTGGGGTGGGGCTGGGGGTGACATCTGTCTTGCGTGGGTGTCACTGGGGTCCTACGATGACAGGCTGCATATGAATTTTGTGTTTGTGGGGGATGTAGCTCTAAACTGCTGGAGCTGGTGCCAGAGGGATCAGGTTTAGGGGCCTGCAGGCGAGAGTCACCAGCTGACACCGGAGGCTCTAATGACTCTGTGGGTGGAGGTGTCCTCTGTTCAGGGGGGTGGGGGTTGTTTGGTGGTGTGGGGGCCATGCGGACCCTCCCTGGAGACTGATGAGTAGGTTTTGGGTATACAGTGATCCAAACAAATTTTGACCTTCATTGCAGAGTGGACAGGTCTATGGCTCACATCACACTATGGTCTATATTTAGTAGCAGCGATGATAATCATTATTTTCTAACTGTAGATACTTCTGTACAACATATTTGGCTGTATGCAAATCTTTGGTGTACACATTACCTATTTAATTAGTCTCATCATGAAGAAATACATCAACAATGACCATGATGGACACACACACACACACACACACACACACACACACACACACACACACACACACACACACACACACACACACACACACACACACACACACACACACACACATAAGCATACACACACATTCTCTTTATTTATGGTCCCTTCCTTCATTTTACTGCTGCACATTATAGATGCTCTTTTGTGCACAAGCAGGAAAAAAAACACCTCAACATGCTTTCATTCATTTTCCATAACTGGGTTATGTCTCTAATGTCATATTTCTATGGATCTCTATAAAAAAACTAATGCTAAAAATTAGTAAGTACAAATGGAATTTGACAATAAGTAAGGGAATACTGGCAATGTACAATATGTAAGCGACGTTTTGAAACAGTTATTTCAATTAAAAATAAGATAAACTGCTGATTAATTCAGTATACTACCCAATTACAGATCAAACAGGTCTCCTGGGGGTTGCAATACCCCAAAGACAGCAGATGCTGAACAGAAACTCAGGCATATTTAATATGGCTATGAAATATTAAGACGGTTTGTGGCACTGGTGTGGTGCTGGTATCTGCATTGTTGAAATATAGCTCTCAGTGTGACACTGGTGCGCGCGGCATTAGGCTCATATTAAGGATAGATTACAGTTTGTGGTGGGTGGTGCCTCGCGCTGACATGCTTAGTGAATGGTAAAATCGAGCACAGAAGAATGGGACGTTCCGTTTGTTTTCTACCGGTGCAACCATTCCTCTGTTTGTTGATTAGTGAAGGGTTACCAAATCGACTCATTGTTGACATAATAATTATTAATTGTTGTTATTGTGTGTATTTTGTTTTACTTTAACCTTTTTTAAGTAGGCTGGGCTGTTTGAACAATTGTACTTTAGTTTGACCATATTTGCATTATTATACCAACTACCCTAAATTTAACAGCGCTATAAATTGTGCTCACTGTTAGAGGCAGTCGTTCAGTAAACACCAACAACTCATGCGAGTTCTCCTTCGCACACAATCAAACGTTGTCTTGCTCGCTAGAGAGGATATTGTTGATCTCTCCATTTGTGAGACGCAACAAACTGCTGTAACAGCTCTCCAGGTAGCAGGTCCGCCGGCCCGGTTTGATTCCCCTCTCCCCTGTGCTGCCAGTTTTTAACCACCACTTTGTGTCTCAACAGACCCCGGCAGCCACAAGCCGGTTGCTGCGAAATTTAGCGTCGCCATAACACATAAATCATCTTTTAAAAGACGCAACGAGCAGGTGCGGATATTAACAATACGCACGCTGCATTTCCAGCGCGATAAATAATTTATCAAACCCACATGCGGGCCGAAGCGTTGCTGGTTCCGCGCGTTGCGTTATTTATTTTGTCCCACGCAGTGTTTATTCCTCTGACGGCGTTTTGGAGGAGGGCCTGTCGGTCGTGGTAATGAACTCTTCCGGGCGGCGCTCGCGTCCCCCGGTGAGCGCTGTGGCAGCTGTGGTCATCGCTCTCTGACCGGCGGGGGCCCTCTGCCTCCCGCGCAACCACCGCCCATTTGTCATGCAGCACTTAATAGAGCCGCACATGGGAGTCCGGGGACACGTTTGCGGAGCGGCGCTGACGGAAGGGAGAGGATAGCGTCCGCCGAGGCAGGCCTGTCACGGATGAATGGTTGCTTCGCTGCAGCGCCGTGGGTGTGGACTCGTTTACAGGCAAAGGGAGTTGGAATAGCCCTGGAGACCACGTCCCCAGGTTCTCCCTCCTCTGTACCGACTGACAAGCCCACGATCCCCCTGCCGCTGTCTTAAAAAAAAAAAAAAAAAAAAAAAAAACAAGAACTCCCCCCACAATCCATACACGTTTATTTTCAGCAATCTTTGGGCTTTTGGCATTGTTGACTGTTTGTCTATTTGATTCGTTCGTTGTTTTTCTACATATTTGAACAATGTAATTCATGTCTCGTGAAGAAACACCAAATTCCAACAACTGTTGTTCGCTGTCCATTACGTAACAGTCCCCTAGGTTGAAAACACCTTTACTGTTGGGCCTGTAGCCCGTAGATGTTTAGTTATCCACGAGTATTAAGTGTCTACCTAAATAGTTTATGAGGAATAAGCTGCTGCGAAAGTGTTGCCAGCGGCAGCTCATTGAACAATGCATATAAGATCCCTTCTGGGAACGCTTGAAAGAACTCAAGATCCTGCTGGTAAGGAGACAGGGATTGGGAGGAAGAGAGATGGTGTCGACACCTCTCTCTACTTTCATTTCATCACGCTGTAAAATTTATACTGCAGAATTCGTGTTCGATGTAGTTGTTCAGATCGTAAGTTTTAACAAAAAACCAATGGGAATCATAAGGAACGATGGCGATTATTTTTCCACGTTATTCTATAGCTCCTAGTGGATTTCATTCTACTCTTGAATCTGGGCCTTAGGGATATACTGTATGTTGAAGCGCCAATTTGTTCAGAGCTTTTATGAACAATATCCTGAATTTACGAAGGTTTGTTTTGAAAACATACGGCATGAGAACTCTGTTTAAATAAATAAATAAATAAATAAATAAATAGATAGATAGATAGATAGATAGATAGATAGATAGATAGATAGATAGATAGATAGATAGATAGATAAATAAATAAATGTAACAGCACTGTGCTGTAACAAAAGTACTTTTTTATTTCCCACCACAATTACATTGTACCAGCATAACCTGACCTGGAAAACTACAAGAAAACTACAAAACTTCACTATTTGCTCTTATTGTTTATTGAATATCTTAGGTCAAGCTTCTGCACAAACATGTCAAGGCCATTAAGCAAGGCCTTACTGTAGACTGTAAAACAACTGTACAGTAGCCAGCAAGCTACAATTTTATGTAAAAGTTTGATAACTCTTTATAGTTTTACTCTGTAGTTACTGTAGCATGATGAAAATATAACAGTGAATTTTTCAGTAAATAAAATTTTCACTAAGACAGAGGCTAATCCATGAATTAGGTGATGTGATGTGGAAATGGAGCAGTCCACATCTCCTGGTGAAGAAAATGAGTTTTAAAAAATGAGTTTATTTTAACTCCAGGAAATCATAATCAAGATCACTGAAGATGCAGAATTTGAATCAAAATCTTGAAATCTAAAACACTGTTTGTAAAGGTGACTATTAGTTTAAAGTAAATGTGTCAAAGTACTTACATAACTATTTTATGACCTCATTCTTGAATTTAAAAGTAATTTAAGATACCTTAGTCTGTTTAACTGAATGAACTAAATGTTTAACTTAGACAGTTACACATTTCTTGTAGCCCACATTATAAATTTGATACTGTCCACTACCCAAAACTGTGTGTTTATTGGTTGATTGTAGATGATCAGTAAAATGAAAAGAAAAACAATGTTTTGAATTGAAAAAGTTTAAATTATTTCACTTTAAGATAAGGAAGGATCTAGTGATAAGATGCCTTCAACATTTATGCAACTTATGATAAATAGCACAGTGAGGGACAATAAAAGATAAAGTTGAGAGTTGTTAATGGTTGTAATGGAAGTTGTCACAATTTGAAGTTCTGAAAGAGAAGTGGAACAAATATCTTAACCTCCTTTGAAGAAAAAAAAAACATGATTTTCAAATGTAACATTGCCAAAACTAAAAAAATCACTCACATATATATGGAATCACATGTGATTACCTCTGAAGTTAATGTAACATGGTCAAATGGTATAATTGTGATATAATATGTGCTATGTATTAAATGTATGTATATATTATACATGTGAATCATGAGAAGAGTTCAAATGATTTTTCTGCATGGGACAAGCTCTTTTTATGTGTTACACATAAGTATGGCTTCGGTTTTATTTTTTGAAAAAGGAGAGTGGCCCTCCTTATGAGAAGAGGAGGCACAGAGAGAAGGGCTGGAGCTGGGAGTGGAATCCTAGTCTCCCAGGGATCGACATGTGGGCAAGACATACATATGTAAGGATACATATGTGGTTAGAACTACTGGTGGATACTTTTACCTTTTAGAAGAATCATAACAGCTTAGATATGTAGCTAGCTTCACTAGCCATAAAATATCGCCCAGATATAATAAAGAGTTATGTAATGTAATAGCATTTGCAAGCAGAAAGGTAAAATGGGTACATGATTATATTGGAGTATAATACTAGCTTGTTAGCCCTGACTGACTTCATAAAAATAAAACTGCAGGTATGCATACAATTATTTGCAAATTATGTTTGTCAGCAGTACACTCCTAGTAGTGGAACTGTAGAATAAATAAAAATAGCCAGAAGCCAATAGCCAATTGCCTGCATATTGTGCTGTTTTTTTCTTGTATTTTTAGTTGACTCAACATTTAATTCTTGAATAGATAACCTAATTGGCCGGAAGCACTTGCTTTAAGCTTCAAGTAGCATGCAGTATGAACTCACTGTAATGCATTTTAATGCTACAATTCGACAAAACAAAAAATAGTTTGCAGATAGAAAGATATATGTAAACAGTCAACAACTTACTCTACATGTAGTCAAATCACTGTATGAGTGTCACTTTAAAAACTGATGGAAGGGTGGGTAAAGATCATGTGATCATTTGTAACCCTGGGAGATTTCAGTTGTCTGGCATGTCTCACATCATGCACCACAGTGCTATCATCCCAGAGCCATTCATGTTTCAAAATGGCTCATCAGTCCAGCCTCGGAAAAGGACAGGGGAAGTGCAATTCACAAATGTTGCAGTTACTTACTGGTCCAGTAGTTTGATTTGCTTCAAATGAACTGATACTGGGCTGCCCCTACTGCAACCTTCCCCCCACCACACACACACACACACACACACACACACACACACACACACACACACACACACACACACACACACACACACACACACACACACACACACACACACACACACACACATTTCCCAGTCTGTGGACTTATGGTACAAACTTCTGGGATTTAATGTCTCGTCAACAGTGGCGACAAAGCGGAGTTTGATTGTCCATACGCTTCTTTCTTCCAGACGTTTTGTTGTTCCTTCTTGTACCTGAGGGACCATTAAGCTAAAAATAATTGGCTCCAAATCCCCTCACACCATCGATCCTTTGAGTCAGCGGGCTCACTCAAACACACACAGCATATATACATGTGCGTGCACACACGCACATATGCACACACACATTCTGAAGCAGAAAGCTATAGGATGCCTTTCTATTTTGAATGTGAAACGCTGGTCATTTCAGCCTAGAAATTAAATCAAGAGAATAATTTATAATTTCTCAGAAAATCTAATGTGTTTTCTTTCATGCTGAAAGGGATATCACAGGATCACAACATTACTGGAAGAAAGATGCTGTTCTCCCCACCCTTCCCTTGACCCTCTCCTCCCCCTGTACTTGTGAAAAATCTATCCATATTGTAAATGGTACTGTTCTGGCCCATTTATCTTTTCATGACATGACAGTAGCAGCGTATATAAGATGGGTCTAAGAGCAACCAGTTAAATTCTGGCACCGATTTAATTGTGCAGTTCTTCTAGGTGACCAGTAGAGGAAGCCCTTGCTTTTCCAAAAACAGTACATGGGTTCGCAGAAGCTTTTCGCTTTTTTTTTTTTTTTTTTCATTTGAATGATACCCATTTGTCCTGTCGTGCTCTGTACAATTTATGTTGGCATTCACATAAAATATATGGCTGAACTTCTATCCATATCCAGCACAACTGTACAGCATTGTAATAAAATAAATGGTTAAAACCCTTAAAATCATAATATACAGTATGGATGAAAAATAACCATAGAAATACATTTAGAAGTAGAATCAGATGATTTTAATATCCATACCCTTATAACTCAGTTGGAGCTGGGTTTAATAATGTAATCATTAATACTGTAATAGTGTGGAAATATTAATTATGAATGTTAAATATATGTTTTTATGTGTACCACATATCAAGGTGATTAACATACTTTAGCCGTGATTTACTTAACCTTACCAACATTTGAAAATGAAATGACTGCATAAATTCTATCATCCTCCAACCCGCCCCCCCATCCTTCTCTTTAAAAATAGGTCAGTTTTAATTGAATTTGTGTATCATTCTCTGGCAGCGAATAGAATCAGATAAATACTTCACTATTGGCCGTGACAGAGTGGTCCAGGCTGGATGAACCATCACATTAATTGAAGTTAATGGGAGAGCTTACGGGTGAGTGAGGAGCAGGGTCCTGTCTGTCCCGCCTACATCTGTACACTCTGTACTGCGGCTGAGGCTCAAACGCACTCAAGCACTTAGCGACAAAATCAAAATATCATCACTGATCACTGCCATCACTGTAATCACAGCTATTGATAATCATCAATAATTAACAGCAACATGACTGGAAATTTTGCAAGGAGGACAAGGCTGTAGTTCTGGATATCATCACATTTGGCAGTTTATATGACCATTTATGCTCATCTATGTTTCCTGACTAAGGTTAAGGTGTGGATCTTCGTCCGTCATGCCTGGCCAACATGCAGGTACTCAGGTAAAAAGGGTCCCATCAGACCCCATCTTTGATCCCAGCCCATGTCCTGTTGGGTTCTTCTTTGGGTAACCTGCTCAAAGACTCAACTGCTGAGTATTTTTTTTTCTAACAAGTGGTTATGAAGCTTGAGTTGGGCTGAATGAATGTAAAAAATTACTATATTTATTTAACATGAACCAGCCCCAAACAAAATAATTGAAATGAATCCACAATTAATTTTAAATATACTGAAAATATGCAGCATTTAATCTTGTTTATCTTGTTTTTTCTTGTTTGTTTTTTTTCAGGAATCCAGTTCTTTGTTAGAATTTCAGAGCAAACAACAACTTGGTGAATATATTTTTTTTTATTCTGGGAGCAAAATTATCTATAATTAGTCGTCATGCCAGTTTTATTTTTTATTTTAAATGAGCTTGAATCTGTGCCTGAGAGACTGTGGACTCAGAGTGTATTTAATTTCATTCCTTCAGTAGGTTTACTGTTTGTGCTTGCTACATATGCACTTTATAATGGGTCTGCTAACGACCTGTTCAACCCCTTTGAATCACTCCTGTTACTCTTTTAATTACCAAATGGGCAATCCTGAATTCTATTTTTGCATCAGCTTTTATGAGTATATACTGTAAATATACCACAGAATATTAGCATAGTCCTGGACTAATGACCGTTCCACATGTTCAATAGTGGGTGCAATATCATGATGGTGGTGGGTCTGTGGAACAAGGTTCGAGTACACTAAGCAGCCTTTCTATTTGGCTGGGTGCACTGATCATTTGTATTTCCTAAGTAAACCTTTTAAAAGGAGACACTATGGTTTGGTGTGTATCATATGGTCCAAGTCCAACCACTTTCTCTAGGACAGGTTTCTAAACAGTTAATCTGAGTTTGCAAGAAATATTTTACAATGAGATATATATGTTGCATGACATTTGTTTTTGCATCATGTGGTGCCCGCCAAGGTGACAAGAGGTAGAAAGAGTGAAAAAGGATAGAGTGAGAATCAGGTTTGAGGTTAATGTGAAAAGGAGAGAGAGAGAGAGAGAGAGAGAGAGAGAGAGAGAGAGAGAGAGAGAGAGAGAGAGAGAGAGAGAGAGAGAGAGAGATTATGTGTTGTGATTCATGGCCTTTTGCTTACAGAGAGCTTCAGCGACTCCCTGCCAGTGCTCAGGGCTTGGGGGTGGAGGAGAGATGTGTACTGAAGGCTGTACTGGAATCCTGGAGCCGCTGCACATCCCATAGCATCTCCACTGTTTAACTTCCGTTCATTCTGGTCACGTCCCCTCCCCTCATTCCCCACTACAGCTGAGCACCCCCTCTTGTGTTACTGCTGCCAGAAACTCGTCTGATTGGTTAACTTACTTTTGTCTCCCACCGTGATATGATTGCTTATTTTTCACCTCCCCCCCCCATATTTTTGGAAATCACATTAATGCATTGTAATTTCCTTTTTTGCATTCAAACAGATCTGGCCGCTGCAGGTTCAAGTGCAGCTTGGCTGGCACCCTGCCAAAGGTCGAAACCTTTTTGGTCCCGGGTGTTGTTGGAGATGACAGCGTGGACTGTGGAAACCTCTTGCAGACTGCTCTGTAATTCCAGAACATTCCCCTGGTGGCCTCTTTTTTACCATCGCACCTCACTCTAGATATCATATGGTAACTGTGGTTTACAATAAAAGCTTATGAGCAAGCTCAAGTGTTCGTGTAAATAAAATAATTAATTTTTTTCCACCTCATTCGATATCTAGGCCTTCTTGAATATATCCGCCTCACTCCTGTGGACTTGGAGTCTGAAACAAATGAGTTTGAGCTAGTTTATTGACTGTTTTTTCACTCCGATAGATCCAGCAGAGAATGATAGAGTCTTGTTGTGAAGGGGTCAGGGGTCACCTCGCATGGCAAATGTCAGTGGTTAAACCAGGAATCGACAGCCAGTGCCTCTGCTTGGCCAGTTCACTACATCAATGCTGCTCTGTGGAGGCCACATCGGTTTAATGAATAAGTGTGTAAAGAACTAAACAGGAAAGGTCAGAACCACAGAAATGTGCAGTGTATTTGACATTTGCCTGACATTTTGCATTTTATGGTATCATTGTTAGTTGTGCTGGATATACATTTCGATATGATGATGTGTTACCAAGTTTATGAGGTTTGAAAGGGTCGGGTAGGCAGGCAGGCAGGATTATGGGCTGAGGAGTTACAGGGTCTAAATGAAGCGTTGATTTTCTCACAGGATGAAATTTCAACATGATTATTTCCAACATTAAAAGCAGCTGTTGAAATGAAGCTGAAGAGCCCCGCAACATTAGTCCTTTTTTCGTCTGTAGAGGCCACGCAGACCAGAATTAAAGCAATTTATCGTCCTCACCTGCGTAATGAAAGAGAAAGACCTCGAGATTTCACAAGATGAAAATGCGCAAGACTTGTTAAAGTGGGGGAAGGAGGAAAAAATCAGAAAACAAGAAAATTTAGTTGATATTTAATGAACATTTGCCATCTTACATTTTTCAGTGTAGCTATGGAGGTGTGTTTGATATTAATGACCAGTAAACCCATGCTGCAGACAGCTCCCTCATTAAGCTTTTCATCATTAAACAGGGATCGTCTAGGCAACAACAGTGAACACATGATCGTCTTTAAACTAGCCCCTTCAGAGTATCAGTCTCATGAATATTTGGCTAATGGATACTCAGGGCTACATGGTGAGGGGAGACACTACTCTGGCATACGTGATGACATTATATGGCAACCAAAGAAACTAGTCATGCAAACTAGCACAGTGCAAATCTAAACAAAAGAAATGATAACCAACCCCTCCCATTTGGTTTGAATATACTATTAGTTTGTGTTTGTATTTTTTCTGTTGTTTGGTGGGTTTGATTCATTTAAAGGCAGGATTCATTTCTTTCAAATCAACAGTACACATTTCCTTTCACCGGAAACTGTTTGCAACTAGGTAGTCCACACCTAGGTGACATGGCATTATTGCAGATGTCCGCTCAGTCTACCCACTAATATAGCTCTTCAAAGGCAGAATAAATGCTGATTGGTTAGAATGTTTTTGAAAAGAAGGCACAAGAGGCATCTGCTGTGTCATGTGACACAAAAGGGGGCAGGGTCTGTGATACAGAGGCTGACTGATTTGAGACCTCATCCCCTTGTCGCTGAATGACAAAAAAAGGCTTTGTCCGTACTCTTATAGACAAGCATCATAACATCTGAGAATCCACTTAGATTACACAGAGTATACTTTGTTAGATACACATCTTAATATGTCTCTTAATAGAATGATTCTGTATAGTTAATATTTCATAATTTCACAGTAGAAAAACACTTCTTGTAACAAGGCTTGCACAAAAGCATGGTCTGTTTTGAAGTTTCATTTATCCAAAAAAAAAAAAAAAAAACACAGACCTACAATATGAACTTACAACACTCAACAATGAAACATTAACAGAACCTCAATCTCCCAAGGCTTCTGAAACTTCCAATGGGTAACTTCAAACCACAAAACAACAAATCATCTTGAGTCACTCTGCGTTTCCACCACAATATCGATATTCTACACATAAATGCTATCCAGACCCATGGTTATGTGGCACTGGAAGAAGTAAAGCATTAAAAAAGTAAAAATGAAAACTAAATATGCTATATTTAAAATGACATCATGAGTATGCTTACAGCCAGCCAGGACCCTCCCAGTGGTCACTTCACACTGCTCTGAAAGCCTCTGAGCTGGATCGTGTTGGACTTCCTTGTCTCACCCTGGAGGAGGAGCCCTTTGGGTCATCTACACAAACATAAGCTCCACCCTTTTCTCTGGGCCAATGAGGGAATGGTGCCACGCCCTCAATCTGTTTACCACCTATTAACTGCCCTCCACAGAACTTTTTAACCAAATGCATGATGCAGACAACTACAGAGGATCTCAATAAAACAAGTGGTTTTCCAACAAAAAGAAAAGGGAAAAAACGGTGCAGTCTGCTCATCTTGACAAATCTCCATGCAACACATTGCATTTCTCTCTCTCTCTCTCTCTCTCTCTCTCTCTCTCAGGAAATGAACAAAACAAACTCAATTCAAGTAAGACTGAGAGGTTGGCTTGTGTTTGACCGTGGTCTTCCATCTCTAGTCTTCTGACAGGTTAGCCAGCAGGGGGTTAGGGAGCTCAGGTGCTGGAGGCCCACAGGTGCATCTGCTTGGCGATCTGGAGAACGTAGACAATGTCTGGGCGCTGGTCGGGGTCAGGGTTGATGCACATGCTGACCAGGTCTCTTAACTGTGGAAACACAGAGAGAACTGGGGGCTAAGACTAAAAAAATGAAATATTGCTGTACAGAGCAGGAGAGACAGTAAATGCAAGCTCTTAAACTGAGTGTATGTATGCATGTGGAGGCATGTGTGCTGGGAAGATG
Source organism: Albula goreensis (assembly GCA_022829145.1). Taxonomy (NCBI): domain Eukaryota; kingdom Metazoa; phylum Chordata; class Actinopteri; order Albuliformes; family Albulidae; genus Albula; species Albula goreensis. Next base: position 27,756,546 of record CM040744.1, on the reverse strand, counting down.
GGGAAGGAATGAAGCGTGTCAGTGATTTAAGTCTCTTGACTGAGGTAGTTTTGTTACTAATGTTCACAGAATATTTGATGACCGTGATCCTAACCTGACTGGAGTGACAGTGCACATGTTAGAGAGCACAAGTCAATGTGTCGCTTCCTTTCCAGTGCTTTTTCTAAAGTACGATCTCAAATGCTCTTTTACCAGCCTGAGCTGAACAGCATTCTCTGGAAGGATGGGATTTTATGCTGTTTTAGCAGGTTGGTTGGGGAAGGGGGGGTCAGCGATTGTAAGTGTACACCCTGGAGTGTACTTGAGATCAGCATCCATGTCCCTTTCCGCAGACATGCCTTTTTATGTTGCATCTGGGTTTGACTGCTATTTATGTCCCCAGCTACAGTGTGGCTGTTTCTGTGGCTGGTGCTTGGTGCTGATATGGCTTTTAAAAATTTTTAAATGTAATGGATTGCAGAGCACCTCAATGCCTTTTGGCGAATCAGTGCTTGTTATTTACAGAGATTAAAATGAAAAAATGATGTGCTGTGACAAAAGATGTGTGAATTCCTGACCTTTAAGCGAGTAGTTAACACATCGCTGTCACTTGGCTCAGTAAAACACAAGGTTGGGAGAGGAAAAAAGAGAGAAAAGGATGGTGAGAGAGAGAGAGTGAGAAAGATGAGAGGGTTTTATATGAGATAACTCCACAGAGATATCCACAGGCTTTAGTCTGGCCCTGTTCCCTGCCCTGTCAAGCCATTTTGGCCAGCGCTCACTAGGACAGCTGGCTACCTCTGTACCCATGCCACCACTGTCCCTAGCATTTCACCCAGGGGACTGCCCTGACACCTCTGCTGTCAATCTCCATTCTCATTCTCTTTCTTGGCTTTCTTTATTAAACTCTCCATCACATACTCTCTCTTTCTGTCCAGCCCTAACCACTAGGGGCAACCAACCAGCTACAATAGAAGTGTAGATTGAGTTACTGTCCACTCCTGAGAAATGCATATGCTTCAGTTGTGACTGGTTGTGCAATTAACAAAACTATGCATATAGCAGATGTAGTGGGTTTAGAGCAGGAACAGTTTCTATGTTGGGAAACTGGGTGCAATGCCAGTGCAAACTGTGACACAGCCCAACAGGGTGACAAATAAGAGCTATAGCACTGCAGAGGGAGGGAGGGAATCAGCTGGCAAGAGCAGCTCTTCTGGTTGATTAGATACTTGAAGTTGCCCTGCACCAGCTATATCTAGAGTGTACTACAACAACTCAATGACAGTGCTATTGGACTACAAGAAAGAGGCTGCTGGCAAAAAAGACTTTGAGAAGAATGCATGGGGCAACAAACATACTTAGTTTTTTGGATACAATCCAAATGTAAAAACAATCAATCAAGGAAAAACATAGTTAATAAAAATAAAACAATAAAATGGTATGCAGTTCTGCAACATGCAGATACAGGGAGTCACTTGCACTGTGCTACACTCCTGTTTCACAGCTGAGATGAAGGATATGTAGAACCGGGTCCAAGCTCTACTTCGCACCCCTGCCTGCCAACCCGTGGGGCTGAGTCTGTGCAGACGCCTCTCACTGCAGCTGCTGGACCTCAGGGAGGCTGACAGTGTCTGGGAGTCTGTTCAGCTGTGTCAGCTGGGAGGGGGAGGCAATGCACTGTACCGCAGATCCTCTGGCTGTGAATGTATGTGCATGTGTGTGTGTGTGGGACACTTCCACACTCTCTGGTCCTGCTCAGCACTGGGGTGTGCTGTCACCAGCTCCAGTGTGGGGCTGGGTTTTCTTCCCATACAGAAGGGGCAGAGACCCAGGGCTTGCCTGCTTTGACTGTTATTGTCGACGACAGGACAATGCGGGAAAGCTTATGGTGTCGTAAGAACAGGAGGACTCTCTCCAGTGTCTAACACTGGAGCAGTGCTGAGCAAGGTTCAAGCCCACAGCGGAGGACAGCCAATCACAGGAGTTCTAACTCTGACCTCCCCTCCCCCCTCCTCCTCCTCCTCCTCCTCCCCCTGGGGACTTGACAGCAGGTAACTACGGGGCCATGCCGTTCCCTGCCTTCCACACAGACGGTCACCGTCAGTGACACTTATCTGTCCATGCCAAGCAGATAACAATGGTAAATAATCACGCCCACAAAACATTCTGGCCCAGGGCTTGACCGACTGCTATTTAGAGGGAAGAGGACAATTAAAATAAAGGGGGTTGGAGGAACAATCCCAGCTACACAGCTGTCCTGTGCTGTAGTCATTTCCACTTTAAATAACATCCTTCAGCTAGCATGTTCAGAGCAAGAGCTGTAATGATACAATTCCAGGTGCTAATGAGAAAAAGCTTCTTTTTCTGTTTTTGTTAAATCAATGTAACCTACTATAACACAGGATTTTACAAATCCCCTGTTTGGATGCATCACTGTAAAATTTAAATGTCCAATTAAAAAAAAAAAGCTTTTATTATGGGAATTTTTCTTGCTTTTTCTTTTGGGGATGGTGGTAGATCAGCATTGGTACTGGTGGGCACTCATCCAAGCAGTTCCTGTTTCCTTTTCATTGCTAATTTAATGGGGCTAACGGAACCATCTTTCTCCATCCTGTGACTGCCATTCATTTACAGGATGCAGGAAATCTGCTGAACCACTTGGCAGATACTAATGTGCTAACAACACGGTAACGAGCTCCACAATGTGGTTTCCTGACTTTCAGTGAGGTGTTCTTACTTTCTCGGAGTAGAGGTCGGGTGGGAGTGGGGGGTAGTCACATTGCTCGATCTTTTGGCACAGAGACAGCAGGTTCATCTTGTCCCCGTAGAACGGACTCTGAAGGGCAGCCATCTGCAATGAGAGATAGGTAAGGTTTGTCAATACTCTCCTTCTCCTACTCATTCATTTTCTCCTCTGCCCAAACACCCTTTACTACACTATGCAACCTCACCCATAGAACACTGGTGCAGACATCAGTGTCTGTAGTAGCTGCTTCTTTTTTATTTTACTATTGATTCATAACAAATACCAAGTGTGAGTTGATGTTCTTTTAAATTATGTGGGCTTGTCTGGCTCAGCAATCAATTAAATTAAATTAAATAATACTTTGTTGGCATAACCGTGTACCAGACTACTGCCAAAGTAATTAACAATGAAACAAGACATAAGCTGTAGTACAAATAAAGGATTAAAAAGAAACACAGACTGCCATCTGAAGAAGGCTGCAAATAGGCTGTCTGGAACTTTTACTTGCTTATTTTTTCACCACTTTTTAACTTGTTCTAATGTAATGGGTTGACAAAGCAAAGATACAGTGCTATCAGCATAAAGACAGTGCCTTTGGTGTAAATACAAAGCCTTCAGTGTAAAGTTGCTTCATTGTGTATATAAGGTGCTTCCAGTGTAAAGGCGCAGTCCTTTCAACGCAGCGATACAGCACTTTAACTGCAACCATACAGTGCTTTGATCGGGCTGGCACTGTGGACAGGAAACGGCTCCTGGTGAAGTGGGAGATGCTGCTCCCAGCCCACTGAGTGGATGCCCGTCTGTTCATCCTTCTGAATTCTGAAGTTTACTGCCAGTATTTCCAAGTTTAATTGATGCTCCTCATTGCAAATTGATGAAAGAAAGCTGTTTGTGTTCTCTATGTGAGAAACCAAAAAAAGAAGTTGTGAAGAAACTGTACTTCAACAGCTGATCCTTGATTTGCTGATGTAAAACTTGCATCTTCATACTTGACCAATTGTTGACCACCACCTCATACACAGAATAGAAAGTTTACTATATCAATTAAATTATGATTCGTCCACAATTGTGCTTAACTCAGGAATGACCCAGGTCAGTGACAACACAGTCATGAGGACCAATCCAAACAAAACAGGTAAACGGTGCAACATGGGAGCACTAAACTCCAAATCCAAAAACCGGCAAAGCCATCACATCTCCTGTCCCTCACGGTGTTGTTTTTATGATGAAGGCAATTCCAGAGACACTTTCTTGACATTAATGCTGCAGATATTTTTTTCTTCTTTTTTTGTGGCAGTAGTTTTATTTCTTGTTTTTCCCTGAGAAAAGAAGTTTATTTTAGAAGCATAACAGAGAAAACTGCTGTGACATAAATAATAAAAACAAGCAAGGAGGAGGTAAAAAAATAAGTGACAGACACCTTTAAGGAAACGGTGTGTGGGAATATCGCAGTGAAATCTCTCCTCTTTTTGCCTGTAATTCGCACGCCGTACTCTTCTGACAATGTCAGAAGCAGCCTGGGGCTGTCGCCGTGTCCCGGCCATGCATGGAGAAGGGGGCGAGGGGGTTGGGGTTGGGGAGGGAGGGGGGTGGATTGTGGGCACATTGCGTTTTCTGGGCACCATCACAGCGTGTAGCCCGCACACCCCATGCCTATTCATTATCCACTAATGCCACTCAAGTGCTTCCTGTCAGTCCAGCTTACACTCACAGCCCCCCCACCCCACAACAAATAAAGGCAGTAAACGCCCCCCTCTGATGAAACACCAATGGATGTGTTAATGTTATCATCCTCTGCCTTCTGGCTCTACTTCTTTCCTCCTTTCCCTCTCTCTTATTATTTCCTTACAACTAATAGTTGTCAGACCCATTTCTCAACTTCTGCCTCTGTGATATCATCACTGAATTTCTTACTATTATTGTTAGCAGTGTTATTATTAATGTTTTTATGTTTTTTGTGCAGCTGTTATTATTGATAGTAATGCTATTATTGCCTTCATTGTTTCCTCTCTCCCTCTCTCGTCTTCTAATTGTGCTTTAGAAGTGCAAAGCTGAAAATGGCTGCCCTGGCGATGTGTTACATTTTTAATAAGGAGATGTCTGATAATCATTTTGCCCTTTGACCCTTGAGCTGTGACTGAAGCTCATTACCATGATCAGTGAGTGCTAGTCTTGGGGAAAGAAAGGAGATGCAGCGGGTTGGTGGTGGTGGTGGGGAGAGGGGTGGGGTGCTACATTTCTGCAATTTAGACACAAGATTGTTATGTTCTCTTTCTCAACACATTCTCTCTCTCACTCAATCCGTGTACTTATACATAGCCACACATACATGCTGCCCGGCTTCATTCCTGACACAGGACTGTACGAGGCCAGTCACAGTCACACTGTGCTGCTGCCTGTGTGGCAGGACTCTGCTCCTCACAGCTGTGTGCCCCTGAGGGCAGGCCCCCCCTATTCAACCTCCCCCCCAACCCCCTCCTGCAGGGCGCTGTTAATTAGCAGTCAGCCTCTGTCATCCACTAAACCATTCCTACTGGCTCCCCCGACCATCCGGACTGCTCCACAGCTTTGAGGCAACTCTAACACCAAAACATCACTGATGGCGGAGCACGGGGGTTTTGAAGCTCTATTTGAGTTTAAAGAGTGCTGCGTGAAACACAGAATGTGGCTCTTGGTTCACAAAGACACAACCAAAAAAAAACAGAAAGAAAAGAATACACTCTGAATCTGGAGAGGATTTTTCTTTCTATTTTTTTAAATCATGTAACAGCGAGGATAGTCTGCCTTTTTTGGAACATCCATCACTTCGGCAGGAGCTCGTCACTTCCATGGGGGCCCGCAGCTGTGGGAGAGCCACTCCTGAAAGCTAGCGTTTTATCTGTGGAGCGATAACGCGCTCGACTGAAAAATGTTTAATTTGTGCTCCCGAGTGCCGAAGGAAGTCATCGGGAACAATAATCCCTCTCTTTGATCAAATCCGCTGCGCTTTAAAGTTCTCCATTTCTGCCTGAAATGGAAGGGGGCTCTCTGTGAAGAAAGACGGTGGATTACTGTGAGTTAAAGTCTTAGGAGAGCCGCACGGAGCCGTAATGGCTTGGTTTAGTTCTCTGTTTGGCAGAGGGAGAGAGAGAGAGGCAGAGGGGTGGAACTGAATGCGACACTGGCCATGCTTCCAAAAACTTGGAAGAGACGCATCTTGGAATTCTCAGGAGACGGTGGTCCATTGTTTTCCCCATGTTCGTCTCTCTGTCTCTGCTTCAGATGCTGTGCATTTTAGACAAACCGGTGTCTAAAACTAATATTTAGGCAAAAACTAATATTTGCAGCACTGACTTTTGAGTTTCCCTCCAGTATGGACAACATAGGGAGTTGATAGTTTGTCCTATGCTTAAGTGGCCTAATCAAAGGGCTCATCCTGACCCTAAACTCCATAGGTGCCTTTCCCCTCCACCTTCACTCTCCCTCAGTGACTGTTGTTGGACTTTTACAGCATTCAGTACTCAAGTAACATCAGGCAGTCACACACACACACACACACACACACAAACACAAACACTAACACAAACACACACCATTAAATTCATATTTACATAGGTACAAACACACTACACACACACACACACACACACACACACACACACATCACATTCACACTTGTATGTTAACACCAAGGAAAATATAAACACACACACACACACACAGACACACACACTGTATTCTCTAACACAATGGCTGAGTAGCGTTTGCGACCATCATGTGTTGCAGTGTGTGACGTTCCTTTTTGTCTCTTGCTCTCAGTTCTCCAGGGGAGGCCACAGGCAATCCCACAACCCCCCTCTGCTCCCGAAAGCTCCCGCTGTCAGCCCTGCAGTGCAGGGAACCCTGCCGATACCGATACCTCCACCTCCCTCCCCCACCAGCACCACCCAGCAGATGGCAGCGCTGACACCTTGCTGTGCCACTGGGGAATCTTCTCACCTGCTGAGAAGTGTTCCTGTCTGTGGGGTGAGCAACGTGTGCCTGTCTGAGAGGGTTGGGGGGTTCTTTCATCCCCAGAGCCATCTTACAGAAAGAGTGCTGGGCATTTGCCCTGCGCTTCAGTTTCACACTAACAAGTTGACCACAGACAGGACCCCCATCAGGTCACCACTATCACAGTGAAAGTGATAAGTGCAGCTACACATCTCCTAGTGTATGATCCAACAGAGGTGCTGTTCCAGTACAGAGATGCATCCCAGAGTCTGGATCAAAATCTTTATCCATAGGAAAACAGATCACCGACCAAAGCTTTGTGCAAATACAGTTCCATTCCTAATCCAAAGGAATGGAAATTAACTTGGTACAGCTAGCACAACTGGTATAGTCCAATCCTGAGAACTTCATATTATCAGGAAAGTAGTGACAGGTTATGAACTTAGCCAGAGTATGTATATAGCAGAAGTAAGGAAAGCAAATGGAGTTTCATTAGAGAAAAGGAGTATGCTGCCAGTGTTGGCTGTGGATAGTGTTCCTCTTTGGCCTCTGAATGTTCAATGTTGCTTGGAAAAGGAGGGCTTTAGTCAGCAAGGCTGTCCCTGTCTTACCCAGCAAAAGTGCAGAAGACATGACTCTGCATGTCAGGGTACTTGATGTCTGCCAACAGAAGCTTTAAATGAAATATACTCCTCCATGCAATGACTGCTCAGGATTGCTGGTGGAATATGGAGACAAAAATATGGCAGCCAGAAGTTTTGTTTTCAGAGGACATGCTTACTAGTCTGTGCTCTCCCCTGAATTTACAGCCAAACGTTGCAGTAATAGGACAGTTCTACATATAAGATTGGACAATCCAAATAGGGAGGAAAAATACTTGAAATAGGTAAAATACTAATATAACCATTGTCAAACTGTCAATGTCATCTATTCCCCCATAGTCAGGAGAGAACACAAAACACCTACTCTGGCATACAGCGACAAGGTTGTTTCCAGGCCCAAACATCGCCTATCACGGCATGCCTAAGGCCTCCAGAGGAGTGAGTGTGGCCATCAGCGTCCATGGCAATGTCTCAGTACACAGCCCAGCGCAGCGAGGGTTAACCTCGCTAACAGGGCTGTGTACCACAGGCCCAGCTGCTGTGCATTATTGATCTGAGAGAGACAGCCCTTAATAAAACATGGCCAGGAGACCGATGGATCGTCAGCAATGGTCTTCGCTGTAAATGCTGTGGGTGAAAGCCAGTCTCCACAGAGACAGGAGGGCAGACAGTGTTCTAGCCACACGCACACGCATACAAACACAAACACACAAGCATACAAACACACACAAACTGATGCACACACACTCACATTCAAATCTATCAGTACAGAATATATATCACACACATCAGTATGAAAACAAATATATCAGCACAGATATATATCAGTGCAGACAAATGCAAACACACACACACACATACACACACATTCTCTCTCTCACACACACACATGCAGATATTTATTAAAACAGAAGAAAGGAAAGTGGGAGGAGGGGGAAATCAATGGCGGTTTCCCCAGCCACAGTCAGCGGAGAGCGAAAAAAAATGCTGCTAAACTCCAGCAGAGCGGCCGCTTTCCCTGACCATCCGGCCTCCTCCTCCTCATTGATTTTTTATTTAGCTCCCAGCAGTGATATTTCTTCCTCGCACAGAGAGCGCTAGGCGCCCCTATTGCCTGTCAGCACATAAATCAGGCCCAATAGAGCCAGTGGAGATAGGAATGCTTAATACACTGAAAGCAGTCTGTTAACAGAATTAAAGTGTTATTTAGTTTCCACGGATGAGAACTAAGGGTTGGACAAGTACAGTGGGGCTGACAGGAAATCCAATTCTCTCTGCAGCAAGAATAACATGTTGCCATAACTGAGCGAGCATGAGTGCGTGAGCATGTGTGTGCCTGTGTGTGTGTGCATGAGCACATGCATGCGTGAGTGTGTGTGTGAGAGTTAGACAGCGAGAGAAAGAAAAAGAGAGGGGAGATTATTTATGACTGTTAAGAGTATTAGGTGTCATCTGGGAGACAATTTAGGCTTGATCAATGTCATTGGGTTGTTGAAATGAGTAACCAATTCACTCCCAACACCACATATGCTATCAACTCTACTGCAGAGTATTTTAAAATGCTTTTAAGGCATAATAATGGCAGTTCAAATTGTAATATAATGATAATGGCAGTTATTATCACAACAGTATTGTTTTTATAAGATATCCATTTCTGATTTACTCCGAAACAAAGTCCGTGCCTTCCCAGCTATTTTGCGCTGGCAGGATTCTTTCAAGTGTTCTTCTGTCAGAGCGTCCCACTGAAAATGTGCACTAAACACCACACAGATGTTCTGACACATCTCCCTGCTCTGTGATGGAAGCGTAGAACATAGAACGCCGCGCGTCACTTTTGCTTGTGCTTCATGTCCAGCAGATTTCAGTCCTGCAGGTGGCACCGCTCATCAACGTCGTCTCTCATTGAGCAGGAGCTGGTTGGCAGGTTCAGAGCAGAACGGAATTGATGTGTCGGCTGGCACTATAGGCATGACCTGCCCCATACGAACCCTGTGAGGCCTTCAGCATATCTCTGCTGCCTCTTTCAGACATTCATTGTGTCTGTTTCAAGCAAAAAATTACTTAGGCCTTTGTCTTGTGTGCTCCTTTGTGATTTTTACAGAATACACCTCTACAATGATGCTTGTTACATCAATGATGTGTGTTGGCAATTATCAAATGAAATAAACAACAGAAATACAAACAGATCAGATTGCTGTTGAATACAGGTTGACCTGTAATGAATACTTCTGTTCACTGCCATTGCCACTCACAGTCACACAGACAGACTCTAAAAACCAGGGTCCAAATCACCATTAGTATTCTAAGAGCATGCTAGACTGCATGCTGCTCTTACCTCATACAGCAAACAGCCCAGCGACCAGATGTCTGATTTAAAGTTGTATCCATTTTCATGGATCCTCTCTGGAGACATGTAGTAGGGCGTCCCCACTGTAACACATGGAGACGCAGACTTAAGTGCAATCATAACATGCAAAGAGTTTACACATTCCAAGACACAGAGAAACCAACAAAAAAAATGTGTCACAGCGCTCATTTGATATTGTTTTAACTCCCTCGAGAGATAGAAGGAAAAAAACCCTCTACTGCAAATCCCCTCACTTGTCTCAGCTCATAGCTAAATCGCCAAGCAATAAGCATGCACAACAAACATATTTACACACATGTAAATGCACTTCACGACACTGAACGGAACCTGTGGACAATATTACAGAATATGTCCTCACTAGGGTATTATGAGTCTGAAAATTGCAATGTTGGAAAGTGAATACTTGCTCTCAGCATTTTTAGCATTCTTACAGCTTCAAACAGAGGCAATGCTGTGCCACTCCGCTCATTACAGCAATACGTATTCTATTTTTGACTGTCTGGGCTATGCTTTTATTGGTCTTCACAGAAAGGGGGATCGAGGGACACCTTAATAGGTGAGAGCTTTTTGAGCATCGACAGGAACACGCTGCTGAGTGTGAATGCAATTGCATTTGGTTATTAGCATTTTTTTGTGGAATGCTCTTAAACTGCTGAACCAGGATCAGTCCTCTTGTGCTGTTTGCAACTCAGGAAAAAGTAGCAAAAAGAAGATGAAAAAGTAGTAGTTAAAGTTGTGTGGGCCAGGAGGGTTGTTTTTGTTTACCTTCACAGTGGTGCAATGGAATGGCAAGTCTTCCGTAATTTAAAAACGGCCATCTGGATTAATGGTGGACGAGCATCCTGGACTGCACGGTAGAAACAGTGTTTATAATAATGGATGAGTGCATCCTTCGCTTTCCTAATGAATGTACATCGAGCTCCGTTAGACAAAGGTCTGGGCTGCAGAGAACAGCACAGATACCCATGGATCCCCCTCCAGCAGTGAAAAAAGGGGGAAAAAACAACAACAGCAGTAATGCTGCACAACTGGGGCTGTTTAAAAGTCATTACCCCATGTGCGCTATTCCAGAAAAACAAGACGGAGAGCGGAGACTGGATGTGGCACGGCGAATGGCCCATGTTAAGGAAGCTGAAAGACTGACAGGTCTGGTCCTCTATCATGGGCTGTCCAGTAACACAGAGGGATGGCCTGTAATGAGCACGCTCCACCACACTGCTCCCCGACTTTCAGTCTAATCAGCGCCAGCCTGCCAATGCAGTGCATTAGTCAATATGACAAGAACAGGATAATCAGAGGTTATTAATCAAATCCTTTGCATGGCATTATCATGCACGAAGCCAGCTGAGGTAGACCAATATTTATCTGAGTCAATGAGCAGCGGAGGTATTGCTGGGCAGATAATTAATAATGGAAAACATCAGCATCTTTGATTAACAGTCTTCTCCAAACATCCATCAGAATCCAGGTTCATCTCAGCATTGCACAAACATCCGACATTAAACTCCCAAACACATACACAGATGCACTAACACACACACACACACACACACACGCACAGACACACACACACACACACACACACACATAGGCATACCCACAAACACACTCACACACGCATACACTCACACACCCTCAAACACACACACACAATTTAATCTGATAAACCCAAAGTGCAGCGAAGATTTGATGTCTTCTACTCTGATGAGCACCACTGCTGTGGCTGTATTACTTATGGTAAGAATGCGCACAGTGATTCTGCTCATTTGTGATGCAGGCCATCATCATCCGTGTTCTGCTCACACTTTTGATGGAGAGGAACTTTTTAGGTGGGGTGACACAATCCCAAAAGAAACACGTTCCTGGACTTGTGCAGAATGTGAGTGTTAGAAAGGGAACAGGGCCAGGTCTGTGGGGGTGGGGAGTGGGGGCTGAGATCCACTGAGGCAGCTGAATGTGATGAGTACAGCTTCAGAGAAAAGCACACAGACCCAGATTTAGGCCAGTCTCTCTCTCTCTCTCTCTCTCTCTCTCTCTCTCTCTCTCTCTCTCTCTCTCTCTCTCTCTCACACACACACACACACACATAGGCTTGCATCAAAACATTTCAGACATTTAAATCTATTCTTATTTTATTCAACAATTAACTATATTCTATGATTTTTACAAAGATGATTTTTACAAATATCTCATTAACCTTCTCTATGGATACCTTAATATCTTGATTTAAGAAAAATCACACTCCATTTTGGCTCTGTGCTTGTCTATGGTCTCATTTGAATTCAGAATCCTACCAAATCCTACCGAAAACAAAAGAATGCTTTTAATGTCAATTAAAATGTATAGCAACATTCTTAAAAAATGTGACTGAGGAAAATTCAGTTATGGTTCAAACCATTTAAGTAAATGTTTTGAACACCCCAGAAACAGAAAATAATATAAACAATATGATTTCATTGGTACATATATGAAAGAATCACCTATTTCTTCTTTAAATTGACACTGTGTTGAATCTGCCACTGAGATGAGCCCTGGGGTGATTCCTTGAACAGACCCCCAGGATTTTTATGAATAATCAGTTTTAATACCGCAGGGTTTATACTTCACTATTCTATAGTGACATTAATTTCTTTTTACATATCCTCTAATTTTTCCGAGAAATTCTTAAGAACCATAATGCAAGAAACTTCCAATAGGCTTAAACCAATAGACATATTTCTGTCATTGATATTCACCTTAGTAAAACTGCTTCTTCATTTTCAAGCTGCGTAAATACACTGACATCAATATTTGTCTTTGAAAAATTCTTGCTTTTTTCAAAAGAGCCTCAGTATATTGTTTTTTTATGTAAAATATATGTGGCAAAGTACAGTTCACTCCATTCTTCTTGTTAATGTAATTTGGCACCCAGAACTCGACTTGAATTTGAACACTTTCATTACCTTTTAATTATAAACACTACTGTTAACAGCTAAAGGGGAACACGAACTAAACAAAAGACGAAACAAAGAGGCTCTGGGTAATTGGTGGAAGGAGACTCAATGTAATTACATTCTAAATGACACATTTGTAATTGTAAAATTATCATCAACATGAACTTACTGATTTTCTAAGCCAACAATCCCTATTTAACCATTTCTGGGCTCAATTATTTTTCATTTTGTTACAGTTTCAAATAACTAAGTAGGAACCTGATTGCATACATACTCTTTTATGAGAACATATGTATGCATTTACACACACACACACACACACACACACACACACACACACACACACACACACACACACACACACACACACACACACACACACACACACACACACAGGAACAAACACACAAGTATAAGAATGTACAGTCCAAATAGCATATATGTGTTTGTGAGCACTAATGCACATGCACACACACAAATGCACACACACATAAAGAAGCAATATAGAAATGGAAAAATGTTTCATTGAGAAACAAAAAATGTCCAAGACAGCTTAATTTCCTATTATCCTGACCGGCGTATCTCGCAAATACACATTTCACCAAACAAACAAGTGTGGCCATTTGAGTATTCAGACTCGGGGAGACGGAGGGCTAATTAGAGGGCTGACGTTTTCCGGGGGGACAGTGGGTGACAGGGAGAGGCACCACGCTGCACTGGGGGGCTGGGCTGCTGTGGAGATGTCCTGCTCCGTCTCGGTGATGATGGCACAAGGGGGCTCGTTTGGCTGCGAGCGAGAAGTGGCGAGGAGCGTGGAGGCTCACCCGCACCCCGCGCCACGCACAGGCAAATCTTTCATTTTTATTTCATTATCCCGCTATGCGCTGTCACTTAATTCTCTCGCAGGCAATACCTCCTGACAAACATGAGCCCCTGCCTGATCATTTGTTTGACGTTCACTCTGTTTCCCCTCCTAATTATGGCTCCCGTTCCGTCCTGTGGCAGCGGCCTTGCCGCCAGGAGCCCGGACAGTACACCTGTCAGACGGGTTGCCACGATGCCTTCTGCCCTTTGGTGCCATGGCAGTGCTTGCATGCTCGTGTGCTCCAGCGAATGGGGTGGGGAGGGGGAGGGGTGGGCAGGGGGGAGGAAGTAAGAAACAAGAAGAAAACAGAAAGGAGAAGAATGGAAGGAAAAAAAGCAGAAACTGAGCATGAGTAAATCTGCATACGCCTGTGATCGTTGTACATATACGGGTCACTAACCTTTGGGGTTGGAGTTCAGAGTTGTTACCAGGGTAACCTGAGTGTTTCTGCCCATCGCTGGCTTGTTAGAGTCACTGTCTGTGACTGCCAGCCGCCTTCATTAAGCTCCGGCCACATCTCTGCTGGTCTCTGGGCACTAATGAGTACTCTTCTACCATATATATATATATATATATACACACACACACACACACACACACACACACACACAACACACACGAACACTGACACCCACATACACACACACACACACACACACACCCAAACATACACACATACAGGAAATACGTCTGTGTACATTTCTGCATTAGGAGCAATACGTAAAATGAAAAGCAGCATTCGTTTCCTGTTTTGAGAGTGCAAGGAGCAGGGACATAATTACTACGCGCACTGTCATCTCCTGCCTTCACAATGTTTAATCTCCAGTCGTCTGTGACAGAGCCAGATGCATAGGAAGCCTGTTCTGGACATGCGGTGGCCATTTTAACGAGACTGTTATTCCGTATCACACATGTGCCACTGCATGGAAAAACCTTTCAATGTCTCACCGATTTCAGCTATGTCCATAGGCCCGCCACTAAACTTGCACAGTGCTGACAAAGGGGAATGCACAATTCTCTCTGAGAGGCTTTCAATTTTAATTATTTTCAGTTATACACTACAGGTATTTCTGGTCTGGTCCTCATACATCATCTTCTCATTCCCAGTGTGCATACTGCAGCTAACATTCCCAGGGTTTAGAGTCGTATCTAAAAATGGCAATCAGGCTGATGACAGCTGACAAAATATTGTTACAACAAAGAAATTATTGCAGGAACCACTGTAAGCCTTAAAAAGTGGAATCTGTGTTATAAGTACTTTAGCCAGATGAGCATAGTATATGTTCAGCCACCAACGTGAGGAAGGGAATTCACTCTAGATTTCAACTGCAAATTATACATCTTCATTTTTCTTTCCTGTGGTATCCATGGCCCTGTAGGTTATGACTGTCATACAATGACTCTGTTGGAAGAGTAGAACTGTATACCCATTAACATTCCATAGGGTCTACAATTCAATGCTATGTATTTGATATTCCATAAGTACTTGGAATTGTAATAGGCATCCTGTGGTTTTTTTTGCCAGATTTTTGCCAATTTGACAGGCCAGTATCCTCTCCTTACTGGGCACACAGTTAGTTAAAAATGCTACAGTATTTTATCAACAAAACAAAATCATTTCACTAAAAAGACAGGCCAGAACTCAAAAACCCATCACTAATAAATGCCATCAATAGCTTCATCACGAAACACCAGGAAGTGAACAATATCTTTCCATTTACAGACACACAGTTAGTGTTTTAGGTTTTGTCTTAAAATGTATGAGCCAGACCTTATTCAGACACCGTGTTCCCTTTACCCATGTCTGACAGGTACCAACTAATTTATTTCACAACTCATAAATGAACAGCCTTTCTCCCTGAAATAGTGATTAAAAGTTATGATTTCCTCTAATTTTAGTTATAATCAAGTATGTGAAATGAAAAAATACACTGCAATAAACAATAATAATGATAGAGTCTTATTTTCAGCTGCATAATAACAGCTGCTATGTATCGCTCTCCATGCCTGTTCTTCATCTCTCCTTTCTTTGGGC
Organism: Albula goreensis; assembly: GCA_022829145.1. Classification (NCBI taxonomy): domain Eukaryota; kingdom Metazoa; phylum Chordata; class Actinopteri; order Albuliformes; family Albulidae; genus Albula; species Albula goreensis. Next base: position 27,741,046 of record CM040744.1, on the reverse strand, counting down.
TAATTATTTGTGTATCTTCAAGCCTGTGGTAAAACCAGCAGACAATTTTGGTACCACAAAACTGTGTGAATACTGCATTTAGCTAAGTGTCAAAATGTTACTCATACTGCAGCCACGGTCTGAATCTCCATAAATCTCCATAAAATTCTCCAAATGTTAAGCTGTCACATTGCTGAGACAATTTAAATATTACACTACTGAGTTTATGCGAGTCACCCAGGAACAGTTATTTTCAATGCCGTGACAACAATCATAATTAGCAAACATTGCCATAATATGCTTTGCATTCTGGGAAGGTCACAGTAGAGGAGGACAAAATCTTAGGACGTTTTTTTCCCATGACCACACATAAAATGTCATTACACTGTCTTTGGTGAGCATTGGGATGTGAAAGCCATATTTATGACCGCGGAAACACCTACAGATGTGACAGATCTCAGCCAGATAGACTTTTGAGTCAGGAGAAATGATAATGAGCACCCACACAGAGAGTTTTTAATGGGGGCGGCAGGGAATATCGTTCATGCTATGCAATACCCACTCTCCTTTACTTTCCCCTGCAAGTACAGTGCCACATAGCTGTCTGTCACTCTGTGTCCACAGTAAAGGAGGTTTGGGTGACCTGCTGTGAGGATGTACTATGTTGGGCGAACATCCTCTCTCATGTAATCCTCCCCCAAAGACAAAGACCCAAGTCCCCCAAGATAACCCCTGTACTGCACCACCCAGCCACCCTCCCACCCACCCCCGACAGAACAGAGTGCCCCCACCCCTGCGGTCCTACAGTCACTGAGCTATGATCCCTCATCCACTCATCTCAGTAATGATACCTTCTCAATACCAGCAGTGTGTCCTCACGCATCAGGGACAGTCCCCTCTGAGGACGTGACGCACGGTCAGGGCCCTGTCATCCGCCGTGTGGGGCACTACCAAGGGACCTTCTGAGAGGGCTGCAGGTCTGCTCACGCTAGCTGGCTCGCCCTACTCCACACTCACAGTCTATTTTCACAACTCTAATGACTAATGAAAGGGGGCTACGTAGAGAGGGCAGCTAGGGTAAAGTTGCAGAAAGTTCTGCAAAAAAAAAAAAAGAAATTTCTTCTCAAACTGTATTGTCATTCCATTAGAATAGAGACATACAGTGAGGCAGACACACACAGACAAAGAGAGACAGATGGGGGAGACAGAGTGAGAGAGAGAGAGAGAGAGAGAGAGAGAGACAAAGAGAAAGGAAGAGAGAGGGCTTCCCAGGACAAAAGAGAGGGCACAGGGTACTATGCCCAGTTCCTCACTCCAACTTTATCTCTCTCTTTCTCATATACACACATGTACACACAGGTGTCAGGTTTAAGTCTTATTTGAATCTGTTAAGCCATTTTTTCATCTGTCAGTTTAAAAGATATTGAAGTTTGAACATGCACTTTAACCACACAGGTTTGCCATAAACATAATTCCTTTATTTCTTCAGATTCCATGTTTTTTTAAATTGACAACAAAGCTTTACTACTTTAAAACTCTATTTTCACACATGGCAGACAACCTCCCTGATAATCAGATGCACAAAACCAGCCAATACATGCTTTTTCTTTGAATAAAATGTTTCTATACATGGTGAATGTCCTCTCTGGTAAAATCTATTCAAATCAAAGCATAACAGGGCATAGCATGGACACTCCTGAAGTCAGGGGATCAACGTCTAATGAGGAGATTATCCCTCAAACACTTACTTAACTGCCATTTTTACATATTTTCAGCTCCTAGGCCATTAATGGCAAGATAAAAGACAAATGCAAAGAAATGTGCAAAATATGCAAAACAAAAATTGCATATGCAACATAACAAGCAATTATTGCTTTTCTCTGAAACAAGTATTACCATCTTGTCAAAGCTGTAGGAGTGAAGCATGTCCTGTCTACCAACGTAATCTATTATGGACATAGCATGCATAACAGGCTAAGCGCAACACAAGAGAGTAGAAATTACAATATCAGAATTTATTTACATTTAGCAATCAATATTCAAGTCTTTTTGAAGTGATGCAATTTTTAAGAGGTTAGAGATCCATTATATGCCACTTGACAGCACTAAAATACACACACACACACACACACACACACACACACACACACACACACACACACACACACACACACACACACACACACACACACACTTATTTACACACCCTCTGGCATACAGACGGAAGGAGTTATCATCAATCAGTAGGTAATTTCCTCTATTACATGGATCAGCTCCACTTTAAAAGCTTTTGAGCTATACTGTCTGTAACCAGTATTTTAGCCATTTTTGTGAGCTAGAGAATATTTATTTATAATATTTATAACAGAGAATGGTCTGTCTGTGCTGTGGGCCTTGTGATTCACATTACTGCAACATCATGGCACTCAATTACTATGTATGTAAGTACAGTCTTTTTAATGAGCAAGAACAGTAAGAATTTGGGGTGACGTTAGATCATAATGGATACACCACACTAACAAGAAATCAAAACACTTTTTAAAGCTTTAACAAAAACCTTATGTTACCAATACATTACTCATCATTAAAATTACAATGTAATTACACAAAACCATTCTCAATCATTTAAATGTTCATTTTAATAACAGACTTTTATGGCCTGCCACAACAACTTGTAGGGTGCTTAACTTAGCACAGAAAATCTACTTCTGCTACAACAACAACAACAACAACAATAATAATAATAATAATAATAATAAATGACTTCAGGGATTTTAAAGTCTGAAATAGCAATTTTGTTACTGAATTAACTGATGGCCTCATGGTTGCATATACATTCCCCTTATAAAAAAGCTAAAGAATCAGCCAAAGGAATAAAGGATGGGGTTCTGTGCTTCCCCACACCCCCAGACTCCTGTGGCATCAATTAGCTGTTTTCTGTGCAGCTGAGAGTTTCCTCCTGTGGGCTGCTGGTGAATAAAACACTGGAAATGAAACAGAGAGAGCCTCCTGCTTCCCAGCAGTCTAATCCAGCAGGGGCGTGGGGTGTGTGCGTCTAATCCCCCTGTATGACTGCTCTGGCCTGGGGCAAGCAGGGGGGGTAATCCTGCCCCCCGAGACCCGCATACCCCCCAACCCCCCCACCCCTTACCCCCATCCCACCCCTCGAGCTGCCAACACATGTGTGTGCACACGACACACAAACAAGTACGTGTGCATCCCCACATTCAGAAAGACAAACACTAGTCATACAAACAACAGAGATGCAAACAAGCTTGTCAACAAGAAATAAGATATGGGTAGTGTACGAGCTTGTGTGGGCACACCTATGTACATGTGTATGCACAGAGACATACACGTGCGTGGACCGGCCACTACCACAAAACAGGAAACACCAGAGCCTACATATCTGTCCTACCCAGCCACAGCTTTATAGTGTGGTGTATGTGTGTCTGTGTGCTTGTTGTGCTTCCTCCTTACACACGATCCAGCCCACAAAGGAGAAGTGATAAACATGACCGGTGAGAAGAGGAAGTCTCAGTCTACCAGAGTGATTTTTGTATCCACTTCAGCTTGATTCATATGCAAAGCAACTGCCATATACATCCCATTACTTTTACATATAAGATAATGTAGCAGAGGTGGTGAGATGTAGGGGTACAGAGGAGTGTATTAGAAGTCAGTGGAGTGTGTAATGAAAGAGCAGTGTAGAGGTGTGAAGGTGTAGACACTTGTACAGGGGTGAGGCCCCACAGGGATGTTGTAGGGGTGTAATGGAGTGAGGCGGGCATGTAGGGACACTGAGGGGTAAACAGCAGTCTTACCTAAGGAATGTGCAGCGGTGGTTTTGGAGCTGAAGAAGCGGCCGAGCCCCAGGTCCCCCAGCTTCACCTCTCCTGTGGCGGTGATGAACACGTTGGCTGGCTTGATGTCTGTGACAGAGACAGGGTTCAGGGGTCAGAGTTCAGGGGCCAGGTCTGTGACCCTGCCTCCCTGTCTCTCCGCTAGATTTCTCTGAAAAGGGCACAAGGGATTGCAGTGACGGTAGCTCTCTGCAGACAAAACCTGGCTTTCGGTCGCTGACCATCAGAAACCCCTACGGCTCATCGCACAGGAATAGAATCACAAATCCCACCTCAACATGCTAACATAAGGGGTTATAAGGAGGAGGGATAGAAAAAAACAAGATGGATTTGAATGATCTTTAGTTTCCTCTGTTATCCTGAGTTCATCTTACAAGCATACTTAAATATTCCCCAGTCCTTTCCTTAAACACTAATGAAAACACTATAAAGAGACGGGATGGGCATATTTTCTCAGCTGGAGGTGAGTGGCGGTGGAGAGAGGCCCTCCTACCTGCTGTGTGACGGACAGCTCTGTCAGCTCTGCTAATGGGCAGCTTTGACACACACCGCTTCACGGATCCCCTCTCTCCTAACACATCCCCACCACTGCGTGCCTGTCCCCAGACGGGAACGCGCGACGCGCCGAGGAACAGACAACGCGAGTTCACTGCCTGCTGTGTGATTCACAGCGCAGGGAAATAAAAGCACACTAACACACGGCAGGAGCAGCCAAACAAAACTCACAGAGTGAATGTCTGTAACCGGAGACGGAGGAAGACGTTTATCAAGACGGAGTGAGAAAGGAAGGGTGGGTGGGGGGAGAGATGGAGGGGTCGGAAATCAGGGGAAAATCAGAGACAAATAAAAAAGTGAGACATTGCACAGAGAGAGAGAGAGAGAGAGAGAGAAAGGGAGAGGGAGAGAGAGAAAGGGAGAGGGAGAGTGTTTACCTCTGTGCATTACCCTACGGGAATGCATGTGCTCTAAGGCACTGCATAGCTGTACAAAATATTTCCATATTGTCCTTTCAGGGATGAGTCGTCTCTTCTTTTTAAAATACTGTGGAAAGAGGAGGTATACATAAAATATGAGCAAGATTTGGCAACCAACAATCTGCCACTACAACAGCCCAACCCCCCAAACACACACACACACACACACACACACACACACACACACACACACACACACACACACACACACACACACACACACACACACACACACACACACACACACACACACGCCATCATCTCATGTCTGTCTCCCAGTGACTGCTGAAATACTGCTAAACATCAGAAGAATTATTTATCCTTGCATTAACATTTTAACCCTCTCCACTCCATTCTTTGAGTTGCCAATTAGGAACCATTAGATGCTGTAGCTTAATGGGGGCTGCCACTTGTGAATGACCACAGAGCATAATTAACACTAATGCCATTAACCGGTGAGATATACAGCATTTAATGCAACCGTACAACACATACAAATGTTTACGAACACATCGTTTTTATTTATCAGCATAAAACCTTTCTGTTTTTTCACATTTTGCCGTAAGCAGACTGAGGGATATTTTGACTAGGATATGCATATTAGAACTGAAAATTACAAGGTGTTTTGCATTTACCTAAATATGAAATTTAGATCATGTTTTTATGCTGTCAGAAAAAGAAACTGCCAAAATGCTAAAAAAAAAAGAACAAAGAACTATAAACTCGTTTTACTTTTCACTTGTATAAAAAACAACAATATTCAAGATCATTTAATTTCATTATTGCCTGTTCAACTAACCTATTTTACGTCTTTATGATAAAATTGATTTATAAACCATTCTGTAGCTGGGATATATTAAGTCAATAGTATCAAATCACATTTGATATATAGAATGTACTGATATAATTATTATATTATTATATAATTATTAAAAGCATTATGTTTTTATATCTATCAAGAGTTATGAAGCATATTCATAATAAAAATATTATTTGAATGTGAAAAAACTGTTTTAGTGTGGTTTAGAACATAATGTTAAATGTATAAAACATAACAATGAATAAATAAATAACAGTGACAATTCACTATCTTTTTAGTCATTCATATAGTATATACAATGTACCATAATACACTATATAATATGCATTATATACATAACCATTTTAAGATAACCTTTATTTACAGTACTAATGTTTAAAAACAGCTGTGATTTTGTTATACATATTTCTATGCATGGTACTGGTTGATCAGTGTTGAAACTCTTAGCAAAACAACATAATGAATGCACTTATAGCGATCAGATGACCACATGTACATATTTGTAAGATGAGTGACAGAGAGTGCGAGAGGGAAATAGGGTGGGGTGTGGGGGGTGCTGGGTGTAGGGAGAGTCAACGCTGACATGTGTCTGACAGCAAGCCGTTTCTCAGGCTCTCTCTCACACCTGGCTGCACAGGCTCGGCCAATGCGTCATAAATTATGGAGCAGGACGACAAACACAGGCGCACATAATGATCTGGACCCACAGGCCCTCTCCCTGACAGCACAGAAACCTCCCCCTGCGCTGCGCACCTTCCTCTCTCTCTCCGATTGCGGGCTGCAGGGCACTGACCTTGATCATCTGAGACAGGTCGCCGGCGTCCGCCAGCTCCAGGACGATGTTGAGCTCATTGTCCTCGATGAAGGAGTCCAGGTACTTTATCACGTTGGGGTGGTTGAGCTGCTGCAAGGGGAATGGAGGGGTCAGTGACTCACAAACGCAGACATGTCCTGTGTCCTTTAGACTCCTACCCTTATGCTAACCAATGAGGAAACCCAAGATGAGTCATGTTTTAAGCCATTTTTAGTGACACTCATTTTGCACTTGACTGATGACCCAAATAAAAGCAATGGGTTGGCCCCCATCATGGGGCTTCCCACATGACTACATAACAGCAGCCAAAACTTTCAACAAAAGTCCCAGTGACAAACTACACACATATTTCATTTCCCATATTTTGTTGGCAAACATCCCTATCCCAAGGCAAAGTGCATAAAGTAGCTCACATCTTAAAATATCATCCACTTATTACACTGGATATTTACCAGAGCAATTCAGGTTAAGTGCTTTGCTTGAGGGTGGAACAGCAGAGCACCCTCACAGGACTCAAGCCTAATACCCTCTGGTTAAAAGCCCAGGTCCATAAGTATGGAACTCTTTTAAAAATAGTTTGAAAAATATTTTAAATACAGGCAAAAATAGAAAACTGAAGTAGCACGGACAATAAAACACAACCTGGAAAATGCCAGGAGTGTGCAAAATAAATACAAGCAGCAGATGACCCGTACAGGTGGGAGGAAGCTAGTGTACTGTGCGCTCATTAGCTCTATTTATAGAGCCGGTGGCTTTGGCCTTCATTTGAGCTCTAATTTAGCCTCCTGTCTTCACCTGATGTCCTTTTGTCTCTGCCCTGAACTTGCTCAATAAGTAGAAAGACAAAGCTCCAAGGCTAGCATTATAGGGGCTGTTATATGTCTCTGTGCAGTACGTGTGACACCAGGTAGGTATGGGATCATACCTACCTGCTGTCACATGTACCGCACAGAGACATATAAGGCAGGACAGGGTGTAGCCTTTCCCAGCGTTGATGGAGGTGGATAGGTTTGACTATGGAGAAAAATGCATCATGAGAATCTCTCTCCTAACAGCCCCTATAATGCTAGCCTTGGAGCTCTGTCTTTCTACTCATTGAACAACTTTATGGATCATTCCGATTACAAATCCATCATGTCATTGACAGTGCCACACCTTCAACTCCCTCTCTCTGTGAATACCTATACCACCAACAACTGAGAAGAAGTATTTGTATATGACAATAAAAACCCACTTGTGTAGGAGGCTTTTCAATGCCAAATTTTAACCAGCCTTTGTGGTAGCAAGGGACCAGGCACAGTCTTCAATGCTAAGAAAAGGATGAGGCACCAAACATGTATGCAGTGCAGAGACGTCTCATGCACTATATATGTATCTGCTATTTATGTGTCAAAGACGTTGATTAAAGCATGGCTTTACAAATGATCCACGAAAAAGCTCTCTGATGCCAGATCAAGGTGTTCCATCTTTCACGTTTTTTTTGTGATCCTACGACAAACGTTGAACCTTCTTCTTCTGCTTTCACTGTTCGCTCTAATGCTTTGTTGCTACATCTTCCATTCCGCTCCTGATTGCAAGTTCCTTCATGAAAACATTTTTTTTTTGTTTGAAGCAGATGTATGCAAGCTTGCATTGCTCAAAACCCATTGTTCACACAAGTACAATTTCATTGTATGTGAATAAAACCATTTCTCAAAAGAGAAAGACCTAATCAACCACACATAAGCCCTTAATCATGCGCACAAAATCTTAAAATGAATCAAAAAATATTTCAGTGTCAATTCAATAGTGTGCTCAGTATTAACTGTCTTTCCAATTGATACTGTGGTATTCAGATTGAAATGTGAAAGCCTAACTCATTGCTCATGACAATGTCTTGTGAGTGAAATGTCATGATGTGACATGATAGTCTAGCTGCTCGTGTGCACTTGGTACCATGCTCAGAAGTAGGTCACCAAAAAGTAAATATGACTGCCTGAGGTTAATCTTTTGAAAACAGTATTAAAGAAATACCATGAAGCAATTAACTAGTCTGTTTGGGCCTTGCTTTGTTCCCCTACCCACGCCTGCACAGCCAAACTCCTGGAGACAGAAGCATTGTGCGGTGAATCCAAAGGAGACCTCTCTGTATGCGGATGCAGTAGGCTGCCCTGTGTGGCGGCCAGGATGGACCGACCTCGCTCCAGCACCACGGCGGTCCTCAGCCACTCCGCTTGGCTGAGTTATAGGTAATCAATGACTGCGTCCACTCGCTCCATGGCTGTCTGAGCTGCCAAAGCTCTGGTATTGACTGCCAGAGAAGGCCGGGGCGCTGCAGGGAGAGCTGGGAGGAAAGAGGCACACCGCACTGTGCCACACCACACCACACTACACTGCGATACACATCACACGCTGTAATACCACACTATGCCAAGATCTTCCAGGCAGGTATCAGGATCTTGTGAAGAAATGCTCAACAGATGGTAACTGTGGGGTAGCAGCGCAGCCAAATATGTAACTAAAGGCCGGCATGGTTTCGACACTAGAGTGTGCAAAGTGTAGGACATGTAAGTGGAAGCACGCCATAGCAGTAATGGTAATTACTGTGTGTTGGCGCAGTGTCTGGTTGTGCTCTCATAAATCTCCAGCATGGTTCTGCAGGTGGTTGTGCGTCTGAGGGAGAGAACAGCCTGGAGCTGCTGGGCTTGTGCGGAGGTACAACACGGCACACCGCTCTGCTCCACACACGGTGTGTCAATGTGTGAGGCAGTGAGCTGGTCCATGTGGGAGCGGCTGCGCGAGTGCGTGAGTGAGGGGGTGAGTGAATAAGTGTGTAAGCTAGTGAGTGAGTGAGTGAGATAAATCATATGCGTAAGTGCAATGAATCTCCAGAGTATATTTATGTGTGTTTGAGAGTATGCAGGTGTATTTGTGAATGAGTAATTGCATGAGGGAGTTCTAGCACATATGAGTTACAGAGAGAGTACATAAGTGTATCAGTGAGTAAGTGAATAAATTCTTTTGTAAGTAAAGGCAGGTAAGTGTATCCATTGAGTAAGTGTGTTTGTGTGTTCCTGCCTACATGTGCGTACATGTGAATGTAGATGTGCATGAGTGAAAAAGTGTGTGCATGCATAAGTGAGCAAATGTGTGTAAGATCGAGCATGTTGATACCGATATTACGATGTAACAAGCTCTTTTCAGAGAGCGTGTTTTGCTGGCGTAGCACGTGCAGTCCATGGCAAACAACTGTGGGAGCATCTGACAGGCAGGAAGGTCACCAGTTAAATGGCCTTTTCAGGTTCTTCATGACAGGCCTGGCCGCGCATGCCTCACCCCGACGGCGAGGGCCGGGGAAAAACACCTCCCTGACTCCACATGACACCCTCCTGACTGGGGGGGAGGAGGAGGGGGCCAGGCAATCCTGGCCTCAGCAAACCTGAGCTCAACTCCAACACTCACTGCACACAAAACTGGTGGCGGAAATCGCTCTCCTTCTGCGTGTGTTTTCTTAAATAACCATGGAAGTGCTTGTGGAGAATGAACCATAATTTGGAAGGAGGGGCTGATTTTGTGTACAGCTGTTCGGGTTGAAAGGAAAGTCAGGTGGGTTCCATGGGCTGTTCAATTAGCTCCATTCCAACACCATTGTGAGGAATCACCGTGGGCTACTTCAAGGAGACAAGAAAATGGTTTCTGACAGTATATCCACTGAAGAAAGGTCTGACACGTTAAGCCCCACCCCCTCACTCCAACATGCACACAGATCAGGTAGTAATCCCCCTCCCCCCCTTTTAACAAGTGAGCTGTTCCATTTCCAAAAAAAAGTAACCTGAGAGATGAATGTTTCTTTTCTCCTTTTTCCCCTCCGACTTGAGCTGTAAAAATGGTAAAAATGTCACACGCATAATTTATGCTGCTGTAAAAGTACAACTGGCTAGGGACTCAGCACTGCAGGCGAGGCGAACGGCAGATGTAGCGCTATTGATTTGACAAGTTATTAAAGTGCCGAGAAGAGGCAGGCAGCAGCATCAGGGCCCCGACTCCAACACCGTGGAGGGCTGAGCCGTGGCTTTCTTCCTCTCTCTCCCCTATTCCCTCTTTCACACGCTTTCTCTCCTCCACTTTCCCTCTCCCCTTCTCCTTCTATATGCTATTTTCATGATCTCCCCCACTCTTTCACTCTTTTTCCTTTTCTTATAACCTTTGTCTCTTCCATCTACTCTTCCAGTATATTTACCCTCTTTTGCCCCACTCTCTTTTACTCCTTCCTTATTAACCCATACTCTTTTTTTACTCTGGATCTTCCTCTATCTCTTTCACTCAACTCTAATCTCCCCCATCTGTTTCTGTTTTTTTTTCTCTTACTTTATCTGTCTTGCAGTATTCCCCACTCCCTCTTTTTCTTTTCTCTCACTCTGTCTTTATGCAGTGTCTGTCATCTGTATTCCATTCTCTACCATACTCAGCACTGACTCTGTAGTATGTATTCACAGGCCCTTTGCACCACCCTGAGCCACAGAGCAGGCCCAGGTCTCTGGCCCCTTAATGTCACTGTGAACCTCCACTGGATTTCTGGGCATTCTTTACTCAAGATAACATGATGCATCAGAATTTAGATGTCACCAAAATGTACATCTTGAGATCAGGAGAATCCCAACTGGTTGATGTTTAAACATTACCAAAAGTTTTATGGTTCTTTCAACGTCTTGTGACAAGCATCTTGTGATCTCAAGAAGTGAAGTGATATTGAATCCCTGAGATATTTATTCATAGAGTTTATTTGCATATGCCATACAGTGTAGTGATGTGGGAATACCATGGCATTGTGGAGTGGAAGACACGAGGGATTGACTCCCACATCACAAAAGCAAGCTCTCTGCCTTCACAAAAATCTAAAGTTGCCTAGAGGACAACACTGAAAAAGTATCTGTGCCTTCTCTGAATTTCTGCAGTTTTACAATTTTACATTTGATCAGTTAGGTCAGATTTTTTGTGGGTTTCAGTCGTATCTACATGGGGTCTGAGTAAAAACTATCAGTCAAATGTCTGGTGTTTTTTTTCTTTTTCTAGTGTGAGATGTGATGCTATCTCCCCCAAAATAACTTAACTAAAGGGAGATTTATTTTAAATTGTGAATGTCTTAAACAGTACCGAGTATTCCTTGGAATGTCCATTCTGCCAAAAACCTCTTCATAAGTTAGGGATAAAATCATCATGGGAAGTTATAAAGAACCATAACACAGCAGCCAAGGATCTCCGGGCCTCTCTTGCCTTTGCTAAGACCAGTATTCATGACTCCACTATCACTCATCAAAAACAGGATTCATGGCACAGCAGCAAGCCAGAAACCACAGCTCACTGAGGCCCGTGTTATACTTTGCACATCCAAGAGTATGTGAGGGTCCATGTGGCATACATTTCACCATCAGAGGGAGTACCAAAATGTACAAAAAACACCTGGATGAGCTGAAGAATGCTGGAGCAATTGGCCTATGGACAGATGAGTCAACTCTTTTTGTCAGGCAGAAACTGAACACCACATCCTGCAGCATCGGGCTCACTCAAAGCTTAAGGATGGAGTGGTAATGTAAGGGCTTGGGCATGCTTTGCTGCATCAGGACCTGAATGATCTGCCATTATTGACTGACCCATGAATGTAATTATGTTTTGATGGAAGATCACAACCCTATTCTTTCCTTATTGTTGAAACAGTAACTTCATACTTGAATCTGATTTCATTTATTAGATTGGCTGGAAGATTTCCAGTAGACCTCTTACAATGATTAAGGTGCTTTTACATCTAAAAGTTTAATTAAAGTTCTTACTGAACTTACCATAATTTGACAATTTATCAAATATAACATCTGTGTGGACAAACCACAGAAACACAATAGTTTACACAAAATTTTAAAATATGATTATTACATTAAAAGCTATCGTTTACCATCAATGAAATGTAGTAACCTGAATTGGAGTGAATGAGCATATAATGTAACCAAACTGTGGTTTGTTACCGTTAGATTTCACCCCAGCAGCAAACCAAAACATGGTTCGTATGAAATAGACCTGAGACCACTTATTTTTACCTTACTCTTGAATGGTATGCAGTCAGGTGCTGAAGTAGAGGTCTAACTTAATCTTTTGAACTCAGGCTTGAACATTTCTTGTATATGTGAAGGCACCTATAACTCAATTTACAAATCTGCTGCTCTCAAGCCTCATGTTTTGTTCAAACCTCATATTTTGCCATACAGTCACCAAAAATCAAACAACAGAACACCTGTATGGCTGCAGGTTTGCTCTGTTTGTGCTGAAATGATGTGAAAGCACAAAATAATCTGAAAACAGCAAAAAAAAAAAATCATATTCACACATATAATCACTGTCATTTTTCAGATGTATGCCCGTTATTCTATCAGCTATTACCAACACAATTGCTGCCAATATTCACTATCAGCTGTTTATCTGCTTGAATAGCTTCCCATGGTCATAGCAGTGAGGGAAATTAGAAATCACATTTATGTTAAAGACAGGTAAATACTATAGTGTCTCACCTTCAGAAGATCTATCTCCTTGATGCAATCCTGTCGTGCTTTTGCATCCATCATCTCAAATATCTGGAAAAACAAGTTAAACAGCCTGTTTCTAATGCGCCTGTCTCTTTATAGACAATTAGCCATACATACACTCGGTGTACATATTGTACTGAAAACAAAGCACCCATTTCCATATCTCTTACCCTTGTGGGAAAGGGTCACTTGCACAGCATTAATTTAATCTTAGTTTTTTTTACAGTCACATTTGTTCTGCTGTGGCCAAATTAATTGCAAATACAGTATATTATTCAGTTTTTACTGCAGTATGTAGGAAGGACTAAAATGTATTATCTCTAAGGTTCCTGGGGCAGAAATGGTAAATTTTGTAGAGAAACACACAGCCTGTACTGAGGGAGCTCCACAAGGGTGAGGAAAGCTGTACCTGGACCTTCTTCAGGGCAACCTGCTTGCCCTCCAGCAGGTACGTTGCTCTGTAAACCTCGCTGAATTGCCCCCTGCCAATCTTTTTCTCGATGCGAAAGTTGGCCATTGTACAGCAGTACTGGTAGGATGGCAACTTCCACTGTGGGGAGCGGAAGGAGGGTGGGGGGAGGGGCAGGGGGGTGGAGGAATGAGTCACAGAGGAAATTCATCTTATAAAGTAACTTCTGTAATGTATTTAACATTTGGTTCAGTAACGCAACTTCTCTGACACAATGTCACATTACTTTTTTTAACATACCAAACTGTTACATCAGACAATTTTAATACTAATTTTCTTCACTCAACATCACAAATGTAAATTATGTTCAGAGAGATGTTGTCACATTGTCTATGCATTGTCCATTCAAAAACAAATTAATAAAATCCCAATTTTCTGGTGAATACCATGTGAAAAATACTGGTTATTACGGCTTGATTAAGTTGTTAAAAACTAACACACGAATATATATAAACAATGTCTAATATTTCACCCTTGTACAATTGCCAGCAGTGGGATTTGCCTTTCATACACTACTCTTCATTTTTATTGCCCGCTGGGGGGCCTAAGGTGAAGGCAAGTCCAATACACTTATTCCAGTGCAGAAATAAGCAAGCTTTACTGTGAAAATCAAGAGTATTACAACAAGCTCTTCTCATCTAAAAATTCCAAGTTAAAAATATTTTCACTCTTGAAGTTAAAGCCTCCTATTGTAAAATTTACTTTTTATATTTAATTGATGTTGCCAAAAATAATGTGTACACAAATCAAAATGTTGTATCCATTGTACCTATCCCCCTGTGGTGCAATTAACATGGGAAATGCATATTCATATTTTTGGCATCACAGGAACAATAATAATATTTATTCAAACAAAGAATTCAATAATAACAAGAGGACGATGCTGCTCATTTTCTGTCTGACGTCCAGCCACCTGTTACTGAGGCCTGTTTCTGTTACATTCTCCATGTGTACAGAATATCCCGGGTGTAAAAAGAGCGCAGCGCCTCTTGCAATTTCAACCATTCATGCAGCATCACTGTGGGTCTTCACGGTCCAAACAACAAGCCTTGGTGTTTTAGAACAAATCACCCTCCAAGCTGCACCGTCACTGTCAAATCAATAAGACAACAGTGGAGGGAAAAAAACACTCCATGTTTCTGCCCCCCTCCCCACACCTCAAGCAAATCACCGTCAGGGGGAACATTATAGAGTACACAGCCAGGCTGCTGAGCTCCCGTCAGGAAGTGTATATCCACATGTCAGCCAGACAGGCGGGACACCTGGGAGAGCAGGCTCAGACAGATTAACAGTCCAGGTGATTGATTTTGACCTTTGTGTGGATCTGACTGTCAGCACACTTCTGACATGGCTCTTTTCAGTGTAATGCGCGATCGGAAGGAAAGGTCACATTCTGTGAGTTCTGATCATTTCTCTCCCGTGCCATCTTGTCGGAGACACACTCAAAGTTCAGAACAAAACTCTTGCAGCAAACACACTCAAACACGCACATTCACACAGAACAGACACACATACATCTCTAAATACCCCGCCCATACACACACACACACATACACATACACATACACACACACACACACACACACACATACAAAGCGATATAAATAAATATATATATATTTAAATATATATTATATATTTATATTATAAATAAAAACAAATTCATTGCACTCACTCATCTACACAAACGCATGCACACACACACACACACACACACACACACACACACACACACACACACACACACAGGCACAGATACAAATGAGCAGACAAGTGAAATGCCAGGAAAGCGGAAGGAGAGAGGCACAGAGAGAAAGAGAGAGAGAAGTTAGGAAAGAGAGTGTGCATGAATGGGAGCATTTGTCAGTGGGTGTGAGTGTGTGTATAAGTGTGTGCATGCTGAGCAAGTTAAAACCAGGCAGTACAGTGAGTCCACTCCGAGTGCTCGTCCTGGCCAGTAATCAACGATGACTCATCTCCCAGTAATAGCTGGTACTTGTGGTAATTAGCGCTGATGAACATATTGTGAGGAGGGGATAGAGGCTCACAATAGAGGCTGGTTTGGGATGAAACAGCACTCCATAGGCCAAGTGTCTACCCATGACAGCACTTCACTGACAGAGAGAGAGCGGAGGGAGGGCGTGGCTCTCCCTAATGAAGAAAAGGAGGCTGCAACAAGGACTTCCAGTCCTCCTTCTCTATTTAAATCCAAAGGAATCAAGTGATCGCGGGACCAAGGGATCAACTGCTGCCTAATCAAGGGCTTTTGTGAGCGATATTTCCCATCGAGGATACGCAACACAGAAAAAAAACACTTGGAGTGCCAAAGTGCGGATGTTTGTACAGACTCTTGAAGCATGCATGTCAGACAGCATGACGTGTCTGTGGGTAATTTGTGCGCCAGGCCCTGCACACGTGCCATGGCGTGTTCTCCAAGCACTGTGGCGTCGTGCGCAGAGACAGTGACAGAGCGTGATATTGACACTATTTGTAATTGCGGTAATTCCTGCAGCCGCGGGACGGGAAAGGATCGGGGTGTGTTTAGCGCTCCCGTCTGCCTGCTGTGTTGGAGCTAATGCTGGGTGACACGCAGACACCCTGGCTGATGTGTTTTGGCACTGCAAAGATCCCAGCTGTGCATTTACATATGCAATGACCCAGATTAGCATCACCCACACCCCCACCGACCTCCACCCCACTCCTCAGTGCCATCAGTACTGATTGGAGCTGCATTAACGGCTACTCCCCCATCCTGTGGCCCTGCTTGACACCACCTCCTCCTACTGCTATGGCCCCATTTCTCCTATACATCCAATAAGCTGATTTACCTCATATATCACACAGCCTACCTGTGACACTCCAAGAACGCCAAGAAAGCCAATCTAAACCAGTGGCTCCAAGACTGTGGGTCAGGACCTTCTGGTGGTGAGAGGGGGACTGAGGTGAGCTGCAGGATATATGTGAAATAGAACTGCACAAGCAGTTCTTTTTACAGCTTACTTGTAGTTATTTTGTCATAAGGTAAACATTTGTGTGGGTAATCTTTTTCAGGCACTGTTCCAGTGGGTGATGTGCCCCAAGGTCTGATATCAAACCACACAGTTTTCCTGGGAGGGAGGGATTAGATAGGTGGCAATACCCTTGTCTCAAACCAGTGACCCCTGCTGGTCAGACAGGTGCTTGCTGTGTGCCTGCACAGGTTGCACATGATGTGTCTCCAGGAGAGTGCCTTCTTGCCTTTGCATTCCCAGATTAATAGCAGAGGCTGCAGAAAGAAGTGCACCTTGTGAATGCAATAGTGAATTAGGAAGAACTTGAATTGGGTGATTTTTTTTTAAATTTCACATTTCATACAGGTTAACTGGAGGTGGGTCACAGAAAAAAAGTTTTCAGTTAATGGGATGTGGGTTGGGAAAATTATCAAACACCTACTCCTTCCCTCCTCATGTATCTTCCTCGGCATACATACCCATTCATTCATTGGGTTTACCATGTGGAAGCCTCCCCACAGTGATGTGTCAATAAACAACATGTAGAGATCCATATTTAAAGCATGTTAAAAAAAAATAAATCTGCTATGAATTCTTTATTTCACTAACTGCTTGTATGTGTTACTGTGAAACATTTTTACAGTCAGTTCCAGATTAAAGACCTCATGTAGGGGCCATGCAGCCTGTATCACTCAGTCATGCTACATTAATATTCTGTCATGTCTCGATTATGGATATGTAATACTCTTTATCATATTCTGCTGGGTTTCCCACAGGGGTGAGCAAGAACACTCAGATACATAAAATGGTATGAGTGCTCACACTTTAAACAGAAAACACTGCTTGATTGCTCAAAACATGCTAATTAAGTCTGTCGTTTTCATAAATATTGTCAAAGTTACAATTATAACAACTTTTTTACATATGATACTGTAGCACTACAGATGGTCTTAATGCTAAAGCCTGTTTTTCCAAGCAGAGTGTGTGATTGGTTGATGCTCTGCACACCAGAGTGATTAAATCTGATCTCATGACAAAGAAATGCACGGCGTGGCACCCTCGCATGCCCCCGTCAGGACCGTCAAGTCCCTCAATTTAACGCCGCCAAACAGCTGGAGCCCACAGTCCCATTCTGATCTAACCCAGGGTACTGTTCCGACCAGAACAAAAGAGCTTTTGTGTCCATTTCAGATGACGCCATGGGGACGACTTGCGATGCTCCATGCTGCAAAAATACACTGAATTGTACCCTAAAGTCTCCAGACAATAACAAAATGGTTCTTACGTCAGCAGCGTGCACACTTCCCAAAACACAAAAATGACATTATCGATATTATACTGCGCTGAATTCACACATTTTCTCTCTTTATGTATCTTTCGCTAGCTTTGTTGTGTGGCTTTCATGGCACAGAATAACAGTGTCAGCGTATTACCCATGACGCTTGGGAGTGTTTAAACGCTCAGCAGAGGATTGAGCCAGTTAAGGGGGTCTCTGGGATGAGAAGACAGGAACCAGCGCGGTTTTTTTTTTTACACCGCGGTCTCAAAAGAGGACATGGAACAGGAACAGAGGATATCTAAAACGGCCATCGTCCAGCCATATGACATTTGTAATTTTTAGTCTTTTGAGAATAACAAAAAAAATCACAAACCGGCTTAATTTAATGTCTCTTGAAATGTTATCAGCTTGTCAGGTCTGTTGAAGTCTCCCACCCTCCCACCCCAACCTGTGGACAGTGTTTCTTTTACTTTGTGAATTACCCTCTTTTGGAGGCCTTTCTCCTGGTACAAATGATGCACCTGCACTGCTGGATAGCTTTTTTCATTTGCTTTCACTTGCACTATTGTTAAATTGCAACTGCATTTTGGACCTGTTGGGAGATCCATCTGGGTAAAGAAAATCTCCATGTCTCCTTGTCTCAGGAGGTGGGACTGGTGTGCTCCAGTGTCTGGCTCACGCAAAAATCACATGTGCACAGATTATGACAAAAGTATGTGATACAGACATGGTGAAGTGAATGATATGGGAGGAAAAAAACACAGTTCAGAAAAGCTCTGTCCATGGAAAATTAAACAGATCAAAATGGTCACTGACCAAACTATGCAGAAAAAGATAAAAACTTCTGATATAACAACCGACAAAACAAGCTTTTATTCTCATGGTGGATACAGCAGGCACCAGATGAAATCAAGCTTTTTTTTGAAAGGATATGCCCCATGGGCAGCTGACAGAAAGATACAGGGATAGGGAGGGAAAGAAAGAAGGAGAAGGGAGGGAAGAACTGAGGGAAGATGGACCTAACCCAGGGCAGTGAGAGAGGAAGATCCTCTTTTCATTAAAAGTGGTGTATGCTCAACGCTGGCCACTAATTGCAGTTAAAAACAAGGTAATTACACAGTCCACCCTATGAAGCAACACAAAAATATGCATTAGTTCACAATCAAACCCGCTTCTGGACTTGATGTGGTAATTGGCATCTCAGTGCTGAGAGACGAGGAGGAAATTAACCTTCATTTTCAAATAACAATTGGGTTATTACCGTGGAATTCATTAAATGGGATTGAGTGTGGCTAAATGACTTAATACGGTGAAACAAGCTGCTGCTCTGAGAGGTTCCGGTGACAGAGCAAAGAACTGCAGGGCTGTTTCCTGTTGTCACTTCACAGCCATTCAATAAACTCTGTCAAGAGTTTTTTTTTCCTGTTCCAGACAGCAACAATCCTGCAAGCCAGCCTTTTAAATGCAGATGAATGCCGCACAGCAAAAAAACAAAATTAATGCCTTTTGTGCATAATAAACACATCGGCTCCACATTCAGAGGCATATCAAAGTTATTCCGCTTGACTTGTTTTGAGGTTGCTGTTCCTTCCCCAATGCACGCTGAGACGCTAAGAAACGTTCCGTCTGTGCCATGTCCCTGCTTCAAACGACTTAGGGTCGAAAACGCTGTGTACAATGAGAAACAGCCACCTTGTTCTCCCTCAATGTGAGGGCTTAATTACATCTTCCCGTTGCACATTCTCTCTGAGCAAACCTTCTATAGGGGACATGCCTCTCTCTGGTACCCACTCCCATTTTATAACTGCTATAAAAGGACAAATGTAAAATATGTCTTTACTCGTTATGGACAAACAAGCAGGTCCATCGGGCTGGGAAGTGATAGGCACACTGCTGTACAGCTGGAGTGATCGGGGCTGGGGATTGGGTGAGTCTCACCTGGTCCTGGAAGTCCTGGCCAGGCTTGTAGAGTTTGTTGGGCTCTTCCAGGTTGTGCTGGTGGTTGCTGTTTTGACCCTCCATGCTAGCAGACTGGGCTTCCTCACTCCTGCAAAAGAAACAGAAGCCAGAACAGGTTTCTTCATATAAGCAGGAGAAAGCATACCATACTCTACACACACCGTGTTCCAAAATCTTACATACGTTTGGGATTCATATTTCACTTTTACCCACAACATACACAAACACCAAAGTTTATTTATCAATATCAACTGCAGAACTTTAAATGCAATGACTACACATATTCATATTGACACATGCATGTATACATACACAGGCACTCTTCCTCTCTCTCATACACATACATACAGACACAAACACACATGCTCTTGCTCTCCCTCTCAGTCCTGTTATTCCGCAGATCTTGGCAGTGGCTATTCTTCCCCTCACAGGGGTGGGAAGGCCCACTGGCTTGGACCCAAGCCCACAGAGCAGCTTCTACCCCTCTGGCTTTGGGCTCTCTGCAGGGCACTATATCAGCCCCTTGGCCCAGCCGCATTGTCACCCCTCACTGACGGGGCCTCGTAAAAATGACGCCATCGGAGAGCTCGGAAGACATGCCGTTCCCACTGCGGTCACTACACACTCACACTCAGGTGATTTCCTGGCGGAAAACATTAACAAAAGACGCAGAGTCCAAACACTGTCATTGACTAATGCATATTCAGGTAATTGTCGAATGAACACACCTTATTTTTTGCAACGCAACCACCTTCGGTCCTTTTTTTTCTGTGCCCGGGAAGGCAGCACACATTTTGAATGCCTAAGCAAAATGCAGATTAAGCGAACAAAAGCCTCGTTTGCGTCCTAATAAATCTGATGACTGTGCAAGCTTGTCTTTCGCCGACAAAGTTATGATCCTTTTTTGATGAAGCGGTGAAAACAGGCGTCTGTGACAGGGCTTGTACAGGCTGAGTAGCACAAACCCGCTCCCTCACAGTTTAAACCCTCTCGGCTCTGCTCACAAGCCAGGCAGAGGAACGACAGCACTTCCTCTGGAGAAAGCAAGGAAACAGACTTCCCTGCCCTTCCCCCTGTGCAGGGAGAAATAATAATAATAAAAAAGACTGGCACCAGTTTCTAAGATCCCCAACCTTTCTGCGAGCACATGGCTTCATGTGACTCCAGGTACCTGCCAAAAGTCGCAGACCACGAGGAACACTGTGGGGCTGTACGACTGAAAGGATCACCATTGGGAAAACACATTTGCCGCCCCCACATTAATAAGGTTGTTGTTTCTTCCCCATTTTTTTAGCGCCAAGGACAAGAACGTGGAGAGAGAGACATGATTATGCTAAAAGCAGCCTGAGCTATTTCTACACACGTGATTCCCAGAAGACAGTGAGCTCTGGACTTCAGGTCGAGCACTGAAGGATATTCATCATCCTGACTGCCTGCGTTGTATGTAAAGGGAGGGGAGGGAACGACCATAGGAAAAGAGTGTGTGTGTGACCAGTTTATGTGTGTGTGTGTGTGTGTGTGTGTGTGTGTGAGTCTGTTTGCAAGGATGCATGCAAATTTGTGCATTACTGCACGTGTGCCTGTGTGTGAGCTTGTGTGTATGTGTGTGTAAACCAATGTGTGTGTGTGTGTGTGTGTGTGTGTATGTATGTGTGTGCACACACCCACACACATTAGAAGAAAGGAGGGAGTGACAATGCAAAGAGTGTGTGCAAGGAGCGAGGATCTAATTAGTGGTCAGCAATACACACTGGACAAGAAGTCTCTTTCATTGAGCGGGGCCGCATAAAACACAGTAATGTGCTGAATAAACATTCCACTCTGTCCCCACGTGCTTGGCTATTGTGTATATCGCTGTGCATGCACTATATTTCTGTATTCTCACCGTACCGGTGTCAGAGAATCACAGTAAAGATGCAGAGCTGTGTACACAAGCTGCTGTGAGCTGAACGATGGCCTTTTCCCAACACCGCACTGGATACAGAGGGGTCTCCATAAGTAACATGCTGCCTGACAATGCTCTGAGTCTCTTGGCTGTGAGGCTACCTAGCGGCCTATGTGCTATGCCACGTTGGGTTGGTTGCCACAGACACCACAAAGCTGAGAGGAGAGAGACTTTCTGGACTTCCTTTCTGTAGATGGGGGCGGGGGGTGGGGGTTTGTGTGGTGGGGAGAGATCAATGTGCTTCCCAGAGAGGGAGGTGGGGAGGGGGAGAGAGAGTTAGAGCACCATCTAGCTATAGCAGCACCCCAACCAGGTGCATTCATACTCAAGCTCCCCACCCCCACCCCTTCCTGGCAAAAGCCATGCAATTCAGATCAGGAAAAGACTAAGGAAAAAATCTCACATGCAGACGGGAGAAGAGAAATATATACGAGGCCACCCATCAATTGGTATTCTGGTCAGTGGTGCTGGGGGAGGTGGCGGATTGAGATCAGATTCAGAGGCAGCGCGGTGGGCCCACAACGGCTTACTGGGGATATAGAGGGGGCCCGGTCGCACAGCTAAGCCAGGCTCACTCCGGGGCTTATCTCATCACAGGCCTGTCATACAGCAAGCACCCACCACACGGCCAGCACACACCGCCAACACACAACCTTACCACCTACAGATACGCGCTATCCTCCCTGGTCACGACTAGCTTGAACTAGCACGCACGCACACACACAAACACACACACACATTGAACTATTCCCTCTGGTCAGAACTGAACTCAAATAAAAACAAACATACACAAACAAACAGACACCTAAATGTTTAGTTGGGTATGCAGACAATTATGCTACAAAAAGATATCAAAAAGTAACAAACACCCTCTAAATTATGAGGCCTACTTCCCAACTAGAGCACCAGACCTTTTACTTTTAAATTTGGATGTCATTCCACCCCTACACTCTGCAGTCATCAGTGAGATTCATTCCACCAGTACAACATGCAGAGAGCATTTAAATCTTCACTTCCAGGAAAACCTCATTCAGAGATTACTGTGAATTTCGGGCCAGGCTTGCTCTGTGCAGTGCAGTGCGGTGCATTTAGCTTAGTCATGTCACATTAAATTATTGCACTCTGGCTTTTTTGGTGCTGGGTTGGGGGTGATACAAGATGGTAATTGAGCCTGGGGCATTTCTGTTATTTAAAACCACAAGTGCTACCACGTTCAGCCCTGTGTCCCGTCACAGCTCCACCAGCACAGACACCTTCCCCTGGGACCCAGGGGGAGGTGTGTGCCCCAGGCAGGCCTGGCCTTATGACACAGCCCTGCCACCTCATACCATTCTTCAGTACCAACATCACCCATCACTACCACGACCACAGCCAAAAACGGGTGAGCACCCAGGAACACAGCTGTCTTCTGTTTCAATTGCAAAAAAATGAAGAACACTTATTTCTCCAGCATTCTTGAGGTCTACCTCAGTCTCAGTTGCATGAGCTGTGAAAAGGAACAGAGACAGTCTTGTTTACTGGTGACGATCATGGGGCCTGCGGAACAACATTCTGGAATCGGGGAGGAATGTTGATGTGTATGTAAGAGGTTTGAGAATTCAAGCGGGTGGTGTTGACTTATCGCTGCGATCCACCATCCCTCCAAGAGTCATGTGGGTTGCCACAATAATCATTTTCACTGTTATTTCTTTTATACCTTCTGATGTTCAAATGGAAACTTTTTTTTCTCTCTCTCTTCCCTTGTTTAAATATGGCATGCACCTTAACTGTGAAATGAATACCACAGGCATGCGATTCTTAGAAGTGGCTCACACTTTAGTGGCAACGGAAGTGATAAGCCTACTGCCTGAGTCTGCGCAGGCCTGCGCAGGTATCTGAGGGAAGAGAAAGGGGAAACCGAATAGAGCCTGCAAAACTCAAATCAGACGAGCATAGCAAAATGAAGCAATCACCCTGTGATAAACAGCATGTGGTATTAATGGAGAATTAACCTTTTAACTGCCAAAAAAGCCAAGCGCTCCGTGGCTAAACAGACACGCTATTCTCGACAGACCACCAACGGCCCTTAGTTTCCTGGAACTCATGCTAACAGATTTTTTGGTCAAAAATACATTCTCTTAATTGTTCAGTTTTCAAGACACATACACATGGAGGGGGTAGGAAAAAAAGATCCGGGATATCTTCCGAAGCACAAGCTAACCGGCTGGTCCTTAAAAGAGAATCAGGTTTGTGTGTTTGGTGTGAGGGGGAGCCAGGGCATCATCAGCGTCCAGCCATAATGAATGAATCTCTCCCTCTCTAACACTTATGGAGATGAAAAGCTGCATTCCACATCACATTAACACAAGGAGACTTATTCATACTAGGGCTGATTTCAGCCAATAATCTCCTGCGCTCAGATGTTCAGTGTCTTATTAATACATGAAAGAAAATGCCTTAAGTCTATAAATCTGAAATGAAATTTTTAAGAGCCACACACATCTTCCCTTTCATCCCATTTAAACGAGCTGACCTCGCGCAAGCTGGTTTGGGATGCCAGGGTGCACATCAATGCCAAAGGACCACCCTGAAACTTCAAGAGATGTAGTCAAAGGACCTGTCCTGATTGTGATCTGTAATAAAAACAATGACGATCCTGATTAAGTGTTTTACAGTGGGGATGTCCACTCGGTTCGCAGCCTTGAACGAACGAATCTGACTCGTACTGAATTCACAGAAATAATTCATAGCATCTCTCATTAGTAAGAAGAGTGCAATTTAGTGCTTCAAGGGCAAGGCTGCTATCAGATCTGTTCATATCAGCCCGCATGACTCTTTATGTGGTCAGACAGCTGTAAGACGGAAAACGTGCATCTGACTGAGGATGCCACTCCAGCCTGAAGTGAGGCAGGAATGCTGGGAAATCAGCAGACTTCCTTGGCATGGAGAGAAAGGGGGCCAGGTTTCTGTAAATAACCCAACAATCCAGCCCTTGTGCCCAGGCAGCTCTGAATCGTGTGACTCACTGGGGTCAGTTGACCCATCCATTTGTGTTCCCCTCCGCCACTGCTAAACAAAACTCTGTTCACCCCCCCCTCCACTGGCTTTTGGTTTCCAGATCACACCCAGACTTCCTCTCCCGCTTGCCCCAACCCCATTCTTCCCTAAACACCACATATGCACCTCTTAGGTCATTGCATAGTAATAAAAATGCAAATGTATTGCATCCAGTAGGGGGATTTTTGCTAACCAAACACAGAGGGGGGTTTCCATCCTTCTTTCAGTCACAGCAGGGTTTTGTCACAGATTGTTGAGGCAAGGTGATGCAGTCTGCTTCATTCATGGCATTTACTCCATACGTATCTCATCTGCAGACAGTGCAGAGGCCGCTCTGGAGTGCAGGTTGCCTGGGTCCGTCCCTTTCACTCTGCAGATAGCATGCGAAAGATCAACAGATCAAGTGCCCGTAGCAACGCTTCAAACACCTAGTTTACCCCGTAAGTGACATTCACAGTCAGGTCGAGACCTGGCGTGCAACGGAGATGCTCTGCGATTGACTCCTCTTTGCGTGAGTGGTTTCCATGAACCATGACCCTGGACAGAGAGTGCGGTACACCAAGACGCGTCGCGGGTGACATAAACCGAGAGAATGACTGCACGCGCCGGAGCTTGCCACACACCAAATTTAGGTTTCTGAGAATATGTTACGTCAAAACCACACAGAATGAGTCAAAAAGTGAGTGCTTCAAAACCCCGAAAATGACACAGATGTCAATGCCTCTGCTGCTGGGCTGATCATTAAAATTTCATCGTTGACCATTACAGTATCACAAGCACCCTGGAAAAAACAGGGGGAGGGATGAACTTTTCTTACTTGATGACAAAAAGTCTTGGCTTAGGCAAACCTCAAATTTCAACCCATGCCTCTCTTCCTCCCGAACTATCCCCCCTACCAGGCCTTCAGTGTGGGCTGAAGATGAGTATAGAGCGTTAGTCGACAAGGAACGACTGCCAAAGTGGAAAAAAATGCTGGTTTACTCACTCAAGTCTCTCCATTACAGCCCAAGGCCTCCGGGCTCCTACTCACCAGCAACTGCAAAAACAGTTCCTTCCTGAGAGAAACAGAGAAAGACAAAAAGAGAGATAGACAGAGAAAGAGAGAGAGAGAGAGAGAGAGAGAGAGAGAGATGAAGCTGAAGAGAGCATAGAGACCTTAGAGCTGTGGAGTGAGCAAGCTCTTCTCCAACTTTCTCCTCTTACGCAACAGACGAGTGAGAAGCCTGCTGGCCTGCCCTCTTAAGAAGTTCCTCCAGTTTTTTTGGCCGGCATTTACACCCCTAGCATCCTCCGCTTTAAAAAATGCAAATGAAAGGTTACCGCTCCGCCGCAAAGGAGCTGAGATGCGAGCCTCTCGAGGTCTGCCAGCCTCAATTGCAAACACAAAGAAATTAATAAATAAATAAAATAAAAATCAACCGTTTATTCAATACTTACTCTCTCAGACCTCTGCATTAATTTCACACAGCACTCCAAAAATCCACCCTCAACCTTCCCCTCCCAATCCGGTCTCCAAACATGCAGAATGCTCCACACTGAGCTGCCTGCTCCCTCTCTCTGCACACCTCTGGGAAGGCCAATCTTGGGCTATTGTTGGAACAGAGTTGCATCATTACCACTAACCTTGACTCCTGGCTTGTAGCTATAATCTTATCGGGCCGCCAGGGACCGAGACCAGCCTAGAGTGAATTATTAATTGATAAGGCAGGTCCTTCCCTGGTAGCTTGCCGGGAGATGGGTGTGCCTGGCAGGGATCAGCGTTTGCTCTAAAGCCAGAATTAACAGCACACCTGTCAAGGTATAAAGGATCAACCACTCTGGGTATTTCTTAACGTGGCTGAGGAACATTTAATCAATAATTAAATATACCAGCTCACCCCACCTCCAGTGTCTTTGCTTCGCTGCTTTGCTTTTTTTTCTGCAACACAAAAAATTCTAAATAACTCTGCGAAGGAAATGGTTTGTTAAGTCAATCTTCACTTCCTCCATCAAAGGAAAGGGGCGAGTTCAAAGCCAGGGTTTCACCTATGCTACATGACCTGCTGTTTTCCACATATCTTGAGAGGATAAATTATTTTAATGATTTTTACACTAATTGCTGCGCTACTCAGCAATAGCTGCACATATAGCAAACCCCCCCCGCCACACACACACACACACACACACACACACACACACACACACACACACACACACAACAAGCAACACATAACACATGCAAGAACTATCGATCTCACGTAAACAAGAAGGCCACCCCAACAACCTTTGCACATGCTTTTAGGCAAATACGTTTGCATACCCCTTGATAAGCCCTCCCCCACACTTCATGATGCAGAAGCACTTTGTGGCATTTTGACACTGTTCTGCAACTATGGAAAAATAGGAGTGATGATCTTAACAGTGTCCCACTCACAGGAAAAAAGCAGATGCATATCAGCGATTTCAAATGACAAACTGCTTAAAGATATGTTCAATATAATATAATTTCAGTGAGAGATACTCAAAAGATAGAGGGTGATTGGAGAGGGTGATGGAGAGTGCTTGCCACAGACACAAGCCAGCTAACAGAGGCCTGTTGTTTTGACTGGCAGCAGCCCTTGGTTATCTGTGGCAAATTCCAAAAGAGATGGAAATACCACCCTCCATCCATAGCACTTTGAACCGGTCCAGGTTATGCAAGCAGCAATCTCTGTTCGCCACACTTTCCTTCATACAAAGACAGGAATGACACAAAACACTACTCCATGTAACAGAATGGCTATTCCCAGCCCTGATACCAGTGGCAACAAAGATTTCACTTTCTGTGTTAAATTAAATTGCCTGGAACCATCAAGAGTACTTCATTACCCTCTCATAATTCCTCTAACAATTAGAAGATACCAACAACACAGCTAGTACAATGGGAAAGTAACCAAAGACACCACACTAAGTCCTCCTTGAAATGATTTAAGGGTTGATCATGCTTTTGTTGATCTTTAAAATATAGAAACTAATTGTCTTCAGGAAATTCCAGAATGGCTTAAATACTGATAAGGCTTAAAACTAAGTACACTGTCTTAACTTATTAAGACTGCACATCCACTGGATCAAGCTAGTCAATACAGGATTGTTTCTCTAACTTCTTACTATTTTTTCCCAGCTTCTTCTCCATTTTAATTTTAGCTTGTTTTTTTTTCATTTAAAGCATGCATCACTCATTTCCTTTTGTGTCTCCTGCAGTGTAGTTCCACTGACTCACCTCCTTCCCCTGTCCTGCATGACTCCCTGCACACAGATACATTTTAGCCGGTCATATTTCCAAGTGGATATTGCTAACATTTCCTCCAAGTGGTACCACAGAGCTAACTCACAGATTGCTATGATTTGTGGGTGCAAAACTCTTCATGTTGGAAAAGTGGAAAAGCTCAAAGCCAGGATGACATTCAACAACAAAACACCAGTTGTGGATGGATTTTGTGTGGGCATTCTTCTAAGAGAATCATAAGAATATTTGTGTTTATGTGTGCATTCTTAAATGAATTGTGGGGACATATGCATTCTTATGAGAGACAAGTGGGTGTGTGTGTCTGTACAAGTGAGTGTGTATGTTTATGAAGGAGAGAGCAAGAGAATTTGAGTGTACACCCTCCAAACATGCAAACACTTTTTTAAGAAAGCCCATGTTCACACAATTCTATTCAGGCACTCAGACACACACTCACACATATGTGTGCATTCTTTCGAGACAAATCTAGTGAGTGGTAGGCACAGAGGAATAAGGCTGAGGATTGTGCTCATGAGGAGCTGAGGACACTGCGGGCTGAGCCACAGCGCAGCAGGACTGAGATTAAATGCATCTGCTCAGTCTTTTCCCACGTTCTGCGGCAGGAATCTGGCTGCAGGAAGCGACTCCGCTCTCTCCCCAGCCTCCTGGCTGCACTTACAACATGGCAGCGTTTCCTGCGATTACTCACTCTGCTGGAATCAAACAGGACTCTCAAACTTCACTCACAGTACAGTATGCAAAACAAGGGCAGGGGGAGGGGGAGGGTGCTGGGGTGTTGGGGTGGGATGGTGGGGGAGAAAACTTGACAAAGGAAAACAAAACAAACGAGTGCATTCCTGTCTGGAGAACGGGAGTGGAGACAGATAGGATCGGATTCCTTTCTTTTGGATAGAACTGGGTCAAATCTCACATTGTAAGCAGGCAGGCAGAGAGATGGGGGTAAGGAGGGGCAGGTGGTGAGGTTGTTTACTGGAAGTGTCCCACTGAACTATATTACCGTCTCTCTGCTCTCCCCCTCTCTCTTTCTGTCTCTACACTTTGGGGTGGGAGCACTGCCAACCTGTGTGGGGAAAGAGCCAGGGATGGAGTGAAACCAGCCCCCGTTTTTTGCTGAATTCATTCACTTCTCTCACTGACTGATAAAGATTGACCATACACCACACAAGGCACCCCTGCACCCCAGATGTCCAGGGGCAAGACAGGCAGGCGATTAAAAAAAGAGCTGCTGTGGCGTGCGGGAGTTATTTATGGTTTCACACTGCAGGCCAAATGCACTTCAGCTGGATCAAAATAGCTCTGCGGGATCTTTGTATTTTGTTTTGTTTTTTTATTCTTTATGACAATCTGTCCTGGTTTCACCTCAGTCAACTCTACCGTGACAGCAGCTGAGGCTGCGACCAAGGCCTGGGTCACAGAGGAAGAGAGAATAAAGAGAAAAAGAGAGCAAGGGAGAGAGCGAGACAGACAGAGACAGTGAGAGAGAGAGAGAGAGAGAGAGAGAGAGAGAGAGAGGCCATGCCACCAGCCTGACTCGCCCACAAAGCTCCGCCCCCCAGAGACGGCAGCACACGGGACACGGATGAAAATACAGACGCAGCCACACGGCCACATGTTGTGATAGCGCATGCTATGACATCACCGGGTGAAGGCACTGCTGAATATATAGGCTGCTAGTTAAAAAAAGATAACTTCAATGCTTTGGCCATGAATAAGCAAAAGAACTGTTTAAAAATAAATACACAGTAAACCGATGCCAGACATGCAAGGCCTCCTGAAAATATGGATATTTTCTGTTTTTAATAAGCTTACGTCAAAGTGGGAAATAAATGACGATTATGACACTGGAATAAAAGCAACAAAAATATTCACTCACATACGGTCATTGACTGCTATCAATGTCGAATGTGGGCTGGGATCTCTTTAATGTGCTCAACCATTTTTCCAGTATGCACTGCAGCCCACCATGAGCCAACCAGCCTGGAAACTCAAAAGAACAAGGTTTAGATTTGCTGGGACCCCCAGTTGCACTTTCTCTCCAAATATGGTGGGGGGCCGGTGGGGGGCTTCTGGGCAGGGGGGGCGAAAAATGACTGATGCCCTCCACATCTGTTAGATGGGGGTCCAACATTAATCAGGATAATAGCCGGCCCCTTGCTGATTAAAACAATTAAAACCATTGCCCCACTAAGGGCTGCCAAGGGTACAGTCCTGACCTAAATCCCAGCGTCTACACATTGCAGACAATGAAGGTCCATGCATGGCATAGGCCCCTGCAGTACCTGAGCAGATTAATGACTTCTGCACAGATTGACATCCCCTCTGATTTGATCAAGAGGCCTGCAAAGGGAGGGCAAGGCCAAACAGGCTAAGGCAGGGACAGAGAGAGGAGGAGCAGGGTGGCCAAATGGACTGGACAAGACCAGGCCAGGGACACTCATTAACAATGCCCCTATACTGTCAGGTCAATTATCTGTTTGGGGTTTTTATAATCAAAAATTGGAAATGTTGTCAAAACACTAAAAAACCCACTAGTAAAAGATTAATCAATCACACATTATGTTTTGGTGAAGTAACTACATGCTGTAATAAGTGTATTCAAAATATGTAAATAAATAAGTACCAAATAAGAAAAAGAGTGGTGACTTATTTACATTAGTATTGCAAAGAAAAAAATGTAAAACAGATATAGGAAATACTTTGTAACTTGGTGCAAATAAGAAAATTTTCTTTCCACAATTAACATCCCAACACTTTTCTCCTGGGCCAATAATGGCCTGAACATGCACAAGCCCTCTTTAAGCTCTTCCAAAAAGAACACTTCCAAATAAACAATTAGGTATCAGCATTTCGTCTGCTCTGGCTTTTATTTATAACTTATCCACCTCAATATATTTAAACACTATAGTACAAGTGAGTTAATACCAACAACAGCAATAGTGACCTTCCGTTTATCTAACAATTGCCAAGGGACTATCTATTGGACACAAGTAAGAAGGGGAAATATTTTTGTCTTACATAGCTTCATAGAAAAAATGTAGGTAAATAATACACATTAATAATGTATACACAACATGTCAGCCATCAGTAATAGCAATATAATATAATTTCAAAGATATGAAGTTACTACAGTGCCAGTCGACTGATTATAACAAACAGAGAAATACAATTCCGTCTGAGGCCTAAGGCTTTTTGATTTGAAACTCAGATATAAAAATATATATAAATCTGAAAGTACATTGCACATTAATAAAATAACACAAACCCCAATCAAAAAGACATAATCTTAGCAATAATAAAACATATTTAATAATAATTTAATCAAATTAATATGCTGGAAACTAAAGCCTAGTTAAGAAGATTCAAACTGTGAGGTAAAGAACTGGTTAGCCAGCAAGATGTTAATCTAACTACACTCAATTAAGTGAAAAAAGTAAATGAACAAATACCTATAAAAAACATTTTATATAACTAGCTCCTTCCTATCTTCATCAGTATTTATGAGATTTAAACCAAATCTAGTCACTCTTTCCATAGATAATAAAAGTTCAATATCAACATTTCAACATCAACATCCATTTCCACAATTTGCATGTGTAGATATCCACAGCAGTAGTATTTTTTTCAAAGGAGGTGCACATCACAACAAATTATGGTACCTACTTGTACAAAACCATGTTTTTAATGCTTTATTTGCTAATACACATTAATTCATTAACTGTGCTAGAAGCACTTTTCTGACACACTATGAACCATCCAGCACTAGCTTCTCACTTCTGGTCAGGCCCCAGCATCCTTACATCTCACGTCCTTCTTGAATAACAGCTTTCTATTCGTAAATATGCATGTTATTTCACTATTTCAAATTAGTTTGTAGAGTTTTACATGCACAAACACCAAGCACATTTTGTTTGGCAGTTATCCTGTGTAATTATGGTGTGTGCTATATTAATTGACAGGAGATCCTGCTAGTGCATGATTTGCATGTTGGTTAATTTAAACAAACTTTTACAGCCTCTAAAAATATAATATATATATATTATGTACACAGAACTAAACAGGCAATGAAGAATTAAAATTTAAACTGGACGGATTTTGAGATACGGGCTTTCAGAGCCATGAAAAACTTCTTTTGCATGAAATAATTATCTTGTACCTGTATCTATGAGGTTCCACTGTACATAAAATAATACCCACATTTTTGGTTAATTTTTTGCTTTGAAGGTTAACTGTCCAGCTTCATAACGAGGAAGGAGAATCCATTCATCCTTCCATGTGATTGAGTATTATTCCTCTCCTTCTGTACCTGCCTATGATTACAGTATCCTCACATTTTTATATAAAGATAACACAATTTTCTGATGAATCCCCATCAGCTGTGCTTTACACATGGAGACCCAGGAATTCAGATCAGAATAAATAAATCATGCTTTCACTCAAATCAACTCCTTTACACAGCTTCTCAGAAGAGCTTTAAAAAGAGACGAGGAATCTGGGAGGTGTTTCGATGCTAATATGCTTTTATCTCCTCAGGAAACATGTTTAAAATTAGAGCAGCACCACGTGCCAGCCGCTTCAGCTAAAACCTGACATTGTTTCATCACAAGGTGCTTATTCTAAGATTCTTTTTTTTCTTTATTTCAGAAATGCAAGCATCTCATCTATCTCAGCTGAAGCCTTCTCAGAATTCAAATGGTAAAGTTCAGAGGAAGAGGGAGCTGGCAGTTTCTTCTTTGTCTTTCTAGGTAAGAGTAATCCGGTCTGGGGGAATCCAACCTAGACCAAGGAAGGATGGTATCGTTCCATCCATATATGTCTGAAAGCATTTTTATTACAGAGAAGTTATAGGTTGTGAGCTAACAGGAAGTACATACACAATTTTTGTTCCTTTAAGACAGTCTTTTCTAGTTCAAGAGATGAGATGTGTAATGCAGATGAAAGGAAGGAGTTGTTGACAACGGGAGTTTGACGGGAATAATGTAACATGGAAGAAACTCACCATTTCTCTGTGGCTTTTAAATCCATGTTAAAATGCTCAAATATCTGCATTTGATTTTCCAGTTTTTGGCTGGTCCTTACAGTAATAAACTGCTCCTATGAATGGAGACAGGAGAAACAGCATTGGGTCCTAGGAAGAGGCTTGAGGACCAGGGTGGCATGAGCACGAGCATGGCTTCCTACCAGTGGGGTGAGTCCGCCTTTTTCACTGGTTTGGTTTTAAAAGTTGACGAGACCTTTTTCTCTTGTACATATTTCAAACACCACATCTTTGGTAAGCCTTGTCCCTTTGGTAGACAGACCAGTAGCCCACACACCCTTGGGCCTAACATGTACGTAAAAGAGAAAAACAATAAAGAAAAATAAACTCAACTAAGTATCTGTGCCAGAAAACTTCAATACAATAATTGATGAGGAAAAATTAATTTACCAAGAAGAAGAAAAAAACGGTAAAATGCACCCTCCTTCCATTAGATTAGAGGAGTTGAAAGGGTGCCAAATGCAGTGTGTCTTTGGGAGACTGCAGCAGTGTTTGAAAGGTTAATTTATAGATGCGCTTAAAGGCAGCCTTCCCACACTGGCTGACCTTCACTATAAACATCTCCTCAGGTTACCCCCATTGCACAGAGGTGCTGTTGTATCACACCACACACACTGCAGGCCTTGGCACCCCACGCATCCTTCCACACACGACATCCCATCAATGCACTGCCTACCACCGACCTGCACAGAGCTGGGCATGTCTCCACTGCCTAGTGAAAAAGTACCTACAGTAATACGGTATCCTGCGTGTCACATTCATATGCCACAGTCACAACTGTTGTCACATTCATAATAATACTGTCAAAAGACTAAATATGTTTTATGGTCCAACACTTGCACAAAGCTCTGGTTAGATTGGTAGGTATATGTCTAATTGAACTAAATCTGTGGTGGGCTGAGATGTGGGCATGTCCACACATTTTGGAGAAAATCCCCTTTCTTTAAGTGACATTAAGGAACATAGTCAAGCCCTACAGAATCAATGGGGAGACTCCACAAACCATCAAATGTCACAGAATGTCTTGGTGGAAAATTGTTTCCTATTCATACTGGCCATCACTACTGAAATGAAACTGGGATACACTACTGAGACGAAACTCATTACAAACTGTCCTTTCTATTTCTCTGAAACTCAGTCCAGCACCACAGAGAAGCTTAATAGTCTTCTTTTATTCCCATGAGGAACTTTAATTGTGATCATGCCTATGATCACTGATAAAGCCATATGTATTGGAAACTAAAATAAAAATCAAGCCATACACCTTTTTTAAAAGTTGCACTATTACACCCTGACACACCACTGGTAACATAATGGTTATGGAAATTTGTTCATAAACGAAGGGGGTTCAGGGCTCAGTCACAGTACCCTTAAGCAATTTATGTAACTAAAAATTCTTCATTACATCAAGTTGTACAACTGGATAGTGTGAACATGTGAGCTGCATGGATCTATCTGCCTGAGGGGGATTTTGTAATAAACAGACTTGATATGATGTAAAACTCTGCACGTCCTACTTTAACACATATCGTGTAACTTATCTGTATTCATGATGTATTCAGAGCTGAGGATCACATGGCCACCAGCTGTGAGCCAAAGACTGGCCTGGATTTTCTAGCATTGTCCTTAACTTTGGTTCAGCATTACATGCAAGTGCTAGGGTCCACATGGCAAAAAGTTTGTCATCAGAGGGTGTATGTGAGGCTCTGTGCAGACGTCCATGTACCCTCCAATTTTTTGTGACCGCGCAACCACTACGCTACAAGGGCACCAACTACGCATGCGCTGGAAAACCAAAATGGTTTTTTACGGAACACGTCCTCCAAACGGACTAGAAAGTATTATAATAAGAACAATTACACATCCGTGGTGTCCGCAGCGGTCCGTGTGCATGTCTGCAAAGGAGTGAGCCCTAAAGTTTATTCAATGAATTTATTATCAAACATTTCAGGCTTGATTCGCAGACAGATAGCTATAATTGTGCTCTTGTGTAAGTTTTTTTCACCTGCTACAATATTGCTAAAAGTGTGAGCTATTCAAGTAACCCCAGATAAGATATATACATGCCATGTCCTTGTTAAATAAACAATGCATTATTATAAAGCAGTTCCATTATTATAAAGCAGTTCATTAGAGGGCATAGAGAACTCAATTAATGCATACTGACTGTCATATTCAAGCTCTTCTGCTAGTCTGCTTTACATGCTATAATCACATAGCTCTATCCCATAGGCAGATGAAGTCTGCTGTCAACAGTCAAAATACTCCATCCTATTTCAAGTCTGATGGAACTTACTTCCATCATCAGCACCACTCAGTTTCTTGCTTGGATCCTTTGCTCACCAAAAATGCATTTGCACCAAAAATGTTGCTCACAGTCAGTGCATTTTGAGATGTAGAGCATCTCAGAACGGTTTTGAGTGGCAGGAGCGACCAGGAGTGGCTTGTTCCATTTAAGGAGCGGTGTTAGACATGCACACCCGCCTTGTGTGGAGGTCTTGTGCGAGCTGAAGCAGACAGAGAAGTGGATTGTATTTCCATGAAGGTGTCAGAGAGACGCAAGCTAAATTGCATAGCACAACAAGATAAAAATACAAGTGCCACCTAAACAGAGCATCGATATGTCATTCCAAATCAATGCATTTGATGCAGCAGCTGCTTTGCATTATGTGAAAGGATGACAGGAAAAGCAACAGACCTACAGAAAAAAATAAATAAACAATCAGGCAAATCAACACTCAAGTGACAGTGAAGGAGTCACTGGAGTTCATCTTCAGTTCAGACTGATGCTTGTGGTGATGCATACAAAATACAAGGAAAGAAGAAATGGGTACTGTTGCGTAAATAAAAAATATCATCAACTACAGAATTCAAGACCATGCCTCTGAACCCGGCGTGAGGAAGGTGGGCCATATCTGTTTTTGAATTTCATGTCAACTTCTGGTATTAATTATTCAATCACCCAATTATAAAGTGATGAGACATTTCATCTGAATTTCTTGAGAGGCTCATGAATGACAGCTAATGACAGTTTTTGTGTCCCATGATTGTTTTCTTTTTACGGTGGCCTAATTTATGTGTGAACCAGTGTTGTTTTTATTCATGTTATACATTTTTATTCTTTGCCTTCTGCTGTGTGATCAGTACTGTTCAAGAAATTTAGATGAAATTGACCAGTTTTACCTCAGAGTGCCTTGCCTGTACTTGCCAAGTCAACCACTACCTTGTTTCAAATGAATAAATGCAACTCAACCCACATATAAATGGGAAAAGAGAGTGCCAGAGCTGTATGCAAAAGGCAGAAAAATGCCTTCAGCACTGAACTGCAAAGCAATGGCCCCTCCACACAAACCAACTGACATGTGACTCCTCGTAGAAGGTATTCAGCCCAGTAAACACAGGCATTTCTGCCCCACCACAATCAGCTTGGTCCCATTTCCCATGTGACACTGCTCTCCACACTCTATGTTTGTTTCTCTCTGGCGCCAGCAAGGCCCAAAAGCACAAAGGTTGCACCACAGTCTGGTCTGCATGGCTCTCACAATTATTCCTCAACCCTTTCACATTGCATCCATTACATATTAAATGCTGTGTTAAAATGAAAGCCAATGCTGACCACTTAAACTGACAAGTCTCATTCTAAGGAAAATTGCAATTTAAAAGTATAGAGGGGTTCCCTTTTCCTCGTTTATTAACTCATATTAATGGCCAAAATTAAACTAAACACTTAAAATCTCTGTATTTTATTCCAATGAAGCAAATCAAAAGTGTGGCCCTGTCTTTCAAATTTCAAAATGTACAGCCTCTTTACAGATTCAGGCTACAGTCTTCCAGCCAGCACACCCAGCCGCCTTCCCAAACCCTTCCCACAGCAAATAACCCTACACCTCAAGTGAGCGAGGAGGTTACAGAATTCAACCGTCAGGACAGCATCAAATGCTGGGAAGCAGCTATTGCCTAGGAATGGAATTAAGGTGCAGTTTAAAGGTGGGAATTAGGTGAAGTTTAAGGGAGACAAGCCAATTAACATGTTATGTCAAATGGATCTACGATGCTGGAGACAGCTATTCCTCAATGTGGATGACAGGAGAGAGAGGAAAAAACACTCAGCTTTTCGTAGAGGAGTGGACAAATTAATTGCATTGACATTCACAGCATAGGGCTCTGTCTCTATACCCACCATTACAATGATTATGATACATTGTTCTTAATAACCAAAGGAAATACATAAAATTCAACATGGTAATTATCACTGTTTGCATAATATGAAGATTTTTATATCTTATCAACAGACCATGCCACCATTAGTTTTCCTTCTGATGAAAGAAAACCGCACAGAATACATTAGGTGCATCGCGTTTCCTTTGGACACACATTTCAAATGTTGCTTGACAAGTCATTATCAGTTCCCCCTCATTATAAGGAGGAGTGTGGAACAAAACACGACTAGCACTACGTAAAAATGAATTAATGAATAGAGCAAAGACACCCTTGGGTTTCAACAGAACAGGACGACACACCTGATAGATAGGCGCCGCAGCACTGTGTGTACAAATGGGGGCCCATGGCAGGTATGAAAGAGAACATTTAATAACCTTGTGATTTCCTGTTACTTCCACCTCCTCTTTTTCATCAAGCCCCACTGGCCATTTTAAAGCCCCACGCGTCTTGTGTTTCCCTAAAGAGCCCAGAACAGGGGCCTGGACCAAGGCTTTGATCATGACAGAACCTATTATATCACACTGGAAGCTGAGCTTTCTTTCAAAGGCCTTTCCTGCATTCTCCTTTTCCCCTAGAGAAGAATCCTGCTCCCCAGACAACACCTCACCATTCTGTGCAAGTAAACTGAAGCACAAAAAAGGTTTCCCTGGAGTGCAGAGTCAGTCACTACATTAATAACCACCTTCTCCTCTTGCTTGAGGAACATTTTTGAAATTATTGCAACTTCCGAAAGAGAAAAAAAAACATGAAACAGCTCATGAAATTCTTCCTAATGCTATCAATCCTAATTTGGATGGCACTTCCAAGTTAATTGCTGCTCTCAGGATTTAATTGATAATCAACATCAATTTCACACTTAATGAACATGCAACATTAAATGAATTATCGAGCCAACTAGGCCATTTAAACACCCCGCGCCTTTGCTTAATTGACGTGCATTGACAATCTCATTAACCAACAATAACTGAGCTGTGAGTATTCACCGCCTTTGAGGAGACAGAGGGAAACCTCCTTAGCTTTTTGTCGTTATCGTTAGTAATCTGATTAGTTGCATGTTAAAAATGTGTGACGTGTGCCAAAGTCATCTCACGAGTCGACAATACATTAGAAAACGGTGCTAGATAAAGGCAATACTCATAATACCTGATTAAGTTTTCATAAATTGCATTGAAATAAATCATGAACAGCATATCTCAAAATTACTGAGACAAACAGACTGTGTCATTAATCAGACATTTCTAACATTAAATCGTGTTTCTAAACTGTTGGTGTCCTATAATATAGTGTGGCAGTTAAGCTGACTCATAACATTTTCACCATGGCATTACAATAGCTTTTATCCTTATCGAGACAGCCTTTATTGTACACATTTTTCCAAGTACTACTACAATCACTTTTGCACATGTTTGATTATTCAGAGCGCAAGTCCATAAAATAAACAAATTCGATGGGAATATGTGAGCGCATGCAAAGTGGGTAATTTGGCACACGAAATACAGTATTAGGTGCGTCAAGTGACTATTCGTCAAACTTGAAATGTTGCCGTTTTATTTTCGTCTAGAGTAACTATTTGCCCTCCTGTAAAGCGTGTCTTGAGGAACAGCCGTGGCCAAGAACCAAGACTTAAACAACAGCAAATTCTTTCAGTTGTTAACAGGAGAGGGAAATGGTAAGAACTACCCAGCTGAACGACAATATTTCACTAAAACATAATCGTCTTTCTACAGCGCTGAATAAAAACTTCGCCTGACTTATTCTTGAACAGCCGAGTTTCTCTGTGCAGTGTTAGTTTTTCCTCGCGGTCAGAGAATGTTAAGTTTAAAACGAAGTACTGTACAGAAGCAATGACGACTTATGAACACGCATATTATAACAGTTACAAAATGTAAACCAATAATTGGTTCCTACCTGATTTAGGGAAGTAAACGTGTCTTACACAGTCGTATGGTGTACGGAAAGTAAATTAGAGTTGCTAAGCATGGTGGTTACATTAATCCGCGTTGTGCAACTTCTGTTTAACTGCACAAAAGTCCACACACGCACTCACTTACTCGTACTCTCGCTCTCCCTCTCCGACGGAGCGTGTTCGAGTTTACGTGCCACGCAGACTCCCCTTGAGAAATAGATTAGTCTCTTTCTCTCGTCAATAGGAGGAGAATTAGGTTGAAAAGAAAAGTTGCTCTCATCCGCAATTTCCTTAACGTGCGATAACAGCGTAGGCCTACAGTATCGCTAAAACTGTTCAACAGATTAGCCTTGTTTTGAAAAGACGTAGTTGTCAGAACGTAATGAGATCTGGCCCTTAAATTCAAAACCGTTATGTATACAAACGAATAACACTATATTTAAAATACACAATGTTCAATTAGTTTTCTGACTTGTGTCACATGTAGGTAACTCCATGGAAAACTGGTTATTTTTAATTCATCCCTGCAACCATGTCTTCTTAGATAACATCAGATGCATGGCACATTATATAACTTTTAAGAAAATTGTGATTTTGGAAGCTTCCCTATAATTTCTGCAGTCTTTAGAGAGAGAGAGAGAAAAAACGTTTACAGATTAAATTAACTATTAATTTTGTACAGAAGGCTCGTTTTAGATCCAGGTTAAAATGTAGGAGAATGTTGATTATTAGAGGTTATTATATTATTGATTGATGTCTAAGATGTTCTTATCCAGGCAACATCCCATGCCATTTTACATAGTACCCACTGAATAATCTCTGTATCCAATAAAGCAATTCAGGATTAGGTGCTTTTGCTCATGCCAAACCAACAGTAAAAGAATGGGATCTGAACCAGCGCACCTCTGGTTTCATGCTCATATGTGTGTTCACCATATTGCAAGACCAGTGTGTAGAAACCCACAAGACTTGGGTCACCTGATTTATTATGGTACCTATTCTCCATAGTCTGCTACAGCAGTCAAATGAAGCACTGCACTAGTTACATACACAATAGGTGCAGTGTACACATAGTTGTTTTGACATATATTAAACATTGTTAATAAATAATAAATTCAAAAAACTTTTCAGTAAGGTGAAAAGAAATGTATCTACTGATCAAGTTCCAAGATCCAACTTTCAAGATCCAAACATGGGCAGTTGCAGTACCACCCATTTTTAGTGAATACACTTCTTAGGTTGTTGGCTACCCTTTGCAAAAATGTTTGTACACATATGCTGGCAAAATTGAGACCTTCAGTAAACAGCTATTTTGTTGAATTATTCTGCCAAAAAAGAGACACAAAATACTAAACTGGCACTTCTGCCATTAAAACACTCAAGTACCTACTTCTGTTGATGCTAATGGCTCATTTGTTCATACATTTTTCCTGAGCTCTACAACATCAAAAGTTAAAAGAAGAGAAAATGTTTTAATACTTTGCTATTTACTTACAGTAATTATATGAGGTGAGACAGAAATAATACAACTTTAAAAAAGCATAACAATAATGGCTAAGCAGGCCATCACAAAATTGCCTCAGCTGTGTACATGGACTAACCAGCACATTACTGACTGTCTTGAAACCTGACATAGGACAAGACTGCCACCACTTCCTGAGTCATTCTTGATAGCCACAGAATGACATTCTTGGGAGTTATTTTTACCCCATTCTAAATATGTGTTTGATTTGTATGGGCATTGCAGGGGCATTTTGGCAGGAGCGAGGGCCAGCCCATTACAGACTGAAGGGCCAAGCATTTGTTGTCTATGGTCTGCCTGATAATCACCTGCTCTGCCTGTCAATCATTGTATTTGGCTTCCTCTGTCTGTCCCCCGCACCCACCCCATGTGTCTGATGTTCGGTCACTCCACTCAGGCATCTCACAGTCTCATCCATTCACTACGTCAAAAAAATAATGAGGCATGCGGGTTGAAACGTGTAGGTGAAATACCATGATTTATATTTTGATTTGATAAATGTTTTACTTGTGTACTTCTCTGTTAGCAACCAATAGCCATGCTAGCTCATGCACACCCCCAGCCCCTGTCTCACCATTTGCTGGTGAAGTGCAGAAGTTGTTTTTTTGTTTTTTTGCTTGCAAAACCCACAGACGTAAAAGCTTGTGAGAATATTTCTCAAAGATAATCTTGACGTACAGAGAAAATTAAAAGCTGGAGTGACTGGGTAATAACATAGGTATGACATTCAGACAAATCTTTCAAAATAAAGACTGTGTGGTTTGTATGTTGAAACAGTGAGGCTATTTTCTGCCAGGAAAATCAGTAACAGCCTTCTGAGCAAAGCATGAACAATCCAAAACTGAGGCTAGCTGGGAGCTGCAGTGAAGTTCTATCCAATGTTTAGCTCTAACTGGATTATCATGGAGAATGTCAAAACAGTTTAAAAAAACTGCTAGCTCTCAAAAAGCAGTGCCACATGGCAATAAACTAAATTGCCTGATGGACAGCATTCAATGGTCCAATTTTCAAACTTGTTATACACTGGCCAACAGAAAGCCTGCAAATCTGTAAGCGCACAAGGGATAACATTTTGAATCAACCATTTGTATTTCTGCAAATTCCTGCAGATGGCATATGTAAATCGATATCTTATTCCTACATTAAATACCATTTGATTTTATTTACTTATAAATAAAAAAACAGATGCAAGAATGTATGTGTCCAGCAAGTTTTTCTGTCCATGGACAAATAACAATGGTCCATCCTCTACCGTCTCGAGCGATATGGTTGGGCCTGTCCAGGCGATGCAGATGTCTGTGTTGTGAGGGACAGGACTTCCCCAGGAGCACATTCTGAAATGAGGCTGCTCAGCTGGCAAGATGACAGATACCTCCCATTATACTGGTCCAACTTGTTATCATAATTTTCCCCCAACTCGTCTGCTTCCCACTGTCAATACACTTCCGTCACCCCTCAATCAGAGCTCAGCACTGATGCAATTACTTCTCTCTCTTTCTCCTTTTCTCCCTATACTTTTTCTCTTTCTCCATGTTGTTTATGTTGTCTCCATACTACGAATTGATAAACCTCATGAGTTGTGAATATTCCTGAGGAGTGAATATTTCTGTACGGCCACAAGGTATTGTTTTCATTTGAAGTGTGCCTGAATCCTGAATATTTGGTAATTAATACAGTCTTTGAATAGTGACTATGGCTCAGTGTACTCCACAGTTATAGCCCCAAGGTAGGCCTTCTTTGTTTACACAGCTGAAGGTTCTTGGTTTCGAGACAAAAAGATCATCACACATATGTCAGGCGGTCAACGGGAGCATTATTTTAAAATAAACTTTCAAAATAAAAGTTCAATAGAGGTAAATGAAAAGAACAATGGAAGCAATGAGGAAAAATTATATATCAAACAATACTTTGTTATGATAAATAATTTATTTTTTCATCTTAAAAAAAGCAAATAGTTTACCCCGGAGACCTCAGAGTGTTTATCTGCTTTTTACAGAATTTATTTGTGATGTTCTAAATGTATCATTTTAATTTAAAATTCTCACAAAATTTAAAAAAAAACATTCTACTGCAGTAATAGAAAAAAGTGTTTTTTCAGAGAATGCAATTATATGCAATATTGCAATATTAAACGACATGATGCTAGGTTATCTGTCTATATTTTCAAGTGACTGGATAAACATATTAAATACTGTAAGAACATAAATGAAGAATTTGATAGCAAATAATGTACTGTAACATATTGTTACAACAATAAATAGGCCATTAAAACATTATTTATTTATCATAATTGTTTAGTATGAGGATTTTTAATAATAGGAGAATATGGATTAACATTCAAATTCAAATTAAAATAAATCAGCATACAGCACTGTTTAAATTAGCATGATAAAATGCAAGATTAAAACATTAATTATGTCTGCACATCTGTAGATAGAAGTACTTAGTCAGAAAGATTAATTAAATCATCGACTCATTGGATGATAAATGGAATAATCATGTACATCTTTACCTTTGAGTATATTTGTAAGCCTACTTTTTAAAACAGATTCATATCTTAAGATTTTCTAATGCTAGGTTTGCTGAATTGCTTTCCTCAACAATTGTGAGAGTCTTTCATTGGCTCCATCATGGTGTGCTTGGACCAATCAGACTCTAGCATGTCTATTAGCATAAAGAAATAAGGAGCAAGCCTGTATGATATTGAAAAGCTGTCTTTCAAGTGGTCATCATCAGCAGATTAGTTACAGAGCTGCTGCTGCTTGCCAGCTATCCCTGTTGATGTCGAAAGGTTTCAGCCTCTCACAGTGAAGTGTCAGGTTTATTAGTGAAATTTTAACACCATACTGTCACCTTAAAAGCCTTGCATTGGCAGGGAGGCACAGGTAAGGACAAACGGGAGGGCTGGCAGAACAATTTCATGTGAGGATTAGCCTACGTGTTTATGTGTCGTTTCCTGATTTAGTGTATGTTGGTATTTGTTTGAAAGTTTGACACTGCTTGAGGGCTATATCTAGGTTATGTGGTGGGTGATATTTTTTGATTTGACGACTGTCTCAAATGAATTTTCTTTATTTATTTTTTGTCAATGTTATGCTTTATTGAAGATGCTTTATTTAGCCTTGTAGTCTTGTTGGCATCTTTGGGAGAATATATGATTCACATCTTAAAATTCTAGACTTTTACCATGTTCATTTTTACTATTTTGAAAAATTTCTCCCACTTTTTTGTCTCTCTCCAACACATGCACGCACACACACACATGCACGCACATACACGCACATACACGCACGCACGCACGCACGCACGCACACACACACACTCACATTCTTTAATTAACAACACCCTCATGAAATAGTTTAAGATCCAGGCACCTGTAAAATATTCCTTACAGAGCGCTGTGTGCTTGATTTTATAGAAAAGGCTATTTCCTGTCAGGCACTGATGTTTGGTGTTCTGGGGTGTCACAACCAAACCCCAGCTGAAACAACTTAAATCACCATTTTATTGAACCCCTCAGCAGCTAGAGGGGTTCTTCCCTTCACAGTGAGTGTTGAGCCACAGTGGTCCATGACCTGATATTTATTAATTTATTCATAAATCACAGATGTCCTCATATTTCATGACAGTGATAAACTATTAAATAGTTGTCCGAGGGACTTCAGCTGCGGTAAAATATATAACAAAGTGTAACTGAGGCCTTGTTAAATTCACAGAAGTTACATCACAGCTCAGCATTCGGGGGCTGGGGTGTAATCGCGTGTCTCATGATTTGGACATGAAGTTGGATTGTGAAATGCAGAGGGGGCGGGGTTAGGGAGGTTAGGGGGCTGGGAGGGAGTGAGGCTGCTATTCCCAGTCGAAAGTGAAGAGGTTCAAAGATCGAAACGTGAAGTCATTGACACATCTTTTCCCATTCTGTGTCTGCTGATGTGTTCACATTTTTATTGGGCTCAAAGTTGGAAGCTCATGTTACTCAATAGCAGATGTGGTATTAATGACCTTTTCAACAGTATGTTCAAAAAACTGGTGATGAGGGCTACAAAAGTGCAAGGGAGATTTAAAGGGAAATATTGAAGCTGGCCAAGGCCACCTCTTTTATATAATATAATGTCTTCTTGATGGCGGAGTGGATAGCCTCCTGGAGGCTGCCAACAAGTCATT
This sequence comes from Albula goreensis, assembly GCA_022829145.1. Taxonomy (NCBI): domain Eukaryota; kingdom Metazoa; phylum Chordata; class Actinopteri; order Albuliformes; family Albulidae; genus Albula; species Albula goreensis. The sequence continues at coordinate 27,696,254 of CM040744.1, read as the reverse complement.
GGAGACCTTGATCAAGCCTCTTCTTGGTCCCTCACATTAAATCCACACAGTCTGTTGAGAGTGAAATATGACCACCCCAATCTTTCACTGTAGCCTTGAGACACAGAGAAAGCCTCTAAACATCTGCCTGAGGAATGTCTGTTAAAATGAGGGCAATTTCCTGACAGACCTCATGCCCATCGCCATGTGGGTCACCCAGTGCAACAGCATGCATGCCTTGAGTGAGAAAAGTGACTTGACAAAAAGTGAACCTAAGACAAATACAAAAAAATATATATGTATGATAGTGGATTTTGAGATGGTGGGTAAACCCCTAGCAAAGACATGGTAGAGGTAAAGGTGCAGACCATAGTGATTATATTTGGTTGGAGGCAGGGAGGTTTTCAATTCACTAATGACACTGCAATCTGCTCCTCCTTGGGTTGGGATGTTCATTATGAATTTTTACCAGCTTGTGCAAGTCTCACCATTTTCCCCTGAAGTGCCTCTGTCTTTCACTGGCCAGTGAGAATCTGTCTCATGTGTTCCAGAATGGTTGCCCCTGCAAGTCAGCAAGAGGTCAGGTCTCCATACTGCCAGGCCAACCTGTGACTGCATGCAGGGGGCGTGTTATTAAGACTCATGCGGCAAGACCTTCAACCTTTCTCTAATGGAGAAGAGAGCTGATTGGCTTAAAGATTCCATGGGAGCTCTGAAAGCCAGATCTGGAGCTCCAGAAAATTATGTCAATAATATTATTGTGATGGTTTAATTTGGAAATGGCAATCACACTCTGTAGTACTCCCTCCTTTGAGTGATACCTGCTTCTTTTGTCTGGATAGATCATGCATTAAATTCTCTATATTAGCAGTGGGGACCTTACATAATGGAATTCCAAACATGTTTAACAGTGCAAAAATACATGGGGTGCTCCCATTGGACCACAAACATATGCAGAATGTGTTGGTAAAGGAATGGGCAACCCCATGGAGGGGTTATGTAAAAGTATAAATCCTGCTTCCAGGAGGCCTTTTCTTTGTGCAGGCATGCATGAGTTTAGAGTTGTGGAGTAATCTCAGAGTCAGTTGTGCAGAACTGACTATGACACCGGTCATTGTATAAAAAGGATGTGATTTTTTTTATTTCCTCTTTGATGTGCATGAATGCTGTGTATATTTGTATTTGAATGGCTTTACAACTTCAACAAAATGTGACCAGTAACATGCCCTCAGTAAATGATTATTATTTTAGTTCTTTTCCTCATCTATATTTTTTTCTACTGAAGAGCATTAAATTAATATGAGAGTCACAATACGAGGTCACAGCTCTGAGGCTGGGAAAATAACATCAAATGAAATTGTGACAGAGTACCTCTGTATCTCTTTGTGACAAAAAACATGTGGAGTGATTTTCCCACTCAGGCACAACAAAAGAAAAGTTAATCCAAAAATAAATAAATCCCCCAATCCCGAGTTCATTACGTTGCACCAGATCTCCAGGGGTTATGTCTGTATGCCTGGTCTTTTCACCAGAAACGTTTTTATTCTCTAGTTTTGCGGGTGGGGGGCGGCGGTAGGGGTGAGGGTGGGTGGGTGGTGTGGGGGGGTTATTTTATTAGAGTAATTTATCACCTTCATAACATTGGCCCTCCAGAAAGGCTGAGTGCTTTTGAGCACAAAAAAAATGTTTTAAAAATTAAAAATGCAGGGATGCCTGCGCAGTCAGTCCCGTGGGGAGTCGTTTGTGCGACTACTGTAACTGCGCTGAGCTGCAGCGGCGCAATAAAAAACACGGCTTTTAAGGTTTCATTGTGCGTTTCCTGCTCTAAATTTTGTCAGCTATAAATTGAGTATAAACACAGCCCATGTATAAGGCGCCCATAAATGCTTCCATAATTCATACCTTTGGGGCACCTCGGGTAGATTAAATCGTTTCTGTGATGCACGTTATCACATGAATAATACCTCAGCACTGTATGCAGAGGATCTGCTCACTGCAGCCAGCTCTTGAAATTACCAGACAATAAAGGCGAGGCTGAGGGTGTTTCAGAGGATCAATCTGTCATGTATATTCCTATGGCGAAAAAAAGGTTGAGGCAGAATTGTTGTTTGGGACATCTACAGTGTGAAATGTGCTCCTCCACTGTGATCTTCTCTTGGGTTCCGGCAAAATGTAATCCAGTAAGGCCAAAGCGAAAATCTTTGCACTAGGTCTCCTGGCAGTCATCCAAAAAAAAGCAGCAACAACAAAACATCTTGTGTCCATTTGACCCACTAGATCATACCTGCCAACTGTGCTGACTTTTGAGCTTCATGAGGACAAAAAACATCTGCACCTGATTATTCCCCTCATTTTCCACTGTGGTGGTGCTCTGCTTTCATTAAGGGTCCTTTCACACAGCCAGAGGTGGCAGAATGTCTGAAATGTGACAAAACCTCAGACTTAGGGAAGACAAACAAGAGCATTACACAGGTTTCTGAATCTGAGGTGCATCAGCCAAAATAAAGGAGAGCCAGAAAAGACATAATACGCTCCTGAAAAGAGAATCCAAGAGCTGGATGCCAGACTTCTGATCAAAGCACCTTTTGAAGTTGGCACAGGAAGTCGAGTGTGTGTGTGTGTGTGTGTGTGCGTGCATGCATGTGTGTGCATGCACACGTGTGTGTGTGTGTGTCTGCACATGTGTGTTTATGCATAAATCTGTGTGGGAACACACACATAAATATATGTGTGCTTGTGTGTGTGTACCTATGCTCTTATGTGCATGTATATGCTTGAATTTCATGTATTTATAAAAGATTATCATTGATAAGTCGATTGCTATGCTTTTGTGAGCTCTAAAATACTAAAGCACCAAACATAAAGCAACACGGCACAGACTTTTTGTATTCTACAGTATGTAGTACTATCATCAGATTTAATAATGTCCAGTATGGGTACAACAGTTTCCTTGAGAACATGATATGAGAGAGGACAGGTATATACATTGTTTGAAATATGCTTTCTTGCAACTGAAAACTCCCAACTAAAACTTCTTAAATACATCATGTGTCTACAGCATGCACTTACCCTCAGAAAAATTAAAAATACATTTGTGAGTAATCCATAAATGTGTATATTCTGAAAAAAGAGTTCTTCATACAGTTTTGGATTTCACATTCCCAGAGAGATTGCCTCCTGCAGCACTTCTTAGAGTGGGCGCTCCTGACTGAGTCAAGTGAGTTCGATGAGGTGCCACTAGAGCTGGACTTCAACAGGCATGGGAACAGAGCGAAGAGGGGCCTTTGTGAAGCCAAGAGAGGGAATCCAAGGGAAGGGAATTGTTCCTGCTCTCTCTTCCGGTGTGTGGCCAAGAGCTTGACCCTCTATTGCGAGTCTTTTGGGACAATGCCGCGGATCCCCTCCCACGCTGACAAAGGGGCGGCTCCCTGAGGGCCCGCAGGGGAGCAGAGGAGTGGAAAACCCCAAGGAAAAACATCTCCACTTGCACCAGGAAGGCTCAAGTCTGACACTGGAAAAATCAAGTTATCAAATTGCCCATGCTGGTTATGGATAATGATTCATGCCTCTAATCCTGAAATATGAAAACTTTCAATCATTTGAAAATTAACACTTGGCTGCAGAATTATCAATAGACATTGATCACACTGGACAATAATGTGCAAATAAGACAATGATTTGGAATGCATATTCACAGGCTGGTGTTTTTTATCCATGGTCTTTCAGATAATCATTAGCAGAATCTTTTTGGAGATCCTCCCATAATCTTAAATGAACTTCCAATTCACCCTTAAAATCCTGACTTTGCTCAAACAGGAAAGACAATCAACTTATGCTGTGCATGTTAGGGTTGCTGTGTGTGCTCTTGTGTAATGGTAAAGTCAGGCTGGTTTTTATAATACTGGGTATGTGTAATACAATCAAAAGTGAAGTGGAATAACAAAGTGAAAACTGCTGGATTGGAGTTACACTCACAAACCTTGCCATAAGGGTTGGGGGACGAAATGCCATCTTCATTGTAATACAGTCCTCCAGCTATGTAGTTCAGCCTTAATTTACAATAACTAATTTAAGCCAGTGTTACTTTTTTGTTACTTACACAGCATTTTTGTCTTATTTCATGCTGAAATAAACTAAAAGCATTCTGTAAGTGTGCTGCCTTATGTACAGAATACATTTTCCTTAAATTAATTATTGAACGTTAAGGCCAAACTTGTTTTCTGGAGGACTGAATTACAACCCCTTTGTCTCAAAACCCAAACACAGACAGGCCAAGCTAGTTAGAATGTACTTGTGCTCTCATAGGTTTGGCAGGAATTTTGGCCTTTGTGCTCTATGGTCAGAGCTGGTTGCCCTGGGTGAAATTGTCTGCTTAGCAGATAAACAATTCATTATTTCCGGTGGCTGTCTATGGTGATGAAGGACTTTCTCTCCATGGCCTGATCACTGCCTACCTGCTCTTTAATTATAAAGGAGCCACACTCCTGCCGTTTGTGCTGACGCCTCAACACCAAATTCCACATCCGCACTTCCCAAACAATGCTACGCTACATTTACTGGGCCTGAATAATTATCAGAGGGTAACTGAAGTTATTCTTTATCTCCACTCAGAGTGAAAAAATGGTAAACCCTCTCGCACAGGGGCTTCTGAATGGCATTGTAAGTAGCTGATGATAATAATGTTGCTGTCGGCATTCATTTTTTTCTTTGCCACTTGAAACATCGAAATCCGGCATGACACCAGAATAAATGGGGTTCCTTTTTTAATAATATGAAGGACACCCCCCTGCCGAGCGGGGCAATCAGTTTAACAATTGATGATTAGAGAAGGAGACCCCTCTGCTGTCTATTGAGAAGGTGTAGGGCAGGGTTTGTGTGTTTGCCATGTCTCTGAGCACTGCACGGTCAATAGACTTGCTGTCTTGTTCCTTCTTTCTTTTTTTTCACCCCATCAAAAAAAATTAAATAAAAGGAACTGCCAAGTAGAAGTCAAACCTGTTTACTTCAGAGGGGTGTATGGCAGAGAAGCCCCCAAACCCCTCCCCAGCAAGATGATAAAAAAGGCATGCAAAGCAACATGCTATCTGTCCCTTGAATTCCTGTAAGGCAAATGGTGAAAAGATGAGGTTGCCCCAGTGAATTAAATTCTTTTTTTCCTTTTTCAACTCCCTTCCCTTTCAGTTCATTTCTTACATGAGGAGCACTGAGGACACACTGAAGAGCATCTCAATTAATAAACATGGGCATCATTGTTCATTCATTGGGGGTTAAGGGGGCAGCAGAGAGGGTGTATTGTTTGTTTGTGGCAGCCTCATTTACAGCGAAACCCAAAGAGTAGGCCCATTGGAGTGGGGAGCAGAGAACAATGGCTTTTCTGATTCACCAGTGCCGGCCTAAGAAATATTTGCTACTCAGCAAAGCGGAGGCTCTTTTCAGTGTGTCTTTGCTCGCTGGTGAGTGACAGCTGAATCGTAGCAAAAAACTTTTCCCAAGTACAGGATCTGGGCTGAGCTTGTGAGAGGCCTGTTGTATTCAGGGTCCCGGAACAGCTGCAGTGCTGGGAGGTCCCGCCATTGTCTGCCTCACATAATAGCAAGAGGAGCCCCGGTTGTTTCTTTACATTCTGCAGTAGGGGACACTGTGAATAAAGATGTCATTGATGCACAAAAGGGGAGTGGATGTGACGCATCTTACAAGTCAGAGACAAAGACACACGCACTCCCGTGTGCACAGTGTGCAAGTATACACGCACATTCATTCATGCATGCATGTACACTCTCATGGACCAAAAAAAAAGAGATAATTATTAAGAGTTTTGGAAATCACAGGACCTATCCTATGTTGTTGTTTGTCTGATACAACCTCATTTTCTGGGTCCTAAAACCAACAAAAGTAATAATAACAAAAACCAGGATATCAGTATGTGGTCCAGTCTTGGGGATTATGTCACTGATTCACTGATTATAAACTTAAATGATTTATAAAAAACAGTATCTGTCCATATCTGGCTAAACTTTTGCAGCCTTCAAAGCTGCATTGCAATACTGTTGGTGTGTAATAGTGAAAGATGTTTTATATAAGCATTTTAAGGTATAAAAAGCATTTCTCTTGACATATAAATATGTTTGTCCAAATGTGTCCAGATGGCACTGATAAAGGTCTAAGGATGGTGCTATTTGCTATCACCTTCTGAGTGCTGTGATCTTTTCTGTTTTTGGCATCATGCTGATTTCATAATTGCCAGTATAATGTTATATCAAATTTTACCTGCTGGCCCATTCCACTTAAGTGGAAGACCCACTCTTTCGTAACTAAAATATGAAAGCAGTACTATTGTAAAACAGACAATACTTTATATATTGAAAGGCCATTTAATATTTTATTTAGTTCCCTGACCTATTAAGGAGCTTGGGAAAATGGGTCTTAATTGTTATGTGCCCAAAGGTAAAAAAAAATCTACAGAATCTGACCTGGACTGGACATGTTAATACTATCCTTTTTTGAATATATAATCCATTATTATATACAGAGGTGTTAACCACTTTTTAAAAACTTACATACAGCTACATGCATTTCATCACCTGTTTATGTCTCTTGTCCTTGTGATATTATCATTGTAACTATGTCCTTATGTCAGGTTCCTCTTGAAAAACAAAAAAGCTTTCAATTTCACTGGAAATTCCCTGGTTAAATAAAGAGAAAAATAATGATGGAAATGTTTTTGTCTGATTTTTTTTTAATTCAAGGGCATTTCCCACCTTGAAACCCTGGCCTCTGTTCCTCCTCTTTTAAGGAAATAAAAAGGGTCATTACAGACTAATTCAAATTTAGAAAAAACGAACTTCGCGTTTGGAGATGATTTTGAGAGAGGCACACCTCTAAATGCGTAACAAATAGAAACACAATCGTACTACGCCTTTTTTGTTCACTTATACACTTTTGTGTGTTCATCATTATCCCCGCCTCACAGTTACTCAGGTGATGCATTCCATGCTCTCCGTGCGGCCTGCTTCCTGACCTGATTGCACACACAATGGATCAGCATTCGGCTAATGGCGAAAGGCTTTGCCTGTGGCCTTTAGAACGCGTGTGGAATAAAGTTCAGGTGTCAGTAGTTCAACTGATTTATAATGGTGAACACGCGATGATAAAGTGCTGATGTCACGGGATTCTTCAACGCTCATTTGGGGAATCAACTAGCTGGTAGCCAGCAAATAAGACGAATGGCCTCGTCCGTTGTTGTAACCTTTCTTGTATTTATGTTTCTTGCAGTCATCTGCCATGGTAAACAAATTTCTTGCACTGGACAGTTTGCTGGTCTTTATTTATGGTCTTGCTCCTTAATGAAATGTGTTGTTTGTGTGTGTATATGTATGTATGTGTGTGTGTATGTGTGTGTGTGTGTATGTATGTGTGTGTGTATGTGTGTGTGTGTGTATGTATGTGTGTGTGTGTGTGTGTGTGTGTGTGTGTGTGTGTGTGTGTGTGTGTGTGTGTGTGTTTTGTGTGTGTGTGTGTGTGTGTGTTTGTGTGTGTGTGTGTGTGTGTGTGTGTGTGTATATGTATGTATGTGTGTGTGTATGTGTGTGTGTGTGTGTTGTGTGTGTGTGTGTGTGTGTGTGTGTGTGTGTGTGTGTGTGTGTGTGTGTGTGTGTGTGTGTGTTGTTTGTGTGTGTATATGTATGTATGTGTGTGTGTGTGTGTGTGTGTGTTTGTGTGTGTGTGTGTGTGTGTGTTTGTGTGTGTGTGTGTGTGTGTGTGTTTGTGTGTGTATATGTATGTATGTGTGTGTGTATGTGTGTGTGTGTGTTTGTGTGTGTGTGTGTGTGTGTTTGTGTGTGTATATGTATGTATGTGTGTGTGTATGTGTGTGTGTGTGTGTGTGTTTGTGTGTGTATATGTATGTATGTGTGTGTGTGTATGTGTGTGTGTGTGTGTTTGTGTGTGTATATGTATGTATGTGTGTGTGTGTGTGTGTGTGTGTGTGTGTTTGTGTGTGTGTATGTGTGTGTGTGTGTGTGTTTGTGTGTGTGTGTGTGTGTGTGTATATGTATGTATGTGTGTGTGTGTATGTGTGTGTGTGTGTGTGTTTGTGTGTGTGTGTGTGTGTGTGTGTGTGTGTGTGTGTGTGTGTGTTTGTGTGTGTGTGTGTGTGTGTTTGTGTGTGTATATGTATGTATGTGTGTGTGTGTGTGTGTGTGTGTGTGTGTGTGTGTGTGTGTGTGTGTGTGTGTGTGTTTTAGGATGAGAGCGAAAGAAACATATATAAATAGAGATTGTGTAAGAGAGAGATTGTGAAAGAAAATTTGTGTGGGTTTGTGTCTGTACCTCATGTGTAAGCATGTGTATACAAATCTGAATATTGTCTGTGTGTGTAGATGTGTGTGTTTGTGTGCGCATCCTGAAGTGATATGGGCTTTGGCTTGAATGCTTTTTCCAGAAAACAATAAAATAATTGATCGGACAAGAAGTTGGTAGACCCCATTTGACACGGCGAGAGCAGGGGGAGTAGAGAAGTCTATTGGCTGGAGTGAAGCGCAGAGGAATCGAAGATCCTGGGGGTCCTGGGAGAGGCTTGCGCATCGCTGACTGCCTGCCCCTCCTCAGGTAGTACGTTTGATCTACCTCTGTACCCCCATTCCACCCCCTATCCCTCACCCCCCACAGAGCAGTACTGGGAAAATTCACCAGACTGGAAAAACAAGGCAGCTAGCAGAGTTCAGTCACACATTAGGATAACAATGAACCTGTTTCTTATTATAATACAGGTATTCTTTACAAGACATCAGTGCTATATAAATGAGCAATTTATCCATTTTTAAATATATTGTGATGTACATTAACATACCCTCTCACCTTTTTCTTTAACCATGAAAGCTTTTATTCATGTGTAAATGCTGTATATTACGTAGATTATGCATATATACCAACATCAATGTCTCAATCTCCTCTCCCACTAATACAGGATTGTCCTCATGATGGAAAAGAATGTATATGTATTTGAGTGTGTGTGTATGTGTGTGTGCGTGTGTGCCTGTGTGTGTGTGTGTGTGTGCATGTGTGCCTGTGTGTGTGTGTGTGTGCATGCATGCCTGCTGGCGAAGCACTCTCTCTCTGCTCAGCCTGGCAGGAGAGATGACGGCCCGGCGCCTGCCGCGATTGTTCATTTATTCCTGTTGTGTGTACCCTACAAAGGATCCATCACGGCGCGTTTCAGGAAACGTTTTCACATCGCAAGGCATATCAAAATGCCACCGACACCGATCCATAGCCCAAAGATGTCATTTGTGGATAAACACGGTGTCATTTTCATTCCCTCTCCAGGCGTCCGCCGACAGCCTCTGTCAGCATCAATGGGGAGAAATGCCACCTCCCTCCTGACAGCTGCCGGTGGAGCTGGCATCGCCGCTTTGGCGCTGAGAGGAAGAGGAGACCCGCCAGTCATCTCCCCGCTCCTGAAAGCCCTGCTCCCCGCCACTGTGGGTGCCTCTGCATCCCAGCCTTGACTCGGCTCAGCTCAGCTCTGCTTGGATCGGCTTATTCTGCCCCACCATGTTCTGTCATGTCAATGGCATGTCCATTATAAAGCCCAGGCAAAAAAAAAAAAAAGCTCACTGTGGAGGTTCTGCATTATTGGGGACAAAATGGGTTGAACTATTAAAATGCACCAGGCTGCAGTTTGAATTAACAAGTATAACAAGATGGCTTAGTCTGGGAGTATCGTGTGCATGCATGTGGCTTTGCGCATTTGTGTGCGTGTGTGTCTGTGTCACAGTTACAGGGAAACGATGCCAATAAAAAATGCACTCAATTCAAAGAAGTAACAAGTGAAACTGTAGAGGCTGTAGAGGCTCACTGCTGCCCACTGTGGCACTGGAATGGGCTGAAGTGATGCTCCGTGAAAGTATCTGGTGGTGGGGCCTTCAGACCAGCGGACTGCACTGTTGTTTAATCACTACTCCTCCACGTCATTCACCTCTGGCACCAGCAGAGGTCATATAAACTCAAGCAAGTGCAGGCTCCATAGCAGAGGCTATGGCCCTTGAAGAGGAGGTGGTGCTCTAGTTAAAAATAGAGCATTTCCAGTGGCAGAGCAGATGAATGGCAAATGAAAGTAAAGCTTCGCTGCTCATTACATTTTTAACTCGCCTTCGTCATTGCTGTTGACTAATACAGACAGAGCTCTGCTGTAAAGACATTTATGGCTCATTTGTTACAGCTATCAAAATAAAAGCTTCAAAAAAACAAGCCAAATCAGCAAATTGTGATATCAAACACTCAGTGTGCTGTCTTCTCAAATCAATTGTGAATTTGAATAATTCAATATTGAATAATTTAATATTGTTTTTTTGTATTTTATATTCATTATGTCTTTTTACTCTAATAATTGAACAAAGGTATGCAAAGATCTGTCTTCATTAAAAACACTACTTAGCTTACAGATAAATTTACAGCCTCATATTTCACAAAGGAGGCAGATACCCTCACAACGACTGAATATCTGTATTATAAAAGAGAGCCAATAGAACAAGGATCTAAAGGTTTCACATATACAGTATATCTCTTAGAAGGGGAATCACCAGCAAACATCACAACAGATTATAAACAAAGACATCAATGACGACAGTTTTGCAGGGATTCCTGCCCCTGGCATTGCTGTCTGTTGCATTTGGGCATAGCAGAGTGCCCAGAGCTGGGCTGTATTTGTTCAATGAAAGTATCCTTTGATGTGAATCTTTGGTCTGGACACAGGGCCTTGACTTGAGAGCAGAGTCCCAGTGTAGTTCATTCAGCATAGTTCATTCAGACTCCATCTGCTGGCCAGTCCACCTCGAGAAGCTGCCAATCTGACATGTGATGTCACTTTTCAAACCTTTTACATAAAAACCAGGAACCCCAAGAGAGAGAGGGAGAGGGACTGAGAGAGACAGAGAGTGTACAGGGAAAAGACAACCAAGGTCTTATACAGTTACTGTGCATCAGCTGTCTGTGAAAATATGACTCTCATTTTCAGATACATTTCAGAAAGAGAATTTTTAAAAGAAATGATTATTTAAAAATCAAGTAGACAATTTAATGACACTAGATTAATACATTTTAGGAAATATATATCTGTCCTCATACATAAATTCTTTATTTTACTGTAATACACATATTATTCATAATGTAATTGTAGTTCTACATGAAACCTGCTTTTACATTTCTATTTAACAATTGATGACATTATATACTGTACCCCAACCATCAGAAACAAAACTTTGAAATAATGATTGTATCACTCTTTCCTATAAAAAATGAAAATCCTTTTTGAGTAATAATTGTAATCTGCCATTTGGTGGTTAAAATTGTTTTGAATTTGAAATACCTCAACTCCATTTTCTAATAGGTGACCCTGTTATATGTTTCACAATGGAGAACAGCTTGTCACAACACAGGACATTTCTTTAAAACGTTTTACTTCAAACAGGCTCTTAAAAGGAACTTACTTTATGTAAAACAAGTCCCTTGAGTGTACCTGTCTTTTATGAAATAGTTACATTTGTCAGGATATAAAATCAATGTTTTGCACCAAACCAAAGACATACAAAATGACATCCTCATAGAAGTGGCTCAGATGTTGAAACTAACTTAATGCAATGTGTTTCCAAAGGATTGGTGAAGCAATTGTCCAATATGAGGCATGGTTGTCTGCTAATCCTTTTAAGATTACTGTTACATCATCTGATGTTCAATGTAGAGAAATACGTTTTTTCTGTACTTTCTTACACATTAAAAAAGAGAATAATAATTAGAGTGAGAAATACAAATTGTATTGTTTTAGGATCTTCGTTTAATTATTCGTTTATCAAAGCTTTTCTGAAATCTTTTCTCCAAAAACATAATTTTTTATTTTGAACAAAGTACAGGGGTTCTTTAAATGAGGTTACTGCAACATTTTCAAAGTGGGCAAAATTAAACCAAAGCATACACAGGTAACATTTATTAAAGTTAATGCTTAAGGTAAATTCTTAACAAAGGTATGATACATTTCATGGCTTCGTCCCTAATTCAGCACTGTAACAAAAGAATGTGTATCTACATTTGGACATATTCAGTTTGAATTACTGAAACCCTTAAGTAACGGGTCTGCCGGCGTTTTTCCTACTGGAAGGTCCGCTCCACTAATTGGGCTTAATTGTTACTAATGCAGTGGACCCCTCTCCTGGAGGTCAGTCCAGTTTGCCTGGACAGATGAGCCCGTCATTGATGTGACAGCATTGAATTGAGAACCTTTGGCTCTGCGTCAAAGGCCAATTTATCGTTCTAATTTCATCTCGTGTCCCCAGTCATCAAATAAACGTGATTGCAGAGACCCATTTTCCGATTAACTGGGTCCTCTCGCGTTGATTAGCTGCTGGCTTGCGGATGGAGAGCTACTCGGGTCGGAGAGAAGGGTCTTAATCTGTTGTAAACGGTCAGATAATGATAATCCGTGCGCATCTCATTTTCATAATATATTACACTCAAGACCACTCGTACTGAATTGGACTAGTGTTGGTAATTACTGCAGCCGTGGCCTGTGCACGTGGGGCCGTAGTGACGACCGCTGAACCTCTTCACATTCCTGTGTGCATGTCGGAGGTCTATTGCCAGCTCGTTCCAATAAGGAACAAATTACAAAGTACCATAGCACCAAATTGAAACACTTAATTGTTTTAAGAAAAGCAAATTTTAAAATTTAGAATTAATTGATTCCATGAATTAATTGATTCCTGAATTAGCTTTATCTCAGAAGTGAGACCTTTGTGATGAACAAAACAATTAAAAGAATAGAGAAAAAGCAATTATTGCTAATGTTTGTCCAGTCAGCAATATAAAGAATAATGGAATTATGTGTGGAAATTCACAATTTTGATCTTGTTATTAACAAAATTATCAGTACATAATTTGATTATGGTCATGTAATGGTTAGCAATGGATGATCAGAACCATTGGTAATATGTTTATGCTCAGGATGTTTACCAGTTAGTGATATATGTGAAATAAAAGATGACGAAACTTTGAATTATTGATCAAATATAACATTGAAAATTCAGCCTGTGCCTTCTCAGTTGTGCTTCTCTCCAGAACACATCAAGGCTCTACAGATCTGATTTTTGAGGTTTTGTTGTTTTTTTTCTTTTGTTCTAATTTCCTTCTAATAATATCTTTCCTTCTATATCCAGAAAATTCCATCAGCGACAGCCTATGCCTGAGGTCAGTATAATGGCTTTTTGGTGCGTACATGGCTTGAGTGCAGGGCAGGGGTTTACAAGCGTGCAAAGGAGAAAGTGTGGGAGTCACACTGTAGGTGTGGTGTGTTCACAGATCAAAGTGTCTACCTCGGACCCCATCCCCTGAGGCCCGTGCTGCAAGTAGGAGAAAGAGGGGATTTGATGGTTCCGTAATGATCCTGGCGATAACAGCCTGTGCTCACCCTGTAAAATGCCCCCCCACACCCCCTCCTAAAACCAGGCCTTTTGAGGGGGAGCATTGGGGTGCAACACCATACCCACTCCCCTAATTAAGACAACCTGGAGTATGGAAGCACATCCATTGATACAATAGTAAAAAAGGAAGAAACATTTATTTTGCATAAATTATTTCATATTTCTAATACACATGTGCATCAAAACAAAAATTTGATTTAGCCAGTTGTATGAAGAAAAAAAACAATATTCTTAATATTTAATATGAAGTATTAAATCTAATGTTTGAAAGCAAATGACAAAAAAACTAAGCATTTTGGTAGACTTGCCTTGAAGAAATGAGGTAATAATACTGCATATTAGAGTTTATTGGGCCCACTATTTCTATATAGCCTGTCATGTGTTTTAAAAATTGGACCCTCTCTATTAAAACCTTCATCACACGTCTTTATATGAATGCATAGGCTACATATGGGCTGCACATTTGCCTCTCCGTGTGGCTGGCTTAAACACCCAACAATGGTCCATTAGAGCAGGGCCTGGCAGCCAGTCGGCCTCTAAGTAGGAAGCTGAGTTTTGCCTGGGAGATGGGCTGCGGTCCAGGATCCTCGACTTTCCTCCTGACAAATCATCCAGAAAATGAAGTGAAGCCAATGACCTGATATGCAATTTATTCGAGGGGTCATCCTCCGTTGCTGCGGGGAAGGCAAGACAATTTGTGAGGGCAAAGATGTTGATCGGGGATCATGCTCGCTGTGGGTCATTTTCAAGGGCTCCAAGCTTCATTACCACTGCTTGTCCCGAAGCAAATACAAGACCTCGGGTTTGTTTTTTTGTACTCTCTCTTCCTTTCTTTTTTTCTCTCGTTTTTGTTGCTCTGTTTAGCATTATTCCTGTTTAGTTATTAATTTCCCGTGCCGCCCCCACGTATAACGGCAATCTACCTATGGGATTGGTTTCTTGGGTGAGAAATTGATTTGTGTGCGGTCTGGAGCGTGTTTGTTTGCTGCAGCTCGTTCACGGAATTGATTGAGGCACAGTGGGAGGTGTCCTTTCTGATATCACTCTCACAGGATCCTGATCTCCGTCCCTTGCCCAATCCTTTCTCTGGATTGCCTTCCCCCTGGGGTCTCACATAAAAAACTACAATGGCAGTATTGCTCCACCATGTACCATTTCCCGCTACATTTCATATGTTACATTTCAAAAACTGGGATAGTGGGGTGGAGGGGGAGAACAGGGGTGGAAAGGTCCAGTAAATATAAAACAGATTACCTTTATTTCCCATGTACAAACAATTGCAGTAGCATATTCAACGCAACTAAGAAAAGACCTTGCATTGCTGGAGAAGGTCTCAAGGTCTGAAAAATTAAACAGTTGTATGTGTGCATAAGGTTCCCCAGATCATCCATCTGATTTGCACTGTCCTGATGACTGTACCTTTCCTTCTGCTTATTCTCCAGTCCTTGCTCTGCCCTCACTCACTGAATCCATCCCTTTCTCATTTTCTCATTTTGTTTTAAGAACAAACAGTGCATGCTGCCCCAGTACAGTTTTTATACCAAACTAGATGAATCAGGTATCAGTTTGTCTCCCTGGCACACTGAAGGATTATAGCTGGGCCTCAGCTTGATAGCACCCCTGACTCAGAAACACAACCAGTTTAAACATTATGCTGGCTAACAGCTGGGAATGGTGGCTGATTAGTTCAGTACGCTGATTTGAACAAATCAAGTAATATATATATATAAATATATATTTTATATGTATCTTAACAATAACTTACTTTTATCTTTAAATAACTTTATTTTTCTTTTTCCATGAAACAGCCATAGGCAACCATTAACACATCATTAAGAGTGTTGGTTGTGGAGCTGGTTTGTTAGTTCAAGGCGTCTATTGCCAAGCCTCATTCTTCTTTTTTTCCCTTCTCTTTCGTTGTAATTATTTGCATAGGATAAACCCAAAAAGTTAACATCACACATTAACGTAGAACAGATCTTCAACATGTCTTATTACCACCTCGTAAACCAAAGCGTTTAGACCACATTTCTCCTCTGTGTTGGTTTGAGTTGGGCTCTGAAAGATAAATAAATGCTGTACTTAAAAGCGAATGGGGTGTGATGTTTCTGTAGCTGTTAGAGCAGGATGGAGATGTTTTGGCCAGTTGTTCTTGTTTTGTTCATGAGCAGAACATTGATGAAATAAACTGGCAGAGATGTGTCCGGAAGTGTTTTGAGAACTGTTTGTTACAGCACTGTGGAAATCTATGAGAAAGCAAACAAGTTCTGTGGCCCCTGCTCCTGCAGCAAGGGCCGGTTTGTGGCCCCTCCACATAGTGCCTGCACTCCCACACGATAATAGTGTCCGCTAAATGAAAAGTTGGTCAAGCCCGATGATAACTGTAGTCTCTTTCAGTGCAATCTATTCATGCACAATTATTCACACATGACCTGACCCTGGGCTTTGCAGCCTGATCGAAATTTGCAGTTTCTTTGTGCAGTCAGTTCAAAACAAAGCTAAAAGCAACTTCTTTTTTTGAAATTAGGAATGTCACCAGGGTGCAGTAAACAATAGGATTTCTTCCTTATTGGACTGTTTTATCATCATAAATGATTTGATAATTAAGATCTGGTTCAGTCTGGTGAAACTGAATTGCTTTGGATGGAGTGATCTGTATGGATGTGATCTGTAGCTCAAATCACCAATCAGTATCCTGGAGAATAAATATGCAACTCTCCCCAATAACATTTTTGATGTGGAAATTAATTTACTGCTTTTCAGGGTGTTTTAAATTGTCTTTATCAAATGATGAAACAAAATAATTGAGGTACTCTAAGTATACACAATAATATTCAGTTGCAGAATAATCTGGACAGGAATTTTTAAAATGAAAATTTTCCTCTTGATTTTTTTGTGGAGAATGCAATCGTCAGACTGAGATTATCAATGATGTATCAAATCAGTTCTAAAGCCTAAAAATGGATATACCCAATGTCTGTTCCTGAATTTCACCAAAGAAAGTTTTCTGCTCTATTTTAGATAAATGTAATTCATTCTCTTATTTTGATTCACACGCATTAATCCAGGTTAAGGACATATTGGAGAGGGGGGTGGAAGGGGTCACTGACAGTAACATGCTAATGCTAGCAGTTCCTCCAAGGTTATGGGCTCTCAAAATATTTATCATGACTGGGGCACTGAAGTGTTTAGCTTCCGCATTGTGATCATCACTGCAGGAATGAGCCTTTGTGAAAGGCAATTGGGACAGGGAAATAGAGGGCATATCCATAACATCCTGGAATTTTCATATTAAGTCCCCACATTTTAGGGTTAGTGTAGCCCTGCAGAAATACATGTCTGAAGGCCAGCCATCAACCTTGTGGTCTGAGGGGTAATCTATACAAATCATAAGTGAATGTGTTTTGAAATCTGGTCCTATTGTAAGTAGGATTGAAGTAGACACCAGTTTGAGTGTCAGGAGGGGATCTTTGTTTTGAGGACCATCTGAATGATGAGATGTGACTGAAGGAGCCATGTCGTTTTTTTAACATGGTATGACTAGCTGTTCCTCTATTGCAGAGTCTGCTTGTGTCCTCAACTCCTTTTCAGAGATATGAAGAGATCATCCTACAGACATTTCCTCTAAGGAAGCTGAAGAGTACAGAGGATCCATTTCATAGGGAGGGGGAGGGGCCAGATAGGAGCCCACCCCCGCAGCAATCCCCCACTTCCACTTAATGAAGTCAAACAGAACATGTCAGCACCTTCCCCACCGGCCAACACATGGATAGTCAGTCAGGATTTCTCTACAACCCCCCACCCCTCCTCAAGTTCTTAAATTCTTCCACAAGATTCCATTCTCAGGGTTCTCTGTGTTTCGTGTGACAGGTTCCACATTTGTGTCAGCTGTGCGCTTTAACACAGCCATCAGGAGTCTGTGTCAGTAAAAAGGAGCAGCCAGGGGCTACGTTTCATTACTGCAAAAAAATTATACAGCAAGATAAACCATTTCACAGAAAAGTTACCACATAACAGCGCCGGGGAATTTTAATATAGCTTTATATATATTTATGTACATATTAGCCCCTTGATACTTTCTCTGTGTGAGCCTGTTGGCGTGTGGCGCGATCTGGGATGAAAGTAGCCTTTGGCTCTGGCGTGTGATTCTCTCAGCCACTGCACGTGGATTTCATTTTTGAAATGCACTCGTTACAAACAAAGGCTTTAAACATGATTTGATTTGACAGGTATCGAAATGTTAGTATTGAGAAGAAATAAAGCGTATAAATTCTGATGGTATGATAACAGTGTTTTTATAAACACACAGTTTTACTGCTGTTAGCTGGTTTCTTCTTGTCGTTATCTTTTCCCTGCTGCATGGGTTCCTTTGCTTGTTTTATTTTCAGATGAGATCAACGTGTGAAAACTTTTATACCCTCCGTTGAGTTTTATCTGATTTTTGATAGTTAAACCTTGGTTTCCATTGACCCATTTTAGCTGCACGTGTGCTGTTGTAATGCAACCTTACGTGGATTCCTAAGTGAGTGTCAGTAAACTGAGCTTCAACTCTCCCAAGTGCTCATGACCTTGGAATATCTTTAGAGATTAATTTTTCTGGCACTACTCACAAGCACCCATAATGCATTCATTAGTGAATAAATTAGCAAGGTTTGCTCCCCAAATATTTTCCTTAGTCGTGCAATGGGCTGAGTCAGCGGGATTCAGGGACAAACTGGTATTACACGCTGTATGTGGTTGGTCAAAATATGGCTGGCCTACGTTAGTTTGCCACAGAAAGATCTCCACTTAATGGTAGATTCAGCCAATCTGCAGCACTGGTTAATCAGTTGAAATAAAGCTCAATTCCTCCTTCCCCGTATGTCCATTCTGCATACTTGAAAATTTTATTGATATATTTCAATGCATTTAATGTATATAGAAAATGGAGGCTAAAAATAAGAACTCCCATATTTACACACACACACACACACACACACACACACACACACACACACACACACACACACACACACACACACACACACACACACACACACACACACACACAATCACAGACATGGTGTTGACTGTTATGAGGGAAACTGATACAGATCAGGGGAAACATTTGACAGTAATATAGTGGAAGGCAGCCAGGTGTGGGTTGAGAAATACTCCAGGAGCAGTGGCCAATTAACATGTCAGCTCAGACTCACCACCTGCAGACTTTTAGTACGAATAAAACTCAGTGCCTATCAGTGGTAGCAATGCAACAAGTGAGGGCTGATAGCAGTCAGTAATCTAAGTAGCGCTCATGGCAGCCTCATGTTGACATTCTTCATGGTATTTACCAGCATTGCGACCATAGCTGAGCCTTGCAGGGTTAATTCATTTTATTGTCGAATTGCATGTCCTCCTGTTCCTAATTTCCTTTCTTTCTTTCAACATTTTTCCTTCCCCGTCCTCTTCCTGTCTTTTCCTGTCATTTATTAGTGAAATCCATTCCGTCTATATTCAACTGTAAACTCAAATAGGAATGATTACCATGCACACATACTGTTAAAGAAAAAAAGACCATAAAACTTTGGTTTATATTTATGTTACCAAAGCTATTTCAGTATGTTTTTAAGAGTACATTCTTCATACCACTTTGATTAAATTCAGCTGGTCTGGCTGACGCCGGTGCCACAAGAAAATTGAACACATATTGTTCAGACTCAAAGGGGAACGCTCCCTGTGAAACATATATTTTTATGATTAGATCCTTGGGAAAGGTGCCAACCGCAATCAACTTTGTGTTCTTGTGAAGCAAGTTTTTCATTATTTATTAGGTTTGTGGTAAACATTTCTGTACCATTACAAAGAGGAGATGGCCTTATTTCCCATGGAGAGAGAGAACAATGCCTCTGTTTTGATTGGAGGCATTGAGCTGGCCTGGTGTTGAACACGGAACTCTGGCAGGACTGAGGTGTTTTGGGTGGTACTACAGCTCATGCCCTAGGGAACTCTGGGAAGGTAGGTCCAAGAAGCCAATGTTTGACATGGGCCAAACTGAGCTGGTCGTAAAAGGGTCAGGCTCTGCAGGGGCTGGGTTATCCAGGACAAACCCAAGCTAAACCCTGCATGTGTACATGGTGTATATACATTCAGTGTTGGGTTCTTTGATGAGTGTGGAATCCACCTCATCATGACACACACGGCAGTGGCCCAAAGACACTGAATTAACAGTCAGCCTCCACACTCACTCGATGGCAGTCGCATCTTCGATTGGACATTGTCAGCTGGCACTTTGCGCGATGGATCAAAACCAACAGCTTTCCTCCACAACGGTTTCCAAATTAAAAATTAAAATCAGTTGCTGTTAAATGAACCACCAAACACGAATAGAGAAAAAAATGTTTTTGTTGACAGATACGGCCTCTCAGAAGTCACTGCAGTGATCCTCTTTGTTTGCCTATCCCAGCTGTGCGTACATCTGACAGCAACTAAAGTGTGAACCAGAAACGCCCTCTTAAGCAGCAAACTAAGTGGAATAACCTTGATGGGTCATTAGCAAACCCACTATACAGAGAATGAGGGAAGAGGTTCTGCTGTAACACCATTTCATTATATTCATATTTCAACAATTCATGCTCTTATTTGTATTAATTTTATCATCACATTGTCTCATACAATGTTTGCATGATCATCGGTTTGTATTCCTTCACATTCAGAAAAGACTGTCATCTGTCTTTCTTTAGTATATCTGATAAAACCATAATAACAAACAGGCACGATTAGAAAAGTCTATTTATGATTAGCAGTATCTATGAGGGAACAAAGGATGCATATATAGAATGAACTGTGGGTAAAAAAAAAGAACAACTCCACGAAGGCAAAGGAGATATTGTTCATTTTTTATGTTTTTTACAGAACTGAAGACTAAAGTACATCAAACGGAGGGGAACTGTACAAGAATGTGCGGAAAACAACATTAACTAGGTAAAAATTATACAGCATTCCGAACCAGCGGCCTCCGCCCACTCAGGTCTCCACCTGGGTCTTTATAGGTCAGTATTTCAAGGATGGCAGCCTCTCTCTACATCAAACTAACTCACTGTCTCACGCATGTTTTCATCATAAATTATCTGTGTTTTCTTCTATGTAAAAATCCCTGATTTTGTTTTAGGAGAAAGAGGGGGCAAAAGTTTGATAGGAGTTGTTTCAAATCTTCATTTCAGTGGTTTGTGTGTTGATATTTGCAAACAAAACCTGGAAGGCGATAATTGAGCTTAATTAAGGAGAAGGGCATTTAAGCCTGTGTTGACTGCTTCTAAAACTGTAAACTGGTTTTTAACACACTTTTTATTCATTTGCCAGTAAGCTGGACTCCCCGTTGGGTGCATTGGAGGGAACAATACCCTACACTCTAATTAAAAATTTGTTTTAAAATATCATAGTGTTAGTTTTCAGTGCATAAATTCAATTTACAACTTCCAAAGCAATGTTATTTTTAATTTGAGTGTTGATACTCCACAGTAGCAAAGTTGCTGCTGAGCTGAGGTAAGATATATGTGTGTGTGTGTGTGTGTGTGTGTGTGTGTGTGTGTGTGTGTGTGTGTGTTTATTCCATTTTCTGTCCTCTTACAGACACAGTGAGTGGTGTATTCTACCATGCAGCAGTATAATGTTATAATACAACCGAAGTCTTTTTTTTCAAAATGTTTTTTCTTGTCAAATTACATTTCTAATTTTAAAAAATATATTGACTACTGTTTATCTCTTGTTTTTGTAAAGGTATAAACAGCAAACTGAGTGTATTCCTACTTTCCTGTCACATCCTAAATAATGGATGCTAAAAGCAAATCATTCATTCAGGTACTTGCATCATTGAGGTATAATTATTGTCATATTGTTATCATTTGTAAATATATCTTAACAAAGTAAATCAAGTTTTGAAATATGTATATATGTCAGCACAAAAACTGTAAGCATAACTTTTTTCTTCATTTTCAGGACAAGAGCTTTGGGCCTAGAAGTCCACTCAGTGAAACCTCTAACCATATATTCCTAATTGATCCAAAGAGTTCTTGACGCTTTTGAAGTTGAGGAACTGAGGGTTCAAGTGTCAGTTGTCAATGGATTGCTTAGTGGCAGGTATGCAATTTTCAAACATAAGGGATGTAGAGTTGGATGTCTTGGAAAAATGTCTTTGCACAAAGCAACATATAACCATAGTTTGCACCATAGTGTGAGACTACATCGCAGAGTGGAAGGGGCTGGACTGCGTGAAAGTGAGACAGATGTTGTTTGCAGGTGAGTAGTGGATTTGGGGTGTGGGAGTGTTATAACTCATCTGTCAAAGCAGCAATCAACAGTTAGCTTGTCACCTGTGCAGGTTTCCTTCAGTAAAATGTGTAGCTATACCTTAGTAACAGGTGATATCTGTTGCTCTGTTGAGACTGGGTGATGGAATGGTCCAAATGCAAAGGCCTCAGGACCAGGCACTGTGGGTCTTGTTGCCTTGTGGGATGCCACTCCAGCTTTCAAACACCACTGTCCTTCTTAATTCGATGCGATTTCCACTACCTCAAATACTGAGGCAAAATTACACCACTACACCTCATTTATTTATTTTTAATAATTTTTAATAATTACTATGAATGTTTTTTTTTTTCAAAATTGATAATATAAAGTTAGGCCGGTAGGCCATCTGGATGTGCTTGGCTGAAAACGACTGCCAGAGATGTTGGAAGTACTGTTTAATTTCCTCTTTTCATTTTATTTTTCTGTATAAATAATAGTAATAACTTTTTTCTTCAATATAATAAATGACAATTTGTGTCCAACATGAACACACGTGGACACAAAGACATACAGTGTAACAACCCAATGGTAAGATTTCTGTTTTTTAAATGTAAATTGTAGGTGTTGGGGGGGGTGGCATCTCCAGGGGACTGGTGCAAGCATTCCCTGTGTCACAGCTCTGATGGTTTTGTTTTTGTGTTTGGAGTCTCAATGAAGGGGTGGGGCTTTCCACTAACATGTATTTGTAATGGCTATTTGTGACAGATTTCAATGCTCAGAGAGGTTTGGCAGAATGTGCCATTTTCATGTCCTGTATCTCGAATTTAACATACATGCATGGGCCCAAAAATGTTGTTTTGCAAAATTCGTGTGAAGAGGGAGAAAATGTTCTGAATATTGTGGGGATTCTTGAGAAACAAAATGGCATATAAGGCACGTGACAGTCTTGGGATAACTTTGCTATTTGCTATGTTTAATTCATCTCCAGCTTCCTGTTATTTTCATAGTTATCATCCTTTTTTCATGGTCAGTTCCCTTACAGTGTCCTTTGTACAGTTACATAAACATTGGATTGGAATAAAAATCAATATTCAAAACTGAGCAGTTTTCTCTCTCTCTTTCAGTCTCTGTCTGTAAACATGGTGGAGACAAAAAACAGCAAAAAACAAGAGTCTCTTCAGTTCTCAAAAAAAAGCAGAAAAAATAATAATTATAATAATAATAATAATACACAACACCAACTGCTCCGTAAGGCTTGGCTGCCACTCATACAAAGATTCTAAAATAGAGTTGGAATAAAACTAAGGGAGTCTTTTTTTTCCTGTGTTTTCTCCATCTCTGTATAAAAAAGGTCATAGGTTATCTCTGTTTCATATCCGTATGAGTGGAAAGGAGGGAGGAGAGGATGGGGTGGGGGTGGGGAGGGGCGTCATCAGAAGAGGCTGGTGAGAGTAGTCTGGGGCGGGCTCCGGCACTCGTGGACGTCCAGGCTGCCGGGCACAGAGGTCAGGACGGAGGTCACTGTCGGCATGGTGGGGTTGGTCAGGTCTGTAAGGGTGGTCGGGGTGCTGGAGGGGCTCATGGAGGCGTTGGAGATTTCAGAGGCAGGGCCTGAAGGTGTGCCCCCCTGCAGCGTGGACCCGTCAGAGGCCTTGTCCACGCCGGTGTTCTCCTGACGTAGGAGGTTCCGTCGGAATTTGGCTCGAGCGTTCTGGAACCAGACCTGTAGAACCAGTCCGGTGCGATATCACACCCACAGTTAGTAACGATGGTCTCGAGGAAGCGACAGTGATTATGTTTCAAACTAAAATAATGAACATGAAATATGAAATGCATCAAAGCAAAATGACTCCTTTGTTTTCTGGTTGCTTTAATTAGAGCTGAGGCTTTTTTTGTTTGTTTGTTTCTGAGTGTCTGTTCAGAAACCTTTTTGTTTCGTTTTTTCTTCAGTCCCCTAGGTAATTTGCTGTCATTTTTGTGCAAATCAGCCATTATACTGTGCATTCCCACTTTTCCACACCAAGCAGCTGATATTCTAAATGGGGGTGACAGACTTCTCTCGCGCATCTCACACTTTCCCGCTCAGATTTAAGCTTTTACATTAAAATGGCAAGGCACAATAAAAATGATTCCACTATTTTGTGAACAGTCAATTTTATAATATATTTCCTGAAATCTTTACTTCGTTTTTTTTAATTCAGAAAATCCAGCAAACAAAATAACTGATTGCAAACATGGGCTATTTATATTGACCTTACTGATAAGTGCATATTTTTGTGTCATCTGTAAAAGTATACATCACATCAAGAAAGATTTATTTCTTAAATTCAAATACAAAGCAAACATCTGATGGTATTATTATATACATATAATATGTGCCAAAAAGGCTTATTAAAAGATATTAATGTTGATATCGAATTTAACCTGTTCATCAGTAACTTATTTCACCAGTGTGTGAGTTGAGTGAAAATTGTAATTTCTAACAAAAATTTCTGCTTTGGAAAGGAATAGGTTTAAGAAATCGAATTAGTCAGGTGAATCTCCATTTTTCATAGAATAATTTTCTATGTAACAGATTTAATCTAAGCAATGTGAATGCCAAATTTACGTAAGGATTCGATTTTTTACCTCCCAAACAATATTTTTCATTAATCTTTCTGTCAACTCAACACTAATTCTGTGTTACCATTTTTAGTAAAAGCATAAACTATCCTTGAAATGCGTAGCTTTTCAATTAAGATTTAGCCTGGCTCCAAAGTGTCAAATTTACAAGTTTGACTAAAACACAGGAAAGCAGAATTAACTGCCAGGACTGAAGAGCAGATCTCACCAGCAGAATGAAGCAAGGCTCTCACCTGCAGTACTCGTTTAGTCAGGCCTGTTTTCTGGGCCAGCTGCTTCAGGTCCTTGGCATCTGGGTTGTGGTTGATAGCAAAGTACGACTTCATGGTTCTCAGCTGGTGGTGCTTGAAGGAGGTTCTCATTCGCTTGGTCTTCTGCCCTGAACTATACTGAGAGTCCCGGTCCAGGTGATCCCCGTCATTCTCATTACAGCTCAGAGCTAGAGGATGGCACACACACACACACACACACACACACACACACACACACACACACACACACACACACACACACACACACACACACACACACACACACACACACACACACACACACAGGGAGCAGGTGTATGTTAGTCCTTTGCTGCAGCTCTACTCATCTATCTACTAAGAATGTTACTCAAACGAAAATGTCCAAGAAAAACTGCTATATGTGACCTGCCTGCCAGATGAATGGCACATCAGAGAGGACAAAAAAACATTTGTTATTTTCATGTCCCCTGATTAAAAGATCAAAAGATCCTCAGAAAACTTCATGAGCTGTAGCCGTGCACAAAATGTTTGTGATTTCATGGATTTTTCAAGGTATGCTCATTTCTGACAGTCCAAAATGTAATAAAGTGCTAACACATTCAAATTTCCTCCATGACAAAAAACCTGGAAATGCACAATGGTCAATATCAGAATTAAAAGATAAGTAACTGCGACTTCCTTGTCATTTGTAATTTACATTTGAACTGTCGAAGGGGATAGATACTCCTAACCAGGAGGAAGAGGTGGTGTGCAATTGGTATTTATAGTAATATCATTTTAGCCTTAATTAACTCATAACTAAAATTCTAGAGGGCACCAAATAGTAATAAACAGCTATGCAGAATTGCTATTCATTTTTTACATGTCAGTAAATATAATTTACGTTCTACTTCTGATTTAGAGAAGTCTCAATGGAAAATGTTTTTGAGTATGAGCTGAGTGTTATGTTTTTGTTTTGTTCAATATAACAAATTCCATCAACAAATCAAACCGCTCTGCTTTAAGCAAGCAAGTATTTAAAATGTGTTTCAATACCTGTATTACTGCAATGTAACTGTTTCACAGTTCATTTGGATATGCACTTGGATATGAGTTAATTTTCCGGTATGAAATAAAAATGTTTTAATGAATGTCTAATTAACAGTAAATCAATTGCTGATAAAGGGTTAATGTAATTTTAGTTAATTGTATAATATGGGGATATGTTATTGAGATTTTTAATTTAAAGTATTTACACACTATTACTGTAACCTACTATTGCAGACTGTGTGTGTGTGAATTACAATACCTCTGTGGGCAAAAATTATTAAAATATCAAGATTAAGCGTCACTATGTAAAAGTGACCAGACATACACAAATAGAAATGTCCCAAATGTGTGTACATCCAAAAAAAATTCACACTAAAGTCATTTTAAATTCCTGCTCTTCTTTTGTGTCTGTGGGAAGTGTGGATGATGGGTCATTCTTGTATACTGCTGAGCTTTAAAAAGTCCCAGCATAGCAGTTAAAGAAAAGAACTGCTCTGCCTTTGCCCCAAGCTTAGATTTACATTACCTCAATAGTCAGCCGCTTTCAGGTGCCTTCACTGGCACATGCTAATGTTAAATCCACATAAGGGTTAAACTCAAATTACCATGGAATATGAGAAATACAATTTTTCTGTTTCCAGCATTGGTAACAAAACATACAATGTTAGGACCACTAAAACAGGAAGTGAATGTAATTTTTGGACAATTATCATGTTTGCTCAATTTTTCAATGGTCCATTAATCGTTTGCATTTGGATTCAGTTATCAATTTACAATCAATATTGAAGAACAGATAAACACCTTTATTCAGCTTTTTAACAGTTATTGTCTCAGAAAAGGCTTAATAATGGCCAAATGTAAGAACACAGATTGCATCCTATTTGTGAATTCTAGAAACACTTGGTTGATAGATATGTGGAGAAACTGCAAGACACACAGTGACACATTCTTTCCTGACTACAGTTTCTTGGCAGGAATTTAAGTGTTGCTAGATGCATAACAGTTCTGAAATAATGTTTTCTGTGACAGCCACAAATATTTTTGATTCAAAATCCACAGTGCAACACTTTCAATAATTATCCTTAATGCTATCAACACTAACATGCAGAACAAATGTTTCTCTATTGCCAGGGAATGGCCATCTATACACCAGAGATGATACTTTTTAAAGGAGAACATATCTGGGTTTACATTATAAAAACACATTCTTCATGCTTTCCTTTGTTATTTCTCACAATACGTAACTACAAATACGACTAGAAACAAAGTGATCGCCGTTAGACTTGCATGATTCCATGATTTGTGCTAATTTTGCCAAGTATAATTATTCTTTAATTAGTAATTCCAGCTCAAGTGATTTGTAGCTGCCATTATATACATGTGTCCTTTTATGTTAAGCAATGATATATTACAATATATTATATATCTGGTCGTTTATCAACTGACATAATTGTGCTTTAAATTTGACAAACTAATTTCGGAATTGCAAATGCTGAAGACGAGGAAAAAAGCATGCTTATTACAATGTAATTGAAACGTGCCAGCTAAACTTACACCCTCCAGAGGGCAGCAAAGTTCCAAAACACGATCCATGTTTCTACTTTTTCTTTTTTCTCTTTTTCAGAGAGGGAGGGGGAACTAAGTCATTTGCTCTAAGCTTTGGTTACTTTACATAAAGACCATAGAAAAAGAAAATACAGGATTGTTCCTTCTACCGTGCACAGTCCTCCAGTGACGGCAAAAAGAAAAACAGTGCCGTGTACAGCTATTTGTAACCTTCTCAAGCAGTAGCGTAACCATTTCATTACTGTTTAAAACATTTTTCCTCGTAGTACTGCCCCTTATATCTCGCCTATCATTTAATGAACATATTTAAATAGATAACGCTTTGACAAAACGCCTTAAACAATATATCCCTGATGACAGCGAGTTTAAATGCTTCATTTTGTAGTGTGTATATCTCTGAATGGAAAGCATTTCAACCCCCCCAACCCGCCCTCCACCCTACCCCAAAGCCAGAAGGGGTCGGTAATCTCTAAAGCCAGTGTCAGTCATGTGATTCAACACGGGACCGTGAAATTATCCAGAAATTCAGGCAGAAAAAGAGACAGATACGACAAAAATCAAACTGTGCCGCAATTATGGCCTTGGTAAATTATTGATTGAATGTTTAACACCAAACATGAGTGCTCTGCTGCCTAAGTGACACACTTCCGTGCTTATTTCAGGGGTGAATGGTAAAAAGTGATTGAGCTGGGGGATAAATGCACCTTGGAAAGAGAAACGAGCTGGTTCCATAGCATCTTTTTTGAATTTCGAATTTCCTGAATCAAAACTAAAACACCGTGAAAGAATTATCCATACCCAAACCAACAGACATCGAACAATATGCAGTTAAATAACCATTTAAATAGTTCTCTTTTACCAAATCTTACTCTTGATGCTCAACATAAATAATAGTTCAATGGGATGATTTTTCTCAGTATAATTTGAATATAGTTGGGGAAGGACATTGCAATTATCAAAATATACGTCGGGCTTGAAACTGATGTTTTTTTTTAAAAAAATATCATCTGTTCTGCGTCTGTGTGTGCGTGCATGTGTGTGTGTGTGCTAAGTCTAAATTAAAAGATGCAGAAATGTGTCTAGGAGGAATAAGCTTTGTTTTTCAAACCGTCAGCGCTTAGCTCATATGGCCGCAGATGCTCCTCGTGAGTCGTCTATGTTATTCAGATTGACTTTAATGACACTGAGGAGTTTGTTAATTAAATTGAAAGGAAAGCAACAATGTGCCACTAAAAGCCGTAAGACGGAGCACTTTGTAAATGTGAGCCCGAGGTAATACTGTATTGCCATATGATGCGTTAGGCATGAACGACTTCTACCCGCGTTATTCTGCGTGTTAACCATTATATTTATGAACAAGTGAGGCAACAAAAAGCTGTTTCGTTATGATCATGGTTGTTGTTATTGTTTCTGTAGTAGTAGTAATAATAATAATAATAATATAATAATTGTTATTACTATTATTATTATTATTATTATTACCCGGTTGTAGGGCAACTACAAGAGGCGTTGGTTATTTTTCTTGCCTTTTCCCTTAAAAGCGGCGTTATCCTTTTCATATTCAATTGTTTCTAAATTGAGAGACACTTCGTACAAGTACGAAGTCAAAGTTTCTATGCCACTCGTGCACCGGTGGTGCCATGCATCGCGTCATGTGTGAAAGGATAGAATAGCCCATTCCTAGCCGTGGGAGGCTTTCTCTCCGGATCTCACATGGGAGTATTTTATTCAGGATTTCTTACAGGTGCGTCTGTTCAACAAGCTTTCCGACATTGATTTACTGACCTAAAAACCCATCAAACTACAATTCAACAAGTGAGTGTGGTGGGAGAAATTTTGATCACAGGAGTTCTCTCTTTCTCTCTCTTTTTAAAATCTTTTTGAAGTTCCGCCTTCCATCTAAGCCATTTTCCACTTGTCAGCCTCTATAGTCGTCTAAAATCCCCCAGTTCGCCCCTTTGCGCACTCTGGGGTCTGTTCAACTGGGAAGGGGCCAAATTGGGCTTAAACAACGAAGGATGAAGGGGCCGAGGCATTTCCATTGGAGAATGCCACTGAGTGTCGACTTCTACCTACTCTTAAAAAACCCACACACGCATCCTGGTGTGCCAGAAACTGGTCAAAGCACCCAAGGGTTTAAGGATTAGGACTTTTAACGGTTAAAATACGTAACGGCATGATTAATTAAACTGTTACTGCAATTATCAGTTACCCAATAATTTGAGAAAAGTAGCAAATTACTCATGTAAGTAAACTGACACGTTTTAGTAGCCTAAAATTATGATTATTATTATTATATTAAGAGTATGTGCGGTAGTAGTATTATTGGTATTGTTAGCCTATTACAACTCGGGAAATAATATTTGCATGGTATCTTATTATTGCGATCATAATAATTGTGCATAGTAGTGGCAGCATCAGTGTAACTATTTTTAGTATTATCCTTACTATTACTACAGCTATTACAAGCACTAGCAATAGGATTAATAATATTAATATCACATTTCTTCACAAAATTAATGGACAGCTGTTCTCTGTAGTTGAGGGGAACTCAATTTAATTAATCTAGACCAAACTATGAGACCAAAAATCCTGTGGAGATGCTGTTATTCTAAAACATAAATTTAACCATTCTTGCTTTGTCTCAAGGTATCAATTAAAATCGATACGTATTGACAATGAAACGTGTAGTTTGTGTGGCTACATGCCTGAATGGCAATAACATGCACATGTTCATGTCTCTATAAGGAATTCGTTTAATGTCTTTCATCTGGGTCTAAAATCATTTGTATGTTTGTACTTTTTGATAAACTCAATATTCACTAATTCAATTATTTTATGAAAATTGTATGAACACCTAGGAATTAAAAAGACCTTCTGGAAAAATTAAAGTCATGTCTAACAAGATTTCACGTATAACATATACCCAGGTAATATATCTTTATACTAACACTGAAGACCATTTTCTTTCGTTAAAAGGAATCAACACTGAAAGCTTAAATTCTAAACGTTTAATAAAAATGGTTTAATAAAAATGGCAAAGTTGAACACGTTAAATATGAATATGCTAATGAATTTGTTCAGGCAGCTATAACACAATCAGATTCCCAAATAACAGCTATTTTATGTAGGACCAAAACTGGCAGCCCTGTTATTATGTATAGTCCTTACTAAATAAATGAGTCTATATTATAGGCTACCAGTAAACTGTGAACTGTAAATTATTCTGTTAAATATTCAGATACTATTATTTTGGGGGGTTTCTGAATATCTATGCTCTCAACTCAAAATTCACGATAATTTAACCATCCTTATTTTGAGACATCCACTGTTGAAGATACTTATACTCATAATTATTCTATTCAAGAGTGGATTTTAAAAGGTGGTCGGACATTATTCGAATAGCATTATAAGAACGTTTCAAGATTTGTGCACTCAAGTCGTCCCTTCATAGCAGAAGCATTTGCTAAAAGCATTCATGATTTATTAATTGGTGTCGAACATGAAAATTATCACCACTACAATGCTCCATCTACAGATATTTCAGATTTGACTAAAAACACGACAAAACATTGAAAATAAACTAATGTAATAGGCCACGCGTGCATGTTCAAGGGTCACTCTAAATTCTTAGAAAATAACTGTAGGATAACAAATATGTACATATAAAACTGAATATATAAAACTTTGCAAATATGTCTGAATATTTTAAATGCAACCCAGATTTCAAAGAATAATCTAAACCTAAATGATTGCAAAGTTTCAGTTCTGACGCACATTTTTGCTTATTCCAACACTCCACAAGCGCATCTAGTAAACCACTCCCATCTCATTAAATATGCTGATATAGTAAGTTGATTATTTGATTAAGATGGGTGTGTACATTTCCCAAACGATTTACACATTCGCAGTGTAAAACAGTAATGTGCCAAAACGTCCACGCAGTATGCTTATTTTCATGCCTTTTGATTGGCAGTACACAGAAGGCTCCTCACGGATTAGGTTATATGTAACATATTAACTTTCCAATGCAATATTCTATTACGTTTGTTTCATTTGTGACTGATATAAGATTCTACAACGCAAACAAATAGCTGTCTGGTTTTAAACCAAGATGTCGTGCGAACAGGTTTAGGCCTTCACTCCTTATGTAGCCCATTCATAGTTATTAATCCTAACTCGTCCTCTTAACAATGAAAAACAGGAACGAATTAGTCCTTAAATTGACTCATGCAACCTAATATGTGCTAGACACAAAATTCTACCACCACTGTGTCTCTTACTTGATGAAAGTTGTAGGAAACCGAGCTGTTTTAACAGAGAATAGACTATCTTTCTCACACATGACATACCAAAGAAGCTGCAGGGAAACTGGTACAGAAATTAAATGAAATGTAAAGTAACGCAAACCAAATAGACTATATATGCTATTTTCATGGTACTTGCTGCCGAGTTTATTGAGCTGGTATTACGTGTTGGGCCGTTAAACCCAGACGTTGGGCGTTCTAAGGCGCCTGCGTCACAGGTGGTTTGTCTCGCCTTTAACTAAACACGAGATTGAAACTGTGCCCCTTTCCTTCCTTCTTTCCGTTTTCCAACCGATTGTCGACGTGAAGTGAACTACAGCAAAATATATGCTCATGTCCAATACAGTAACGTAACTCTTCTTACCTGCATTGTATGCCGCTAGGTCTGCTCCAGGTCCAGGACTTTTTCGTTTCCTCGGCCGCCCCTTCTGTACAGTACCAACGCCATTATAGTAGGAGAGTCCCAGTGAGTTGGCCGTGCCCAGTCCCCCGCCTTTGTTTGAAGCTACATCCGCATGATTGAAATGTGCTTGATATTCCCCCTGTATGAGTGTCTCAAAGTGTAGTCGGCAGTACACCAAACTGTCCTTCATGCCAAAGTGATCTCCGGTTGTCAGCATTTTGTTGCAGGTCGTGCAGGTGAAACAGTTCAAGTGGTACACCAAATCCCTCGCGCGCATCACCATCTCCGAAGCCGAAATTCCGAGATGGCACCTGGCACATCTCTGCACGGAGAACCTCCTGTGTGGAAAAGCGGTGTGCCAGTCAATGGAAAGAATTTGCACTCTGTATTTTTGAAAGGTCATTGCCTATTACTTATCTATAGTGAAGAGACAAATAGCGGTTTTCAGCCGGCAGATGTTGGATATTTGAGGACACAGTGGGTCTTGTACACTAAAATTGGAATTGACTTTAATACACATGGTCTCCCGTGAGTGTTACAATTACGTTAAAGCAAGAAAGTTTATGAACATTCTTGGAAGAATGTAATTGTGTCGATTGTGTGAATTAAGTATAATACACTATAAAAGCGACTTCAAATAACTACATTGGTGACATTTCCAACATTTCAACAAGGACAATCTTTGTGACTTTATTAATTTGAAGACATGACAAGAATAATTGATATTGATTAGTTTAGTATACTAACAATGAAACTAACTCACAGCAAACGGCTCGAAAAATCATTACCAATCAGCCGTACAAAAATATTCTGTTAATGTGGGACATCGGTTTCGGCTTCCATGGAGGATCTTGGCCATAAATACTACAAGTCGGTCTGGTGACTGTACTTTGGACTGACCTGAAACCTTACATTATAAATATAATTTGAATGGTGGTTATTAAATAGTTAAAATAATCAAAGATAATCTTTTTAGTTACAGTAATGATTCCAGTGCCCATGAAACTACACCAATTGTTTGAAGCATGTTACCTGTAATAGTCTTCCTTGCAATAAATGCTGCCGTCTTTACTGAAGCAGGTGAGCTCGGACTCAAGGTTGAGTTTACACTCGCAGCATTTCAAACAGCGCATGTGCCACTGTTTGTCCACCGCGAGCAGGTAGTAACGGTCAGAGATCTTTCCTCCGCAACCGGCGCAGAGAGCCACGCGGTCGCTGCTGATGGAGGGCATATTCTGAAAAGGCAACACAGGAGCGACCAGTGATTCTCACAGAGCCAAACAGTCTGGAAAGCAGCTACAACGACATCACTTTAAAGAAAAAACTGGCCCAATGGAGAATGCATAGCGGATAGTCTGTGAACCTCTGGAATAGTCTAGGTAATATGTAAACTAGCCTGTCTTATTTAAAATAGCCTACATAAAAAAAAAAACTCTTTATTTTTGACATATCAAATGGAATGTCGAACAATAATAAATGCTAGGCCCTAGTTGTACTACATCTTGTGGCTTTGACCAAGTCTAAAAATGTAAGAAAATCTAGGGTTTTAAAACATAATTATCAATTTTTCTCATATAGAATAGAATTCTGCCTTATGCATGGCATTGAAAGCGAGAAACAGCAGGCCACATTTATTCTCGCTTTCTAGATTCTAAATAGGGAGCAGCATAGTTCATGGATAGTGAATTCAACAGGAAACTATATAATTATAAAATAACAAGTAATTAGACTAATGTTAGACAATAATTATAGGCTATAGCCTATAGGTTATAATTAATTAGCAAATTACACACTGAATCGTAATGTTCTTCTCAATACATATTAAGCAAATATTAAGATGTATTTATCTTTCCAATTGTTACATAATTTACAAATAGGGAACCACAATAATAATTAAAAGGGTACAAACGAATAAACAAATTCAAATGCAAGTGAGTTTTATTCAGCTCAAGATAGCTCTGCTGTTCCTATGAATTAAATCACCGAGACTTAGCCGTGGAATACCTACGACCTTTTTACACATGCATGACAACAAGGTAAAAGCTACGACCAACGAACTTTTAAAGATAATTGACAAAGCACCATCTATATACCTTTCATCACTCGCAAAATGGTAGAAAAATAAAGAATCTGAAACCATAAAGACATGCAGAGGATAATAGTGTTTGGCCTCCTCTGAAACTATAAAAGGAGGAAAATAAACACCATTCGCCACAGTGGTTAGACAAACAGCATCAACTGCCAAATTATTGCACAAACGAGCGCAAACATATGTAAGAACCGAGGTAAAGGTCAGGGTAAAAAAAAATACCAAACCACAAAACCATCTCACACCCAATATTCGCGATTAGAAAGGGAAGCCTACAGAAATAACGCAATGAAAAGCATAGTAATAAACAATGCAATTTATTACGTTCGAAACACTTCTCTCGATTTTCCATTGCTCGTCTGCACGCTTTTTTTTCACAATGAGAGATTAAAAACAAGTTTTTGTAGTACATCAAGATGGGAAAATGACTTTAAATCAAGACGCTGCGTTATATCAGTGTATATATTCAGTGGCAGCAGTAGATCGAAAAGTCGACAGTGTAAAGTTTAACATAAAAGTTATTCAGATATTCGCTCAGGTATGTGAACAATCAAAACAGTAAAATTATAACGGAACTGCAAAAAACAATATCCATTGCTCTTCTGAGAATTAAAATCCAGTAAATTACGTTTTCAAGGAAAACATATTCTCGAAAACATATTGTACGAATATTTGAATACACAGAATTAATCAAAACGAATTAATAGACAAAGCTGTGCAAAAGGTAGTTAATTTATTTTACTTTTATTCTGTAGTATACATGAAGGCCTGAAGCATCCGCATATTTACATTGCACCACACACTTAAAAGTTAGCGGCACTGAATTACTAAATAATAAAGAACATACTATCTTGATTTTACATTAAAAATTGTATGAATCACGTTTTGCAAAATATTGTTAAAACTGGCTAATGATGCCATAATTCAGTCGTTTATTTCGGTAGTAGATACTGGTTGCCAGTATTATCCGTAAATATACAAACGTATGCCAAAATTTAGACAGTGTTTTGTCTGTAGACAGTGGATGCAGCAAAGTGGTCCTTTTACTTGTCCTTCCACTGAATGCTCGTAGCCATTTTCTCAAGACTTAGCTACCCAGACAGACCTCGTATAACTGGAGTGGGGAAAACTGTAGCTAGCGCCTGCAGCGGGCGTTCCTCGCCTTTGCCTACCGTCTCAGTTTCCCCCATGTCTATGGCCGAGCTGATCCCCGCTGAATCGCTCTTCCCTCTCCGGTCCATTTCGTCCATGACACCATGCATCTCGCCTCCGGGGAGGCCGTGGAAAAGCATCGCTGCGGCGGAAGGGAGGAAATTACACGTGTTTTCCTCAGATCTGCAACCCAAAACTTCCATAAGACGCAAACCAAGCCCGTGTACTGGCAGTAATTTCCACCCCCTCTTGCCTCTGCAAATTAAGATTCCAGGCCAGATCTAAGATGAAATATATATTTTCATAAAAATTGAAGTACAAACTTGGCACGTGTTTTCTCATAACGTGCATAATCTGCTTATTAAAATCACAATTTGTAATCACCAGCACAATGCATTTAAAAACCCACTTTAGTTATGTGGTGTAATAGTATCCCTGTTTTGGTGCTTTCTAAAGGTTGTTAAAACCTCTCTGCACAGAACACAAATTCTTTCTTGTTAACGAGAAAGATTAGACACAAAATGTAAGGTCAATAATTCCAAAGGAGACCAATAAAAACATACCAGCAATTGAAGCCCAGCTGCAGAAGTCTGTTACGGATTCCTCCAATATCTTCTTAAGTACTCAGGAGCTACAACATTTTGCGAAACATTCGTGGAGCAATTTCGTTCTGTTTTAACTGTTAACATAAAAATACAGTCAACGAATACTGTAACTGCTCACAATTGACGAAATACAGCATTGCATAACCGGTACAGCAGAAAAACTCCAAGACAACAGGAGGTAAAAACAATAATGAAACAAAGTCTTAAAGGCATGTAGCGGACTGGCGCATCTCCTCGTTCCAGTCACTTCTTTGCTGTCAATTTATCGCCACAGGAAAGCAAACGCAACGCTAAATCGATTGCGAATTCGATGCTGTGATCAGTAAGCGTTTATTAATATTCTTTCAGAAAATAAATAATCGTTCACTTAAAATAAAACTAAATCAGTATCAGATGTTGGTTGTCGGGCTCGAACTCTTAAAGGAGCTGTTGTTTTCTTAGGAAGTTTTTTTTTTCTCGTGCCAGCAGAGCTGTGTGTGAGTAATTGAGGAGGAGGAGTTGTCTATACATTCAGTTTGTATAATCCCCGTCAAGACTCCAGCAGCAGCCTGCCGGCCCTATTCCTATTCCACGGTCTCTGGACGTGTGATACGCTCCGCGCCTTTTCTACGGGGACCCTTACGTCACGCCCCCTCTTCTTGTTCATTGGCTACCCCACGTCATCAAATTCTTATTATACCAACGAGCTGAGCAGCTACGAATCTACAACTGAAGTTGGACTTCAAGATCGTTGTCTCGTGGCGTTGGTTGGTCATCACATAATTTCTTCAATGGGTTATCTTCTTGGTCTTGTAGACGTTGTTGCATTTCATTATTTGTCCGTATATTCTGTGTCTTAGGAGTAATCAGTCGGTATTATTATTATTATTATTATTTTTGTAGTAGTAGTAGTAGTATTAGTATTATTCGGCGGCTACTGTTGTTAATAGTCTTAATAGTGTTGCTGTTGTTGCCGTTGTTGTTGTCGCTGTTGTAAGGCTAAAAAGGTTGTCGATGATCTTTGGATATTTGAATGGGAGAAGAGTTGTTTAAACCAACAGCTGGATTTCTAAGGATTGAAGTGCGTGCGTGTGCATGATAATTATTAGACATTGTCACGGCAAAAGAGTTAGGATAACTTGCGTGCGTGCGTGTGTGTTTTGATTAGTTGTGTACTTGTCTGAGGAGTTGTAAGGTTAGGTATTGGCTGAGGAGGTGGGGTATTCCTAAGGACGTGGTATCGAATAATGCAACCAATCCAGCTGGTCCTATGAAGACAGGAGAAGGCAGGGGTGGGATCTGTGAGCTGCTCCCTAAAAGCTCTGCTTTTCATTTTTAATGAAATAAATGGGATTCAATTGTAACTTTCTGTTAACATTATTATTATTATTTGTACTACTCGTAGTTGTTGTTGTATTAGTTGCAGTACTATTATTATTACTATCACTACTACTACTACTACTGATAATAATAATAATAATAATAATAATAATAATAATAATAATAATAATAATAATAGTTTCTTTCCTCGTCATCAAATGTGTCGTAATTTGAAGTATTCATTGTATTAAATTAAATCAGCGGGGGATCAACGTTATTAATTAAATATGTCTCTAAAGCAACTTAAATAATACGTCACTTTTCACTCTATTATTTACAATATTTAAGTAGATATAATATGTAACAAATTGTATTCTATGCAAAAATGCTGCAACCTTATCTAAAAATAAAATCCGAGCCTTTTCGACGACTGCATCTGCATTTTGTGAATACAAATGCCAGTCATGTAGAGGTAAAAAAAAGAGAATGGAAACAGGCTACATTGTGTTTCGAAAAAATAGCGCTATGTAATAGCGCATTGTAATATTGCAAAAATAGTGCCCACAAAGAATGTGACAGGTGAACAAATCACGGGTCTTCAATTTCCTTATCCACCTTTTGGCAACGTCATCGTCTCTGGAACCATCTGTTTCCTACCAGACAGGCGGGTTCGCCTCACAATGCAGAACCAGCTCCGGCTCAACACCCGTGACTAAACACCAACAAAAGAACACAACGCCTCCCGTGTCAAGGGATTCGGGCCCGCGTCGCTGCCGCGCTGACACCAGCAGCACTCAGGCTGTACAGAGTACCTTGAGATTAATCCGTGTAATTAACACCTATTGAGCGTAACATTACACTTTCCTTCTACATGTTTATCTCCCTCTGTCAAACTGCATGTCTGGCTAAAATCGGGGGCGGGGGGTCGAACACGTGTAGACATAGGGAAGGACTGGTAAATAAAAAGTGCAGTGATTTTGTACTATCTTTATTTTCGCAAAGCCCTGTGCAAATTCAGTAATTTTCTGAATAGTAAAATGGAAATAAGAATGACTGTGGACCTACTAGAAGACAGGACAGACCTGATATCGTGATCTTTGCTCTGTGCTTATCAATGACAATAGCCACTCTAAGGTTTTGGGATTCAGCCCTTACACTTGTACCATTTGGCGTGGTAAGGACTTCATGGAGATGGTAAAACTGAAGATCATTTTTGGATCAACTTTCAGCATAACGATAAATTGTTGTTAAATGCTTTGTTTTATGCAGTGATTTGTTCATTAAAATTTGCATGTTCTAACTCGGTCTTGTGACATTTCAGGACCCTACAGCAAAACTGCTAAGACGCTGTTTGTAAAAGACTCGCTTACTTCAATCTCATGAGATTACTATGAGGTTCTCGAACTATCAATTATATCCTCCAGAGATCAGCAATGGAGCTGAGATGATCTGTCACGTGACATATATGGGGCTGATGGAAGTGTTATTTTAAGATACATTTTGAATTTCCAAATTTCACACATTTAAATTCATAAGAGCATTTGAGTATGTACCGAAAAGACGCACGCACGCGCGCCAGCAAACACACAGACACATAAACACACACACATACACACACACACACACACACACACACACACACACACACACACACACACACACACACACACACACACACACACACACACACACACACACACACACAAAACCAAGAAAGTGAGACATCTGTTTTCCTTAAAGTAATTCTTAATGTGGATTGTAGTACCTTGTAAGACAACTTGTACCGAAGAAAGCAAGCTGGAAGAAACCGCTCTAAACCGTGTAAGCGCATCCGCTTCGGGCTCCTGTATTCTCTGAGGTCGTTGTGTCTCAACACTGATTGACATCTTGTAATTATTCGAGTTTATTCGTGTAGAAAAGGTTTCCATGCCGTTTACAGACACATCATTTGTTTTGCTCCGTATTATATTAAATATATCGGACTCAAAAACATACTCCAAATGAGCTTGTATCACGTTAAAACTTATTTATTCTTGTTTATACTATATGTCTTGGGTACAGTCTTCACGCTGAATGGTATGTTAACAACTTTCAACACTGAATCTTTGATGATGTGGGTCTTTGACCCAAGTAACTTTCAACGCTTTGTTAAAACCGAAAACATAAAAATGTAAATTTGTACGTTGCACTTTCCCCACAACAAATTAGTTTCTGAAATTTAAGAAATGCTTAGCCATAAGTCGGATTTTGGTCACAAGAGTGTACTTGAAAAGGAAATGCGCTGCATTTGAAAGTATATTTTCACATGGGTAGAAATCAACGTGAATGGTGAACAGAAGTTTAGACCACATAATTTCTGTCATTTTTAAAAAAGATCTTTACTGATTATTATGTTTTTGTCAGTGTGCGTCTCTTATACAGACATGTCCCTCTTGCTCTATAATTTAAGCAATTTCTGTTTCCAAGGGGTTTCCTTACCTACATTATTATAAATGATACAAAGGCAATTTTTTCGCCGGTTATTGTTTCAAACACAAATAGTTTATCAGAAAATATTTTAAATTATATTACATGTTGAAAATATATTTTAAAACTCACGTAATGCTAAATATTAATGAGTGATTCCAATAGTTATTAATTTTTCTTGTAGTTGGGTTGTGGGCTCTCACGCTCAAGAAAGTTGAAGTGCTTATTTTTTACGTAACATAACAGCTCGGTACATCAACTTTAACGTCGCCTTTACAAATGAAACCATGAAGGACAGTGTCTCTAAAGTGGCCTATATATTCTCAGACGGGAGATCATATGGCCACTTTTAGCCGATGGATATACATACATAATCCCTCTTGAAATATATAGACTGTATAATTGCGACCATTTAGACAGCCCATTTTGATTTTGAAGTATTTTGGCAGGCTGCTTTATTTGGATTGATATGTCACGCAAAATTGCATACCTCCATGATGAATTCTCGGATTGTTTAAAGGACCATATTTTATTCCTGACGTAATGTGCGGATTCCCTCATACGGAATCTGACCTACAACTCGCCTCGAAAATGAAATGGGTGAAATAATTAATGTTAATTTTTCATCATGGAAATTGTTGCAATTTTCGATGTAGATGTGGCCTATAGGTATAAGATTTTGCCAAAGGCACATGTCATATTAAGATTTGTGGGTTTCGATGCACACCTTCATATTAAAGGGAAAGTCTACTGGTGCATCATATCGGATCTTAGTCAAACATTCTCTTTTCTTACACGACCTTAAAGTGCATGAATATAATACAGAGGAGGGATTGAGAATTTTTCATTATTTATATACATATTCTGCATTAAAGACGAATAACTCAAGTCATGTCTTATGAACTTGTATTGTGGGTAATGGATTGTAAGCAGAATTAACTACTCTCATAGAGTGCGTGAACAATTGTGTCCTGAACTCCGCAGCTCCTCTCCTTGTTTATCAGCCGTAGCGCTTAAAACAGCCTTAATTAGCTCTCTGATCTCAATTGGAAGTGGGGTATTAACTCCGTGACTACTTACAATCAGCCGCCACAAGCTTGTCCCTCGGAGAGCAATACGGGCGAAAAGATGCTGATTTATTATTTCAAAAGAGTTACCTTTTATTAGTACAGTCTGTTTAAAATGTATTTTTATCTGATATCTGACATATTGCGCGGATTTATGAATTGTCCCAAGTGATAACCATATAAAACATGGTCAATAGCGCAAATGTGTAAAATCAACCTTTTCCAACACATTAATCCTTTAACGTGACATCCAGCACGGTGTTTACCTCTGTCAGAAATGCGGAAAAGGACAACCCCTGGAGGGTCAATCCAAGAAAGTAAAAACCACCAACCGATTTTTGACAAACATTTTGTTTTGCCAAAATGGAAAACACCCAGCCATTAAACATTAATGGAAAAGCGTTTTTATCGTCAGAATTACACTAATAATGCAAATGTGCACAATTGCAAAATTTCTAGAGTCTCTTAAAAGTGAGTCGAGATTTATCGCACGTCATTGACCGACATATGATTCAATAGATCTTCTTGAATTCGTTATTACCGTGCACAGCTAAACGATGTCTGCAGAAAATCCGGATTTATTGTGCATGACTAATATAGCCTATCGATTTAGTCGTGGGTGGAATGTAGCGATATAACTTCAAGTTATCTAATGAAGACAGTGATATTTGTTGATTTTCATAATTTTCTGTAATTGCCAAATAAATGACTGACTGTCACAAAGTTCAATAGTTCGTCATCAGCTTCTTACTGCTTTATTGACCTCACACTGATACCAATAGCTACATACTTTTGTCTACCTCAGTCCATCTAATATCAGTGTTCGTTTTAATATAAGCACTTAGTTGAACAAAACTGAAGTGACAGAAATTAAATCAGTGTTCAGATACATCTAAGCACTTACTTGATCACATTTAAAAGCCACAGTCAGAGGTTATAACGTAACGTTGGGTCCTACAGGTGTTAATTGCAACTCTGTCAAAAATCGTCTCATAATTAGGAGTAAGTTGATTCAATACTGCTAAGGT
Organism: Albula goreensis; assembly: GCA_022829145.1. Taxonomy (NCBI): domain Eukaryota; kingdom Metazoa; phylum Chordata; class Actinopteri; order Albuliformes; family Albulidae; genus Albula; species Albula goreensis. The sequence continues at coordinate 27,654,657 of CM040744.1, read as the reverse complement.
TCAATCATAATACACACATACACACACACACGCACACACACACAGAAAGGGAGAAAAGCTGTACCATGTGTACACTTTACATGCCTTTTTATCCATCAGTCCCACAGTCTTTGCTTACCATGACTGAATCTAAGAAACATGGATGAAATATGGGGGTTATGGACTCTACCTGAACAGGAGGTAAACTGGCACAATCCAGAAGTCAGTCCAGGATTGGCATCCAGCTTATTTCTGCATACATCTGATTTTGCGGGACCGTGGTGAATTCCCTAATTGGCTTGCAGAATTTACAGTGCTGTGCTTTATCTGAGACACAGAGAAGCTCCATTTTTACCATTCAGTGAAACTTGCTATATGTGATTGGAAATATGTGGTAAACATTGATATCAGTGAAAATAGCTAAGCACTACCTTACAGTAGATACCTGTTCAGGTGAAATGTTTTTGTTCATGAAAAGTTTGTTCATTCAGCTAGGATGTGTGAGTCAATGGGTGCATTGGTGAAGTCATAACTTTCACAGATAGATTGATGGCAATGCTATTTTTTGTCATTAACCATACTTGATTGTATTTCCCTTATTACTATAATGTCCCTGAGGCATTGGATTTTGATTATAAAGGAGGAGAGGTTTATTGGAACTACCAGGAGCTATTTCCCACAGATACATATTCCCTTAATTCACAAATACCCCCAAAGAGCAGGGGACCTTTGTGGGGGCCTATCATGGTGAGAAGGGAGCTGATACCAATAGCTGTTACATTTCAATCGTGGAAAGTGTTTTAATTTGAGTACAATTTTGTATCATTTGTTTTTTTTCACACAAGGTTTTATACAAACACTAGATAGAGCCATTAAAGTTGGTCCTATGCCCCATGCAACCTTCCAAATTACAAAGTGTCCCATTGCCATTTCAATGTCTGCTTCATCAAAATAAAAAGGTAAAATTGCAACAACAACAATAGTATCAACATCAACAATGACAAAAGCAACATATCCCTGTTATTCACATCCTGTGCATGAAAGGGCAGTGGAAGGACTGTGACGATCAGATGTGGGGGCATTCTGAGGATGCCATGTGTCTGGGGCCTGCGGAATCAGAGGAGCATGTGTACTGCAGACAAGGGGCAGCGGGTAGGGTCAGTGCTGAATGTACCACAAAACTTACCTAACATTGACCTGCCTGGTATAACATAACCCATGAGATGTTAGACAGGGGCTTGTCTGGTATTGCTGCAATGGCTCCCAGCACCCAAATGGTATTTAGACCTCGGTTGCCTCTAACTTCGGATGACCCAATGCTAACGGAGCAGTCTTGCTTGTCTGTAATCTCTCATAGGTGACTGAAGGGCAAAGGATCAGGTAGACAGGCCTATGACTTAGAGCAAAGGGTACTAAGGTTTCTTTATGATTACCAATGCTTTGGTTCACCAATTCATTCTCCTTTTGACTGTTTTTTTTTTTTTTTTTTTACTTTCTGTAGGCCTACTTCAGTAACGAATAACCAATGCTGACCTGTTTTTCTTTATCCAAAGCTCAATCATGTGATTATGTGTTTTTAACTTTTATGCCTGTGAGACTATTTGTGCCTTGGCTTTAGTCAATCAATTCTGATTCATTTTAATCAATTGATTCTGACTCTGGTTAATACTTCTGATTTATTTTCTGCTTTTCATATCGATTAAAATGAGCAACATTTTGAGCGTCATCATGCATTTCAAGAATGTTGTTTTATGGTATTCCTGTTTTAAAGATGTTTTATGTCAAAGAAGAACACTCGCGGGCGTTTAGGCCTCTATAAACGCAGAAAGATACACTTGGTACTTGTCTGGAGAACAATAAATGTCGTATTGCACGTGTGGTTTCCACCTCCAATCTTCAGCGTCGGATACTTACGGAACTGCCAAAGTGATTTAAGTTTGTTTTGGAGCATAGTAAGAAAATTAATTGCGGGTCTTGCCTTGCGACATGTAATTTCATTACACCATTATTTGAAACATTATTTGAAACATTGATTTTCATATTTAAATTAAATATAGTTTTTGAGCGTGATTTGTGCGGGCGACCAAAAGGTTATATAATGCATCATACAGCCCTAAGAAACTCGATGTTTTGGTGAAAAACGGAGGGTATCGGTCATAATTCATTAGGAATGCTATTATTTCTTGTGGGACATGCTGTGAGAAATTTGGCAAGAGACAACACAAAAATATTACAGTCAAATACACGTTAACTTATCCTTTGCAGCACTGTCAATCCCTTTGATATTATATCTTGTTCTAATTAAAATACCTATCTCCCTTTCATCGGCATATCTCCCGCTGCAACACTAGAGGAGTCTGCCAGTTGTCGGTATGGCAAAAAATACTGAAGTTCAGGAACAAAAGCGACCTTTGTACAATTAGCATCAATTGGATAGTCAATCAGGCTGAGGAGCAAAACTGAACGGAACCCACAGTGGAGTCAAAAATATAAAAGGAGACCCCAGCCGCGCCACGGATTAATCGAGTTAGGGGATTTCAATGCTTTTGTATTGGAAAGACCCCTGGTCCCGGGGTGAGTGCTCAGATCGACTACAAAATAGATATTAACTTAATATTAGTAAGACTATATCCATTATATTATCTACCGCGCGGACTGGGCATGCAGCGAGGACTTCTAAAAATGAATTCGCAAAGTAGCCTGTTTAGGTTATATTTCGATAAAAATATCTGTTTTCTAGTTACGATAAATATGAATTACGTTACCAACAAAAACAACAACAACAACAATAATAATAATAATAATAATAATTATTATTATTATAAAAACTTCTCGTGCACAATAAGACATTCGTTCATATTAAAGGTTTACATCACAAATGTGAGGAGCCATAATAATCTCCTAAATCCTTATGCAAATGAAATCCTGTGTAATACCCTTAATTGAATACATGCATATTTATCATCTACATCTTCTGTCTAGAATAATGTTGGCTTATACATTAAACATCGCGGTGTCGGGCATGTCTGCAGGCGTGTATGAAATATGATATTGCGAGGATCAGCCAAGCAGAAATTAATCACTAGTGCTAAATCCTCACACTCAAAATACATTCGTAGTTGTCTCTAAATAAAACAGCACCTGTAGATAAATGACTCCTTACCTGGACTGTTGTTATTACTTCCCAATCGTAAACATTAATTTCTTCTCTTCATTGCCGGGAAATTTGTTATTGTTAAGTCGCATACCCTGTTTCACTTGTTATTTTTCTTTAATCTAGATGTGTTTATGTTTCGTGCGTTTCATATCGACGGGTTTGTTTTTATCCGCTTTTTTCTCTCTCAAACAATGATTGTGCTTTTAAACGCCAGCTCTGATCCTCCTTCGCTGCGCTAGTCAGAGTCAATAACGGTATTTCAGCACTTAATACAGTTTGTACTTAAGCACCGGGAAACCGCATTCGTTTTGTCTGGTGTGTTAGAATCTCCCTCAGTGACAATTCTATCAACCCATGATCAAACCGCGAACGCTCCACACACATTTTTCTTCGCCTAGATAGGGAGCTCATGCGACGCACGTACAGTACCCCGCTGCTGCTCCTCGCAATTCACTCAGAACCAACTCCCGATGTACAATTCCGGAGAGTCGATCGTTTATCTGTGATCTGAGCAGGGGGAAAAAAAAGAGAAATGAAACGCTTTGTTGGTCGTATTGCCAATGTGAATAGAATTCTTAAAAAGGGAGTGTTAGCTAACAAACTATTGCCAACTATCCTAATATTTTAGTACATCTATAGATTGTTGCTCGGTCAACATGACCCTTTTCATTAATCTGAAGTAGGCTAGCCAGTTCATGGATCTCATTTACAATCAAGTTAGTATATAAGAGTAGAGACTGAATCATTCAGCAATATCACCACTTTTAAAAAATCTCCGCCTTTAACATCTTTGCACTTTGGGTGCCACTCTAATACACAAACTCCCATGCATTATTAAAATGAATTTACATTTTGGCTACAGCGTTTAAAAGACAACTCTAACTTGCAACACATAAGCAAATAATGAGGCTACTTGATAGCTGGACCTGTTTGAAAAAAAAAAAAACCCTTCTCACTGATCTCTGTCTCTCACTATCTGAAGACGTCCGATCACTGTTTAGTTTACAGTTTCACATTGCTGGGCACGTGTCGACCTACTCTTTTTTTAAAATCTGTGGTCTGTATACATGTGCATTTTGTTTGTTGAATATGTTACGTTACAATTTAATGGGGCGGAGGTGTTACTAAAATATTTTAAGCATTGAAGTTTAGAACATTACTGTATTATTTTGTAATCGAAGCTGTTGAAGCGTGGTTAATTAAAAAATGGAAAACGTGAAGTCGGTGCCTTGATTCTGTACTGAAGCCCAGCTTTAACCCGTTAACAAGTTCAAGGTTTGCCCTTTACCTTCCCCTCGGAATCTCTGGAATCAAATCCTTCCGATGAAGTGTTACACCGGAAATGGATAACTACTTCCACATCACTCCCTTCGTAAAAAAGAAAGAAGGGAGTTGAGTTCTCCTGTCCTCTTTCGCCGTCACCTTGTGCATGCATGTGTGTTTGTTGGGGGTCAATAAAGAAGAAATACATTTCATTTGTATGTTGTTTTTCAATAGAACCATATTAGTTGCAATAAGGGAGATGAAAATGACATGTGCTTACATCCCAAGTAGTATATGCAAAATGATGCTGGACTTTTGTCAGCGAAAGCTTATGGGACGTGGTGAATATTTTTGTCACGAAAATAAATTAATTCCTCTCCCTTATAGTATTATTATTATTATTATCATCATCAATAATAATAATAATAAAATTAGAAGTAGTTGTAGTCACATGCGACCATGTTGATGTTTCATCGAGCATTACTTATTTTCGTCATAAGTAATGTTTCATCGAGCATTACTTATTTTTTATTATCTAAAAAAATCAATTAATTAGATAATACCCAATATTATCTACAGAACCTGCACTGAGTATAATCTACTGTAATCTATCGGTACGCACCCCGAAAATAACTCCTCCATGTCAATACATAGGCACATTAAGGAAAGGAATTCCTGATAACTCTGTGGACTAATTAAATGCCATTGACGTATTTATGCCAGCATGTTTGTTTGCTGAATGTGCGAAAGAATTTTTCTTTTTCAAAATGAAATCAAACAAAAACGTTACGCTGATCGAAAGCTGCATTTTTACCATTTGCTCCAGGTTTACTGGGATCTTCTGTGTATCTGATTTGTACTCGAAGCAACTGAATTCAACTAATGAATCTGTCATTGTGAACAGACTCATTAATATCGCCTCGTTCACTGGGCTCAAGAGACATTCTGTGAGTCGAGGGGTTATGAAAACTAGGCTGAGGTAACTGCACTCAGATTAAATTAAGGCTACTTTTTTGCATTCTCCTTCATATTGTTTTTTTCCCAGAGATTCTTACTGATAAACATTTAAATAATTTAGTGTATTTTTAATGAAGATGGATGGAACATTATCATAAAAACTGATAAGATGTGAATGCGTATGTACAAATCACTATTACGAATCAAGTGACAAAGAATTACTCTTGAGGCTGAAGGTGAAACGAATACTGTTGGTTTAGAATCGGTATGGTTAAGCGGTAAGGTAAATGTTCATTTTTGTACTCCATAAAGAGCCACTGTGTCGTATTGATTAGAAAATACTAAATTGTGCAAAATATAATTATGTTTGTGCCCCAGGTCCTAATGATTTTGGTCTTCCATGGTCTTCCCCTGGAACATTCATATTTTCTGTTAATGACACACTTCGAATGAGAGTAATTCATTTAGACCTCTGTCTTTTCCGCGTAAAAGATGCATCTTTTGTTCATTGCGACTTTTCATATAATGAATCTCCTGCTGAAAGTTTTTAAAATGATGACCATCGTTTGCCAGGAGCATCACATGTCGGGCGCAATCATCTTTCACAGCTTCTCCCAAACACACAGTTAAAGAAAGTCTGTGTAAAACTTCAAAAACCTTTTTCATTTCCTCGCACAGTGGTTCCGTCAAATTAGAGTGGCTGGAGTGTCATCGAGTGCACGTCATTTACAAGAATGAGCTACAGAGGGATAAGCTAATAACAAAGCTTATACATTTGAGCAAGACCTGCTTGGTGGTTTGCCATTGGTGAAATAGGGGCACTGTAAACCATTAGTAAGAAACAGCCAGAATGATCATGTATAAAAAGTGTATTATCAGAACCGGTATGAAATAATCATACTTCCTTTCACTTAACATAAAACACAAACCCGTATTAGGTGGACATTTCCGAGTGATATTCAGATACAAGTTACTAGACTTTCATTCCGATGATAAAGACAGATATGAAGAGGCTAATGGGATATCTAACATGAGCAAGGAAGCAGACTATCGAAAGCCAGGAAAATTACAACCGACAGCGAATGAATGAACTGCAATGAGGCAGAGTGGTCCCTGTGAACTGCATCATGCGGCTCTCACGGTGCAGCAGATGAGCATTGTGGTAGCTGTATGTTTTACCACCCTAGTCTGCATGTTCGAGCATACTATGTTTTCTTCATGAATAACTACAGCCCCCACAATTCAGTGCGGCGAAGGAACCGTGATCTGCGCATGGAAACCATGGCGTTTACTTGGACTGTCTGACGCAGGGTGCCAGAAAAAAATAACACAGAAATAACCAGTCAACGCTCCATATTCATAACGTTAGACCCGGATTCTGTGAAAACTGAAAATGGGGTCTCGGATCAAGTAAGAGTCATTTATTCTCGTCTTTCCTGTTCTGCTAAAAAGCATGCATTACCCGAGAGCCATGGGAGAGAGTGGCACCGCAAGGCCTGGACTTGTTGCGACAGACAAGGGGACTTGTTTGCAGGAATCGAATATGTACTTATTGATTAATATTCAGGAACATTGATGACAGAAATATAAACAAACAGGCCACTAACATATCTACGCCGGGAGCGATGGCACAGTTCTTTGTTTGGCTCGTGGGTGTCCATTGCTTGAATCGGGATGTGTAAACATTGATCAGCTCAGAAGGGTAACCTATATCTTGTCAGGCAAGGCGTGTTCCCTAAAATAATTTCGGGGCGGAAGCACGAAATTGTAAATCATGCCTGTAACATCACCAGTGTGTTTCTTCAAAGCACCGCCTCTCCAACCCTTTGAAGTTTGATAATGGTACAGCCGCTAGATTGTAGCAAGTCCAGTTTCCCAGGAATTTGACGCCATGTCACAGTTCAACTGTTAGAACAGTAAGAAGCCTAGTTAACGATGGGTAGTAATCAGAGGATCAATTACAATGATGCAGCGTGTGCTGCCAAGCCTGCAGGTTCCTGAAACCGGTGTACTTTTAACAGAGTATGTGAACAACAGTTAATGTGGCACAGCATTAAATTGATTCATTGAAACACCAAAACACAACAAAGAACCGCTTGTGTTGGTAATGTATTGTAAATACAATAATACCAACCATGTCAGTTGACTTTAAATGAAGGTGCTATGCTTCGGATTAGCCATTTATTTGTCATTTTCGACTCTTTCTTGCTAACTTTTATTAGCTCCCAGAGATGTTTTTGTTTTAGATCATAATAATAAATGACTATACATTATACTATTCATTAGGAACCAAAACGCGGATTGCAGATCGCATTTGTTTTCTTGTGTTATGAATCAGAAATAAAAGTGTGGTGAACAGTGCAGTATTTGGCATTAACCTCCATCAGATAACATTGCTTACCAGTGTGCTTTAGCCATGAGCTGGAAATGGGGTAAGTAGAAAGTACAATGCATAAAATGGTACAACGGACAAACCATCACACATGACATTCAAATGGAAAAAAAGTTTTGTACCTTAGCCTTCATGATTATATGATGCACCCCTTCATGTGATAATGATAAAGATATCAAGGGCACAATTTTCTTTTCCATACTGTAAAGAACTTCCATGTGACCTGTGACCTGTAACCTTTGACCTTGCTGTATCTTACAGGGAGAGCCCAGATACAACTTTTGAAGTGTATGTTGAAGTGACTCATCCAGGGACCACAGGCTCAGGTATGCAACCTTTTTTTTGTTGTTGCTTCAACTCGCTTCATCTGCGCAATCATTGCTTCCCACATGGAAGACACTCTGAATGAAATCAGAAAAGATGAATGACATGAATAAGGTATAGTGAAAATCATTTGCCAGATTTCTGTGCACTGCTGTACTGAACTGTAATATGCTATGGTACATTGAACATGTTGTCAAATGGGGGATGCTTTAAAAAGTATTTAAGCAAGCATCACAGTTATAAAAGTAAAAGGTAAGCTTCTGTTGGTTGCTAAAGAACCAGACGATCGCAAGGCCACATTGTCTTTTAAGGTACTACCTGGCACACAGATTTATCAACATTTTTTATGGGAAAAAAAAAAACAATTTTACTATTGCATAGGTGAAGGTTGATTGATGTATTCATTTGAATGTAGAACATTATTCCTTTTAAAAATTGTTCTGAAGGAATCCTCATTCATATAAGATTTGGTGGGCAGCAGTTGACAAATTGCTTGAGCAGTAAAAGAAAAATCAATTGCAATGAGTATTATTTCATTGACTACACAAGTATGTGACCAATTCAAGCTTTTTATGTCTCATTTTGGGGCCATTTTGCTGAAGGGGTCAAAAGCATTACATGTAGGTATTCTGAAAGTTATATGCTCAGTACAAAAATTGTGTGTTTTTTTAAATCATATTTTCAACTGTTCAGGCACAACACAATTTTGCCACATCAGTCAGTTTGAATCTGGTATATTTTTCCTCACAAACAACGCAATATGGACCAATCATGTAGGCACTGATTGGACTGCATATTTTTGACTGCAGTGCAATAATAGGACCATGTTCATAGTAAGGTCAAGACACCATCACATATAATGATTCAAACATTTCAACAAATCAGTTTATCTAATCAGATTCTAAAAAGAATAACTTTGTGGGTACAGTTTTTATTTTACTATACATTGTGGTACAAACTGAACAAAAACAAACAGAGCCCTTTTCAGGCAGTCTGGTTTTAAATCATTCAGAGGGAGTCTGTTTATGGCTCTTGCTGATCTGTGGAAGTCAACTATGGAAAGTATATCTGCAACTAATATTAGATTGTTCCAGGATTTTTCACTGCCTTATATGTACTATATCAAAATGAACTGTTCAGAACCATTCATTCATTATGACTGAGCTGGACATTATGTCCATTATGTCTTGTTTTGAAGATTTATGGTTATAGAAAAGTATACTGAGGGTAGGTGAAATAATGGAAACAGCAAGATAGATATTCATATTCTGTTAATGTTTCTGTTTCTGAAACAAAATTTCTTTGACAGATCAAAGGGGGTTGAAACTTACTTTGCACTGTATGTTCCAGAATTTCCAATAAAGGTTCAATGATGTTTAAATCTCATGATTTGGGAAGCTCAATGATTATGGTAATAAAACCACTCTTTAATCCATGTAGCAATGTTCATTGGGCATCGTTGTCTTGGAATAAGAGTACATTTTGAGTAAACAATGTTTCAAAAATAATTGTTCACCTGGTTGTCTAAAATTTTGTTGTATTCTGGGGTCATAATTGCACTATGTAGCGTAACAATCAGACTCAATGACCCATTTTGTAGCAGATCCACAACAATTTTTAAGAGCTGGCATTAAACAGGCAATGTAGGTTGAAGACTTCTTTTGACTCCCCACAAACATAAGCCCAACCAGGAAAACGAGTAAAATAGTGAAAGATGACTCATCAGATCATATTACTTATCTCCACTGATCAGGACTCCAGGTTTTGTGCTCATTACACCATATTATGCTTTTCTCTGGTTACATGCTTTTTCTGAAAGGCTTAAATATCAGCTTATTGAAGGTCTCAAGACCTGTTTTTTTGACTAGTTCACAGAGGTGTGCTTTCAGCTCTGTGGTCATTTTCACGGCTGTATTATGGTTTTCACCTGCTCTGCTATGTAAATAGTTGTTATACTGTATTTTTTAGGGAATAATGACAAGAAAAAAGTCTGTACATGTTCAGTACAGATGCAAAACTTTTATTGTGGCTTATCCCAAGGTGTGATCTATTACTGTCTGATGAAAACACAATTATACCATCCAGGATTTGCAAAATCCATGGGCATTTCCTAACCCTTGAAAATAAAACTTCTTCTTCAAAAAAAAAAACTTTTCAGTAGATTTTCAGGTGTTTTAGTTTAGAAAATACTGTCCTTTTCAAATTAACCCGCTGACCTATGACACTGCCAAAGGTCAGCCTAAAAGGGAAAATTGACCTTGATCAGAAAAATCAACATTGCCTAAATGTAGATGCTGTAGTTGTGTGTAATACTGTATTTGACATATAATGAATGGGTCATTCAAGAAAAAGATGCCAGGAACCCCTAAATCATTTGATCATATTGAATTTAACAAGCATAGTAACAGATCACCATACTGAGACTGGGACTTCCTCAGAAAAGCATAGGAAAATTATAATTATTTTTATAGCTCAGTCTTTTTTCAGAATTCAGTTTCATTTAAGAGGTTGAAAGTTCAATTTTTTATTGCTAAACCCAGAAGCTGAACTAGCCTATCTATTGAATCTATTGCTGTTATTTACTCTGTTGTTACATGATGTTTCTTTCTGTTGGTATATACACACTGATTAAAGTTAAAGTGTGTATTTGGCAGTAAGGCATTCATTTGAGAAGCTAAGGCAAACCCTATTGCTGAGTGTTTGAGTCCCAGCCATGCCATTCCTGGCTATGTGTGGAGGTCCACACAACATCAGCCACTTGAGTTTCAGTCTCTGTGCTCTCTAGCAGCCACTCGTGGTCTGTTGGGTGCCTATGGATGCGTATGGAGTATATGCTGCCTTTGTCCTGCTCTAACTACATAAGCAGTATGTAAGTGGTGGAGCACCTACAGTGTGGAAATAAGTGAGGGTTTGTTGTTACATAAATTTCAGTACTCCTTTTCATGGATGCCTCCAATAGGGAGAAGATTGCTGCATGAGGCTAATCAGTTTTACTGAGTTCAAGTGGGAAATACAGCTTCATTTTTGGCATTTGTCATCATGGGATAAGTTTGCCAAAGCCTATATAAACCTAGTGTATGACTCATAAATTATGAGTTATGAGTGTCCAGCTTAAGCCAGACTAATTGACATCTGATATTATTTCAACATAAAGTCACAGTCACCATTTTTACTTCAGAGACTAATAGTTATATTTGAGCAAAATAAATTAATAATGGAGATTGGATTTTTCAGTGCACTGATATGATAATTAAAATATCTCAAACTTGTGGATTGATAAAAATGATTAACTACCTGCAAATGACTTAAGAAGAATCCCTTTCTGACACTATTTGGCACTGTTTTCTAATAAGGCACTGATTTTGGTTTTGGAACCGATGCTAGTGCTACATGACAGGAATTTGCCTCTCTCGACTGTGGTAGATGCCGCATGCATTTTACATGTGAAGTGTAACTGTTGCAGACTGTTGCAATTCAGAAATTCTACACTTCCATATCTCAGTAATATGTCATTCAAGTCTACTTGTGAATTCAAAGGGGCATTATGTTTTCATGTTGTTTATCTATGGTTCTGTCACAGGTGTGGTTTATAGTGTCAAATAGGGCTGTGCAATATGACGATATATATCGTGTGACGTTTCATATCGTTTATTTCGTTGTGTTGCAAATCATTCTCTTTACAGTAATATGAAGGCAACACAAACAAACAAACATGGAGGAGAGTGAACGTGACTCAGAACGGGGTAATTCTGAACAGGTGAGGGATTCCGACCAGCCAAGACAAAACGAGGAGCTTGAACCTAAAAGAGGGGCTACTTTTGTCACATGGACATGGTTTGGGTATGAAAAGTCTGAATTGGACCTGAAAACTGGATGAGAGCCTCAAAAGTACAGTCGAGTGCTCAAAACAAACCCCAGACTCAGACGTTGCAAGAGGCTTTTTCTCGCGGCACACTTACATATACAGGTTTGCGTCGCTTAACGTCCACGATTCATTCTGTATTCACATGGTGATACTCTGCCACATGGGGGCATGAGGTCACCTGCAAAATGGACAGATATAATTTACAAATAAATACAGGACAAAATGCATGAGTGGTGCAGTTTGTTATCCTTTGCAATTCATCATCCATCATGAACTGATAACTGATTGCTGGAATATCATGGAGGAGTGGCAAAAGGTCTCGAGATCTGGGCAAAGAACACTGTCCAGCATGTTTCCCAAATATTAAGACACTTCAAAATAAAAAAATAAGAACCACAGTCCAAGCTGTGATGACTGTAGTCAGCATGTGGCATCTCCCACTTCATTGTGTTCTGCACTGCATTTAAACAGCTGTGTGCGAATGGCTGGAGTTTTAGCATAACCCATAATTGGACAGCCTCTTTTCCAATAATCAAGTTCTCATACCACCATATATGTGTAAAAATGACAGATAGCAAATTGGAAACTGGAAAGGGTTGAGGCAGAGTCTAATGACTTTTTATTGTGTTACACTTGTTTAACCTTGGTGGGTTCACATTTTATACTTGGCATGGTATGTTTAAAGCTGACAACTGAATGTACATGGCTAAAGAGGAGTGGGCCTTTCTCTAGGGGAACTTAACATGGGAGGGATAGACAGATGGCTTAGCATTGAGGAGTGCAGGGCGTGGGTAGGGCTGTCTGGAGAGATAATGGTCTGGAAATGAGAAGGGAGTGGTGTAGTTGAGAATGGTATTGCTGGGAACAAGGGCACTGAGATGATACAGGCTGCAGTTAGAGGGATGAGAGATGTGGGGAGGAGTCTGGCATGGAGAGTGGGTTGAGAGGAAGAAACCCACTTAGCCAGCAGAAGCAGTTAGAATACTTTTGGTGGAAAAATGGGTAGGTCCTCTTGAGCCTGGCCTGGTGCTTTGGTTGGTGAGGGATTAGTCAAGAAATTCAGCATGTCTTGATCTCTTAATAGATGTTGGATGGCAGGGATTGAGCCTCTTCAGGAATCTTGGCCGGTTCATTATTCTAGTTCACAGGCAACACGTTTCCTTCTGTGGTGAAGTAGCATGCACAGGAGAACCTTGGAGATATTAAACCTCAGAGTTATGGAATGAGCAGTCAACACAGGAAACCCAGAAGAAGCATAAATAATGACACCTTTGATACATAAAAACAAGCATTAAACTAAAATGAATCATAGTTTCAATTTTTTAAGAAAACTGAAAATTCATCACCCCCTTAACACCTTAATAACTCATAATTTTATTTCCAGTGAGCTGTTAATGTGAATTTGTGACTTTTGAATGGAAAAAAAGCATTCTAAATATTGGACATCCAGAGTAGTGTATACAATTCAGGCACTACTAAAAAAAATGTGCTTAGTACAGTGTTGTACCAGGGCATTTGAGGTTGAATTCAGATCTTACACTTGATCAGCAATGAATCTGGAGTCATTATTTGGCATTCCAAATTTTGCCTTGGAAAAGTTGCATGTAATCATGTTTTGTAGAAATCTGCACACAAAACAAGTTAAAAGGAAGCACAAACAAATGCCTACCATCCATCACAGCATTATTGTTGTTTTCGATATCTAATTCCCTTATTTACAGCAGCTTGCTGTACTTTTTTAGAACATCTACTTTTTATTGCAACTTTTAGTGAAACAAGTAAGAAACCCATATCCTGTGCCCTAACCTCCACTCTATCCAACATCATTTCAGGAAATATTGATACAGCTGGTTATTTTCTGTACCAGTTTAGGTTGAAGCACCTTGTTCAGGACTTGAGTGTTTCCGGAGTGCCTTCCCCTAACCTCCGCTCCACACTGTGAACAGCTGACAGAGAAGGCCGCTGAATTTTATTCTTCGCCTCAGGGGTCTCTCAGGCTGCTTGCAGTCAGTTGCAGGGCAGTTGGTCACTGGCATACAGTGAGTGTGAGAGAGACGTTGTAGCTGTCGCTGGCGGCCCGGTGCGTGCAACAGGAGGAATGCATGTTTACCGTATCGGCTTACCAACAGCTGCACCATTGTCATTCTCGGAAGAGTTAGTAGGCTGGTGTTAACCTCTGATTGGTGGTCATGGTGAACGGCAGCACGGTGGATGGATGGAGGGAGGGAAGGCGGAAAGAAGGAAGCAAGTGAAAGATAGAGGCAAATTATTTTTAGCAAGATTGGCTTTACACAGCAGTATTTTCACCTGACTCTTGACTCTGGAGCTCTGTGCTGAAGAAGGCAAGTGCATTTATTCAGCCACAGGATGCCCAGGGATTTGAATGTAGAGGATGGTATGACATAAAGTTGGACCAGGTTGTTGTTCTACTTGAAATAAATACTTTTTGTTTTGCATGCAGAACCTCAGTACTCAATGACCTTGTTCATGCAATGATATCTAAAACACTTACAAATTCTTTGAATGTGAATTGATAGTGCTGTGCCAGCTTTCCGTGGATTTTTTCACCTATGGAAACAATCAAAATTCACTGTACTTTTTCCTTGTGGGTGAAATACATGTTTCATATACATAAGAATACAGCGTGTAGTTTGCATATTGCCTCTTACAGCATATGGTTACATTTTACCTTAGCCCTTAGTTAAAAGTTGTTCCTGTTGCCCCCCTTCAGCATGGCAGAATTCTGCAGTTCTTTTGGAGTATAAGGGGTTTGAGAAAACACTCACCACAAGATCATGAGCAAGGTATATTATATGTTACAGAAATGTCATTTGTGTAAAGTTATCTGCACAATCCATATTAAAGCACGCTTTCATGCAGTCCAAATGTAATTTTTTCAGTGTAAAATATTTTGCATGATGTAACAGGTCGTTTGTTTACTCTGGTTCCTCTTCAGTTGTAGTAAGAAAAGGTTTTCCATAGGGGACCTATCAGCTTTGAATCTGAGCACTGCAAATAAATGTAAACAAATACATGATGTTTACAAGAGTTAGTTTTTTATGTTTTTTTCAGTAAAAACAGTGAAAGACTGTGACTCTCACTTGGGTGAATTGTGTTAAGTCTTGAATAAAACTGATGGTAAAGAATGTCAGGCATTTTATGATTCTAGTTTTGGAGTATGGGAAATCAAAGTTGAAGAATGGATACATAATTCAAATTCTGACCAAAGCATAAAGCCTAATCACATGATGTTCTGAACAATTTACTTTTTTGCATTTAAGCAAGTACATGCATAGGTTACTAGAAGAGGTAAGTTTTTTTTATTACATGCAAATGCACTTGACCTGTTGATTCATTGTTGAAGAGATATGGACAAAGAGAGAGAGATGTCAATTTTGCTTGTCTGTTGGCTGCCTGAAGACTTGAATTTCTTAATATAACATTTGAATGTTGCATAATTTCATCTGAATGGGTAAGCACTTAATACTTCATTAATGTAGCTGCTAAGGGTAGGCATACATGCATTTTTTATATCCATATCTGTAAGAAAATGCATTGCCATGATATGCACATTCTTGTGATTTAAATGCGTATGATTTTTGTGTTTTTATTTTTCACCTAACTTCAGATATGAGCAAACTCTGCTTAAGTGCACAGCACCTTGATGACCCCAAGGCTCTGCATTTCAGTCTACTCAGCTGAATATCCAGTGTTAGCTACTCATTGGTTGAGGAAACCCAAGCCTACATGTTCTGCATGTACCAATAAAAAAACATATTACAAACCCTAAAAGTGATTCACAGGACTGATGTTGATACATAAATCCTGTTATATATTTAGAAAGAATAAGTAGACGCATCAATACGTTCGCCACTCTGGATGTACAACAGTGTCAACTTTCAGCATTTTAAAGCAAACCAGAGTGCAATTGTCAAGTATATATTAGAAACTGGTATATTAAACATTAATGACTGGAAAGAAGTGACATGACTTTATCTTCATGTATTTGTAACAAAGTATGTTTGGCCATAAGTGAAGAACATCCGTTAGGGCCAAACAGGTTTTTGTATTTATTTCAAAGTTTGGATATTGTTAAGCATTTTCTTATTTTCTAAAGGTTTTTAAATAATATACCTGCTTGTTACAGAAAATAAAATGACCTATTTTTTTTTCCATCTCTCATTGATCTTCATTCAGTTCTGTTGAGCCTTTATTTTGAAATAAACCCTCTTTTACAATATTTGTGAAGTCTGTAAAATTAGTGAACCTTGTGAAATCTGATAAATGACCTCCAGTCATATCAAGAAATATGAGCAGGGATTGAGGGGGCTACTTCATTGCAGCTGTAAC
Source organism: Albula goreensis (assembly GCA_022829145.1). Taxonomy (NCBI): domain Eukaryota; kingdom Metazoa; phylum Chordata; class Actinopteri; order Albuliformes; family Albulidae; genus Albula; species Albula goreensis. The sequence continues at coordinate 27,638,370 of CM040744.1, read as the reverse complement.
TTTGGAATGCAGTGAACAAGCATTACCATTCAAAGACTATAGTAAAAACAGCTGATCAATTGAGACACAATTTGAATGGAAATAATAACTTGAGGAAACAGGGAGATATTAATGATTGGTAGGATGGTTGTGCATACGTCATCCATTGGTTGTAAAATGCACAGAAGTAAATATAGCTGAAATGCAAAAATATTAGGTTATTTTTAATCCTATTTTTTATTTGCACACCCCATGCCATAGCATATCCATGGAACCCCCACAACCAGGTTAAAGAGAATATTGAACTAAAGATAATGTATAATGTCTGTTATCCAATATGGCTGAGAGAATGAGATAATCTCCTTCAGTTTGGTAGCAAAAAGCAATGGGCTGGCAGTGTGGCAGTTCCAAGAAGTAAGAGCACAGTGAGTCCAATAAGGCCTTTACTGAATTGTAAGAGTCTCAGAAACTGAAGCTACAAAAACTGGGGCGGAGCCAAAAGATGAAAAAGAGAGACTGGAGCAGTATCAAATTGATCACATGATTATGAGTAAAATTTGTCAAGTCTGTGAAGAACTTGAAACCGAATTAGACAAGTACATATTAATGTTGAATGAGCCCAATGAAAAATCAAATCCAATAGGTCATCTGGAAGTGCCATATTGAAGTCTTGCTGCCATGTAGTTCTAAAGGCGGGCTAGGAGTTAAAGTTCAAATTATAAATACAATTATACAGCCTACATATATCACATCTGTTGCTTCCACTACATTAGAAGCTAATTGAGTGAATTGGGGTATTTGACTGTAGTTAAAATGTTGAACTGAAAATCTGAAGAGTTGGGGGTTTGAAATGTTGTGCTTATGAAACAGCAAAAACACTTGTCTATAAACAAATCTTTCAAATGTCTTCTTTAATCTTTCATTAAAGCATGCATCATGTTTTCAAATATCATATTTAATCTTTTTATTTAAGGACGCGTCATATTAAAAAAGTGAGCAAAAGTATGATTTACAGGGAGAGAGCCGTGAGGGTGACTGAAAGCCGAAGCTTTCATAAACTGACCCCATGTTCTTCGTAAATGTTTTATGGGATTATTGCCAGTTCTGGGAATTGGAATGGGTAAGGGTAATGATCCACAGATGACAGCAGATAGAAAGCTTCAGCAGCATAACCCAGCCTCCATAGCCTTTCAAGAAGCTCCTGTGTGCTGTAAATAGAAGTTCATCCTGAAGCAAAGGCAGTGAATGGTAACAGACTATTAACAGGGCCAGAATAATACCAGGAAGAAGGCAAGCTCCCCCACCCCCTCTCTCCAGGACCTTCCTTTAATTCAGGACTCTGAATTAAAGCTTTACTTATGAAGACTTTTCCCACTCTCCCACTCTATGTTTCCTGAAACAATTAAAAAGAGAGAAAAGAGGGAAATCAAGTTTAAAATATTTTGGTGCAGAAGTTGGGTCAGACTGAAGAAGGTTGATAAATTTAGGTAGAAAACTGCTTTGTTTTCTTTGTTTTGCCTTGATAAACTTGTATATTGTCACAAATTATGAGTGACTGTTCTATAGTGACTCTGGTGGTTGTGTCATAATTGCAGTAGGCTTATTGATGTGGTAATGGGATATTGTACTGAGCTCAGACCATGTATGTTACTGTTTAGGATTGCTTTGTATGCTTTTGTCTCCCCAAGTCCTCATTATTGATAAGCGGGGCCCTCTCCCCTCTCTGCACCCCTCTGTAGATCATACCACCCATTGTGTGTTCAGAGCTACAATAAGAGAGGGAAAATGTTTGGGGGATCATTTCTTTACCTGTAAGTCAGAACTTAAACTTGTGAAAAGATCATCAATGGGGACCCTTGTAATTATTTATTGTTTCAAAGACAACCTGATTTAATTGCTTGTATGCTTGATTAGTACACTCTATTAAACTGAAAAGGTAGTAATGATATTTTTGTTAGCTTTTTTAAATCAACAAATCTTAAAAAAATCAAAAGGTAGCATTCTCTATTTGGGCTGTCGTATCCAATCCTTCTCTGAAGACCTGCTGAAGGAGGGGCTGTGGTCTGATCATATCCATGATTCCACGCCGGTTTTGTTGCCGTGTGGTGGGAATTCTTGGCTCGGCTCGCAGTTGGGGAATGACTAACAAAAAAAAAGAAGGAAAGAAAGAAGAGAGATGCATTAATTCTCTTTCCCTTTCCTTCCTTTCTCTCTTTCTCTTTGCCCCTTCATCCCTCTCTTGTAAGAGCAGAGGCCTTGTCCAACATCTGCTGTGCGGATTACCTCAGGAAGATGCAGACTGTGTTGTGCCCTGAAGAGGCTTTACTGTAAGGTTCAACACCAGTTCCCTGTCCCTCCTTTCTCCTGCTAAACGTACTGCCGCTCTGAAAAGAGGGATAAATCTTTGTTAACAGGGAAACTATTAACTCAGGGGGAGTTAATCAGAGTCATTGCGAAGGCGATGCCATTTACATCTGAATTGGCCGAGACTATATATTGGACTCCTTTATCTCACTGACTCAAAGGGGCTGGAAGCCTAGGATTTAAATACTTCCTACTTTGATATATGGCAGCCAGTGGGGAGGTGGACCATAGCAGGAAATTACCATAAATAAACAATTGTGAGAAATTTGAGAATTTTTGTAAGCTTTTTCCCTTTGTTCTCATCAGGTTCTTAAACATGAACAAACTTTAACTATGTGTAATGCTATTTATTAACTATATACAACACTATTTTTTGATTTTTGACATAGTATTAGAGGCATTTGAAATGTACCCATTGAAAGTTTGTGAAAGTAGGAAATGGCCATCTTATTCTTATTGATGGGTTTCACAGGGCCAGTGGCGAGGTGCTCAGTGAGTTTCTCCTCACGTCTCAGGAGCAAGGTGTGTTTGTCAGCAGCGCTCAGAGCACGGGGAGTGACAGCTGCGTTTCAGACTGGATTCAGAGTGCCGTAAGGCGACATCTTCAGTCCCTCTGTCACCCCCCTAACCCAACCCAGCCCTACCCCCACGGGAGCGCTGACCTGCACTGAAACACCTTGCCCTGCATAAGTGGAGCAGGCACTAATTAAGCATCATACATCTTATTCAAGCTTCAACACCGTAGAAGCTTGTGCTTGCACATCCGCTTGTGTGTGTGTGTGTGTGTATGTGTGTGTGCGTGCGTGCGTGTGTGTGTGTGTGAGAGAGAGAGAGATCGAGATAGATTGAGTCTGTGGATATTTATTGGGGTGGTTGAGGAGTTGTGGGGTTAAGTGTGCATAAATGTTTGTGTAATTGTGTTTGTGTAATTAATGACGTGATTTTGTAAAAGAGTATATTTGTGCAATAGTATGATTGGTTGGTTATGTGTAATTGTATGTAGGTCCTTGAGAGGATGTGTGTGTCTATGTGTTTTTTGTAATCGTATGTGTATATATGATTGTGTGTGAGTGAGCACTCATGGATTGTTTCCTATGGCCTTACTCTGCTTTCATAGGGAATGTCATGTTGTAAGACTGCCTGAACTCCCCCATGGGAAATGGTCTTAAATTTACACCAGCATTTTGTATCAAGCTTTCCTTCACTTAATGTATTAAATATGCCTGGTTATTGTTGACAACATGCAACACCACTGTGACTTAAACCATTTTTTAAACTGGTCCAGCATTGGGAACTGTGTGTTTTATAAAAGAACTACACCCCAAACCCCCCCTTCACCTCCCCAGTACTTCCCCTATCCTGGATTAGCCCGACCTGTTTAGTTTGCAGAGCCAGGTCACTTCAGCTGTAAGGCTGCACTTATTTGTTCTTGATCATTTCATTGAGCAGAGAGAGTGAATGAAAGGGGGGAGAGAGAGGCAGAGAGAGAGAGAGAGAGAGGGAGCAGGGGAGAAAGTAAATCTGATGTGGAAATGTAGACTTAGTGGGATTTACCAGTTTGGAGAAAAAAAGGGGCCTTTTCACTGGTTTTGTTGGTTTATCCCCTAAACCCCTGTTTCACCCCCCCCCACCACCCCCTCCCACCTAAAAGCTTTTGACATCTTCATCTCTCTCACAGTGGGCCGGCTTTGTTTGCTCTCGTCAGAAAGGCCGATGGGGTTTTGCCCCGGGAGCTCAGTGGCACAAGCGAAGAACTCTGCCATGCCAAGAGGGCTTTCTCCCCCACCCCCCATCACCCAAAACCCCACCCCCCTTTTTTTTTCGGGTAACCACAATATGGTCATTGTGCAGCGGTGAATGATTGTGGCCACTCTGGCAATGCCACCCGCCTCTCTCTGGCTTTGACTGGGAACCAGGTCCTTTCTCCAGAGTGAAAGGGGTCTAATCCATGTAAATAAGGGCCTCAGAAGACGGCTTTGCAGCAGAGGGTGGGTGGAGGGGGGGTGGAAGAGTGCAGAGCGCGAGGGGAGGGGTCAGCAATTTAACCTTTGACCCAACAAATAAGAAGCATGAAAGTTCCAGAATTACTTTACAAAGAGTGGCTCCGGCAACTGATTGGGCCCTCTTTTGTGTGGCGGTTGTAAGAGCCTGAGTGACAGATGCTGGGCTGTGAGAGGGGAGGCATGCAGGATTAGCGGGGTTCACTGTTTTAATACTGTACTTAGGAGAGGGGAAAGTAGCAGGCTTGGTTTACCGTTTTATTTTTTTGTTTGCTTTTCTCTGCCTGTCTTTATCCATGTCCATTGTGTCCCTGCTGAAAAATTCTCTGGGATTTCTGGAATGATATAAGAGAGTCTGGTACCCTGTGTTGTGTTTATTGTTTTGCTTATCTATGAACACTGTAGATTCAACTTTTATCAGTTCAGAAATGTTACAAGTTTTAATGGTAATAGTTGAGTGTATTTTAAGGCATTCCACTGGTTTGTTGTTGAGCGTTTCATGCTAGATGGGAACTCGTACCTGACAAGCTCTGTGTTTTAAAAAAACCACACCACCTATTTTTAACTGCCGTTAAACAGAGAGTGGTGGCAGGTCGATGCCGCTCTGTGTTTTTTGTTAAGTAGCAAGGAGAGAGGAAGAATTGCTCCGAGGTGGATCTGGGGCTTCCTGTAGTACAGGCGGCAGAACAGAACCTGAGTCGCGTTTGAGACAACCCCGCGCAAGCACAACTTCTAAAAGTGGTGACAAAAAAACCCACTGAATTCCCACTGTCTGTTCCAACACAGGAGTACTCTGTGTCACTCAGTCTGCCGCTGAGCTGGGAGCTCAAAGAGCTTCGTTGTAAAGGTGTCACAGGGGTTCACAGAGCCGTCGCATACTGCTCTGCTCAACCCTGCCCTGTCCCACCCCCACCCTACGCCACCTTTACTTTCTGGTTAGGGTTTTGGTTTTTAGCATTGGAAGGGATTTCTTTAGGCTTGGTCCATGGGGTCGGCCGCCTAGCTGTCCCCGATGTGAGCATCTGATGTGAGTTTGGGAGAGGGGGTGGGGCATATTGGTTCCAGACTGGGCTACCATTAAATGACCTGACATAACCCAGACCCACTGCCTTTCATTACTTCCTTCCTGGCCTTGTGCTTCTTTATGGACTGCTCCCCATGCACCTCCTAACTGCTGCCTGATCACCACGTGCTCACAGGCTCCGCATGTGACAATGTGACCCTGTGTGACAGCTCTGTGTGCATGTTTGTGTGTCTCTCTGTGCATATGCATTTGGTTTGGAATGTCTTGGGTTATTAAAACCAGTGTAGGTCAGGTGAAACACAGGCTTGTTGGTGTTTAATGTAATAAATGAACCCGGTCTGAAAGTTAAGAGACTCTGTGTCTCTCAGATCATTAGCTTGCAACAGCCGATAAATGCATTCATTCATTTTATTCATTTTCTTCTTTTTGATCTTATATGGATGGAAATGGTGGAATATTGGAATATTACCCCCCTCTCCTGAATGCGCACACACACACGCACACACACACCAATGCATAAGTGTGCACACACATACTTGCACACACATCCACACACACAACCGGACACATAAGCACGCGCAAACAAACTCAAAAAATGCTGGCTGACAGGTATTGTCCTTGTCCTGCATGCAGAATTGGGATGAGTGCCAGTTTGCTCATGCTACTGTTCTTTCTGTAGTTAGAGTATTAGTGTGATTTATTATTAGAAACATGTTGTGTTTTTAACCTCCATTCATGTGTTTGCACATTCCTGTTTGTGTGATTATGTGTGTGTTCGTATATGCATGTGCTCATGTGTATGTGCATGTCTATGTGTGTCTCTGCATAATCTGTGTATGCATATAGTGTGATTCAGTGACTGTGTGTGCTTGGATATGTTTATATGCCTGTTTGTGTGTGTGCAAGTACTTATGCATATATATGTGTTTATGTTTCTGTTTGCATGTATGCATACAAACTGTGTGTGTGTGTTTTTGTTTGCATGTGCACTGTTTGGGGTGTATGCTCTTCCCTCTTTCATGTATTTTTGGTGTCTGGTGCTGTTTCTCTTTCTTAATTACAGCAGCGCTCTCCTTAGAGATCTCTCTGTGTGTAGCTCCGCCCCCCCCCCCGCTCCTGCAGCAGCCTATTAACTGGAGACCAAGGCTCTCTGTTTCCACCTTTCTACAGAGTACAATTAAACACAGAAAGATCAAACAGATATTGAAGCTTTAGTGCGCTGATATATTTGTTAAAAAAATGCAGATTGTGATATTGATGGCTGCCTGTTTGGAAATCATTAGAGAAAGACGAGGTAATCGTTAAAGCTGCCTCAGCATTTAGCTTAATTTTATTCCCCACCGACTCCACATTTTTGTAAAGGAGTTTTTTTTTGGTCGAGTGGCAAGACTTTGATGTCCACAGAATGCACAATCACTTTTTTAAAAAAAAAAAAAAAAAAACGAAAATTGGAAATGCAGAAATGAAGGTTGCCACACCAGCCTTTGATGTGGCCAGGGGTGGCGTACCGTCCTGGCTCGAGCGGCGGCCCTTGGCGTTAGCGCTTCTGGTGGTGTGAAATGAAGGAAAGCGGGGCCTCCGTCTAGGTGCATTCACTTCAATTCTCACTCATTTCCCCTGTCATATGGGTGTTAAATTATCTGCTCCTGAGCACTCACCATTCACATTTTCAGGCCTTGCCTTATCAGGCAAACAAGGTCTGCATATGTTCCGCTCCTCCATCGGCTTACACAGTCAAAAATTTCCACCTTTGCTCCCCCCCACCCCCACCTTTTTTTTTTTTTTTTTTTTTTTTTTAGCCGCCCTCCTTGTCCATCCATTCTCTCTAACAAGCAGAGAAGTCGTAGATATTGGGCAGACTGTTATCACAGTGTTAGTGTGCACAGGTTTTAAGACTTCTGTGAAAGTGTGGCTCACTTTTCAGAAAAGTTGTGGTGTGATCTGGTGCTCCACACTGGCCATGAGTGTGCCGCTTCCTGCCCCTTTGGCCGAGACCCCCCATCCATTATTTCACATGTATTTTTCTCCCTCTCTTCCTCTCTCTTTTGTGGAAAAAGGGAAAAATAGTGTTCTGATGACCATTTGTTCCTGAAAAGAAGACAAATTACAAATGTGAGTGTTCCCTTTGTGCATGAAATGGCTTTTTCATAACCAAAGGCAAAGTGATGAAAAGATTGAAGCACATCAGAAACGTTTTTGCGCTGATTGAAAGGTGGGAAGCTGGAAGCCCCCCCTCCCCCCCATCGACCCGCTTACCTTTTTTCTCTTTTGGTCTGACTCTCATTATCGTCTCGTTTTAATCGGATTCACCATCAATTAGTGTGACTTTTTTTTTCCCCCCTGAACGATTAAAAACTCAAGGACATAGAACTTTAGTGACGGTGCAGGCGCAGGCACAAGTGCAGGTCTGATAGCGAAGGGGGTGCAGGTTTGAGGCCAGAGGGCTCACGGACACATAGGTTCAAGGGACAGGTTATAGGCCCCTTGGGAACTCTCGGTGTGTTGATGAGGTCTGCAACACAAAGAACACAAGGGCATATGGGGTAGCAGTGTCACTCCGGTGACAATGATGAAGAGTAGTGAAGAAGGCTAGAATGGGACCTTCTGAGGGTCAAATGTTTAGTGGCGGACTGTTTAAAACGCATTTTCCTGAGTCTTAGAGAATGGGGTCATTTTCCTTTTCATTTTAGGTTGTCTTTCAGTGTATGAGGATAACAATAGAAACTGGGGGTGAGATGCAAGTTTGAAAAAACTCAAAAAGACTGAGAAAGACCCATTTAAATCAGTCAACACCAGAAACAAATTATTTTAGGTAACAGCTACTTACGTAAAAAATAGTGCAGTTGTAAAATGTGTCATAACAATTTTCACTAGTAATATATTATGAAAACCTAATAATAATCAAATGGAATGTGAGAGAAACAGACTTAAAATCCATAAAATCACTGCCTCATTTTTTTGTGCTTATTTATCAGTGTGTTTTTCTGTTTGTGTTTAGTTTTGTGCCTCAGTGTGTTTGTATGCAGTCAAGTTAGTGTGTGTTAGTTTCTGACTATATGTTAATTTTTGTGTGTGTGAGTGTGTGTGCATACCTGTGTGTTTGTGCACGTGTGTGCATGCGTGTGTATGTGTGTGTACATATGTATTTGCATGTCTGTATGTGTGTGTGAGATACTGTGCTTGTGTGCATGTTTGTGCATTCCTGTGTGTGTATTTGTGTGTATGCATGTGTGTGTATAAGCCAGTGCATCAGAGCGTGTGGCCCCATCCTGTGCTCAGGGCAACAGTGCACATTCCACTGCAGAAGGAGAGGGAAGAAAGTTAAAGCCCAACACAGGCTGAGAGTGCAGGGGGAGAGGGAAGGAATTAAAGCCCAGCACAGGCTGAGAGTGCAGGGGGAGAGGGAAGGAGTTAAAGCCCAGCACAGGCTGAGAGTGCAGGGGGAGAGGGAAGGAATTAAAGCCCAGCATAGGGGGAGAGTGCAGGGGGAGAGGGAAGGAGTTAAAGCCCAGCATAGGGGGAGAGTGCAGGGGGAGAGGGAAGGAATTAAAGCCCAGCATAGGGGGAGAGTGCAGGGGAGAGGGAAGGAGTTAAAGCCCAGCATAGGGGGAGAGGGAAGGAGTTAAAGCCCAGCACAGGCTGAGAGTGCAGGGGGAGAGGGAAGGAATTAAAGCCCAGCACAGGCTGAGAGTGCAGGGGGAGAGGGAAGGAATTAAAGCCCAGCACAGGCTGAGTGCAGGGGAGTTCAGCATGAGAGGGAAGGAGTTAAAGCCCAGCATAGGGGGAGAGGGAAGGAGTTAAAGCCCAGCACAGGCTGAGAGTGCAGGGGGAGAGGGAAGGAGTTAAAGCCCAGCACAGGCTGAGAGTGCAGGGGAGAGGGAAGGAATTAAAGCCCAGCACAGGCTGAGAGTGCAGGGGGAGAGGGAAGGAAGTAAAGCCCAGCACAGGCTGAGAGTGCAGGGGGAGAGGGAAGGAATTAAAGCCCAGCACAGGCTGAGAGTGCAGGGGGAGAGGGAAGGAATTAAAGCCCAGCACAGGCTGAGAGTGCAGGGGAGAGGGAAGGAGTTAAAGCCCAGCATAGGGGGAGAGTGCAGGGGGAGAGGGAAGGAGTTAAAGCCCAGCACAGGCTGAGTGTGCAGGGGGAGAGGGAAGGAGTTAAAGCCCAGCACAGGCTGAGAGTGCAGGGGAAGGAAGGAGTTAAAGCCCAGCACAGGCTGAGAGTGCAGGGGGAGGGAAGGAATTAAAGCCCAGCACAGGCTGAGAGTGCAGGGGAGAGGGGAAGGAATTAAAGCCCAGCACAGGCTGAGAGTGCAGGGGAGAGGGAAGGAATTAAAGCCCAGCACAGGCTGAGAGTGCAGGGGGAGAGGGAAGGAGTTAAAGCCCAGCACAGGCTGAGAGTGCAGGGGGAGAGGGAAGGAATTAAAGCCCAGCACAGGCTGAGAGTGCAGGGGGAGAGGGAAGGAGTTAAAGCCCAGCATAGGGGGAGAGGGAAGGAGTTAAAGCCCAGCACAGGCTGAGAGTGCCGGGGAGAGGGAAGGAGTTAAAGCCCAGCATAGGGGGAGAGTGCAGGGGGAGAGGGAAGGAGTTAAAGCCCAGCACAGGGGCTAATCTCCTCAGGAGGCCTTGTGCAATATCTCTTTAGAACGCTATGCAAATCTGTTCCATCCAGATCAGCAGTGGGAACCAGGATGGAGTAAACACCTACTGTTTCTGTGTCAGAGACCCTCCCTCAACACACGCACACACACACACACTCACACACATGAGCATGCATGCTCATATTCAAACAGATTTACAACATTCTCATGTTCTCATACAAACATTAATGCTCACATATGTACGCACACATACATTTTTATGTTTGCGCGCACACACACACACACATGCTCACATACATTTATTTGACCCTAGAGCTGATGATTCAATCTTTATTGCTTAAAAAGCCATGATATTTATGTTTTTTAAGCTTTTTTGAAATCTTATGTTTTATTAACAGGCTGTGTGAAAACTCGGCATGCCCGTATCTTATATCCATTCTTGTCTCTTTTTTGGCTTTTGGCATCAGGAATGCTACACCCTGTATTGAGGTGCCATGTTTTCCGTTTGTCTGGGGTTTGGATGCAGTCTGAGCACAAGCAATTAGATGCAGGAGAATCCCTGGTTTCTCATTGGATGGCTCTGCCACGGAGTCCCAGGTCTCTGTAGGATGCTGCTTTTTCTTGCTTTCCATGTTCTCTGACACAGGCTGCTGAATTCAGCAGTGAAGTCATTCGTTTGCTGTCCAGAATCCGGTATTACATCTCACACCTTGCAGTTCTGTGGCAGGTTGCATGTTTTCTAATCTGTGCATTCAGCACATCTCATGTAAATGTGGCAGTTCGACCATGACTTTATCCTCTTTTACAGGGATGAGGAAAATAAATGGATTCTGAGCGTTTAAAAGGATGATGAGATGTAGGAAGCCGTATGTAAAGTTGTCTTGAGTCTCATTACACATTTGTGTAATAGATTTTTGGAGGGGAATGAGGAGGCTGGGCGGGGGGGGGGGGGTTACTAGGCCTTTTTTTCTGTGTTTGGCTGATGGGCAGAGGTGCAGGTTTTAGCACTGGCACTACTTGATTAGCTTGCAGAATATTCCAGAAATGTTGTTTTTTTTTTTTTTTTTTGGGGGGGGATCTCCAGGCCCAAGCTTTCCTCTGGCGTCCCCATTTTAATTAATCCTGTTAACTCGTGGTGGGCCATCTCTTAGCGCATATGGGCACATGACTCCCACTCTGACAGGAAGTGCAGAGCTCTCTCCTGGAAAGGACAGCGACAGCGCTACTGGTGTGGGTCTGGCTTGGGGAAGACAGATGCTCTCAGAACGATTTACGGCGATGCAAGCCCGGGGTTCTGTTCAGAGGCTGTTTTCAAAGGGCCGTTTGCTGGCAGACCCTAATAGGAAGTGATCTTAAAGTGTGTCTTAAAAGTGTTGGAGGCTAATCGTGTAATTTGCTTTGGGTGCTGCTCTGTTTAATGAGATTTAACAAGGGTTGGCTTCTAACCGTGCTGCTGATAGACTCATCTTCAGGAAGCCTCACACATGTTCCACTTGGATACATAAATGTACCTATGCAGACTTTGGGTAATATATCCAAAATATCTTATGCATGTAGGAGGTGACTAACCTGCCATTGCTTCCTTCTGTTCAGAGTAACAATGATTGTCATGATACTGCTGTTGCTGCTGCAGGTACTACTACTATTACTGCAACAAGAATAATGTATTGCTTTAGCAGGTTTCTGTAGATGAATGTCGAGCATGAGTTAATTTATTATTGTATGAAGTGGCTTGAGGACCCTGGGATGTAGCCAGTCACCTTGGTAGCTGATTTGCCCTTCAGTAATACCTGACTCCTGGCCCACCCTTCACCTTGGCTCAGACCTGAGTTCAGATCACATCCAGTGGTCTGGTTCTTGCGATTGATTGAGGACATGAAAACTGCTAATTGCTATATCCTATGACTCTGCAGATGTGTTTCAGTATAATTTTTCTGGCACGGATATCAGCACATTGGTCATTTTTTTTTAAACATTGTTACATTTTTACATGTTTCAGAACAAGCGGGCCAGACAGCTTTTGAGTTTTAAGCGTGTCTTTAGTTGGCTTGGTCTTTTATCCAGACCAGTTGCACCACAGAGGCAGTGTTTCTGAAAGGCTCTTTGCTTCCTGGTGTGGGGTGTCTGAATATTAGCATGAGAGGGGTGATGTACCTAGATTTCACCGCACTTCAAAATTTGGAGATGTAAGTTCCAAAATATGGATTCAGAATTCTTCCTTTCCCTCTCTTTCTGTGAAACAAAACTCTTGGATCTGGTTAGGCAAGATTTATGGTCGACTCAGATCTTATTCTCCACAATTCTACTTGTATTCTTACCATTTTGGGTAGTTTTTTGAGAAAGCCTGAATGAGAATGTGTAAGGTGTGTTACCCAGGGTGCCCTGCAAGCGCAGCGACAGTCCGACAGCCTGCACCATTGTTAGGAGAAACGCAAAGCTCCTTCTGTCTGCCAGCTCTTTGGCCGCAGGAGCGCGGGGATCAGAGAGGGTTTGGGGAGCGCACAGATGTAGGCGGAGGTTTTAATTGCAGGGTGAGGCGAGGCGAGGCGGGGCCGTGCGAGGCGACCCCTGCTCCGCTCCTCACACTGGGGGCTGGGCAGCAGGCTGATGGCAGGATGCTGCGTTTGTCTTGTTTGTCTTCTCCTGCTGGGCCCTGAGAAAAACATGGGGTACAACCACCCCCAAATACATCCAGCCTCCTGGGGGGGAGGAAGGTCTGTGACCAATCCCACCACAGAGGCAGTGTGGAACTTCTGGAGCTTCTGTTTCTCTCTCTCTGTTTCTCTCCCTCTCACTCTCTCTTTTTCTCTCTCCCCCCTCCCATGCTCCCTCCCTCCCAAGACTGCACAGGGCCTTGCCAGCTGCCGCTCCTCCTCGTTCAGACCTGTCGCCTGGCAACTGTCATTGGGGGTTTGGTGGTGGGGGTGGTTGGTTTGGGGGCACACCGGTGCTGAACAAGCACTCGACTGAAACATTCAGTCCCTTCTCCATTCACCTCCATTCGGCATGCCGACCAATCAAACCACTTGTGATTAAAAAAAAAAAAAAACCCAGGAAGTTTTACCCCTGCTCTTGAAAATAAAGGCCTTGTATTTGCATTGTCTCAGGGCGTGTGTTCCTTGTTTGAGGGAAAAAATAAAGACTGTTTCTTCATGTTGTGTGCTTTCTCTTTCAAGAGCACAAAACGCATGCTTTTTTTCCCCCAGCATAGAAAATATTTCCAGGCTGCATATTTCCTGGTTGCAAACATGCAATGTTGTGAAAACATGTTTCAGCACTCCTAATGCCAGGGATATCCGGAGTGAGACGACATCATTTGCAGCTGCCCATTGGATATCAGATTACTTTTTCACACTTTTGTGCATGTGGTTGTGTATTTTTAACCAGGCTAGACTAACATTTTAGGCACACTGGTTTGCTTAAACTGTATCCCTCAAAATGTTAATGTATATAATGTACAATTGTTACTATATGCATGTTATTGTTACATATAACTGTTTACATGTAAATGTAAAATAGCATTGTATCAAATAATATTTTAATTGGACAAATAAATCAACTAATGGTTTTTGTATAGTGTAAACAAGTGTTTGCAAGTGTAAACTACTTATGCTGCAATTCCAGTTTTTTTTTATATTTTGACACTGTACTCATGGAGTGGTGTTATGTTATTGTCATTTGTTCTGTGTAGATTTAAAAGTAAAGACCCTTTTGTGTTGCTCTATTAATATTGACACAAGCTTGTTGAACATGATATAATGCCTCATAGTTAGCCATCTTAGGTATTATTTTACTGTATCCTGTGAGGGTGGCACACTGCCATCGGATCATTGTATGTATTATTACCATATGCAAAATGTTCATTAAAAAAGTTTGACAGGCCAGAGAAACAATAATAATAGAAAAAAATATATCTTATTCTTGAGCTTATTGTACTCATGACTTGATTGACAGCCCATAAATATCAACCTGAAATAACCTGTTATTTCCTTGTTTAAGTCCTATTAATAGTATTGTAATACCTCTATCAAATCCACCTTTGCAATTATTGGTGAGGTTGAAGAGATTTTGAGTTTACTATCATAACAGGTCAATGCCTGGAATCAGAAATGCCTGCCTTTGTACTTGAGTGTATATGTCCCTTTTTATACTTCACTGAGCACACCTGGAAGGATGTTATTCTGTATAATGTCAATATAACCTCCTGCAAATAGACATGGACTAATAATTACATCCTAGTCTCTTCAGATTCAGACCCTGCAAGAACATCACTGTAATACTTTAAATTACTTTTCATTTGGATTTGTTCAAACTGCTGAGTACTGCATCATTGTCATCTTCTTGAATAATTTCAGTAGCTTCCAAAATTTTTTGCTGAACCCCCAAGAATCTTCCATCCAAAGCAAGCATACCTGTTTTGTTATTAACATCTTTGTGAAGATCATTTATGTAAATAAGGAGGAGTAGAGGTCCAAATGTGGATTCCTGGAAGACTCCCATTTCATAGTGTCCTGCTCAGATATGTGCCATCATACTGTTACTCCTTAAATTCTGCCCTGAAGCCAGTTTTCAATCCATTCTAAAGTAGCTCTTTCAGTTCCCTCTGGTTTCAGTTTGATGTATGATTTACTCATGTAATTCTTTGTCAAGTATTATTTTATTTTTAGGAAATCCAAACATGATTTCACAAGCTTTGTTTGAGTTGAAAAATTAAGAGTCCTCAAAACTTCAGGTTGTTTGTTCAGCACTGTCTCCCTCGGTAATTGGAATTCTGGGCAGCACTCATTGTGATTTTTCTTTCCTGGAATATTTCTAACTTATCTTTAACATTAGATTCTAAAACCGCACATGATATGGAGGTTAAAAAGCAGACCTACAGCGTTTTAGTTTGAACCCCTGTCTTATGTTTTGATAGCATACCACCTTGTTTCTAGTTGGCTTGTATTTTTCTAGTTTCAAAAATGTTTATGCATGAGTCCAGTGAAACGTATCTTGTGGTATCCTGGCTAGAAATGGCTTGCATGACCCTGGAGCGGTGGCACATGCTTCTCTGTTGAGGAATTGCTGGAGAGCTATTAGCTCTGAGGTGCAAGGTGTGCAGGTCAGAGACACGGTTCATTTTATCCTCTCCTCCCTGGCCCTTGCCGCCCATCTCTGTCCTCTCACTCCCAAGGTGGTACTAGTCAGCCCCAAGCTTGGATTTATTTATGTCTCATATCCAACCTCCCTGTGGCCCTGCCTGTTCTTCCATTCCCTCAGATACAGATTGGTTCTCCAAAGAGTCACAGAGAGAACTGAAAGGGCATGGTGGCGCACAGGCACATGGGGGACTGTGACTCCCTCCTGTTTTTGCACACCGCACCCCCACCCCCATGTCGACATGGGCCCTGGAGGTGCATCGTTGCCAGCAGATCAGCTGGGTCAGCACTCCTCTGTTGTCTCAATTTGTGCAGCAATGGAACACAGTTGCCCGCCTCAGCCCAGAGCTCACAGGATGAAGCCAGATCATCGGAAAATCCCCCCCATGTCTGCATAGCTCTCGGAGGGCTGGCTGATTCGCTTACTTCAGTTGTAGGATGGTGGAGGTGGCAAAAAAAAAAAACACACTGGGGAAAAAAAGTTTTGTGTACTGAAAATTGAAGCTTCATATTTCCAAGACAAGGTTTTGCCTTTGTGGGTCTACTTGCCAGTTCTAATTAAGCCCTCCTGGGATCAGAGGAGAACATAATCTGTGTTTTTGTAAGGTATTCTCACAGTTGGGTCGTTATTGCTGGTTATGTTCCTTGAGCACACTGCCCATAACCAGCTTCTTGTATAATCCTGCCTGATGCTACTCTGACCCTAAACTGCTCCCAGTGGCCTTCACACTTCTGCTTTCCATCCATCTCTTCTGCAGTGCAAGGGCCTGCTTATTTGCTGCTTTTTCTATCAGTGTAATGATCCACCTGTCATTACTTTCCACTGTCTATCTCCAAACCCTGTGAGGGATCAGCTGTGGAGATCAAAATTGACCTCCTCCTACTCTCACCTGAGCTGAATGTTTGCACTGAAGATCTGAGACTGGACTCCAGCACATAAGTCAAATAGTCTGTGGTCATGTCACAAATATTTTGGGGGTTACTGTGACTTTAGGACACTGAAGCTGTTCAGGAAACTGGTATAGCAGTTGTTGCACAGTAAAATGTTTACTGTTATTTTAACTGTAACAGTTCATATGAACCCATCCCATAAGAGCTGGACCAAATGTACTTGATCAAAGTTGAATCAGTACTAAAGAATGTTGAACTAGGCAGTTTGTGGTTGTTAACCTGTGTTTCTATTGAGTTTTGTACTCAATACAAAAGTAGTATGTCATTTGGCTTTCAGATTCAACCCCAACTCTTAGGACTCATTGAATAGTACATTTAAGTATGTTCAATACTTGAGAATTACCACTGAACATGTGGTCAGTACATAAGGTTAAAATTTGGTTACATGGACATATTAAATAATATGACATGGAGTCAGCCAGGGGTGAAATGCTTTCTGTTGGCTAATTTTGGGTGACTACGGTTACAAATTGCTTGTATTCTGAGAGGGAGTATCATGTAAGCATAGACATTTCACCCACTATTTTTACTGGGGAAAAGTTTAGAAATGTAGTTGAAGTTGTTATGCTTTAATTGGATAATGTACAAAAGTTTGCACATTATTCTTTTTAAAGCATTGCACTAATGGTTGGACTTCAAAAACATTTTAGTAGTTGAATGTGGACTTCAGATATAATGATCCTTGGTGGTACGTTATGTGCAAAATGTAATGAAGACTGTTAAGACTCATTTCAAAAGGCCATCTTCACAGTGTTGTGCAGAGCTTTCTGCATTAATCAGAGCCATTGTTAAAACATAGCTCCCAGTGAAACATTGATAATCTGAAAACCTGGGCGCTTTGGTCAGAGGGTACTTCTTCTATAGTTGGTGAATTGATAATGGTTGGATTCTCCAATTTTTTTTTTTTTGTCAGAGGGTTAAAAGCACCACCATGTCCTAATCTGTCATTTGGGCATTTAAAACTCCACTGATACACCTGAAAAGTTGGAAAAATAATTAATTATACCATAAGTTCAATAAGTTTAAAGTACACTGAAGGTATTTCTATGAATAATTCTATTATTGCACTGTTTTTTTATTTTCAATATATGTATCACAGGGAATTTGAAATTGTATTCAACTTTGTCCAGAACAGATTCTTTAGTATTTGAAAACAATGGAATGCTGGGATAGTGTTTGGTTGAGTGTAACACCCACCCATGGCCTTGGCACAGCTCATTATAAATTTGGCTGGACACAACCAACCGAACGCTTCCATCGGGGTTACATTTTTCATACATAAACCCCAGGTGCTCTGTAGGTCTTAACTCAGCTTTTCATTGGTCTGCTTTACCCCTAGGACTCCCGAAGCAGTGGCAGTTTTCACTAAGACAGCAGTCTGGACTTCTCTACCTTGGGTTTAAAATGCTTCCTTAGTGTGCTTTTTCTTTAGCAGGGCTACTCAGCTAGTGTGCCATTCCATGTGGCCTCAGCGGGAAGTGAGGGCTGGACATGAAGGCAGATATTTTTCAGCTGGAACTGGAAACACCAGAGGCATGAAGGAGAGGGCCTATGTCTGCCACCAGCATCACCCCCCCATATATATTTTCCTAACATGTTCCCATCCTGTCAGCTGGAAAATCGAGGGGTCTGGCCCTCGGATTAACTTTTAGACTTGCCCACTGAGAGGGACCTTATGGAGAAAAAAGCAGAGTTTCATTTAAACTCCATGAAATTGGGCAATGAGATTATGGGGTTTATGGTTAATTTCAAAGCGCTGCTCACTGGCTTTTATGTTCCTGTTCCTGTTGTTTTTTTTTTTTTTTTGGGTGAAGTTCAGCTTTCCCGAGAACAAGTGTCAGCGGCTCTCACAGAAAACACTTTTATTATGTAGCAGTGGCCTAACATGGACCATGTGCTTACGCGCTGACAAGTACAGTTCAAAGACAGGCAGGATTTGTGAGTACGACAGCGTCCCTGGGGAACCGCACATTTTCATAGTTATTCTCAGACCAGGCTTCGGTAATCACGGCATTTCTGCGGTTTTGCAGTTTTGATTTCTATCATATCGGATTTAATTAAATAGAAACACTAGTTATCACGAGAACTAACCAGCCGCATTATCAGTTGTAAAGATGACATTTCGAATGAGCGAATTCACAAGTGGACGGTCTGCCTAAATTATGTATGGCCATAATTTTAGCAACCATCACAGCTGTGAAATTAGGACAGAAAGGAGGGAGCAATAGCACGCTCAGTGGACCTCCGTTTTTATTATTCATCTCTTTTTACAGCTGGGAATAGATGATCGTTTCCATAGTGGCACATGGTGGGGCTGAAAAGATATGCCTTAGCGAGCTAGCCAGGAGAGTGCTCTAATGCTACAGTCAATCTATACGAGTACAGCAAAGCAGAGAGCAAGCCCTTTTCACTGGACAGACACTTGAGCTTCTTTGATAATTCTCCGTAGCTATTTACTGTAGTCGAGTCATTTTAAAATCTCTGTACTGCCGTAGTTTTTTTTTTTTTTTTGTACCTATGGGCTAACAGAGCAGCAGATACAGTGTGATAGCCAGTTTTATTCCAGCCCACGTATAAAGTAAGGTCTTTTCATAATAAAAGGTCACAGGGATCGTTTAAAAATCTGTTACATGCAGCGGACCTCATGCAATGCATGGTGCAAAAATAGGAAAAAAAAAAAAAAAAAACAAACGAAAAACAAACTCCGAGACACGCTAATGGATAGCTGCCAGGACGAGAATTTAAAGACGGTTTGCTCAACAGCAGGGAGCCCGGTGCTCTGCGCTCACTGAACGGCCGCTGTTTGTGAAAGAGAGGTGTTCTGTTTCTCGAGAGGAACTGCTCACAAAGCAGATTATTTGCTGCACCATTCAAATAAAGGACCTTTTTCAGCAGCTTGGGCCTCCCTTGTTTAGAGGAGTATGAATTCCCCCTCCCCCTCGGCTGGTGGAGGAGCTCAGTAAGGCCCCGGTAGCTCTGGAGATTCAGAGCTGAGGCAGAGCTGCCGCTTGGCCTTTTATGACACACACTCGCTCCCACAGCTTTACTCTTCGTATTAATCTTCCCTTTCTTTCTGTCATACATTCCCCTCTTCTTCTTGGAGGCTCAAAACACATGAGAACCAAAACCAGGAAAGTTCACAACAAAACTCAAGAGGCATCGTGTTTGCAGCCACTGCAGCATCTTTTCCCTCTGTTTTGAAACAGAACGTACTGCCGCTTTACCAGAACGAACACACGTCTGTCCTTTATGTTAAAATGCAAGCTACAATACACGCTAATTATCATAAATGACTTGGACCAATGTTACTGATCAGAAATAACCACCTGGTCCAAGTACAGTTTTTTTTTTTTTTTTTAAATTTCTTGGAAAGTGTTTATTTTTCGGTCGACCTCGGCAGCATTTCCGCGATGGTATCTTGCCACCAAATTATTGGGATTGGATGATACAACATAACGGTGAATAATTACCAATGCACGGCTGTGCTTCAGTCTAAGAGAATTTGCAACAGATGGTTACGCATTATTTTAACTCGACCTCTCAAGTTTTTCAAAGTTACGCAAGCTAGGTAGATTCTTTACAGTCATGAAATTTGTTTGGACTAATTTGGGTGTGTTTTACCTGGTCAAAGACAGTCAGAAGAGGTGCTTACCCACATGAATGCGTAAAACAGTCCTTGAAATAGCTCTTGATTTATGAAATGAAGAGTTACATAGTAGATTTTACATTATCGCCCCTAACTTGGTACAACCCTAGCTCGGGATAGATTTCATTGTTATTATGTATGCATTTAGGTAGCAAC
This sequence comes from Albula goreensis, assembly GCA_022829145.1. Taxonomy (NCBI): domain Eukaryota; kingdom Metazoa; phylum Chordata; class Actinopteri; order Albuliformes; family Albulidae; genus Albula; species Albula goreensis. The sequence continues at coordinate 27,618,514 of CM040744.1, read as the reverse complement.
AATAAATGTATTTGAATAAACGTTCACATCTAAATAGATGTTAAATACCCCCCATACAAAGCATGTTCATGAGGAAATGATTCATCCATTTCAAAGAAAAACAGGAACATGGGGATTATCTAATGTCAGCCAATCAGAGGGAAAATACCATTTGGGGAAGGTTGAAGGGCAGAACAAACAGCATTTGTTTTGTTTATTTTGGTGGTGGTCAGCATGATGAAAAAAGCAGCCAATTCCACAGTCAAACAGACTTTTATATTATCCAAAAGGTTAAAGAAGGGAGCATCACTGGCAGAAATCGGTTCCTCCATCCAGCAGTGTGGGATTAGCTTCCCCGCTGCTTGTTTTGTCGGTTTCCGAAACCCCTGCAGGTACGCCGGTGGGCGTGTCTCTGCTCGAATTTCCTGTGACACCTGTGTGTCACCTGTGCGAGCGGAGCTACCACGCGGACCCGCAGACGGGCTGACAGCTGTCCGCATTAGCTGCACAGGTGCACATGAACGCATCAGTAGGAACGCTCCTGCCCGTTATTACGCCATTTAGCACACGCAGGCAGGTAAGAGTCCTGCAGCATACGCAATCAAGCACACAGCAGAAGGGACATAATCATTCAAGTACAGTCCTGTTGGAGAGGCAAGGAATCCGAGCATAAGGCGAATAATGAATCATATTGGAAAACAATCTGAACCATTCTACGGTTGGCAAATATACTAAAGTGGAAAATGTTTATTGAAAGGATTTGCATTCCCCCGGCCCATATTGTAGATGTCAGATAATTGGTAATTAAGTTCTGAGCGTAGAGGCTAAGTAAAGGGCAGAGTGTTATGAAAATTTTTACTTTGGTAGCCATCTTTCCATTTTGTTTGGCTGCTCTATATGAGGATGTTTAGTGTTTGTGGAGCATCTGTGTAGTCATGGGGGGTTGGGGAGAGTGGCTAGCAGAAGCCTGCCATGTGTGAGGAAACTCCATGAACCTGGTGTATTGTGGGTAGAGACAAGCTGCATTTGGAAAGGCAGTGGGAGGAGACCTTTGGCTAAGGGGGGCAGTGGTGGTAGTCGGAGTTGAGGGGTGGGATCTATCTTTGTGTGTGTGTGTGTGTGTGTGTGTGTGTGTGTGTGTGTGTGTGTGTGTGTGTGTGTGTGTGTGTGTTCATGTCAGTGATCTGGTATGAACTGTGAATTCATGACTTGAAAATGTAATGGGGACTTGACCCTTGACTCAGCTGTACAAAGAAAAGTGTGCATATGCATGTGAACTAATGAGCATGTATGTGTTTATATGTGTATGCACACATGCTTGCTTGTGTGTGCTTGTGTGCTTACGCATCTGTGCATGCGCTTGAGCGCATGTGTTCCTTGTAAACACACCTTTCCCTGTTTCATCCACACTTGAAAGCGGAGAGTTTTGGCATCGTTCGCTTTTGCTCTCTCCTGCAGAGGAAGCCCCCGTGTGTTGGCAGGGTATAAGTGAAAACTGCATTTGATCAAAACAAGCAAATGGCTGCGCCACCGTACGAGACCCGTCTCTGTTTATGTAATTGAATAAGCTGTTAGTGTCACAGTGAATTATGGGTCCCTGGCACTCTGGCTCTTAGACCAAAAAGACGCGCAGACTGGAAATTCACATTAACTGGGGAATTCCTCTTGTTATAAAAAAAATGTGAGGAAAAAAAGAATACACTGAAACAAAAAAATGGGTTCTGTATTGATGATGTGAGAGCAGAGGGATGGGATGGGAGAACACCCCCTGTGTAATGGGGACTGGACCAAGGGAGCGGAGCAATGGCAGTCCCCATAGCTCCATGCCAGAGCCTCACCGAGTTTCAGAGCTCAGGGAGATTTGACAAAACAAATGGCAGCATATGGCAGATGGGAGGGGAAGAGGGGCATTGTTGTCATTGGGGCTCCTGTGTTTCTCTTCCTCTCCTCAATCTTTAATTCTGTTGTCATGCTCGCCGCAAGCGCCATGACTGCACTTTAATTAGCCTTCAGGAATCACTGCGGAATTGTTTATGGTTTTTTTGGGGGTTTTTTTTTTGGAAAATTTCCATACTGAAAATTGATCCCATAGTGCTTCTTCTTATTATTCCTGAGTCTCCGCCCACAATCTTAGCCCCTCCTACTAATCCCCCTTACCCCCCAACCTTCCATGCACCCAGCAGCAGATCTTGTGGAGGGCTGGGGGTGGGCACTGTTGGTAGCTGGTACTGGAACATCAGAGGCATGACAGAAATGTGTCTCCCCTGAATATTTTGGGATATCACTCCAGTTTCTGCTGCCCGCCAGAACGCGGACGCTAATAAAATAACAATCAAAGGCGGTTTGAAAGTCCTTGTGATTTTTCTCTGGCGGTACATCCAGCAGGCAATTTGCTGCCAGTAGGAGGTTAGGCGAGATAGCAGCCCCCTGAGCTAACGGGAGCATCAATTCCTCCCTCTCTTTCCCTGCGTTCCTCTTTCTGGAGGAGGGTAGAGGGGGCCGCCTTGAACACTTCCCTTTCTGGCCTAATCAACACAACAGCCTCAGCTGCCCCCTCGGATCCCCTGCCAGGGTCCCTATCATCTTCTGATCAAATATTAATGTGTGATACTCTGCTTGCTCACTAATCCAAAGCCAATTAATATTATCTGTCAATTATTTACAGATCCTGAGGTGCGGCGGCTGTTCCCTGAGGACTACATCGACCAGGTTTGGAATGCATAATTGACTTCCTCTTCCACCCCCACCCCACACACACACACACACACACACACACACACGTGTGCACACATACATATCCAAGCACATGAACACACCCCACATACGAACAAACACAACAGGCACGTTCAGACACACACATACACCCATGAATGTGTGCACACAGAGAAAGGTCTGTCCACACCACACACAATATGCACACTATACACACGCGCACACACACACACTCCTTTCTTCCTTTCTCTCTCCCCCACTCTCTCCCCCTTTTACTTTCATTCTGTCTGTTTTATCTACTTCCTTCTTGTCTTATGTCTTCCTTGAATTTCTAAACGGTTGGCAGCTTGAGTTTTTTTCTCTCCTTTCTTTTCCGCCTTATGCATGACAGCACGTGGGATCCCTAACCATGAACCGGGCATTGGCTGTGCTGATTTCCCTGGCCCAGTCACAACCTGTGTATGTGGGTGTCCTAGCAGCACAAGCTAGGCTTTTCTCACTGATTTACTTCATGTAATAAAATATAAAATAAATATACATTTAAATATTTAAATATTACCTTTGGAGGCTGTTTATTGCCCAACTAATGCAAAAAAATTGTACATAAAAGTTATTTTTTGTGAAAATGAATAATTTCAGTAATGGAAGAGTCAATGAGTGAATGAACAAATGAATGAACAAATGAAAATATTTTCATTTGTACCGGTCGAAGCACACAGAATGTGAAGTGTTCACCATTGCCTGCTGGCATATCGTCTGTAAATTTGTGCTGTATTTAGTTTGTGTATGCTTTTTTCTGGATTTCTTTTATCTTGGGAGTGAGGTAATATAGTATAGAAGCTGTTACAGTGGAAAAAGTTCAGATATGGCTCTGCCCCCTTAACCCCAGGCAGAAGAGACAGGGTTTGGTTATGAGGGAAAAGGCAGAGGGTGAATCTCTTTTCCTCTGTATGGCAGTGAAAGTGGCAGAACACACCCAGTACACTGTCACTGGAGGCTAGGAATATTTCATTTCTGCAGCCACTGAATTACGCTTTACACTTCTGACGAGCTTAGATCTAAACGCTACCCTCTAGTCTGCACAGCTAATTACAGTTTGCATAAACAAAAATATCTATTTGCATCACTGGCCTCTGAAGGTGCATTTATGTGAGTGTATGAAGACCTTTTAAGGGAAATATTGAGATTGGTTAAATTTGCAAGTGATGCTGTCTGTGTAGATGGCTTAATTTATCCAATTAGGATTTTTTAAAGGGTGCAGGGCCAATACTTTCTTTTACAGATACAGTTTCAGTGTTTTTTAATCTTCCTTAATCCCCACTGCCTGCTTGTTTTATCTTTCAAACATGCTTTCTTTAATTAGCCGTACATGGGAAGTGAAACATGTATATTGCCAAAGAAGCAAGGATGGAGCCATCCTGATGGAATGGTGAAGTCATTTTCCATGCTTTTCTGCCTTTGAACTGCTGGGTGCAGGGGGGTTGGTTTAGATTCGGTTCCCTGTTTTTCTAAATGTTCCCTCAACCACTCTGGTCGCACTAATCATTCCTGCTTGTTTGTATGAGACTCTTTCTCTCTCTTCCTCACTCCCTCCATCCCTCTCCGTCTTGCACAATTATTTGATGTACAAGAAAAACTGCATTCTTTGTTGTTGATGGATATTTTATTCTGGATAGTCTTTCTTCTGTACAGTAAAGAATCTGTCTCAAATGATTGTGTCTAAGTAGCTTGAGGAACAGAGGAGAGGGGGTGATAGGGAGAGAGAAACAATATGAGAGAGAGAGAGGGAGGGAGGGAGGGAGGGAGAGATTGGCATCGGGAGGGAAGACTGATGACCACGCTTTGGGTTTCCCTTGAGCCACAAAGCTAGAACTTCTCCTTTTATAGAGAGACCAAATAAAAGACTGTGAAGAAAAAGCAAGGATGAAAAGAGAAGGCCTGACAATGTACTGGTACAGCTACCAGTCTTGTGTGCTCCCCTCCACTAGCAGCCTCATCTGCAGTGTCTTCATTTTTGTGGCTGACCAAATAGCCAGCAAGAGTCCATAAATAAGGTATTTCTCCTGAAAAATAGGCATTTAAATATAATGTTTGTACACATATTTTCTTGTATATATTTACACATATTTATGTCATTGATATCATGTTTATTCTTCAAATATGTACTCTTTATTTTATACGTATATATATATATATATATATATATATATATGTACACACACACACATGAAGAAAGGGGAAAAATGGCAGTGTCTCATTATTTTGTTCATGCTGCCTCTACAGTGATAGATCTCGCCGTTTGTATGAGGGATGTAATCTGATATGTAAATAAGTTGTTTGATACAAAGTGATGGTATAACGAGCAGGATCTCTGCGTTTTCCCCCTTTTTTTCCTCGCTTATAATTAAAACAAAGCCTGATTCGCTCGCTCCACGTTTTTTTTCCTCCCTCTCTCCTTTCACTGTTGTCCTCTTTGACACAAGCAGACTGCAGTGACATTTATACTTTGAATCCTTTAAATTAGGCAGCTGCTGCATATTTTGTGGAAAACTTAATGCAATGAGGTACTTTTGTAATTTTGAAATGTGATTTTTGAAGTTCTGGGCCTTTGATGTCGCTGCGATGTGGATTATTTTAACTTGCTGGCGAAAAGGCCAGAATTAGTCTTTAATGAGGGAATATTCAAATGAGTGACCTCTAAAAAAATAAATAAAAAGAGAAGAGAGAGCAAAAGAGGGAGAGAAGTTCAGCAGAAAGGAAAGGAGAGAAATATTCCACTTCCACTTTTATTTTCCTCACAGATGGGGGGGGTGCTTTGGGTTTGCGGCGGTCTTGTGCTACATTTTGATTCAGCGTGGCGGAGCTGCTGTACTTGGTCGGGTGGATTTATACGTTGTGGGGCTCTGACTCTTTCAACCTGGCGTGTCATGTGACGTCCAGTTGGCCTGCTCTCTCCGGCCCTCTACGCTGCAGCTGTGTGGAACGCAGTGAGAGATGCTTCTCACCTGGAGGGGGGGTGGGGTGAGGGAGGGGGAAAGGGGGTTTAAGGGGTGCCAAGCCAGTCCACACGGAGATCACATCAACATTAAATTTATGCTGACGCCCATGTTTAGGAAAAAAAAAACACCTGGGACCAAGGGGTGGGGGAATAAAACAACTGCAACAATGCTGGCACAATATGACAAGCTTTCATTTTTAGGTGGGAAAAAAGCACACTTGCCATGGTTATGCAAATGGTTCTGTTAAAAAGTACAGCAAAAACTGTTTTTTTAAATATGTAGGGAAGTCAAAGACAAGTTCAGTCTGAATCGTACACTGAATTGTTGCTGCTGTTTATTTTTAAATTGCAGTGTAGCTGTCTGTATGAATTATCAAGTTTAGAGGAGAAACACCTGGCTGCACATATGCTGCATGTGAAGACAGCAATCTGACATCTGCAGAGAGGTAAGAGAGTGAGGGAGAGAGGTGGAGGAGAAAAATGTATAGAGCAAGAGTGAAGGAAGGAAGGATGAATAGAGAAGTGTAGAGAGGTGGATCACGGAGAAAGAGAGAAGCTGAAAGAGGAAAGGTGGATAGGCAGGGATTCAGTGAAAGGGAGGTTGTTGAAGAATAATAGATAGGAAGGGAAAAGAAGGAAGATAATGTAACGGTGTTGGAACAGAGGAGTGTAGTGAGAGATCAGGGAGAGATGAGTTCGGAGCTGGGAAATGGATAGAGAGAGTGAGAGAGAGCGAGAGTGAGACAGTGTTTTTCCTTTTTCGCTCTTTGGCTTAACATTCCAGGCAGAGCCTTTCATCACGTGAGCGATGGGGATAGTATCAAACGAGGGGCTAAAGTGAGGTTCGCTCCGTCTCAAAGAATCGATGGCTACCGCTCTGCCGCACCTGTGCTTCCGACAGCGCGGAGCGCTCGGGTCCTGAGAGGGGTGACCGAGTGGCTGCCCTGCTTCACGCCTGTTTGTCAGGAGCTTTCAATACGCTTCACATGCTCTGCGCCTGGAAACAGTGAAATAAGACGCTTCCTGCCCTTTAACTTGCAAGTGCCTTCGTTAAGGGAACCTGTGAAATCAGTTTAATGGGCTGACATCACCCCTCGGGCCACGACGTCCTCCACCCCCCAGAGACCTCCCTTCCTCACTCCCCTTCTCCTCCATTGATTTGGAGTTGTTTTTAAGAGTCCCAAGAGGGGAGGAGGCTCCGAACGAGCTGTGGAGTTGCTGTGGAGACGGAGTCTTCTGGAGTCTGTGTGACTGAATTACACACCGAGAGACAGCCGCAGGGAGAGAGAGAGAGAGAGTGAGAGAGAGAGCTGGGTTGCTCTGCTCAACTTCCTCATTTAAAGAAATGGAAGGAGTTTGCTGCTGTGGAGCGCTGATGGCCACACAGTCTTTTCTGTGTTGTGGAGAAATCGTTCTACTTCGTTACCTACCCTGAAAGTACACCCACCCTTCCCTCCCCCCGCCCCTGTTCTCTATACCTCCCCCGCCCCTTGTGCCCAAACCCCCAGCCCCCATTCTCCATATAACCCCAACCAACCCCCAATCCTCACACCCCCTCTCGCCCCCCCACACCCCTCCTCATACCATCATTCAGTAATGTCCTACATGTCCTCAGGCATTAAAGTAGCTGAAACCCCTTAGGCAGACCCAATACTAGCCCAGCGTTTGACATAGGGCTCACTGGCTTTATGTGAAGACGACCCCTTACTGGACGGCATTATTGTAACTCATATCCTTTCCTAAAAATGAAGCATTTTTCCTGAAAATAAAATGTTCAAAAGAAAACTCTACTTGAAATTGAAATGGACGGTACATATCATGTTTGTGTGTGTGTGCGTGCTTGTGTGAGTGCTTGCGTGAGTGCGTGTGTGTGTGTGTGTGTGTGTGTGTGTGTGTGTGTGTGTGTGTGTGTGTGTGTGTGTGTGTGTGTGTACATGGGTGCCTGTGTGTGTCTGAGAAAGAGTGTTTGTGTGTGTCTTTAGGCCATTTCTTTCTTGATTATGGAAGAATGTGTGAGATATTGATTCCTTTGCATCTGTTCGGAAGTGTGCTGTCATGTCTGAGCAGGGACTGTGTTGTGTCACTCCAACAGCGTGTTTTTGACAAGAACAGAGGGAAATTCAAATCACAAGCTGTAAAGTTCCAGTTTAACCTTCCTGACATTAATGAATTAAATATTTCATTGCCTTCTACTGGCAGTGCTGATGGAAATTTCTCCATTCTCTATTTATCATCAGATCTTTTTTTCCACATATTAAAATTGGAGGAGGGGTTAATGTCCATAGCTGGTGGAACCAAGGATCAGGTGTCAGATATTTTAATGGGATATTTTGCACATTTTTCTAAAACGTAGAGGCATTACTTCATCATTAATAAATTGATGCCTTGAACATTGTGCTACAAAGGACATCTTCTTGTATAATGTCCTCCAAAGAACAGTCGGTAGACATTCAGTCAATCTCTGGCAATCACTTTGTGCCACTTTCTCTCTATGACTATCATGACTGGAAAACACTGTATTTATGTATTATTCACTGCTACTGCACTTAATCAAACCTACAGTAGAACCTCAGAGATGTGGCACTCAGAAATCCAAAAGCACCAGTATCCCAAATGGGTATATGGAATATGCATTCATTATGCTGTTGTAACTCTGATGCAAAAGATTATTCTGTCTTAATTCTGTCACACCTTGTATTGGTTAAAATGCTAAATACTGTCATAATTGGACAAAGTAGTGTGTCTTAACTCTAGTTCTGAAGAATATCCTTGTGTTACTGAAAATGAACAAGCTTGCTAGTGAAAACTAGTACTGTGTCAGAAATACAGAAAAACACTAACCACCCGAAAAACCCGGAAGTAGCATTCTAATTCTGTCGTATTGATTTCTTAAAAAGGTCAGTATGAAACCATAGCACCATCACATACTTCATTGTTTAAAAAATTAAGGTAATAAGGGTAATATACTAAGGTAATATACTAAAATCCCAAATCACCAATTTTATTTTGCTTGTGCACCTGAAGTATTTGCATATCATTTCAGTCTGTGCGTGTGATCAACCAAGAGTCATTATGTAAATGACTCTAGCCACAACCAGCCATATTTAAATAGGAATTTTGTGTACAAGGGATCTTGACCTCCGTTTACTATAAACTGTTACACTGGACATCTGCTGGGAATAATATTTTTGTGAGGACTGAAATGGTCACAACTATAAATTCCAGCACTAATTGTGTTTTTAATGTTACATTAAACCACTGTTTGTCATAATAGATTTTGTATTGATTCTTTAATTCAAATATTGGTCCACAATGGATAGGAATAAGCAGATTTTCATTTAAAAGGCATCATTTATTCAGCTTTGGCTGATTTTTTCCGCCTCTATCATGTGATCTGTGTGTGTGCGCCAGATTCTGCCATTACATTGCAATGTTCTGTTCAACGGTAACTCCCCTAATGTGAAAACAGGCTTAAAGATTCTTTTTAACTTCTTTAACTTTTTCAAAGCTAAATGGCCAGCATTGGTCTCCCTGTCTTTTTATGGCTGTGCAGGATATAGGTTTCCATCTGCTACTTGCACACATGTACTCCTGATATAGACTCCAGTCACATCTGATATTGGCTCTCCCTGAGTTACACTACACTGTTTTTACTCACCTACACACCCTCATTCAAGATAATGTCACGTCAATAATTTTTACAGCTGACATCTGGAGCTCAGACATAAGTCCGATGATAATGTTAAGCTTGACTGCACAGTGGATTGATACTGACTTTTCAGGTTCACACAGAAACCGGTCTCTTTATGGCATATGATATCATGTTTCAAACATGGGACATTCCAAAACAGAAAGTGCACGCCATCCTTAAGGGCCAAAATGTCAGAAGCTGTCCAAGATGCTTATTTACTGAGTTTGCCTTGCATGGCTCTTGGGTTTGGCTGTGAACAGGGGCCTTACAGTGCATCTTATGCAACAAAGTTGCAGCTGGTAAGAGCTGGCCACTTAAAGCATTGTCTCATAGCTTAATCCAGACCTCAAACTGTGCAGCCCCAAATGGGGGCCAGCCTAGCAAAAGGCTACAAGACATGCTAACTTGGTGAAAGAGCAGAAATGACATGCTGCAAAGTCTTTTTGAACAGAATATTGTAACTGTGCTGGCACCGTTTGAAGATCTTACCAAAGAAAAAAGCTCTTCTACAGATGTCATCTCATCAGTTGTTTCCCTGAAAAATCTCTTGGACAAAAGTGCTGATAAGGACCATACAGTGTACATGTCAAAAAGCACACTCTTCGAGGCAGTTGAGATGAGAACATTGAATCACAGCACCTCAACTGCATGTCTAGTTTTTAACCCGAGGAAGAAGTAGTAGAAGTAGTAGTAACGATAAAAACTTGTACAACAACAAAGCCAAATGACCAACTGGTGGAAATAACAATGGTGTCATCAACTGCACTCTCCTATAGTCTACCATTGAAATCCAAAATGATTGTATTATAAAAGCGGGAAATACGTTGTCTAGTGATCTAAGGTCAGTACGATTATCTGAATTAAACTCTGCTATATTTTTGTTGATCAAGTGAGCCAATCTAACGTCACAGTTTACTGATTCATTTATATTGCCTCTATAGCAATTATATATAACAAAAGCACAGCCATGCATTATAAAAAAAAACAAACCGTCAACCACATAAAAAAATATCCCATTGATAACATGTTTGACAAAATTAAAACAGTTACATTTTTAGCGATAATTACAGCTAGTGTTTGATTTATTATACATGTAAAGCATTCACCAAAGCAGTGACACTGTCAGTTATTGTCATGGAAATGACTGTTTTCTGAGATTGTCATCAAGATTTAGAGGATTTGATGTTTTTCTTCCATAATGGTAACAACATTTCCATGCACGGCCAGTTTGACATTGACATTTTTTGCATCAAATGCCAAGATTTAAATCAAGTAGGATTCAATGTCCAGCATGTACCATAGCAGAGTCCAGTTTTTCTTTTATCTTAAAATTCCCTGCTGTTAGGACAACTACTACCACTACTATTACAGTCATGAGATGAAAAGTGCTACCAAAGTCCATGTTCACATTAATGTAAGGGGTGATTAAATAATTAATGAAAATGAAGATGTTTCCCACTTTTGTCTCTAATATTTGGAGAATATTTTAAATATGGAGAAATATTTTACGTAATAATGAGTTGCAGGGAAAACATTGCTTCATCAATTAGTCGCTCCAGAGTACTCAATGGAATGTTTAATCCAGAGTGAAAGAATTTGACTTTGATTAAATGTTGATTTGATTAAAATGTTTTAGAGAATCCCATACAAATAATTAATATTTTATATATTTTGTTGTAATTGGTTTTTTGATGTATGGTGAAGAAGTAAAAAATTGTCGCAGATGTCATACTGCTACTTGTGCCTGGTTAAAATGGTAAGCATTGCAGTAAATCTGTTCTCCCTGAGGAAGACCATGAAGCTGCATGCAGATCTGAACAACATGCTCACATTCTGTCTTGCCTAACACCACATTACAATAAATAGAGAGCATCTAATACAAGTCACCTGCCTCATTTTTTATCACTCTAAAGTAAAGCTGGTGTGTAACTTGCACTGGCAATAACTAGAGTACTGTAATTTAATGCACATTTCATAAATAACAATGCAATGACAGGACTTTGTCAAAACACACATTGCCTCTTTCAAAGCGTATGCTATTCAATCATCTAAGACTGAAGTTAAATCTGAACTTTGTCTAACCTTGTACGAACTTCATAAGATCAGCCTTATATCTATAAGGAGAGAGAAATCTACAAAACAGCAAAAGGTTGTAGGGAGATTGTAGTGCTGGGCTGGAGACAGGAGTTTTTTTTCTTCAAACGACTGGTGACCTCCTTAAACTTCATAACTCTGTTTTGATTAAAATTTAACAATAATAAAATGTTACACACTTAAAGAAGAAAACAAAAAGCATATCAAATGTGCCTAAACAACTATGTATGTTTGATTAAATCCTTACCATGGTTTTTCTGCCACAGAAACCTCTGTGTATATTTTCATCTGTAAAGAACAGTGGTAATTACTGCAATGATATTGTGCATCTCCATCCTCATTCATGGGTCCACAGGTGTGTCAAACAAGCTATTTTGCTAGTAGGTGTGAATTAGATTTATTTAGCAGTGTATGCCATTCAAATACATCAAGAAATAAAAGCAGAATACATGATTAAAGTGCTTTAAAAATGTTAGGGTATTTGTTACAAAGATAGCGGGGCCAACCCTGTCTTGGTTAACTATATAAATAAAAATTGTTTTATATAAAATTGCAAAATTATGTTGCTGCTATGAAATGGCTGGTATTCACAGGTATTTTTTTGTCACATGCACAGCAATGTGACGTGCCTGGGATCAATGGGAAGGTTCAGCATGACTGACATGCATATGCCCTTACAGCGACTCGGATCGTTGAGTAAATCACAAGCATCAGTGCTGCGGAGCTGTGTCATGAGCTTTCATATTGTGTCTCTGTTGAAGCGGGTGCATCACAGTATGTTTCAGTGTTGCTGAGAATGTGCCTCAGAGTTGCAGCAAGACACCCTCAACATTGCTTTTGAAATGCCTCGGTATTGCAGCGGGTGTGTCTCAGTGTTGCAGCATGTGTGTGTCGCAGTTAATCTCAGTAGTGCTGTTTGTCGTTGCGCGTCATGGCGTTGTTTGGCTCGCACAGCAGCGCCGGCTCCAGTGACAGTGCCAGTGGCAGGGGGAGACATGGGGGAGAGATGCTGGGGTAGTCCAGACAGGGATGAAAGCAGGAGGCATCTGGCTTTGCAGGAACTCCAGCAACGCGAGGTGCCCAAAGAAGGCCTTGATTTCCCCCCTCTAGTTTATCTAAACAAGCTCGCCTAATCCCAACTGTCTGGGGGATCCTCTGTCAAAACAAGCAGCCGGGCCCTAAGGCAAACAGATCCAGCGCACAGTGAAGGGCTGCTGAAACCAATCCTCTGGTGAGCACCAGCTATAGCTGGGCAGAACATGTGGGGAGAGGAAAGAGAGACACTGAAAGAGGGGAATTTGCATAATGCCTTTTGGTTGTGATCCTGAGTGGAGCCGCCCAGTAGACGAATCCACCATGGCAAGTCAGAATTTTCGGCCTGTCTGTGGGACCAGGGCCCCGGACCAGAATGAAGCAGTGCTGATCCAGGCCAGGCCGGACCAGGGGCCGACTGGTGGACCCAGCATATTGTCTGACACCTGCCACTCCTCCATCCCGCTTTGTTCGGTATGGTCCTGCACAGAGCCTTCCCCGGGCCCAACACGAAACCCGTTACCATCCTCCTGCTGAATATTCATGCCTGGGGCCCTTAGCTACACGTACCCTCTTCTCCTCCCCCCAACTACCACACCGCCTTTCTCCCTGCTCCCTGATAAGGGCAGCTTAAAAGAAAAAGAGGAAAAGAAAACAGAAGAAAGGCTTAATAAATGTTTGTCTTTTTTTACCCCGGATTTGCATAAATTATATATTGAAAAGAAGATTTTCATTTTCCCCCTTGTTTTCTAATAGCAGCTTTGAGAATAAGAGAGTGAGACGGTTCTTGGCTTATTAAAAGAAGACAGGCTCGCCGAGGATAAGAAGTGACCTGAGTGGACACGCCCATCACATAGAGCAGCTCCCAGTGATGCTTCAGTGCAGGAGAGCCATCCGGTTCACGGCAGCATTTAAGCATTGTGAGAAAAGTTGGAGTGGCCAACCATCATGCCACCAGTAACCATGATATGTATGTAATTAAGAATCAATCTGAATATGCAGAAACCTTTTGTAAATGGCCCAGTGGCTGAGAGTACAAATATCATTATGTCAGTTTCAGCTGAGTATGTGCTTTTTATGCTAAGAGTAAACCAAAAACAATTGATTGTTAGTATTTGCTCGGTAGCATCCAATTGAATTTGAAAAATAAAACACCAAAAAGTCCCAGATTCAAGGAATGGGGTCAATGTTTATCTGTATTTTAAGCTGTACAGTCAAATGTTTATGGAATATTTCCCATGATTATTCCCAGGGCCAGTCTTGTCATCTGTAATAACTCTTGATATTTTCTGCTTGTTTCTTTGGATTATAGATTTCAGTTGACCACTGATGCAATACTGGAACATTCTACTGTAAAATCCCAGTGTAGCATGTATTTTAACACGCAGCTTTGTTTGTTTTGGAAAATGTTTGGCACATCCTATTTCTCCTGCCTCTTGGTGGTCACACATTGTCTGATGTAACTAGTTCTGGTTAGCTGTATGTGCTTGAAGCTTGAATCTAAATTATCACTGATATTACATACTAGGCTTTTATGTCTTATATCAGTGTAACATAAAAATAATAAACTACCTTATTGAAATTAGTCACATGCATCATCAATCCCAATGCACCAAATGTATTTCAGTGAAAATTATCACTAATTTTCTATTTTTTTATATTTTCCTATTATTTTTAAGGCTTTGAATGAGATTAGATTGGAAGAGAGTTTATGAATTGCAGTTGTGAGTGTTCATTAATATGTACAAATGTACCTGTTTGTGTAGAGTATGACTGTGTCACTGTGTTTGTATCTATATGGCTCTCTGTAATGAGTTTATCTGTGTTGTTGAGGCTGACATGGAGGTATGCATAGTTGCGCAAGGTAACTAGACTGGATGGTATTTCTTCATCACTTGATAAGGCTAATTCCTTGGGCATTTTTACCAATGACTCACAGATTTTGGTATTCAGTTATACACATGTATGGTATGATTTCAAAATTAAGGTAGTAGGGTAATGTTTCGTTCAGCTGACTGCACCACCAGTGGTTTGTGCAACCCTGAGTATCATTTTATTCTTCTGTAGATATAGCTTGTGTCTTCAGTTATATTTGGTTAGAATTGTTGGACTCTCAATGAAAAAAAAAATCTTTTGCATAGGCATTTTGAGGTTTAGTCACTTATGGCATGGTTCAATCAAATAATAGAACATTAGGTTTCTGGCCAGTTGTTTCTTCATGTGGTGATATTTTTGTTTACAGTACTTGCCAGATTATTTTTACTGTAATGTTAGTAATCAGTACAATTTAGTGCAGATCTTTTCCAAAATCTGGTATAGATCTTGTGTTATGTAAGTAATTAAGTGAGATTTTGTCAGATTCCCATACCATCAGAATTATAAACATGAATGCCTTTGGCTTTATGGAATAAGATGGTTGTTGTTTTAATAATCTGTTGTACTATGGGTTGTGCTTGTGAATGGCAGTACTAACAGGTGTCTGTTTAGATATTTGTCAATGTAGATGTTCTTGTGTCTTCTGTCTCTGTTTGTGTGTTTGTCAATGTGGGTGTTTGTCTGTGTGTGTGTGTGTGTGTGTGTGTGTGTGTGTGTGTGTGTGTGTGTGTGTGTGTGTGTGTGTGTGTGTGTGTGTGATGTGAGCAGAAAGGCCTGGCAGGAGCAGGGTTTCAGGGTGCCCCTGGGAGAGGGGCAGTGTGAGGAGCTCAGCAAGGCCTCATTATCAACACAGAGAGTGATGGAGTCCTGGGAGAGCAGTCCATGTCAGCTTTGTGTGTATGTGTATGTGTGTATGGGTCTGTTTGCATGTATGACTTTGAGTGTACATATGTGTACTGGTGTGTGCATGTGCATGCATGTATGTATGTATGCATGCTTTTGTGTGTGCATGTTTTTAAATGAGTGTTTGTATTTACATATTGTGTATGTATACATGATGTTGTATGCATACACAATATATACTGCACTGTGTATGTTTATACAAGTGCATGAGTGTGTGTGTGTGTGTGTGTGTGTGTCTGTTTCTCTGTGTTTTTGTATGTATGTATATATGTATGTATATCGTTGTATGTGTGTGTGTTAGAAACAGAGAAAGAGCCAGGCAGGCTGAGCATAGCTGTGGCCCAGGGCCGATGCTGCTGTACTCCTGTATAATACCAGAGCTTTGGGAATAATGGCAATGATTAAAAAAGGGGGTCACAACTTTTTGGTTCTACTTGAAAAGATTGTGCTTTGTTTTGTTGTTGGAAGACTCCAGAGGACAAGGAAGTCCATCTGGGTGTCCATTAATGACTTTTAGTTTTTTGGAATGTACTTGTAGAACTTTATACAAAGAGCATTTTTTAAAAAAAATTCTTTGTAGATATGTTGTTATTTATTGTTTGTTGTATTCTCTCATGTCTTATTTCGCTGCTGGAGTTTTTTTTTTTAAATATTTTTGCACTGTTGGGCAAAGTGTTTGTTCAAGCATGGCCATTCTTTACCCAAACTCCAAGTTTTTAATATTAATATATTGAAAGCGACCCTTTCCTTGTGTCACTAATTCAAGTAATTTAAGATCCATAACCAGTTCAACTGCTCATTGAAACAAATGAGGCCCTTGCTTGTGTTATTGCATCTAATGGGGAACATAATGCGCTGTTTTCCGGCTGCTTAATAATGAAGTATCAATATTGCTGTCCTTGCTTTTATTAAAGCATTTCATCACTGGGTGGACACTAATTTAAAGACTCTGAAAGGGATTGTGTGAGCGGGAGGAGGGGTTGGGGGGCGGGTGGAGGACAAAGTCTTCTTTTTATAAGTAATTACCAGTGTAATCACAGCCGCGTGATGATGATCATCATCATCATCATCAATAACAAAAACAGCAATGACATTATTGCATTTACATATTTAGAGACATAAATACGAGGGTAAGTCAAAAGGTATTCCTACTAGGGTTCCATTTCATCCATGTGCTGGTTTATTCCAAACAAAACGTGTTTAAACATGTCTCTGAGTTCAGAGGATGGCTGCAGACAAGCTACCAGAGGGATCTGCCAGTCCATTCAAATGCAAGACAGAGAGGTCAGCTCAGAAGGTGATGGCAACTGTTTTTTGGGATTCCAAAGGGGTAATTTTGATAGATTTTCTTGAAGGACAGACGATCATGGGGCCTTATTATTAAGTTTTAAGAAAATTGAAAACTGCATTGGTGAGAAAAAAACCAGGAAAGTGGCGCCAAGGATTTTTTTCCCTTCACGACAATGCACCTACTCATTCTTCAAGGGTAGCAAGGGCTATCCTATGAAAATTTTTTTGGGAAACCTTACCCCATCCACCATACAGCCCTGATCTTGCCCCTACAGACTTCTTTTAATCCCAAAAGTCAAAGAACATTTAAAAGGAACATGATTCTAGTCCCTCGATGATGCCAAAATTGCTGTTTTTACAAGGTGTAAATTGAAGAGCGCAGAATTCTTCAGGGGAGGGTTAGAGAGATAGAAACACCGCCTTCAGAAGTGTATAGACGAGAAACTTAGTCGAGAAACAATAGCTTCACATTGGTTTCTATGATTTTGTAACAATACTTTTTGACTTACCCTTTTATGTATGTGTTTATGACCATAATCCCTTACCCGAGGCAAGCATTTTAACATGAATATTACCTAGATGTATTTATTTTTATACATCACTTTAGTTTGGATTTGCTGTTTGCTTCTGTTGGTGATCTGCATTTTAAATGCGGGTGCCTCTGAGATATGGGTCCTTCCAACCCACTTTGACAGGAACTGAATATCCATTGGTTTGGTCTGTCTTAAATCTCGCAAAGATCTGTTTTATCCAGCAATTGGCATGTGCTGCAAATACTTCTCCATATTGCCTGCCCCTGCCCCCTCGCCCCAATGTCCAGTTGCTGCTATTCAGAATCTGTTACTGTGTGGAAATGATGCAGTTTATCATCTCACTCTGGTGTCGTCTGTGTGAAGGCAGGTTCCAGGTCCCAATTATCTTAAAAAATAAGAAGAAAAAAAAAACTTGGCCAGAGAAGCTTGAAGCAATCGATGGGCCCAGTGTCGGCCTGTCGATACCTTCAGAGCCCCAGCCTATTGATCATGTGGAGATTATAGACGGGCGCTGTAAGCTGGATAATGTCAGGCAGGGTTTGACAGAGAGCAGGGGGCCCAGGTGCGTGGTGTCAGGGCAGGAAGTGACAGCATGGCGGGGGCCCCGGGCCCCTCAGGGACGGGATCAGGACCCGCTCCGGCTCTTTATCCACCCAGCAGCAGGGTGACAATCGGGCCAGAGAGTGTCAGGGAGAGAGACCCTCTGAGGCCCCCACTGCTGCAATTAAAAGTCTTGCGTAGTCATTGGTTTGTGGATGGGGGTGGGGGAGGTGGGGGAGGGGGTGCGCAATAAAGCAAAGCACACAGCAGCCCTCTCACCTTGCGCTGTGGGACTGGGATACACATACACACACACACACGTACACACACTCCCTCCCCCCATCCCAAATCTGTTTCCCATTCCGTGGGCTGGATCCCCAAGCTGCTGCAGTGTCTCCATAATGATGGACGATTATTGGTCTCAGATTGCTTTATGATGTATGCACTCGTTAAAACTAAAGGCCTGATCGTTTCAGTTAAGTAACCTTTCTGTACATCATTTTAAGTGTGAAACTAATAAAGGTGGCGTTTCATGTGAAGGACTGGAAATGAAGACAGAAATGATCAGTGGATGCAGAGGACCTGGTGTTCTTTGGTAGTGTGACTTTAAAGGGAGTGGTTCCGTGTTATATGTAACTACATATCTGTAGCACTAGGTGTGGCGTAAACTATGTGGCCTTAGAGGTGTCTTTTTTCAGAATAACAAACTAATAGTGCTGCCATATCCACAACCAATATGGGCCATTTTTTCATGAACTTTTGTTCTTCTGGTGCTTGTGCCATGTCATTAGTAAATGTAGGTATATGTAGCTTTGCATTTTTTTTACATATACCGAGTGTGCCTGTTGATGTATATGTTTTACAAGGATTTGTATATGTGCATGTGTGTGTATTGCACACTACATGCATGGTAGTGTGTACATTTGCTGTGTGTGTGTGTGTGTGTGTGTGTGTATGAGTGTATGAGTGTGTGTTTAGTATGTATGTAGTGTGTATGTTTATTTTTTTAGCATGCTTAATGCGTGCTGGCAGTGTGCTGAGTGGAGTGTCATGTTGTGTACCCTGCCCTGGATGTTGATGTCAGTATGTGAAGCGAAAGGCTGTGACTCACTTCATAGCCATAATTCATTATTAGCGCTCATGCAAATGCTACACATGTAAACGGATCTTAAATTAATCTCAGAAGTTCCGAATTTCGCTGAAGGCAATCTTTCGGCAGTTTGAAGCCCCTGCTTCTCCTGGCTTCAGAAAATTAATTAGCTGTTTGTCATCCAAAGCTGAACTCAGGGAATTGGGGGCTTGCTGAGGCTGCACAGACAAACACAATGGATGGGAGGGGTTGACTGACAGCTCCTGACTGGGGCTGGGGCAATGCAGGTGCTGCCTCTAAATGAAGCTCCACATGACTTGCGTGTCTCATCAATTCTGAGGGAGCGGCAAAGCAAAGGCCCCGCCCAAAGTGCTTTTTGGGGCCCACCAGCCAATACACCCCCACCCCCAACCCCACCACACACACACATACATACATTGTGGTGACGGTCAGGGTGTGGCTGATGGTGGTGGTTGGGGGGAATGGTGGGGGGTGATTAATCTGTTTGGCTGACCCCCCCTTATCCCCAACAGTGGCTGGGGTTGTTTTGCTCAGGTTCCTTCTAACGTGGTTTTAGCTGCTGGGAATAAGCCGGGGTGACTCAGGCATGACTGGAATGGGAGAAGAAAGCAAAGTAACTGAACGGGCACAACTTTATATTAGTCACGGCCGTTTACAGTGACAACGTCAAACACCCCACTCTGTGCCGCTAACGTGTCCTAAAATAACCCCCCCCACCACCACTACTACCCCCTGTTATGCAGTACAAGTGAAGTTAAATGCAGGCTGTTGTGCAGTGCATCCAATCTAATTACATCATCAGAACCACTTCTAACCATAAAATGTGATGAAGCATTACAGTTGCCAGATAGCTGGTTTAATAACACTGTCTTGCTTCAGGACTGCGTTTCCCAGCACACACTCAGCTGCACCTGTCTCTGCGCAGTGTGTAGGCACCCTCAGGGACTCTATCAGTAGCTGCGTCATCACAGCTTTGAGTTGTGGGTATACCCCATGCCACAAAACCAACCCCCCGCCAACCGCTACCGTGGCAACTGCAGACGGTGGATCCCAGTCGACTCCTGGAGACAAATATAGCACCTGTGCCGGTGGGGTTTGTCCCCACCGCTTGTCAGCAGAGTCCTTGTAAGAGCGGTAGTGATGGTGAAGGCCTGTGAGCTGCCTCCAAGAAACCACCACCCCCCCTTCCCACCCCTCCAGCCTCCCCACTCGCACACCACAGCAGCGGATGTTGCCAGGCCAGTTTCCTGCACGCCCCCCCTCTCCTTCTCCCCAGTCCCCCAACCCCCCATCTCTTTGTTGTCAGGCCGGGCCCCGTGGCTCTAATCCCCAGGCCCGGGGCTCCTGGGTAACAGCTGAAAGTGAGGCAGGGGCGGCCCCGCTCGCCGCTGTCTCCCGCCGGCCTCTCTCTTTCACTGTTACCCATATGGCCAGCCAGCGCCAGGTCCCCTGAGGCCTGTTAGCGCTCCGGAGCCCAGCCCCTCCCCCTCCGCCAACCACCCCCAACCCCCCCCCCCGCACACACACACCCCCAGCCGCTCCCCTGTATGGGGGCCCAAGCTCACACTACCACTGTTTTCTTTTGTGTGTCCTTTCTTCTCCCCTTTTCTTTCCTTTTTTTTGGATCAGCAGTATTATTTGGGGTGATGGACCGATTCTGTGTCTTTTTTCCCCCTTCGGTCTATCTCTCTCTCTCTCTCTCTCGCTCTCTCTCCGTGTCTCTGTCTGCTCACCAGTCCCTCACTTCCTCTCCTTTTTTCTCTCCCTCTCTATGCTCTTTAATTGATAGTCGTTTTCTTCTCCTCCCCTGCCTTCGTCTGCCTCCCGTTTCTCCAGGCCATGGCCTGTTATATGGTGTGGCACAGTTAATACTTAGATTTATTAGTCCCATTAGGTGTATAAATTATCTCCTTTTTCTTTCCACAGGAAACTCTTCAGACTCTGACCAAGTTCTGCTTCCCCTTCAACGCAGACAGGTAGCGTTATCGGGTCCTGCTTCAGCCGACTGGCTGTGGCAGGACCTCTGTGGAGAGTTAAACCCTGCAAGCCTGTGAGGTTCCTGTCTCTTTAAGTGTGATTTAACGTCCCCAGATGGGAGCTAAAGTTGCACTGTCCCCTTTCAGGGCCTTAGATTTCAAAGTGCAACTCAGTTTACCATCAGCACGAAAAACATTACTCCCCTAAAAGTAGTCCTGTCACAGGGATCCAGAACCTCTGTGGCCGCATAAATTCAAGTAGAATCAAAATGCATTGATAAGTAATGATTTGTGTCTGTGTGTGTGTTTTTATGTGCATACATAATTGTGTCAGTACTGTAATGCTGTGCACGAGGGCCAATCCTGTTGGAGTTAGCAGTCATGTGTGCGTGGAGCCGGTGACACTGACCCAAGGAAACAGCACTGGCATGTTATCAAGAACAACCGTTCTTTGCACTTAATAACTTTTATTTCTACAAGGCCCTACAAAACCTTATGATACCAGAGCATACGTTTTCCCTCAGACATCACAGTGAATTGGAGGTGTAATTATAGTGTTACCTGATACGCAGGTGACAGATTGACTGTCTGGTCATTTAAATCCAAGAGGTATGTTCCAGAGTTCCCCTTACCTTACTTTCCTTTTTATTAGGTTATGGTTATACTACTTCAGCCAGATGTTACAGAATATACACCCATCAACCTGTATAAGCATATCTATACACATACTGAAATAGATGCCTTCATATTCAAATTGATTTAATTAAAGTTAAAGGCTTCAAACGTATGTGGCATTAGGGGCTCAGATATTGAATGCTAGCGCCCTCTCTAGGTGAGACTTAAGTACTTCTGAGGAAGTCCTGTTTTTAGAAACACAGATATGAAGGATAGGTCTTACAGCTCTTAGAAGGCTTTATCTTTCACGCTTGTTCTCTGTGTTGGAGAATTTGCATATTTCCATCATGGGCATCACCCCCGAATCCACCCCCACCCCCCAAAAAAAAACCCCAAAAAATGAGCAGTTTGTCTGCGGTAGACTTTGTTAGGGTGCAGGGAGAGACAAAGGGCAGTGCCCCACAGGATGCCCATATCACACCACTGTCATCCGTCAATCCCTCCCCCACTCCACACACTCTGACCCCCTCCCTTCAGGACTTGCCCAGTCATCAGTGCCATTTGTCACGTTTGAACGGTAGCTGAGCTCGCCTGCAGGCCCCCGGCCTCTGTGTTTAGCCACGACAAGTTGAAACGGGGGACAAAACCGTTACCATGACCCCTGGCTGTGTAGCCTCAGACCTGCTGTGAGGCACAACCTCGGATGGCACATTATCCCCAATCTGCTTCACTTACAACATGGACACCACTTATTTACATGCACGCACACACACACACACACACACACACACACACACACACACACACACACACACACACACACACACACATCCGTGCATGGAATTCAGTTTTACTGTATCAGTCTCACTGAACATGCTTCCAGGAATTTGATTAGGGAGGCCCAGCCAATTGCATGCAGGAAAGCTCTAAGAAGCATTTAATCAGCATGCTCTGTCTATCACTCAGCTGTTATTGCAAATTCATGATGATGTTAGTTTTGAGGAGCAGTTAGGCGCACTGGGCAGGAGCTGCATAGATTAACAGGAGAATATTTAAAAAGACTGCACAAGATGAAAGGAGTGCTGCTGTTCTGGATTGTTTTCTTAATTGAGGTGTGAACAGATTGATTTTATTGTTATTATTTTAATTTAATGAACAAGCCTACCTGCTATGCTGGTGGTATCCTTGTGGAGGAAAGCTAGAAGTCACAGCAGGTTAGAATTCATTGATGTGGGGAAAGCACAAATTTGCTGCAAAGATTTGTTGCAAAGATGCTGCCCAGTAACCCAACAAGTTTTAGTGTGCAGCCCCTTGGTTGTTCACCTTCACTGATGGTAAGTCTTCACCCTCAGTGCATAGTGACTGTTCACCCTTTTGAAGATTGTGACTGTTCTCCCACAGCAATTGGGTTTTGCTTTCTCTCTCTCTCTCTCTCTCTCTCTCTCTCTCCTCTCTTTCTCTCTCTCTCTCTCTTTTTTCATTATCTCTGACATGGCAGTCTAACTCTCAGCCAAGTGGGGCAGAACTTCACCTTCGTGCTGACGGACATCGAGAGCAAACAAAGGTTTGGCTTCTGTCGCCTGTCATCAGGAGCCCGAAGCTGCTTCTGCATTCTAAGGTGAGAGAGAGAGGAAGAGAGAGAGAGAGAGAGAGAGAGAGAGAGAGAGAGAGTATTTGACAGTAAGTGCATGTGTGTTTGAAATTACTAGCAGCAATCATCAAGTTTCATATCATGGCTGTGAGAACAACCAGGCCTCAAATGTGAATTTTAGTTTGAATTGTAGTGCATGAGCTGAAGACACTCCATTGATGAATATATTATTGTTTTAATTAATTCATGAATGGTTTTTTGATAGACTTTATTATACCACCTGTCCAAACTGGAATATGAATTAATAAACGTAAAATGTAAATCTGGTCATAGAGGAAAGACGTGTGGCTAGTAATATAAAGGTCCAAGCAGAAAAGGGATCTCTTGCAGTATAAATACATATACTTCTTGTATGAGGTGTGACGAATATGTATGTCAATCTGGTATATATGTAGTTAAACATATCTAGACATTTTTTCTCAAAAGATATGTACATTTCCAAAAATAAAAAATAAGTAAAAGTGGTTCCTTTGCTATATGCATACAATTTCACAATTTAATTCATGAATACATTCATGAATAGTTTTTTATTTTTAAAGTCATAAATGTATATATTTGACACCAGACAATCATTCAATCATCCATTTAAACAGAGTTTAAAAAAAAATGAGCCAAAAGCTGTTGGTATGACAACACACATTGACATGGCTTTGTGATGTGCTTGGGTCATGTCACCCACAGGTTCACTTCAGTATTGTAATTTTAGAGAATACAATGAAACTGTACTAATTCTTTATGGCCATGGTTTACCTTGTGTCTTTCAGTAAGTGAAACTATCGTCTGCTGAACAAATGTGCCACCTGTTCTCTAGCTTTGGTGAAAATGTGCTTATTATCCAATCACAGTGCCCCAGGGTCAATCTACACCCCAACATCTTCTCCCCCAAAACTGAGTGACATTATACAGAGAGGCTTCAGGGTGTCTGGTCCTGAAAACACAGGCTCCATTCCAGGTTCACGTGCCACTCCAGAGTTTAATCCCCCAAAACGTCTCATCCGTTAAGGAGGCATTCCTCTGTGCTACTGGAAAACAACAGACCAACAAAAAAAGAAAAAGAGCTTTCTTTGATGGAAACGGCCGTGCAGCAGCCGTTTCGGATGGAGGTGGGGGGTGGGGGGTTGGGGGTGGAGGGGGCACATCGTTCGTACCTGTGAATTTCATATGCACATCTGAAATGACGGCAGTAACAAAGGGAGGAGTGCTGTACGGGGTTCCCGGGATCTTTAATTACTGGTGTGAGAAGAAAGGGAGTGTGCGGCGTGGCGTCTGAAAGGGCGCACGGCAGGGGGCCGGGCCCTGTGATAAACACGCCACACTCGCAGCTGATGGGCTACAGAAGCCATGCATCAAAGGCAAGCCGTTTCATGTAGGCCCCGCTGTCAAAAGGTGAATTATTTATCATAATGTGCTGCTTCCAAGCTGTTTAGGCGTCAGGAACGGAACACGCATTAAAACAAACACCTTCAGATCGGCGCCCATTTGTTTGCGGCTCTCAGGCTTGCTGACAATGTGGCAGCTGGGGACGGGAGTTCGGGTTGCTGTGGAGGGTGGGGGGGTGCGTTCACGTCCAGTCTACACAGACAGAGCTGGGGGGAGGCAGGCTCGGTGGGCCTGCAGAGGTGGTGGGTCAGCAGAGAGGGGAACAGGGCATCTGGACATGTCATATGATATGATGGAGCTGCGTCAGGTAAAAGGCCCAACGGCTGATGATGGCTTAGTCTCAAAGCGCATAACTCACACCTGTACTCTACTTCATTATAACAGGTTTAAGTGAGTGCTTCCCTTTTTCATTCCAACCTAAGATGAATTCCCATATTTACGGCTGTTTTAAACTGTGGAGGAAGCAGCACCACATGCAGACCCACTGTATAGCAGCTCCAGTACCAGCACAATTGGGCTGCGGCGGGCCCTGGCTCTTTGTGGCGTGAGCTCTGTGAGAGGGTCTGGATCCCACTCATCAGATGGGCCACAGCACCCTGGAAATCCTGTAGTTCTCTGCTTTGAAACCCAATCACACTAGGTCCCCATGTTATGTCTGGGGGAGCCAAATCCGCCTGCATTCTCCCTGTCATCATGTGGCTTTTTCTCTGCTTCTTTTCCTCGCTGTACGCCCCCCCCCCCCCACCCCCGAGCATTACATGTGGGGTGTGCTGGGCTGAAATGTGTGGCTGGTTTGGTGAGCGCTCAGATGAAGATCTGCACTCTGCTGGGTAAAACCAGGGGCAAGGGGGTGGGGACCTGAATCTAGCTCAAAGAAGAATAAGAAAGATCAAGGAAAAATATGGCCAAACAATAATCTGTGATCCTTTTTCTAGTTTTTGCCCCCTCCCCCCTCTTTTTCCCTTCTTTCCCCTGCATGCTCTTGCTCTTTCTCTCAGTTGGTCTGCAGTTAAGGCTCCAGCTGGCTGGGATCTCCTTTAACTCGTTTCAGATGCGTGATCTGCGGAGAAATTAAAAGTGACTATTTCGGCTACTGCATCATGTAAATGCTGGGAGGCTGTGGTTGATTGCAGTCAGAGATGTTTCCCACATTAGGAAATAATTCATTTCAGTTGCAATCATGATCAGGGCATTTGCTAAGGGTAGTTATTGTTACTGACAGCAATTGCGGCGTAATGCGGTGAATTAACAGAAGAGCTGACTGCCTTTTGCATCACATTCCTGTTTCAAGCATGTGTAGAGAACCTGGTCAATGCTTACTCGAGATTGTCCTGACACAAACATGTTGCTGTAATTTCTCTATTGCACACACAGTAAAAATTAATTTCCAGTGTTCATCCAGAAAAAGACCCCACAAAACAATGTTCAGTAGTTGGCTTGCTGTTGTGGTGTAAATCCGGCAAAGCCAGGGCTCGCTCTAAGCCCTGCTAATTGGATCTGGAGGATTTTGACCAGGTGTGATATGCATTTGACAGCGCCATTAAATGATCAGCGTTTTATACTCCTTTGAGCTGTGGGTCAGAGCTTTGTGTTTAGGCATCCAATCATGTGCCTAATTCTGCTTGTGTGAGTCCAACATGGGACAGCCTGACATGTGCAATGTGGAGTATGAGTCTTTCCTTTCTCTCCCACTCAGTCGCTCTCACTCATTCTCTCGCTCTCTCTTTCTCTCCCTTTACCTCCATCTATCATGCTTTCCCCCTCTCCATTTCCAAGGTGAGATTTCACTTTAATTGAGCAGAAACATGTGGAGAGATCAGAAATATCTCAAGGGATTAAAGTAAAGTTCTGAATTTGTACTACTCTCAGCTTGTGTTTGGAGCAAGGGGTCTGCTGGGAATGAATGTAGTTAGTGTGACCTTTGACCCCGAGAGCTGTTGACATGGAAGGCAGCCAAGAAGGGTCCACAGAGCGCCTTTGTTAATCTCATTCATGGCTCCCTACAAACTTCAGGCGGTGGAAGTTGCCAGCTCAAATCTCTGGAATGCAGAGGCCTTTTTCCCATGCTTTGGAAATAGAGGTGGGCCCTCAACCAGCAAGACTCCTTTAACAGGACTTCTTCGGCTCAACTCAATCGACACTGACAGTTTCCTGGCTTGGGCTTGCCAACTGGCAGAGCAGCGGAGCGCGGGGACAAACCGAGCCCGTTTCAGGCTGCATGGGCCACTGTCTGCGGGGCAGCAGCCGAAACACAAACCCGCCCGCACCTCCGGCCCGGCCCTCCGGACTCCTTGGGGAACCCCTGGGGAGCATCAGCAAGGCCCCCTTGCTGAACCCCAGCAACCCCAGGGTCCCCCCAGCCCCCTGCACCTCCTTCCTCCATGAAGAGAAAAGGGGAGGTCGGCAGGATCATAATACTACAAAATTTAGTGTTGTTTCCAAGTGCTCTTGACACTAACAGAGCTGGGGCTGATTTTACTGTGGCCCCCACTACGACACATGCTCCAGCCCTTCTATGGATGGAGTCTCCGCTTTCAACAGTATGCTTACATCCAGACCTGCCTGTGCACACAATTTTACAGCTACAGCAATGGCATGTCATGGCAAGACCTGTCAAAATCCATCCAAGACCAAAATGCATCCAGACTGTTCACTCAGTAATGCACATGCATTCTTTTCAGTGGTCACACTTTCAATTGAACATTGTGGCTGACTTTATCACTAGCACTGACTTGCAGTACTGGTATTTGCTCAGCCAAAACAAAAGGGAAAAAGAGAGAGGGGAAAATTGGTGGATTGTCCAGGCTGTTGACCTCAGACAGTCTCGGCAGGTGTCTTTGGAGAGACTATGGTTTGGGGGGTGGGTCTATCCTGGGTTCCTCTGTCCTGCAGCTGTGGGGATTATAGCAGCACTGGGGCCTCTGAAGAAGGCTTTGTGTCCCACACCCCCCTCCATGATCCCTGCAGAGTCATTAGAGCAGTGGCCTCTCCAGCACAGGGCATTACCCACTCACATGTACACGCTCCGATAGGGAGAAATCAATGGAGATTAGATTAGTTCACCCCTCATTCTGCAATAATGGTAACCCGCTGGAGGCTAAGTGGAAATCTACAGGGCCAAACGCAGGGAGGAAGCGATGGGCAGAGCTCTGTTTGATTTCCCATTTAAAGCGAATGATTTGTGATTACATCCCTGACTGCACCCTTGTCCCCGCTACTCATACGGTCGGCCACACCAAGCACCTCACCACTACTTCCTGGGGTTCTCTTTCCACAGCCTGTCCTGATCCAGGGCCAGAACCTCTCCTTCATCTCCCTCATGACCTCTGTCATCTCCACTGGTCCTCAGCCCACATAACACATAACACAATCCTACTTATGACGGTCATCACCTATTTAACCTTTCTTCAATGCCTGCACAATGCCTGTCATTGAGTAAAATTAACTTTTGTCTATGCATTGAAAAAGGCGTACTGTGTCACACATGCTATGCATACTCACACTCACAGACACATACATGTAGATTTATTTTTTATTCCTTACATTGCAGTTCAGTTGAATAGAGACCCAAGTGTCATTGTAAGATTTTCTGAGATCCAGCAAAATTAAACTAAGAATATTTAGTGGTAAAAGAACTTTATGAAATTGAAGAGGGTGGTTTTTTTCATCTGTTTTCTAACTACCTCTTTTCTTCTTTTCTTCTACTGTCCCGCTCGGTCAGTTTGACTCTGTGGCACAGTCACTGTGAGGAAGTACCTGCGGTACTCTACAAAGGAGCTCCTTTGGATTTGTGACCTTCCCCTTGCAGACTTTTGGGCGGGGTGGGGTATGCGCAGTGGTCCTCTTGGCACAGTTTCCCCCCTCGTGCACACCGCCCAACCCCGACCCCTAACCCCCCCCCAACTCCCACCCGCAGTCCTTTTCTGGGCTGCCGCCTCTCCCGTGCTGTCCATCCCCATGTGTCGGGCCAGAGCTGGTCTGGTCGGGGTGGGGGGTGGTGGGGCAGCACCGCTCTGCAAATCTGCTCCCAGTTAGCATGGGGCCTCCTGGCAGCACACGGCAAGTCACTGATTTACCTGCAGTCCTTCCTGTTAATGCTTTCCATCTGGGGCAACAATGGTCCATAAAGACAGTCACAAAACAGGACATGAGTTACGGGCAGAGCCGAGACCCTGTCCTCCCCACGTCCGGCATGAGACAGAGAACTGAAGAAGCTCTCCTTTGGTGTTGGAATGGGTGGGGGTTGGGTTTGCCAGGACTCTCTAAATTACCTTATTTACTGACACCCTTTCTCTGGATGAGTTACATAGATGTCATAGCTTTCATATTTCCTCTGATGGATGTTCTTACATTTGTACATAAAATTGATATATATTTCATACATTTCTATAGCATATAGAAATGTATGAAATATTCTGTAGGTATTTACCAAAACCATTGCGGACAAGTCCACTTGCACAACATGGGTACAATGGCAGTGACCCACCTGGGAATGGAAATGCAACTACTTCAATGAACCCTTGACTAAGCTTCACTGGCTGTGGAAGGTTTTCACTGGGCTTAGGCCCCTCACCACATGAGAGCTTGTCAATAGAAATAAATGGAACAGGGAAACAAAGGACAGCAGTCATGTCCTCCTGTTTTTTTATTAGTGTTCGATGAGGCACAGTGAAAAATGCTAACAATAGCATGTGGCAAAAACTCTCTTTGGTGTCAATTCTTTACACCCTAAAAAGATTCAGCCTATTTACAAGCTTTAGATGACCTCTAATCACTGTGTATAAATAATTTGTTTAAAGACATGTAAATAGATTTTTTTAAATGCTAGTTTAGTGAGGTTACCACTGGAAAGAGAACGGAGGGTTGTTTTTTTGGTAAAATGAAGGTATCAGTTAAGACTACAGATCCAAAGAGGAAGAGGCGTTATTGGAACCCCCTTCCCTCTGGTTCTATAAATCATTTGTTTCCCTATTAATGCTGTGAAGTAAGTTGCCTTTGAATTGGTGAGTGCTGGTGCCGTGCCTTGCGGCTACTTGCCCCTGATCATTGAGAGCAGGTAGCAGAAGTAAGTCATGGATCTTGACATTTATGCCCCTACGCATTTACTGCTTAATGAGTTAGTTCTTAAAGAACCCAATGGAGTTCAGCGCCTCATCCCGCTGGAAGGGATAACCGAGCCGTAATTGGGCTGGCCACTAGCGGTTTCGGCCCACGCTGAAATCAACATCAGGTTTCCTTTGCTTTCTGCCCTTAAACTCGAGCAAACAGCTAGGCTGTGTGCAGTGGTGATCATCGTCGTTGGTACACTGGTACTTCCATTAGAGGCCTTGTGATGTTGTGATGTTCATGGTTTTTTTTAATGAGGAAGCCATTAGGATACAGCTTTGCTTGGTTTTGTGCGTGGAAAGTCTGCTTGTTTTCATGTAATCGTGTCAAATCTCAGCCACAGAGACAAATCTATCAAATGCAGAAAAGAGGTTTTGAGGTTATTTATGCATGCCTGTGATCAGGATGTGGTTGATCAATGTGTGACCATGTTCCCTCTAACTGGGTACACCTGACTTAATCACTTCCCTTTTGTGGGAGATGGGCAGAGTGTCAGAAAGAATGAAGTGGCGCATCTGGAATCACTAGTACCTTAGCATACAGAAGTCATTCATTTCCTTGTAATTAAGAGTCTTGTTGACGCATTTATGTTCTGCCTGTAACTCCTTGTCTAATCCTACCTTCCGACTACAACTGGAATGTCACTGCATACATAATGATATGTGTTTCCTGTTCAAAAGTCCTTTCTCTTTTAAAAGCTCAAGGAACAATATTAGCACCATCTTTCATTTGCTGTCTTTTTACGACTAGCTTCTTAGTGTTGGTATTATGTTAAATTATTTGTTTTGAGTTATAATGCAGATATTGTCTCTATTATATTATAGTATAATAGAATTCATTGGAGTGAATTACCATGTTCATTTTTCGAATGTGACCTCACCTCTGCAGAAGCAATATGAGTGTGATTGGTTTTCTTGGCTGTGAATATTCTGTCTTTGAGTGGGATAACCTTGTCTTGGTTTAAGAAATGCCTTTACAATTGTACTGTTGCATTGTGCAGTAATAATACATTCAGTTTTTTGTGTGTGTTGATCCATGTAAAAGCACTCATATAGCTATGAAGTAGTGGTACCTTACATGTATTTTTTAACTGTGCTTTTGTGTCTTTTGTCCTCTGCAAATAGCAACCACAGATGGCATACTCTCTTTGTACATATCCCATGTATGTCTTGAATGCAGTTTTATTAAAAAGAAAAACTGCAAAAAAATAAAATGTAGACAAGTGTAGCAGTGTAGAGCAGGCAGGCTAATGACACCTGCAATAATCTTTGCTGCCCCACTGCTGCTGTTTTTCGCATCTTAGAGGGTTGGTTATGTGAGTTAGGTTAGGACACACATCATTTTTAAAAATATATATGTATATATTAGATGTTGTTATAAACCTGCTCTACACCAAATGAAAAGGAAAATTAGGGTGTTTGTGGATTTTCAGTAAACATTTCATTGACTGAAGTTGTGTTAAGCTTTGGGTGGTTTTACCTAAAGAAGGAGATTTTAACCTATAGGATGCAGGGTCTTGCCAGGTGTGCCACTGCAGTTGTGTGCTTCAGCACTGTATGAAACTAGATTGGATTTGGTAGAAAAAAATGAAAAAATAATAATAAATAGACAAATATTTCATCCAGCTGATATATCAAACTATATGATTCAATCTGGTAGAGCATGTCTTGTAAGTAAATGAAGTGAAAAGCCTGACAGTATGCGTACTCACATGCATGACCGAGAACTGCATGTGAAACGATGGCTCTGCTCAGTCAGATCACATCTGCTCACCCAGAGAGTGTCTGCACCCCCAGATGCCTAAGATGGGGGGTGTCCCTGGAGATTTGGGTGAGAGGACAGCTGGGTTAGGGAGCCATCATGGAATATTGTGACCCCCTTACTCAGCAGTCCTATGAACCTGACTGGCGTGTTGCCGCCTGCCCCTGTTTCTGATGCAGCGGCAGCATTCAGCTCTGGCTTTGCTGCATGCGCAGGTTACTGATGGTATAGCTCTTGTGCAGTTGCAGCGTTCTTGCCTGGCCTATTGCATGCACAGCTCTGGTGCAGCTGCAGTGTTCTGGGCAGACCTATGGCATGTGCAGCTCTGGCATATTTGCTCATGCAAGCCAGTGGACAGAGCATGGAGTTTCATACAGTGGAGTGGTATAGCGGAGTCAACATAAATCTATAGTTGGTCAAGTTCTTCTGAGTGGCCTTGGCTCTCACTATATAACGCTTTCTTTTTTTCTTCTTTATTTGGGGGTAGTTGAGGCAGGAATGGGAAGCAGCTGTCTTGACCAAGGTCTGCACCGCGGTCACATCTGCAGTGACCACAGTGCTTTATTGAAACCGAGAGGCAGTCATGCAAGGGGACCCCAGCGCTGTATGGAGTGATTCACTGTTCACTTCTCCACAGTTGTGGTTGCATATTGCTCACGTTACTGCAGCCTACTCTTCAAATACTCTTCATGGGCAGAATGCATTCTTGTGGATTTTCTCTGCCTGTCATAAATATCAAATATAAGGAGTCCACTCAGGAAAAAGTAGAAAAAAAAACACATGCCAGCCTATACCCTGCTATGCCTGGTGCGTGTTTCCTGTCTTGTTACTCTCCTGCTGTAAAGGATTGTGGGCTTTGTAGTGTCTGACAGAGTTTGCTTTTACCATTAACCCCCTGTAAAGAGGCTGCATGGGTACTTGACACTGATGTGTTAGCTAGACACAAGGTGCAATGTACTGCTTGTAACTAAGGTAGGAATGCTTTAACTCAGGTCAGGCCTGTCCAGCAGAAAGCAGAGAGGCCTGCATGAGAGAGAGGCCAGCACTGTGCACCCAGCTCACAAGAAGGGGAAAGGGGGCTTAGCGCTAGCCTGTAAACCCCATTTCATTTGTTCTGACCCGACCCACTCGGCCCACACTGCAGTGGGCTTGGGTTTACAGGGGCCACTTTCCCCGCTGCGACCAACACTGAACGCCATGGGACTTTCACACAAAATAAACTTATATGTTTATACAAGTCGGGTCTGAACGGAGAAGCCACTGGAGCATGTTACGGTGTTTGAGGGATGGCCTCCGGGGTTTACAGCCTGTGTAGCTGTAAAGTTGTCACTCTTAGTGGCCGGGGAGACATCTTGTACAGAGGCAGAGAGAGAAGGGTGTAAGAGGATCCTAGTTGTAATGTTGAAATGTAACCAAATTAAATTCAGTGGGATGCTATGTGCCCTCTGTCTTTTTACTGCCATCTGTAATCGACCAACCCCCCACTGAAAAAAGGAGCTAAACCTTTGAACCTGCTGTGTCTTTTGGGACCACGCCCCACCCCCCTACCCGTTGGCCTGTGTAATGCCGACCGGGACGGCCGCAGTCGGTGTGCTCTGAGATCGGCCACTTAGCCCTGCAAGCGCTTCCCTTACTTTGTTTAACCTCTGACCCAGGAAAACAAGAGTTACTCCAGAGTTCTGAGGAGCGCCAAGAGGAAGGGGAAGTGTGGGGTTACAAATTAAATATGTGCGTGTCATAAGCCATAAATCTACGGCTGCGCTACCAAGAGCGCCACTGAAATGGCATGTGCTACTGAGTGTCTGGTTATAAAGTTTTAAAGCCCGGCCCCCATCACTGCCTTTGAAAGGGGGATCTGGAGGATGGCCTGACTCTGGAGAGAGAACACTATGCATCCCAGGTGTCAGTGAGAGCCGGGGCTGTGGCACGGCTGCACAGACACATGGAGCCGCCTGTCTGGCAGGCCTCTCCCCTGCTCCTGCCCCTCTCCTGCCCTTCTTGCCCCTGTCATAACTCACTCCTGTCCCTGGCTTCTCTATCCCTCGCCCCTCTCGTCCCTGTCATAACTCACTCATGCCTCTCTCTTGCCCTTCACCTGCCCCTTTCTTCCCATACTTTGCCCCTGTTGCCCATGTCATAATTCATTTTTGCCTCTCTGCTGCCCATATTCTACCCTTGATATTTGTCCCTGTTTCCCCTCTTCTGCCCCCGTGTGGGGCAAATACCACTTGCTGCTTTGGGGTGATCACCCATAGAAATGTATTACATTAAAGATATAAATAAATAATCAGTGGGCACGTTTTTCCTTTTTTCCTGATTTTGGACAGTTAAACAGTAAGTATTCATTTTCTTGCCATCTCTCAGATATCTGGAAATATTTACAAGACTTGGCAATGCCACCCCAACAGGATGACAAAGCAGCGCGGTCATCTTTGGAGCATGTGGTTTCTCAAAATTATTATTGTTTTTCTTAAATTAAGAAACACACATGTCACTGCTCAGCAACAGAATCCCGTATTTAAGTGTCTGGACAAATGATAAACAGATGTCTCAGTTCAAATAAGTCAATTAGTTTTCAATAGCACTTTACCTCTGCTCCTTGCCATGCCGTTTTTACATTTTCCCCATTAAATATTGCAAAACAGATGTTTTTCCACATTGACAAAAATCTGACATCTAAAAAAAACTGGGGGGAAAGGAGCCGGAAGCCAAAGGCTCGTGAGGTTGCTTATAAACATTTCACAATAATTTCATATTTTTTGCTGTATGAACGCGCTTGCCATAATGTTAATTTGCGCATGCTGTAATGTTTTATATTGGAACTTTATGAATTAACTACACAGAACGCCACATGATTCCCCTCTCTTTTCTCCCCGACCCAGTTTTTCCCTTCCCCTCAGACTGGGAGGAGGAAGGTGCTCACATGTGACCCCTCTCATCCACATGACAGTTAGCCCTATCTTCACACTGAAGATGCGTCAACAGTTACATATTGCCTTTTAAGTTGGTGGAACTCAAAGCCATCATTTAATTACTGTATGCATGAGTGGCTGGTCAGGAGTGGTCATTAGAAGTTAATGACACTGATGATTTATCCATCTTAACCCCTATCTTTCCCTGGCAAAGCTGATCCGATTGGTGCGTCATTGATGCAGATCTCTGACCATAGCCGGTCATGGCACAGGTAGAACCTAAGCACCTAGTCTCAGGACTCACAGCGGTGACACAAACATGTCCATTTACTCAGTTAGCCACCCAGAGACTCTCTGCAAACATGTTTTATGAATGAGTCTAGCTCAGTGACAAATGGCATTTCACTGTGTTTGGTGATGTGCTAGGGAGGTGATTTCGGTTCTGTATTTACAAGAATCTCAAATCTAATTAATTCAAGCCATTTCAAAGGGCATGTTAACCCCAGAAGCTTCTGGATTACTTTGCAACCAACTCTCTATCAGTCATACTGAAGGTCAAGCAGCTAGTCCTGATCTGTTTGAGCCCACCTGGTACATTTGATTAAGCCATTCAGAGAACGGAATTAAGTCTGGTCTGCAGCAGGTGAAGATAATGTGAAAAGAAATTTAGAAGCTGTGGATGGTGTGAGGCCTTTCTTACCTTTTCTCATCCAGGGGTGGGCCTCTGTGGCCTTGAGTCTCCACACAGCCCTTTCACTACAGCTTCTTCAGTGGCCCAGTGAACGTGGGAAAGCATTAGGACCTTCTGTGTTGCTTCTGTGGTGAAGTGTACCATCTTCATAGCAAAATGTTTTTGCATCCCCTTCTGTTTTAACAAGTAATTTCAGGTGTACAGCAGAAAAAAATACCAAAGAAAATTCCCATATTAGGCCTCTTTTAAAGAAAAAATGCAGGCTAAAGCCCTGCAATTCTTCAATCTCGTTTATACAGAATATGTAAGGTAGAGTAATCCCGTTTTAAATTTTCTTACCGAATGCCACTGGACACCCACAATCCAATACAGAATATGAAGTGAACGACTTGTGTAACATAGTTTGATCATTCCACAGGGTGTAGGTGATTTCAGTACCCTCTCAGAATATCCAAGAACCCCCTGGACCCAGTAACAGGGGTAGCGAAGGCTCCTGCATCGTCTGTTCTGGGTGAATGAGGATGGAGCGGGGCCTTTACCCTCTCCCTCCGGTCCCTCAATTCCAAGGTGTGACAGTCAAGTCTTTACTGGTCCGTAAATACATAACCTGACTAAGTCGCTACACACCTTCATCACTGACAAGGGCCTGGGACAGATGTTTGCAAGGCTCATAATTTGTGTACAGCACTGCTGTGAAGCCTGCTTCATTAGCTGTGGAGCTCATCTATGATGCTACATTCCGTAGCAGAAGGGTGTTTACATGGAATAAAGCTGGCATACTGACCTCGCTGGCTGGAAATGAAAGATTTAGGGGTCATATTGAATGAAGTTATTTTCAGGAATGTGGAAGAACAGCTAGGAGACTGCAGGGAGCTGTTGAAGCTGCTGATATACCCTGTTTTGTGCTTGATCATTGCCCATATGCAGGAAAAGTAAAGCGAGGGCTCCTGAGGAACAGGTGTTTCTTGAGTTTCTCCACTGTGGGTTTAATTCTGCGTAAACAAACCTGCACCTGGAAACTGTCTCCTCTGACACAGCACAGTGTTCTTCCAGCCCCCCTCTGATCTCACTCTGTGTGTGTGTGCGTGTGCGCGCATGCACACTCAGTTTTCTGAGAGTTCACTTTGCCTTTTTAATGTCTCTACTCTGTGTTTTCTGTATTCTTTGTCTTCTGTGTTCACCTTCTGCAGGCTCTGTGTTTTTTTCTGTGGGTTCTTGCATGTGTGTTTTGTATTTTTTGTGTGCTCTGTGCACTACCATATGTTTCCATTGTGTTCTCATAATTATCTACTGTACAGGTACACTTAGCACTTTAGCAGAATTTAGCAGCGGTGCTTAGCAGACACCCAAATCCATATTAACTTACCCATTATACAACTGTGCAAACTTACTGTTTACTGTTTATATGGCTGAATATTTACTGAAGGAATTCACATGAAGTACCTTGCTGAAGGTAAAATAACAGACCCAATCTGAGAATTGAACCTGTGAATGTTGACTTACGTACAAGCCCAGCTCCTTTGTAATGCTGGAAAATAAATATTTGTGTGTTTTATACTCACTGGATTCCACAGTGTCTGCTGTATGTTCAAAGGTATATTTCCTATGACTGTTCTACACCATTTCCTGTGTGTTCCCTCTGTGTGTGTTCTTTGTGAGCAGTGTGCCCTTTTGAGCTCCTGGATGCTGAAAGACAGCATGCAGGTGGGGTGTGGCTGTTAGTGTGACCACCCCACACCTCCCCCCCCCACCGCCCAGCGGAAGTGCTGTCAGTCCCGTGACAGGATCACAAGGCCAGACGGGCCTGCTGGGATGATGGAGGTCTTTGAAGAGTGCTGCAGGCCGGCTCTGGTTTCAGCACACAGGGTGGTGCCACGGCCTGGCCACAGAGCGCCAGTACAGGAGAGGGTCGCAGCCGTCCCTGGAGAGCCACGCTTAGAGCCAGGCCTCAAATCCATCCTTAAACAAAAGAGAGACAGCTACAAAAAGCACTGGATAACTCCAGCTTTACAGAGGCAGCTCTTTCCTTTACATCCGATTTATGTCCTTACTTATTCTCGAATCACACAGGCTTTCACCTCGGGTATTGAAGTTGTCCTCTTATTGCTGGAGTCAAATCTGATTTCAGACTTGTGCGGAGAGCAATGTTAAAGACTCCTGTCTGCTCTGTATAATTTGCTCTGAAGTTTCACAGCTTGTTTGATTTGATGCCACACAAGGATGATTTTCTAAGAGCCGTTGAACTTATCCCCGCAGCAAATGTATGTACATCAGGCTTGATCCCTGCATATCTAATAGCATGTCTGCGTACTGTTCTTAACTCTAAATCCTTGCCTGGAAACTCTGGAGTCTGGAAGGAGATTGTGCAATTCCATTGTCTGGATTATTTACCAGGCCTTGTCTTTACCTAGACTATGAGCAGGCTTTTTTGTGTTTTGCCAACTCTTGCAGTAAATATTAGCTGGACGGAGGCGAGAGTGGGATTATCTTGTAATCCTCCTGGATTGTTTGTATCCTCTAGCCGCCGTTGGTTCTACTCAGTCGGATGGCCATGGACCCGCTTCTCTACAGTGCAGGGTGGGGTGGGGGGTGGTGTGGGGCTTTGTGTTGTCTTGTGTGTGGTAATGAGCACGCTGCGATTGAGCCGCAGTGTTCATGGCCGAGTGAAGGCTGCAATTAAAGGAGAAAGGTACCTACCGTCAGCCACTTCCAATCTCTTTAAATGTAAATATAGCAGCCTCTCTCAAAGTGCCCAACGAGACGTTCCAAATTAAAGCTGTCTCTGTAATGAGAGGACTGTGATATTTCCACATGAAGAAAGGCTCTTCGTTTTTTCTCCCTTCTCCTTTTTGCTCTGTGTATAAGCACTGGGTGCCAAGCAGTGTCTCTTGTTGAAATGTTTTAATTAGTCTGAAGGCTGAGGCAGCAGCACTGGGCCACAGAGAGACAGCGCGGCCACATCGTCCAGCAGATCTCTCGCCCTTTCCCTTCCCCACCCTGCCCCACCCAGAGGCTCCAGGGTAGAATCTTTGGTGCCCAGGACTCCCTCACTCTGAGACCTGACTCTAGCAGGGCTGGAGCTAAGGGGAAGGGGAGGGTTCACACACAGAATAGACATTTTGGGTCCCCACTGGCCCAGAGAGTTACCTGGGTGACAGTTAGAAAAACCTGTGGTACAGCACCTCTGTTTCACTGCTACCAGTCAGAATGCTCCACTGATGTGAATCTTTAGTATTTTGCAACCAATTCATTTATAGGGCTGTATAGTTACTGAAGCACTTAGGCTGTTACAGTAATGTGTTGTGAATTATTGTTAATGCTGCTTAATAATAGGGTTGCTAAAACATGGGAATTTGGAAGGCTGTATCTGTGACTGCAAAGACCTCTCATACCCCCGGGTTATTTTTACAACTGATTAGATAGCAGATCATTGTAATGCTTTGATACATCATTATTTACTCTATATGTCTGCTGTATTTTAGAGTGAAGGGATTGACCTATGTGTACAGTAGTTTTTTCCAGTCTTCTGTAAGCTTGTGTTTACCCATCCACCAAAGAATTGAAGGGGGCAAGCCTTCTCCCCACTATTTATGCATCACAGGTGAACTGGTCCACTTTGGCTGTATGCTGTCTGTGAGTGACTTCTGCTCTTTGTCTTCCCCCAGCTATCTCCCTTGGTTTGAAGTGTTCTACAAGCTTCTCAACATCCTTGCCGATTACACAACCAAAGGCCAGGTCAGTACTCTCAGCCTCTATTAGGGACCACAGTCAGCCCCGATCTGGTACTGTTGCTCCCAGCTCAAGAGGAAACAAATATTCCACTCAGCATGTTGTTGTTTCATCCATTTGATCCATATGAAACCAAAGGCAAGTTTTGAATCACTGAATTAGTTTCATTTCCTCTGATGTGGACTAATTAATATGTATTATTCAAAATGTGGATGCAAATTATGGGTCCTGCACACGAGGGTAAATGCAGTCATGTGTTTATATTTTATGCTAAAGGCGTGCCTCAAGGCTCAGTGCCGAGTACGTTCCAGTTTAAGATGGTAAATTATCTCAAAAGGACCCAGTTAAGAAGTGCCAAGTGCTATTTATCCAAATACCATTATACTGAATATAATTAGTGGCATTTATCAGGTCAGGTCTGACATACATTGGCAAAGCTGTCTCTGCTTCATTATCAGTGTTTCTGTGTCCACATCACCTTCAGGGAGTCAGAAAGCAGACCAGCAGGAGTTTGAGCTGTGAGATTTATGCAGAAATATTGACCAAATTGGTAAATATATGTGTTTAACTTTCTCCCAAAATAACAAAGAAAGTCACAGGAATGAGGTTGTGCTTTCTTGCTGGTATAATGCATTTTGGAGAAGTGCATTTGTTTGGTCTGTGCTCTCTTGAATTGATGGATGACTTTGCAGAAATGATACTATCCAAGAAGATGATTATTTCAAATTTTATTGAAAAAAGAAAATTCAGGGATATAAATTACATAATTGAAAATATGAATTTTATATAGTGCGTAACTTCAAAAATGAGAAAGGGAAATATTGCAATGATGCTCCCATTTTCTCAGTGTAAGTGACATACAACACTATTTATCGAAATCATATACCATACATTATGTGTGTAACCCTGCTTTATGAGTGCCAGGGTATAGAGTGGAAAATCACAATAAATGTCTCTCACCTGATTGGCTGCTTTTTCACCGCCAGAGCATGTCAACGCCGCAAACAAACATTGCGACATCTCGCAAGATGGGCCACCATGGCAGCATGCTTGGCACGGTGAAGCTCTGGTGGCGTGAAGGCCCCGGTCATTACGGTCAGCCAGGGCTGTCTGACCTGGATGAATTACCCTGCCCCTGTCTCACTCAGATACCTGGCTGTCCGGTGTTCTCCTGCCTCACGCCCCCGGCATTTTAATATTTTACTGCTGTGCCACCAGGACACTGTCAGAACTGTCACCTCCTGACAAATGCCACCCTCTCCTTAACCTGAAAGACACGCTACCAGGAGTCATATCCAAGACCGTCCTTTTTTTTTTTTAAAAAAAAGGAGGCAGGATGTCATTTTTTTAACAGCTCTGTATGTGAGATAATTCCTTTAGTTCGCCCAGTGTGGGTGTGCCCTCTGGCTCACAGTGCGGAATGTGCGACTAATGGGTGCAGGTGAACAGGCCTGGGCCTTGTTATAACCTCCCAACATTACTGTTCCCGCTCCCCTGTTCATACATCTTTACAGGTATCAAGTCAGAAGGACGAATCATTCAAATTCCCAGTTTATAACTTCGGACAGAGAGGATTTCTGGAGAAATATCCCTGCAGGTTCTTGTGCCTCATGCAGCGATAAGATAAGCCAGTCCTTGAGAGAGCCCCAGTAGAACATACCTAAAGCCTTCAGTATATAACTCTTTCATATTAGGAATATAAATCAAAGGGTTTTTTGATTTAAAAAGGTTCTATAGTGTAATTAACAGAAAGAGATGAGTTTTGTCCTTTAAGCTTTTAATCCTGTGAACTTGTGCTTCTCTTCCTTGGGTGAGTCTTTGGCTCTGTAATTGGGGATCTTTGATTAAGAGGCAGATTTCAAATCCTTCTCCCTCACTCTCTGGTTATTTCTCCCATGACTGATGCAAGGAGCCAGTGTTTCCGTGCAACACGTATACTGCAATCCTCCCGAAGGAATCATAGTGACGCCAGTGTTTTGTGCTGTGTTGTGTTGTGTTGTGTGTTTGTGTGTGTGTGTGTGTGTGTGTGTGTGTGTGTGTGTGTGTGTGTGTGTGTGTGTGTGTGTGTGTGTGTATGTGTGTGTATGTGTATGTGTGTTTCAGGACAGCCAGTGGAAGGAGCTGCTGGAGAGGCTGCATACACTTCCTGTCCCTGAGCCAGGAGTGCCTGTTCATCTAAGTGTGGTGAGATTTCCCTGTTGTCTCTCCCTCCCTCGCTCCATCTCTTCATCCTGCCACTGTATTTCCCACCATGCATGTAGAAAATTCTTCCTTTTTTAGGGAAAGAGTGGCCTGTTTCTCTCTACCTCTGTAAGTGACTGTGTTGTGTTTACATAGGGTGTTTTGGCATCCTATCATGATCATAACTTTTTTATCACCACTTTGGAAAAATATTTATACAGTCAGAATGGGGCTAAAATTTACCAGCCTTAGTGTGTGTATTGTTGACCATGATAAGTGTAGACCTGGTCAATATGGGTCTTAATGGCTGTGTGGTAGCATTCAGATTTGGATTTTGTGGTTTTAAACTCCATGGAATCATAAGAGGATTCATAGGTTCCATTACTTAGAGGGAACAAGTCTACCTAAGGCCAATAATGTCCACCATATTGAAACTCCACCCACCATATTGGATATAAAGACAAATTTCAAAGGCTAAAACTTGCCCATATTAAGCAAGTCAGTTACCAGAATTTGCACAGAATATGCAATGTTTGTGGAATGTGGACAAAATGTGGATGATTAACAATATCATCACAAAATAGTCCTTGGCTAACAAATTTCAGTGCGTATTTGATAGGTGTTGTAATACCTATCAGTGCGTATTTGATAGGTATTTGAATTACTTGTATTTGACCCTTATTGCTGCTTGCAGCTGTTTTTGTCCTTTATTTAGCAGGAAGGTACACTGAGAATTGGGTTATCTTTTTACCGAGATAAGCTGAGGAAACCAAGGGGGTACTTATTTCAAGTGACTGCAAAGCCAGTGGACTTTAGTGGTGCACTGGTTATGTACCCATATGGAGGGGCAGATTGAGAATTTGTTCTTGACACTAGGGTTAAAGCTTCCACTGTTTAAAAAAAGTATCATGGGACCCTTAATGACCGTGGCGAGTCAGGACCTCAGTTTAACATCTCGTCCAAGGGACGGCACCTCCTACAGCTCTGTGCATCCGTCACCTGCACTGAGATACTGAGCAATTATTGATCCAGAGTGAAGACTGCCCCCTAGAGCCCTGCCAAAAGCCTTTTAAGTAGTGGTCTGCCAACTGCTTAAAAAGCCAAGAATTCAGCCATTTGGCACAAGAAAGTTGTGAGGTATTTTTTTGGTGGTAGTAGAGGCCTACTTGTGTGCATTTTAATAAACAAACCAAAGGGGCATTGTAACCTTCCTCTATGTCCCTCCCCTTTTCCATGCCCCACCCCTTCTTTCATGTCCCGCCCAGCAACGTGAAGAATGATGAGTACTTAGGGGCCCATTGGCAGCCCAGTGTTGGCCGTCACCTCTGCAGGGTCACCGTACCCCACCGCCTGCTCAGTGTGTGAGCAGCTTAGCCTCACCGCTGGCTGCCCTAATACCAGCGGACAGGTAGCAGTTGTTGGGTACTGCCAGGTCAGTGGTGGGTTCAGTGGATGACCCAGTGCGATTTGACATAGGAGCGCAGGGTGAACAGCATGCCTGTCTGACCCTGAAGGCCAATGTGTCTCCTGGGGTTTTTCTACTTTTTTTGTTGCATGATGGGATATTTTCAGCTGTTTCATACCAATGGTTTAAAGGAATGCTTGCAGTGTAAGCTGCCCCCCTGCACCCCGCACTCACACACCCTCCCCACATTTCACGGGCAGCCAAGCGGGAAAAGGATATCAAAGCTCTGCCGAGAGAAGGCTTTGTCTCCGTGCTTTCTGCCCTTGTGCCCTGTACCCCCGCGCCACGGCCGCTGGGGTGAGAGGAAGTGTGCACGTCACATCACCCATTTACCAGGAGGAGGGTGGCCCTTGAGGGGGGGTGCCATAGCACTGCCCCTCCAGATAAAGATCCGCCTGGCTTACTGCAAAGCCCCACCCAGGGTATCCATTAGCCTCCCACCTGCCTTAGCTTCACTGTCAGTAACACTGCATTTCAGGTGTGTGTGGATGAACAACCAAAAAAAAGAGAAGATGGGGTAACAAATGTTCAATGTAAGGATCTGCTTTAAGTACTTCATTAGAAGAACCTATGGAGTTAAAATGACATTACTTCTGTATCCCTCTCCTCCTCAGCATTCCTATTTCACTGTGCCTGACCTCAGAGAACTGCCCAGTATACCGGAAAATGTGAGTCCCCCCACCTCCATTCCTGTCTGTGCTGTTTAATTGAAGATTTAGAAAGAAGCACAGACGCACATAGAAACACACATACACTCACACACCAGAGCATACCGCTGTATCAAATGAGGCAGTCTGAAAGTGTGAATGGGGAGGTCTTGCCCTCCTTTGGCTTCATCCACAGGGCCATCTCTTTAAACAGCCAATTGCTGTCATAATTTATCTCTCATTCCGTTTGTGCTTCAAGGATAAAAGTAAGGAATCAATGAATCACTTCTTTATATCTGATCCTTGGCAGCAAAATTAAACCAGCCAATACTTTACAGAGCAGCACACACATAAGTGCGCCATCA
The DNA here is from genome assembly GCA_022829145.1 of Albula goreensis. Classification (NCBI taxonomy): domain Eukaryota; kingdom Metazoa; phylum Chordata; class Actinopteri; order Albuliformes; family Albulidae; genus Albula; species Albula goreensis. The sequence goes on along the minus strand of CM040744.1, from coordinate 27,575,277 downwards.
CTGAAGTTTGTGTTCATGGCGCCTTCACAGGGAATGATTCCCTTCCCATCCTCAAATCCTCAACTGACTGAACATTTTCTAGACATTACAAAAAACTGTTGCTGTTAGTCAAACATGCAAGCACATGTATACATACTCACAAACCTACAGATTTTAATCATCTATTATTTCCAAAATTAAATGAAGACCCCAGTTTTTCAGATTTCAGGGATACCTGAGGCATTGCATCTGCTCACTGTCATTAAGGTCACAAGAAAATAAATTGTGTACCAAAAGTGCGACAGACTTTGGGGTCAGCGCTGTGTCAAAACGTTATATTGGGGATGAGAGCATCAGCACTCATGAAAGCACCTGCTACCACATTCAACACAAATGCATGCACACACACACACGCACACACACACATCATGTCAAATGTTTCCAAATGTCCAGACTATCAAATGTTGCTGTGGGTTTAGATAGGGGAAACAAGCCCTTGAACTACAATGGTTCTGTATTCACAATGCACTGTAGGGGGTGCCGTTTGCTCTCAAAGTGACTTTATTGCGAGCTGCTTCCTAAAAAAAAAAAAAAAAACAGCAGCTCTGAACTTGAAAGCAGGATTGACAGTTAAACTGGAATTAAGCAAAATCCATTTGCATAATAGGCTCACTCTTTATTACCTTCCTGCTTTCGGGTCCTTGCAGAGAAGGCGTCTCCTTTTACGGGTGCCTCCACATTGATGTACAGCGCTTTTTCATTTTTAATGTTCTTACACATCTCAAGTATGTTCATCACTGACTTCTGTCCCTTTTCTCTTTGTTCCTTTTGCAGAGAAACCTAACAGAATATTTTGTAGCGGTAGATGTCAATAACATGCTTCATCTGTACGCTAGTATGCTTTATGAACGCCGCATCATCATCTGCTGTAGCAAACTAAGCACTGTAAGTAGAAACTCCTATCCTTCTCTCATCTCTGTCTGTGTGTCACAGCTGTGTCTCAGGATGCTGGTCTTAGGTCAGATGATCGTTTGCACAGTTTCTGATTGGGTGCTTAATTGATTACTTTGATCCACAGCTTGTGATTGGATGCTTAATGATCAGCAATCTGATGCACAACTGTATTTGAGAAATTATGTCCTGGTGTCATGGTGCAAACCAGTGTATACTAATCACACATGCAAGCTTTTCATGACTGGTGTAAAAATGAATTCCCCTCTTCTGCTTACCTCCAGTGACATTTTTTTCATGTGCTGTAGAACTTTTAAAATACAGAATGGATGTCATTTGAACCTTGAAATGTTTGCAACATGTGTAAAAACACCATTTCCATTTTATTTAATTGGACCCTTCTGAATTGAATAATGATGTAACGGTGGCATTACTTCTCAGTGATCTTTAGCTTCCTTTGTAAGTTTGTATTTTGTTCTGGCTCTTTTTTATATCAAGCATTCTTGATTTTCACACATTGAATTCTTAAACAACTGGACTAGGGCATGCCACATCTAGTATTTTGAGTTTTTTTTTTAAATCCATGTGGAGTGAGATTTGTTTTTCTAATACTTGTCCTTTTAGATCAGCGACAGAGAGCTTGATATTGATAAGGTGTAATTGTGAATGCCCCTTCCAGTCTCATGCCATGTTCTTTAAACTGGTTAGTCTGTGACTTATGTGAGTCATATCTTTGAGATTACTTTATACTTGAGTAAAAAAACAAAATCTCTCATTTTGCATCATCCAGAGCTGTTTGGTCAATGAGACTGGTTTGTGCATTAATATTTTTCCCCATTTTTCTGTATGAGCAGAGCATATTCCCTCTGTTATCCCTCACCTTCTCAGAAATATTTTTTTCAGACATTTTGGGGGAAAATATGTTTACCTCTACACCCTCCTTATATAGCCATAATTTTTTCCCTGACAGAGGAAAGAATGTTACTCAAGTCCCATCAGATGTGTTGAAATTAAAGTGTTGTGTAAAAATTAAAGAGGGCTTGAAAGTGCTGCCTGTCTCTCTTCATCAATACAGCCAACACACAACTCAAGGTCTCTCTCACTTTCTTGTTGAGAAATATAATAGTAGAATCCTTGTCAATATCATTGAGATATGGTGCATCAAACTAAAAAGCCCCAGTTTCTTTAACCTGTTAATGTGTATTGATTTAAGCTCTCTGAGTAGGATGGTAAGTGGAACGAGCTTGGGGGGTGTTCTAACAAACTCACCACCCTGACTCTGTAGCACTCGAGAAAGCCAGCTTTTTGGGTTTTGTTTTGTTTTTCTTGGGGCCAAGCTGAAAGGATAGGAGGTGCAGAGCGGGGATATTGAACTCCTCACTGTACATTAACAGGCTTCAGAGTGAGACCTTAAAAGGTCTTGTTGGAAATTTGTACCATCTTGTTCTTCAGCAAAGGGGCCTGTCAATACAGACACTGCTGCATGATGCATTAGCAGTCCAGGAACCAAAATTCAGACTTTTTTTAATTTACTTTTCATGAATTTGAGCACACTAGCTTTCATATGTGAATGTGGGAGTGAGGAAGGAGGGTGTGTTTTTGTGTGGTAACATGACAGTTCTCAGGGACTGTTTCTGTTTCTGCTGGCCCATTGTCCCCAGCCTTGGGCCTCCCACAGTCTTCATCTGTGGATAACAGAGCCATCTCACCTTACTCCACCTCAGTCACGGATGTACCTAGAGAGGCACTGAATCACTTGAACAAAACCCAGAAGCATCTTTTTACAGCCAGTTGCAGCCGGACACCCCTGGACCAATCTTGCCCTGGAATCCATCATCTGGGGTGAGAAGCATCTGGGTAGAATCTATAACCACCCTCTCTTCTGCCTCCTATGAATTTTTTCATTACCCTTAATCTCAAGCTGTCCTCGGTGACTGCATTGACAGGACCCCCCGAGACCAAAGAATACTGCTTCCTGTTTGTGGCTACACGCAACTTTTTAATCACATGAGTAATGTCTGGAATTCGTGTCTGGTTTCCCGTTTCCAGTAGGACAGAGAATAAAGAAAGGGATTGGACTTCCCCTGAAGGTTGTCTGATGATGGAGAATGTGACCATTGCTTTGGCCATTGCCAGCAACTATATCATTTTAAAACATGTTGCTGGTGTTAAACTGCTTGTTTTTCAAAAGATTACACACATTGGCTTTTTGCCCCTTAATCTCCAGTGAGTGATTTGGTTTGAGTGAGTCGTGACCAGGTGTGAGTGACTAGGAACAGACCCTCTTAATTTCTAATGAAAAGCAGTCAATGTCAGATGCGGTAGAATTAACCCCTGTATACCAACAGCTTTATGGCATCGCTGAACTGCTGATACATGCTGTCAGTTTTGGAGTATCCTTGTGTTGCAATGTCTGGCCCAGAGCAAAGTTCAGGTTAACTGAGAGTAAGATGGTGCCCCATTTTAAAAGGCTGTTTTTAACAGAAACTATCTGTGTTGAGTCAAGGAGTAAATGATTTCAGATTCCTCTTTCATGAAGCTATTAATTCCTTACTGACTCAGTTTGGTGGGTGAGATGAGTGTGTTCCTGACTGTAGTTCTCCATGACCACAGGAAACTGGCTGTAACACATTAATTTATCTCAATGGGAAAAAAAAACATGTGCTGAAGAAACAAAGAGGAAAGGACTCTTTGGGGAGAACAAGAAGACTTTTTAATCTTTAGGTTTATTCCTAAGATTTGTTTGTGTGGTCACCTTTGGTTGAAGAGCTGGGTAATGGTGAATATACTGTTGGATGCAGCATGTTAGCTGGACAGTGTCACTCATACCTCTCATTCCCGGATGAGTTTTGCAGTTCAACCACCTTCCCTTGACTTGTCAGTTATGTCCCCAAGCCCCCGATTCGCAGTGACAGCGGCCACGCAAAACTCCCCTCCACGCGCGGGGGCCAGGCTCATTTTCGAGTGTCACGGCCTCCCGCCGCCCCGACAGCTCCCTGTCAGAGCATCTCATTAGAAACAGCTTGGCCTCGGAGCAGACCTCGCTAATCGAACAGGTTGGCTATGAGGCGCGCAATCTCCCGGCTGCATGTGGAGGTGCTAACACGACACCACCAGCTCCGCCCGTGCCTCTCTCAGGCCTGGCCATGGCGTCACAGCCCTGGCCACCTCAGCCAATGAGAAACAGGAAACATTTGGAGAAGTCTGCCCACAGCTCACACCAAAATATCCCAAGGGGCTGCCTTTAAAAAGCATAGGACTCTTAAAAAGAAGACACATTTGTGGAAGATGAAGTTATTGTTACTTGTTGTTGTAGTATCAAGTTGTGGAAAGCACTCCCAACAGTAAATGATATGTGATGTTCAGTGTGAAACCTAAATATGAAATGTGTGCTGTGTTGAATTGTTGTTATTGTAAGCAATGCTAACTGGTAGGAATTCTTCCTTCCGTGACTTGCACTCACCCGCCAAGTGAGAAGTTGATCAGATCATTTCCTTCCAACTTGCAGATTTTATTTTGTGTTGTTTCCGGTGGTGTGTGACTCACTTTAAATAAAGCTCTGTCTCTTAGAAATATCCAACAAGGAAGTCATTCATTTGAGTTTTCTCTTGGAAGGAATATGTCATTGAAAGTGATTTATCCTGAAGATTTGCAGCACCATAGTTGTCTAACCAAGGTGTTCGTGGCTTTTGCTGTCTTGCAGTTAACTGCCTGCATTCACGGTTCGGCGGCCATGTTGTACCCAATGTATTGGCAACATGTTTACATTCCTGTCCTCCCTCAGCATCTCATCGACTACTGCTGGTGAGTATGTCCGACAAAGCATTGCCCCACAGTTAATGCCCCTCACAGAAGATTTGACCCTGTGACAGTCAGCAACAAATATCTGTTGATTGGTCTTTTCCACATCACTAGATGCATTGCTTTTGTCGCTGTGTGATTAAGCCTGTATTCACATCAAATGAAGATCAAGAGCAGCAGTTGGATTCAATATACAACTCATATGCACTTGTATGTCAGCTCCCTGTCTTGTGATACTTTTAAACCTAATCAGAATCATTCTTAACTTTCTGTTTGGCTTATTGTTGTTGATTGACTGTTCTATATTGCATTATATGAGGTCCTTTTCATTACTTTAATAAAAGAGGTAACCAAAATGTTCCCAATTTCACCATTTTCCAAATCCAACAATTTTTCATTTGGCCCCTTCTGTAACACAAATAAAATAGATACAATGCAACCTTCCCACATCCCAAAATATTGTATTGTAGTTGTCATGCACTAACATATAGGTTGATATTTTTTGGCTGGGTACTGTCATGGATAATCTAATATAAAATGTAGTCTTGCTATAAAAATGAATGCCTATCTGTCAGATACAATACGAGTACTTTGCATGATACTGCATTTACAGTAAGTAGCTATGTATCTCTGACATTCAATACATTCCTTACATGTTGCAGTGGTAGGCAGAGAATCTAATGCCAGTGTAAAACTAGGGAGATGCTATGGCACTGGCTTTCTCTCAGATGGCATATCACCATGGAAACAGGCTACGTTATGCACCAAAACAGGTAGATGTGGAAAATATCAATGTACCTCAGCTGATTACTTGGTTGAATAAACTACCACTGTAATCAGCTAAAAGAGCAAGTTGCTTGCACCAAATAAATATAGCTTTTAGCTACAATAGCTCATTTGACAAAAGCAATTTTATTTTAGGTATATGCAATAATATATGTTGTCAGCCTAGCAGTAATATTCTAAAAACACTTTTAAGTAAATTCTTTGTAAACTTGCACTAAAGCAGCCTTCAGTAATTGCAGAATTGGTTATTCTTATACAGATGTGTCATGGGTTGTATTGTCGAATGCATAATAATGGTGAGAAGTAATGCTCATAATGATGTCACTATGTTTGGCTGTTCAAGTATAATCTAACCTTGATGGCTGTTCTGCTGTTCATTGCATCTGCACCTGTTTGGCTTGCAGCTTGGGCTGTTCTTCAGCACTTGGTGGTTCCTTTGATATTAATATTCCATTCCATTCCGTTATTGATACTGTTCACCAGAATTTAGCATATAAATTCATTCAGATAGGATAAATGAAAACAGAAAAACCACAGTAAAGTGTAAGTGATGGTGTTGAAGTCAGTAGCCATGTAGCAAGCTCACATCAACTGCTGTTTCATTGCAAAATATTCTGATGACCACATTCATGTAACTTGACAGCACAACTGCAGTAGAATTAAGTCAAGTGCTAAGATTATCTCTATAACTTTGCTGATAAGAAATCTAAACAGGCCCAGTGGTAGTGACTGCATGCGGGATGGCGGTACACGTCCGGGCTATTTTAGCAAATTAGGCTGGGTCTGGTTTCCAGAGAGGCGACAGGGTGGATTCCCTCCTCAGCAGTGTCAGTATATTTATTCTGACTGCTGAGGGCTATTCTCAGCTTTTGCCGTCTCAGTGCCGATGGTCACAGCGTGTCAGGGGCATAGTCATGTTTACAAGGGTGCTTGGCCTGTGCCCTGTCCTGTCTAAGGAGACACACAGGGGTCTGACAGCACTTGGTCAGGCAGGGTGTGGCCACTGTCCAATGTCCTTAGTGGTTTACATACACACATCGGTCATTTTGGGGGCATGTGTCATGTGACACATTGACATTGGCTCTATTGACAGGATTGTGCTTCTCTGGCACAACAGCAGATATTAAGGTTGGCAATAATTTGTGTAAAGAAATTCCAGTCACCCCCTGTATGAAAAGAATATTTAGTTAACACGTACCCATTCAGTACAGAGAGAGATCCCTACTTTGCATTAGGCTAGCATTGTGTGCCATAGGGACAGTATCACTGGGGCAAATATCAAGTAGTTATATTTTAGTAAGTAATGTGGGACCTTTTGGGGGAACCTTAATTTCTGTGAATAGTTTGCATTATATGTGGGTTCAGTGAAAGGCTATTTGATGCATTATTAACATAATTACGTTATGTTTTAGTAAGGCTTCTCTGAACAGCTGTACATTCGCAATAATAATCTAACACCAAATGCAAACCAAACCATAGCTCTCTTTTAAATTAAGCAAACCAAAGCTCTATTCTTGTAATTATGTGTTTTTTTTATTCCATTTAGTTTTTTACTTTATGCTACTTTTGACATAAATTACTTATGTGAGAAATGCTGAGGTCCTCTAATTTCCAGTAAAAGTATAAATAATTAAGTGTTTGATATGAGCAAGTCAGTGTATGGTGCTGGTTTGGTAGACATTTGGTGGGAGAGGTGTGATAACCTGAAGGCAGCCATTTGAGCATGGCTCTCGATCACCTCTCACAACCTCTAGGCAGCAGTGTGCCCTGACCGCAGCTAGCCTGCCAGCAGGGCAAACGGAGCCTGTAAGTGAAGTGCCAGGAGCCTGAAACATTTAAATTTGAAGGAGGTCGGTTCCCCACACGGTTGATTTAAATGTTAAGTACACCCCCCGATCCGGGGGAACTACATGAAAATGCAATCAGAAAACTATTATCTCCAACCTCAATGAGCCTTCGATTTACTGCGCGCCACGGCCGGGAGGCCCGACTTCATTTTCTGTGCCAGCAGGTGTCATCTTTGGGTATAATAGGCTTTGCATGTGTAATTAACACATGGCGCGCGACTGCCAGGCACTCCTCAGGTGCTGCTGGCCCTGTCACTTGTGCCGCGAGCGGAATGCTGCAGCGCCCACAATCCAGCCACTGCTTCTGCCCGGGCCCAGTGGCCGGTGCTGCGGTGCGGCTGATTGTATGTTTGATAATGGCCTCTGCGCCGGACCGACTGTTTTGCGAGAGCAGGTGCAGACAAAAGAAACACCTCAGAAAAATGGAGGGGAATGGGAGGGAGGCGGAGGACAAAGAAGGAAAGAAGGGAAAAATGAAAAGGAAATTTGTAGATTGCATTAAAATACAAGATGATTACATTTCCTCCCCCAACCCCCCCACAACCTCTCCTTGCAGTTCACTTTACTGAGGCCTTTATAGACCAAGCATAGCCTGCTGTGTGGGCCAGCTAAAGCCTTAAAAATCCCTCTCATGAAACTGGTAATTACCATAGATACTCTAATTAAGAATTAAAAGAAAGAAGGAAAAGCAGTGGATTAATTGAGGCCGACATGGTCTTTAATTAGAGTGATAGTCACACATTGTGATTTTATGAATGAATGCCTTTGCCAGGTTTTTTTTTTTTTTTTTTTTTACTGGGCTTCATTATATTATAGAAGCCACTAGCAGCTATTTGCATGCATTTATATAAACGAGACAATATGTTTCTGGTCATTTTTGTCCAAACAGCAGATTTTATCTCCAGGCTTTTCGACTGGTTCGGTGTTAATTAGGGGTGTCCGAGGCAGGGGGAGGGGACAGGAATCCAATTATTTCTTTCCTTTTTTTTGCCCCAAACCCTTTTCACTCGTATGTCACTATCTGCCGGAGAGAGTGCAAATGCCGTGCAGCCGGAGAGATCGCCTGGGTGATTTGTTAAGGAGCTAGAAGGAATACAAGGTTGTGTTCTAATTTGACTCTCTGCATTCAGCTTTGAAAAATGGTCAGCAAGTCTACCCCCCACCCCATCCACCACCCACCCACCCTACCCCAATATGCAGGGACAGAGCCTCCACAGCTTAGCCTTAGCCATGGAGCTTTCATTATCTTCATGCTCCTGTGAGTTCTGAGAAGATAAATAAGTGGATAAATAGAAATGAACGTACATGCAAGCCTCTAATCAATTATTTATTTTTTCTATATCCTTTTAACAGTGTGTCTCAACCCTTTGATCCATTTCTCTCCATGTTATTTTTTTTTCTATCGGTGGCATTTTAATTGAATGTCACGTTAGCTCCGGGGGGACTGATAGGGGGGCCTCTTCACAGTCATAGGATGGCCTACCTCAGGCTCCCAGGCAGGGGTGACAATCTCCCCCAAGCACCCCCCCCAACTCCTCCTCCAAATAATTAATATCTTGACCCATACACAGATGCAGGCCCATGCTGTGGGTTTGCCTGATTAGGACAGTACACCGAACGGATCTGGGCTTCCGTGGAATCGCTTGTAAGAAGGCCGGCATTCCTGACCTACCTGGAAGTGCTGTCCATACAGGACATTAATCACAGAGTGGATGGAGGTCCATCTCGCGGAAACTCTGCATCAGTAACAGCCCGTCAACTTGTTAATAAGCAATGAAAATGCATGATGCACTGTATGGCTGCATGTAATGGCAAAGGGTCCATTTCACATTTTGGCTAGCTTCATCAAGAAAAACACCATGTCATAAGGAGTAGTGGGGCTCATAATAAGAAGCCATGCGATTGGCCATCAGTGCTGTGTGTGGGTGAGCCACAGGGGCATCTGGGCTTCCATAAGAATGTATTTCTGAGATATTTTGCAGAATTCTGAATATTGAAATGGAAAGTACAAACAGAGACATCACATATCTTCCTCAGCATGTGCCACACAGTCTGAAATTTCAACTCTGAACTCTCAGTTGTCTGAGACATTTGTATTTCCACAATGTGTGCGTTTCTGTCTGCGTGTATGTGTGGATGGAAAAGTTGTGAATTTATATTGCAGGTTGTGTTCAGATTCGAAATTTACACGGTTGTCTACCAACAGTGCAAAGCGTGTACTGCACTGGGTGTGTGTTGCAGCTACACCATTCTCATGTGTATCTTTTTCTCTGTTACAGTGCCCCTATGCCCTACCTCATTGGAGTGCATTCCAGCTTAATGGAGGTGAGATTCACCCATCTATCTATACAAAATACATAAAACACATATGTGTAATTGCCCCTTTCAGAGTATCCTTGTTAATGAATGTTTCTGTGTCTTCTGCTCCCATCACTGTCGAGGAGCAGGGCTCTACTCTCTGCTCTGAGCCTGAAAGTGCTGGTGTTCAATCTGTACCTTTCTCTTACACTCCTCTGTTTGCAGCTTTTATCTCTTCCAATGGCAGACAATTACCTGCTCCCTAAAAGTTTGTGTTTCCCCCTCTTAAGGAGTCAGACCTGAAACAGGGGCTTTTAGGTAGTGCTTTGAATCTAGGCACCCCAGACAAACAGCTGTGACCACAAGGACAAAACGCACAGCTCTGTGATGTGTCCAAGTGACTTCTATTTTCTGTCCCTTCTAATTGGCTGAACTGTAAGGGTGGGATTTATATACACTGTTTCTGCATCACCTACTGATTCACATATAAAGGTGCCATCCTTATGTAAAAGTTATTATTATATCATTACATTTTCCCATTACATGCAATCACAGACGATACTGCGGCAGTGTATTTTTGCTGCTTCTGAGGTTAGATTTAATGTGACAGAAATTCTCTCTGGTTTTCAGATAATCTCCTGTTCAGAGGTCAAAGGTCAGGGCCATGATTTATCACTGGGTGGGTGGGGGGAAAGGTTTCCTGCCGAAAGTCCAGTAGCTATCGGTGATGCACTCATCCCCCACCTCCCATCCCCTCCTCTCTTCTCTCCTCTCCTCTCATCACCTCGTTTGTCACCGCTGGGCGCATCCCGCCGTCGTCGTCCATAAAGCCCACTTCAAAGACGGAGCCCTGGATCACGTTCCAGCTGTGCCCTCGCTGTCCTTCGTGGAGTAATGGACTGAAATGGAAGTCTTAATCAGAATCACATTTGCTCGTTCATCTCTGTTTTTGAGGGGTGGGGGGGGTTAGTTTTAGGCAAAATGGACAGGCCATGCATTGCGGTTGTAAACCTGTACACACTAAAGAACTTCCAGGAAAGGGTTGTGACTCAGACTGGGTTTCGTCCTGTACGGCCCTCTTGCGCTGCACGGATTGGCTCACATCGGGGAGGCTGCTCTGCTGGAGGTCTGGGTTTGGAGTCGGGCTGCAGAGGGGCCTTACATCACGCCTCAGAAATGGAAACATTTTTATGTGTACTGTAATCCCCACAGAGCTGACAAAGCTCTCTGGGTTATGGTCCATATTTGTTTTATTGGTTGCAAATGAATAATCCATACTTATAGAAAGTATAACAGTGTATTTTTCTCCTCCAACCAGTCAGCCCGCTCAGAGTGGCACTCCGTTAAGGTGATGTAAAAGTGATATATGTGCATTTAAAAAAAAAAACCTCCCTCCCCCCTCTATCTGTGACCACTTCCGACATGTCAGGCCATTTGGCATCAGGAGCGGCCTACCTTAAATGCTGGTGCTCACCTGTTGCACAGGTAGGGTATGTGTGTGTGTGTGCGTGCATGTGTATGGGTGGGAGGGGGCTGGAAGAGTGCAGCCGACGTGCTGGCTTAGATCAGGTGTCAGGGGAATGGCGGAAGCGGGCAGAGGGGTCAGAGGTTGTGTCTGTCTGTGCGGACCGTCCTCCTCCAATGGCGAATCTCCAGAGCTTCATTAAGACCGCTCCTGGCACTGGGCTGCCCCCCCTCCTTCCCTCTCCCCCTCCTGAACACTCTGCGGCCGGAGCACTCCTCCCCTGCCTTATCTTTCTGCGTGGGGAATCAGCATTTGTGCCGGTTTAAGGGAAAAAAGAGGGGGAAAGGAGGATTTATGACAGGGATTAAAGACAGGCCGTTAATTTCTCACAGTTAATGACAGTTAATGACTCCCAGGACTAGGGTCAGAACGGTGCAGAGGGCTCTGGTGGCTTCTGGAGGAAGAAGACTCTGTCTCTGGTCTTACTATTGTCTATGTGGAGGAGGCCTTTTTAGAGAAAGTTCTGAAGGGTCCTTCGGAAATAGGGCTGACCTCTGCTGTGTCTGGGTTTCTCTCCCTCTTTCTGTCTCTTTGTCTTTTTCTCTCTCTTGCTGCAGAAAGTGAAAGGCATGGCACTGGAGGACGTGGTGATGCTGAACGTGGACACCAACACGCTGGAGACACCGTTTGATGATCTTCAAAGTCTTCCTAATGATGTGGTGAGTATTAGCCCCCCCTCCTCTGCTGCAAACGCCCCCCGCCCACCCCCTCCACCGCCTTCAGCAACCTCACCACCTAACACCCTGTCCCGCCCCCCCCACCACACCCACACACACATACACACACCCCTGCGTGCAGGCTTCGACCTCACCTTCCCTCTCCAGCCCTGGCAGGCAAAAAAACCCAAGAGCCTTTCATTCAGCGCGTAATGGCCAAAGTGCTCAGCCATTTTCCTGCCATTCTGACCGCCCGCCCAGGCTGCCGAGCTCTCCAGCGGGCCCAGATTGCATGCCTTTTTTTCCCCTCCTGGTGGGTGCTGTACTCAACAGTCAGTGGCCTTCAACAGGCTCCCTTTAAAATCCATTATGACTTTCATCTCCTGCAAATTACATCTCAGTGATCCCACTTTTTCTTTTTCCTCCAAGTTCCTCATCTTTTACCTGCCAAAACAGGCAGGGATCAGCTCAAACCCCTGTCCGAGATTGCACGTGAGGGGCCAGAGGCCTTGGGCGGCACCGGACCGACCAAGGCCCAGGACAGAGCGATGATCCCACCAGTTTAGGTGCATATTCCTGCCACCTGCTTCTCAAGTGTCCTCTTAATTTCCAGATCAAAGCCGCTGAAAAGATGCTAAGTGTCTGTGAGCCAGAGCAACCAGCTCTCCCCTTTGATCAGCACCGAAAAACACCAGCCTATCACAAAACAAAATATGGACAAAGGGGAACATGCCATTTGTCTTTTGTTTTTTTTTTTGTGGTGGGGTGGGAGGCGGAGGCACTAATTTTATTTATTTATTTTTATTTATTCGATTTTGATAACCAGAATGGGTTGTGTGGGACGTAGATGCGCCCTTATTGTGCGGTGATGACAGAGGAGACCAGGGGGAAGGGGGGGTTCTTTGAAGTCGGCTGACGACGGTGACTCGCAGCAAGCGGATGGAGAGGAAGGGCTGATTGGAGTGGATTGGCTCCCTTTGTGCCGGCTGAAAAGGTACCCGCGCTCCTGGGACTAAGGATTGAGGCCCTTAAATGTTACCTTTAATAAGATGCTGTGTGTTCCTCCTGCCGGGTTTGAAGTCTAATTATTTCTGTGATCAAGTGCCCGCACCCACCTCTGCATGCCCTGCTACTCCTCCTCCTCCTCCTCTTTACGTTTGCAGGTAAGAGAGGATCTCGACATTTGTCCGACTGCATCTCAAGGGGCCTTACGTGCCTCTTCCCTCACGCCTCTAAAATACCAGCTTTTCTTCGCTCCACCGGTAAATAATGGCAAGGGTTATGTGTTTTGGTGGGACACTTTTTGAAAAGGTTGTCTTTTGTAGGCCTGTGGCAGAAAGTATAGCCCATGGCGAGTGGTCATTTCACTGGCTAGGCTGGAGATTTTACATGGTGCTTGCATATACAGCTTTCTAATGTAACAACCTATCCTACTGTAGCTACACTGCTTATCCATCAGCTCTGCGCTACATCATCAGCTTCAGAACTGGATGGAGAAGGACACCAAACCATGTCTGAAAACATAGCAAGATGTTTTAAAGAAGGTACCAAAGTATGAGGAACTACCAATAGGTTCTGAGTAGATCAGCTGAGTTATTCAGTAGCCGAGGCATTCTAGTAGGTGAAAAAAGCCACTTTCGTCCTCAAGACCAACCTGGAGATATGCAGGTGACCCAGGGGTCGAACAGAGGCGTTTATATTCAAGTTTCTGCACTTGGGCATCTGCGTTCCTCCTCAGACCTGAGACTGTTTATAACAGACCCGGCTGAAACAGTTAAAGGCTTGTGTCACCAGACGTTTTATTGGCAACATGGAACCACTAACAGAATTCTGGGTTGAGGTTTGCTTTGTCAACAGTCAGGTGTTGTGTTCCTTTTACGGGACTTAGCGGTAATTAAAGCAGGAATCTCTGGATCACTGTATAACATCAGAAGCCACTTCACTCATAAAGCCACAAAGTCTCTGCTCTCAGGAATGTCATAAAGCTTTAAGAGACTTCCTTCCTCTCATTATTCACTTTTCCTTTATTTTTATAACTTAATCTTGGATTTATTTGTTTTCATTTCTCTCATTCATCCCCTCCACCCCCTCTCATTCAGCCCCCCTCCCCCAACCTCATACACTACTAACATACATGCAAACACAAACACACTTGTACAAACTCCTCCTCCTGCTGCCACTTCAGTTTTTAATGGCCTCAAGAGTGTTAAGGTGTAATTTGGCTTGAAGAGGCCAGAGCCTGGGAAGACCAGAAGCTTGGAACACCATTAAAGTCCACATTTTTTTTGTTTGTTTTGTTTGGTGGGTGCTGGGGTTCGGGGGTTGTAGTATCCGTATGGGAGCCAAATTACCACAGCTTCAGTCAGGCAGGGGTGGGGAGGCAAGCTTTTCCAGGATGTTTTCAGAACAGAAACACCTTCCTTTAATGTTACTTCAGAGCAGTGACAGAGAGGCTTGTTCATTAGATGTGCACAGAGCGTGAAGTCCTTGGTCTAAATGAGAAGAGGTACGCTGAAGGCTGAAGGCCGGGGAGGGTGTTGGGGGTGGGGTGGGTGGGGTTGTGGGGTTTGGTGCTGCGGCTGCAGTCTGGTGGTGTGGAAGAGCCACATATGGGACAGATAAAGAGGGTGTTTTTTTGCGGTGAGCTGTGATGTTGACACTTCAGAGGCCTCTTGGTGTAAAGTTGCTGGAGAGAAGATCTCAGCTCTTACCACCTTCCCAGAAGGCTCCTCACTTCCTGCGGGCCCCGTAAGAAAAGCCAGTCTTTTTTGTCGGCTTACAGCCAGACCCCCCACCACCACCACCCTGTCTTGCTCCAGGTTGCTTAATTCACTCTGAGCTGCAGCAGATGCCCCCTCACACATCAGCACACACTTCATCCCTCCTTCAGGGGCTACTGTCCAATACCCCAAATTCAGCAAAAGACACCTTTACATTGATCTACATTGAAGGTTTCAAGTTTATTGTCCTTTCAATGAAGGATATTGTCATGTCTCCGTAGCTCAAAATAAACAACAATTATAAAAATATGAACAATGAAACATTCCTGTGTGTTCTTGCCTTGCTGCATAGACAGCAGTGTTCTTGGTTCACCATTGTTAACTGCAAGTATGAATGCTGTTGTTCTGTTATTGTACATTTTGTTTCCACCAAAATCTAAGAAAAGAAGAAAAGGACATTTGAAAACATTCAATTAAAGCTGTGTCAATTAGTTTTTTCAGTCCACATACCAGAATGGAGAGGAGTTCACTTACAGTGGTAGCCCCTGATCAGGGGAGGCATGTAATGGTTATACTTTCCCATTGTTGTTTGTTTGTTTCATTTTGTGGGCTAGCTTTTTTTTCCATACTGATTTCCCTAACGGGGAATGACAGATTGTAACGAAGAAAGAAAGGCAGAAAAATGAAACAGGAAAAGGAGAAAAAGAGAGGAAATTATTTCAGCCCGTCTGCACACATGGTCACCACGACAAAGCTAAAGATTTGTTATGCAGAGTGTATTCATGTAGAATAACACTGTTGTTTACTTTTGTGTATCTGTGTATGTGAATATTTCTGTGTGTGTGTGCGCTTGTGGTCATCGTCGTGTGACGGCGGCGGATTAGGAGTGGAGCTGTGATTTAATGGTATCTGAGGTAGAGAGGCTGAGAAGACTCTGCCTGTCAGGCTGTCTGCAGGGAGATGGGGAGATGGGACAGGAAGGCCTGTGGGCACGGAAAAGGCCCATGGAAGAGCAATGAGGGTGTGGGGTGTGGGGGTGGGGGATTGGGACAGGGAAGCGCAGGAGGGCACAGAGTCAGAGGCCTCTGGGAGTGGTGGGGGCGTGCGGGAATGACAGCAGGCCAGTGTGGGAGAGAGACTGCTCTCTGAGGTAGAGGTCTGCACTGAACCCCCACCCCCCCTTGCCATCCCTTCTCTTTTCCCTCCCTCCCACCCTGTTCTTATGGGGCTGATTAGGCTTGAGTAATCCTTGCTTGGTGTTTTTTTTTGTCTCCCAAATGCGCTTCAGCATTTTAGAAATGGAGCAGTTCTATAACGGCATTTTTCAAAGTTGTGCGCTGAACTGTGGACTCTGTGGTTAAACTGTGAATACACTCTTACTGAGTCAACAGCCTGACTTGTTTTCTTGTTTTGCTTTTTTTGTTTTTCTTCTCTGTTACTGACCATTTTCTGTTTTGAATTTCCACTGCACCAAAACCATAGTCATTTTTTTAAAATTGCTTTAGTGTAGGTTCTGGGTTGTCTGTTAATGTAAGTCCAGCACATATTGCTTTTACTTCCCCTGTGTGGCTAGCACTGGTGAAGTACTATAGCTTTATAGTCTAGCTGAACAAGGTCTCTCCTTCATAATGTTACTGGAAATGCATTCTGAAAGATTTGGGGCTGCTGAAAGTCAAAATACAGTGCACAAACCTACTGAGGGTTTCTTTCACCTCATCCCCTTTTTTTTGCCTGTGCCCAGTTACCTTCTGTAGCCTTAATAGCATTAGATGGACATTTTAATGAGAATTTTCCTACTGCTTCTGTTGTCTGAATAATAGAATAAAATGTAAATAATAGCCACAATTTAAGTTAACAAAGTAAAATGGAACAAGTAGAAAATGTTAGGGAGTGAAATTTCCATCTTGCTCTTGTAATCACTGTAATGTGTGCATATGTGTGTCTTTCATGTGCAGGTTTGTGCTCTGAAGAGCAGACTGAAGAAGGTGTCCACCACCACTGGGGACGGCGTGGCCCGTGCCTTCCTCAAAGCGCAGGCAGCACTCTTTGGAAGCTACCGGAACGCTCTGAAGATTGAGCCGGTGAGAGAAGGAAGGAGGGATGGAAGTTTGGAGGGGTTGGAGTTAGGGAGATGTTTGTACACCAGTCTAAGGGAACAGAAGAGGAAGAGAGAACTGCCACTCCCATTTTAGGGTGAATTATCTTGCAACAAATACGGGAAGAAACCGATGAGAGCTTAATGTAGAAACCTCAGGGGTGGATGAGTTGTCTATACATTCCATTATTTCCAGTATAACAGACAGACTTCTAATTATTCAGATTTTAGCACCATATGTTGTCAGACTGTGATCCGTGCTGCGTCTGGCTTGTTGGTACCATTTTTTGGGAAATCTTTTTTCCCATTGATTTACATATTTTAAAAAGGGCAATATGAATAAAACAAATAAAGATGTAGGGGAGAGCACCCTGGGAAGGCCGGGATGGACAGAATGCGTATAATGGCATTAGAAATGTAGATCCATGTGACCCCAGCCGGGTCGGGGGTAGGGGGTGGTTTGGGAAAGGTGGGGTGGGGGGAAGGTGTCATGTGGGGATGTCGTCGACACCAGGAAGCTCAGATGAGGGACACGGGTGCCAACAATGGCCCAGCTGGGCCCCAGAGTTGCATATGGAGACCTGCATTCATACCCACAATCTGTCACTGCACCACGGCTAAACCCATTCACTCCACTGTATGGAGTCAGACATGAGGACATGGCCTCGACCCCTACTGTTTCAGTCAATATTTGAATTATTAAATTATTAGTCATTCATACCCCCCATGGAAATATAAGCAGTGCTTACACTTGTTTTTGAGGACTCATATTTCAGTGAATGTATTTCAGTGTCCTGCCCCTGCTATTTTAGTAGGTATTAGAGTACCTATTAGAAAAGAGGATAGGGAGATAAAGTGATAAACACTTCAGGAATGAGGGGTCATGATGACACCTTTTTCACACTTAAATGGAAATTTAGTAGATGCATCTCAATGTTTTGTGTTTCATTTACAGAGCATGTTTCGCGGTAGCGCGTTGCATTACTGATATCAGCATATCATGCTTTTAAATCCATGATCAGGGAGTGGGGGGGATTGCACTGAGTTTGTGAATTAGGCCTTCATGTTTTCTATTTTACCTCATCATAAATTCCTTGCAGAAATCACAACATACTTTATTTGCATACACAAGTGCAGTAATGGGTGGTGTCAAACCCTTCCAAAAATAGGCTAGTCAGTACTCACTGTCTTGCCTGTCTGTATAATATCCCTCCCTTTTAATCCTCCTTTTTTCCTTTTCTCCTTCGGTCCCATCTCCCCTTTTCATTCATCCAGTCTCCCCCACTCCCTCTTTTCCTTCCTGCCACTGTGGCCTCCTGTTGTTCTCTGTCTTCACAAATCCTCTCCTGCATCCACTAAACTAAAACTCCTGACTGGGTGAACAGGTCTCTATATCTCTCTCCTTGGCTCTCTTTCTCTCTCTCCTTCTCGTTTTGCTTTGTCTTTCTCTGTGTCTCCTTTTCTCCATCTGTGTCTGCAAAATTGTGGATACATTC
Source organism: Albula goreensis (assembly GCA_022829145.1). Lineage (NCBI taxonomy): Eukaryota > Metazoa > Chordata > Actinopteri > Albuliformes > Albulidae > Albula > Albula goreensis. The sequence continues at coordinate 27,557,123 of CM040744.1, read as the reverse complement.
TCTCTCCTTACATTTCTCTGTCCCTCTCCTCCTACCCCCCCGTCCCATCCCCCGTCTGTCCATCTCTCTCCATCCGTCTCCCTCGCTCTCCCTGGCCTGTGAGACTGGGTTCAGGGGGAAGCGCGCCGCCCAACAGAGGAGCCTGTTCCTGGCTGTGGGCTGGACGGGGAGCATTCATGCGCGAATGGGCAGAGTGCTTGTGGTCATTATCTGACTGAAGTCTCAATGCTGCCGCACCAATTAGTTTTGACCCAGAAGGAATCCATGGTGCAGGGTGATGTGGAGATGGGGGATAGGCATGCCTCTACCCTGGGTCTCTCAGTGCTGCTCTGGTTCACACGAGCAAGCCCCAAGACACACACGCGCAAACACACACACACACACACTCTCGCACAGACACACACACACATTCACACGAATGCAACCATGCACACACTCATATTCAAATGTACAAACACACACTTGCACAGAGACACGCACTCCAATATACTAAGTTATTCACACATACATACACACTCACAGTGAGGCACAGTAACCTCACATTGATGCAGCACTTTGTCAGCATGCAGCCCTTTTCATTGGCTCTATTGATCTTGTGTATGTAAAGTTACCCTGTGCTAAGTGAGACAAATCACAGTCTGTTTTTAAAACTTGTTATTAAAGGACTCTTCAGAGTTTTGGAGGTTGGGGCCTGCACATCCATGCTAAAAAAGCTCCTTACCACAGCCGCCTACTCTAGACAGCCAGAGGGATATCTCAGTGAGGCACCCTGAAAAAGACCATTGTGCCCAGTTGCATTATCTGACTCAATTAATGTGATATATCAATGACACATTTTCAGCAGTAAAGACTGTAGGTCGCTGTCACACACTCTGTCGTGTATAGCGGACTGCTTTGCATTACAGTTCTGCAGCTTGCCTAAAGTTGAGCTATACTAATAAACCTTCTTTTGTCTTTATTATTTATGTATTGTGTTTCAGCTTTGTGAGCTGAATCAAGACATATTCTAATCTGATATTGCACAACACAAAATATCTCATCCAATCCGTTAACCATCTGAGTGGTGTTCTTCTGATACTGTACTGTGGGCACCTCCCAGTTCTCTGCGCCCTCCCAGAATATATAAATATTTTTTAGGTAATGGCTCATATTCAGTCAACATCTGTTCTTAATTTTTACTTTAAATTCAATATTTAATTATTGTCTTCACAAACACAGTTCGGGGAGTTAATCAAGCGCCAAAGGTATTTTTAATTGTCACACATATGGAAACATAACATTTAATTGAATACAAAAGTTTCATTTTCACCTAGATCACAAGGATAGCCATGCTGGGGAGTAAGAATGAAAAACCCCAGCAACAAAGAGCACTGAAATACAATAGGTCTAACTATAGTTTGCATCCTTTTTTATAAAACAAAGTTGTCCACGCAGCTAGGTTATCCCTGCAAATTATTGCTCTATGAGAGAAGCACTTGTAAGTTTTGAACTATTAGCTTGTAAATAAGGTTGACAATCAACTGTACGGTACTCAGTCAACAGCTTCCCCTGTGTTCAGAAGAAAAAAAATATTGTGGGAAAAAATTTATTTTAAAAACCCATTAAGGATCATCAGGAGTGTGATGTCATCCCCTTACCACCGCCTTGTTATTCGCTGGTGCCTGTGTCAGACGTATTAAGCACTTAAACACAGAGTCTGAGCAGCCGGCAGTGCCCAGCACCTGGGTTTTTTGTGAAGGGCCAACAGGTACTGGGAGAGCATGCTCAGGCCAGGTAATTAGTCCAACCCCCCCAGTCCCCAGTCTGCGTGGTGACCAGCATGGGCTCGGCTCTGATTTGTAAAGTAATGATCTAATCTCCGGCCTTTTGGGACCACGCCATTTAGCGTTTGATGTCTGGCCAGGTGGTCCGGCAGTCCGTAATGCGAATTAAATGACTACAACATCACGGCAGCTACCTCTGCATAATGAGGGGGCTTAAAACCATAACGTGCCGATACAGTGCCAATGGCTTGTTGGCATGGCACACTTATGTATATGAATACATAAATAAGAAACAGTGAAATATTTCAGAAAAAGCACACTTTATGTTCTGCGTGCAGGGGTTTCCCAGGTCCATACAGTAAGGGGAAAACGGGCACAGGTCAGCTTTGTCTCCAGCCGGCAGAGCTCTCAGCAGGAGCAGTCAGAGATACTTCCTGATGGAGCTGCGTGACAGCGCGTAATGAAGGCATGATACACATCATGTCACATAATGCTCGCTCTCCCCTGGCATGATCCAGCCAAGCATGCCCTCCGATACATTTCCCAGCTCTGTACAGTTTGACTGGGAAGGGTCTTCATGTAATTCCTGGCTCCCGTACACTCCTTGAGCCGATGTGTATCCTGTGTTCAGTTCAGGCTTCTTCACTGCAAGGGCCAGGGTAGAGATGTCCATAAACTGTGTGTATTTGTTTGTTTGTGTGTGTGGGTGGGTGTGGGTGTAGGTATAGGCATGCACAAATCTTACTGACTGCTTGGAGCACAAAAATAAGCCAATAATTGACTACATAACAATTTACTTTTCTCACAAACTTTCATTTGCAGATATCAGGTTTGTTTTTTCAGAACAAAAAAACTAATCCACAGCTATGATTCGGGAAACTTTTATTTAATTACATTATTTATTGCAAATCAGTAATTGCAATGAAAACAATACGATACAATATAATACAATACCGCTCAATAAAATAATAAGCAGTTATTTATTTATTTCAGTACAACTGAGTGTCACAGGCTACTTTGTATTTTCCCTCAGGATGAAGAATTATTTTAAAATAGACAATATAAATAAAATATCAAAAAATATCACAGCTTTGTGCTTTCCCCTCTCTGCCTCCTCACAGTCCTCTTTTTCCTAAGCAGAATCTGAGGCAGATAACCCCTAGTGCGGCTTTGGTGCCTGGCATGGGGACATCGTTAGCGGATATGATTTGAATATTCAGATGGCTGTTTTAATTGAAGTGAACAAGTGTTCACACATGAAGGGGCCGTCGGTGTTGGGGACAGCCCCGAGCAGCGTCCCGCAGCCGGCCCAGGCACCCGATCACGGGTCAGTGGTCGCGGGCGGGCCTACGATGCTGGCTGCAGATTGTTTTTGATGCCCTGTGGGGTGGGGGGAGCAAGGAGGGGGGCGCGTTGTGAGCCGATCATGCAATAGTTGGGGGAATGGCGGGGAGCGAGGGGGAAGTTACAGACATGGCTGATGTGAATTAGCAAACACTCTAAACCTATCTCTGGAACCAAGGAGCCATGAAAACATACCGTGTGGTGGGAGTGGAGTGTACTGGCTCGCCGGGAGCGAAGTCTGAGTGAAGTCTGATTATGATTTTTGGACTGCTTTTTGGAGCACTGTCTATGGTATCCTTGATCTCTATTATAGTCACTCTGTGATTCTTTCGTAAATGGCTCAATGGTTCTACAGAACAGCAAAGGTAGACTGGTGATGTAGCCAAAGTGATTGTATAGGATCATTATATAAGGGGTCTTGGCCATTGCTGTTGTTGTCATAGGGCCCACAAATACAAATACAGTTGAGATTGGTTTTGAGGTTAGGGGGTCTTCTTGTGACTCCAAGCTTGGAATCGTTGGGTCTGGAGGGGGTGTGTGCCCTCGTCAGGCTAGGGACGGGTTCCATCAGCCCTCTCCCAGCTGCGTCTTCACCCCTGGATTCCATGGCGACTCACCGGCTCTCCGCTGCCATTAATTGGCCGTCAAAATGTGCTGAATTAACGGATTAACGACCTTGGATTTAAATGCTAAGTTGGAAGACGGGGAGGTTTTTCTGTACGGCCCGTCCCCAGCCTCTCCATGCAGCGCCGTTACAGATATGCATCCTGGACATTTGAGCGGATTGCATTTCATTAGTGTGATTTGAGCGGACAGCGCTAAGCTGCTGTCGGCCCTGTGCTGACAGCTAATTACACGAATGAAGCTTGTACACTGATAGAGAACAATGGAGGAGGATGAGCTTCAGCTTGCCAGGGGGAGAAACCGTGTGTGCGTATGTGTATGTGTGTGTGTGTGTGAGTGTGTGCGTTTGCATGTGTGTGTGCGCATGCATGTGTTTGCGTGTTTGTGTGTGTGTGTCTGTGCATGCAGACCTGTTTTGTGTGTGTATGTTTATTTTATATCCTGTATGAGATTTGACTGTAATCCTTAAGAGTCTTTGCAATGTGTGCTGAATTTCTTGTCCAACACAAACATGTAGAATGGTGTAGCTTTTAATTTTGATAAGTGAGACCCAGTGAAGAGTGATTTGATGGACACAGGCTCTATCTCATATCTCCTGAAGACTTTCCCTGAAGGTCCAGAGCTCAGGCGGGTGAGGGGGGCAGGGGACTGCAGTGGGCGTGGGGGGACTGCACGGTGATCTGTCCGCCTTCATAACTCTTTCCATCTTTAAATAATCAACATTAGAGCCAGATTAAAAAACCTGGTTCATTCATGTGGACGCTTTTTTCCCCCTTAAAAGAAAATTAAATGGATTAGCGCAAACGTCAGTAAATCCAACCCAGCATTATATTCGCTACATTTAAACAGCATATCAGATTCAAACAATTGGATTAGCAGAGTTTCTGCTCAACATACTCTTTTGTCATGATGCTCATGTGAAGTCAAAAGTTTCCTTTTTAATTTTTTTCCCCCATTTCTCAAGAGAACACTCAACTTGCAGATCTGCTCAGTTCAAGGCCACATCCACTCCGTACAAAAAAAAAAATGCTTCCAGAAAAGCTTGACAAAATAAGCCTTCGTCTATCTCTTAGGTGCTGTAGCCTAAAGGGAACTGGTAGAACAGGCCTATTTGAGATCGACGTGTAGTGTGTGTTTGGGCTGTGAGGAACGAGGTGTTGTCATTTGATGCTGTGGCAGACGCACAGTGGAATGGAGACGGGTGTGCTTCATCAATTCATTTCATCATTATTGAGGATACCTGAGGTGCTGCTGTCTGTCTTGGTCAGGTCTCCCTTGAAAAAGAGATTTTAATCTTAGTGGGCCTTTCCTGGCTAAGTAAAGGTTAAATACAATAAATAAAATAAAATAAAACGTGGTATTGGTTGTGGGATTTTGCTGGTACTTTTCACGGTTACTCCATCAGAAAATGCTGTTATTTTTTTCCCTCTAACCTCATGTATCTGTGCATTGCCCTGCTTTGTCACGTTAGCTTAACGGTCAGCTAAGCTCACGGACACGGAAAGGGCAGAGAGGGTAAGACATAGTGGGGCTGGTCATGAGTGGCTGTTTGGTGGGTTTGTTAGAGAAATTTCTTCACGTTGGCAGGGGGACAGTACCTGACAGGTGAGCTGCACAGTGGCTCTCCAGCTTCCTAATTGTCCCCCCAAGTCCTGTTTCCATGGCGGGAGAGTGGACGGCTTGGCCTGGCTCCCGTCTCCCTTGCCACACGGGCCTGTCTCCAGCGCCAACCCCCCCACCCCATCCCCACCTGCCGACCCGACAGGCTGCCCCCAGAGCAGTGTCTGTGCCTCGGACAGTAATCCACAATGAGGGGCCTGTCTCTGTCCTAGTGGCAGGTTATCAGTGCTCTGTACCTGCCTCTCATGATGCACACACAAACACACACAGCACTGTCACACGTACACACACACACACACACACACACACACACACACACACACACTCTCTTTCAGAGGAGTACACAAACACACATGCACATGTAAACACATACACATCCCCTTTCATGAGAGCACACATCTCTCAGCCTTCCCTCTGCTCATAATAGCATCATCTGTATTGATCATTGATTGTTCGGTTATAATCATGATCAGAAATGGCTGATCTCACAGATATAAAAAGCTAAACCTGACTTTGTCAGATATGTCAAGCATCTTTAAAAAATATATAATAATAATAAGATTCAGGGATTTTAGAGGCACGAACAAAGGAACGTGAGCAATTGTCTGGAGATTTCACAATTGAAATCCTCAAAGGATTTGAATATGGAAATTAAGGAGTCTTGACTATTTGTTGTTTTTTTTTTTTTAACCTTTTTCCTACAAGGAGATAGCGGATGTGGATGTGTCTGACTGAAGCTTATCTGTTTCTATGGTTAATTTGACTGTTTGCCCTTCTCTGAGTTGATTATGAAATGAAATAAATGTAAATATAACTGCACACTCCTTACTGCATGTGGTAGTGTACACACTGTGTACAACACAGGAAAAAAAAAGTCTTTTATTTGTGTTACTGAAACCATATCATCATTTTCTACTTCACACAGAAGCAAGAGATTGGCTTAGTTCTGTAAAACAATACTTACTGTTAAAATAGCACGTGGAAGTTGATATTTCAAACAATGTATCTTATTTATGCCAGACATTTCCTTGTGTGGATAATGTAGAAGTTTAATTTTGTATTTTGAAAAGGAAGGGTGGCAAGTTGGTGCCAATAACATAATTACCAAGTGACCATATTTGTGTTGTGTGTGCGTGTGTCTCTGTGCATGTGCATGTGTGTATGGGGGTGAGGGAGACGTGCCATTTCCTGGCACAGCCGTACCCCCGTGCCAGCTGCGATCAGCTGGTGCTGTTTCCTGGGGGCATGGCTCACCAGCCAGATGCCTGCGAAGCGCAGCCGCCATGATCCCAGCTCTGTTACTGTACCCGCACCACCAGCCTGTGCCCAGCCAGGGAGGGCCCCCAGTCACAGCACTCCAGAGCTTTAATTAAGCAGTCTGGAACACAGACGTGTGCGCGCACACACACACACACACACACACACACACACACACACACACACACACACACACACACTCGTGCGCATGTGTGAATACACGGGGAGACTTACAAACAGAGACACACAAACATAAAGGCACTCATAGAACAACCCAAGAGCATTTTTCCTGCTCTTTTGTGTGAACACGCATATATTCATGAGAACAGACATGTATATGTAAGCCTATGAGAGGGTAAGGAGGCACTTTGTATGACACATGGATGCACAGCCATACAAACTGAGACACAGAATGCACAGACTGAGACACATGCAAGAATACACTGGCGGAGAGTCAGCCACAAACACACACTAACTCACTTGCAGTGCACACAGAACCAAAAAACATTCACTTTCACATCATATTTAGTATGTTAAAATGGACTCAAACTGACAGTCAAAAATCTGTCCTTTTTGTGCAAATTGCAAAGAAATGGGAATTTAAAGAATGAGTGATTTAAGGAGAGATGGAGTTGTGTGTAGGGTGATTAGAGTGAGACAACTCAGGCAGCTGTAGGTGGAAGTGAAGTCCTCTTTTGGTGTCTTGCATCACTGCCTGCTTCTCCCCTCTCTCCCTCCTCTCCCTCCCTCCTGCCCTCTGTTCTCCCTCCTCTCTCTTTCTGCCTCTGTTCTTCTCTCTGTCTGTCTCTCTGTCTGTCTGTCTGTCTCTCTCTCTCTCTCTCTCATACCCTGTTACTGACACAACACTGCCATCCAATGGCCGAGTCGAGAAGTGTAGTGAGAGTCCTCTCTCTGGTGTATTGCAGTGAATAGGAGCTAAGAGAACAGTTTCATCCTCATCAAAGTTTGGTATGTTCTCAACATGTTTCTGATTACCATGCCACTGTGAAGTAGTTATAATGGAAAGGACTTGTATTTAGACAGGTGCAGGTTCAATTCCCAGCTGTACCTCTTCTGTTGCATCCCTTTGGTAAGGCATTTAACCTAAATTGCCTCAGTAAATATCCTGCCATATCCTGCACATATAGAACATAAGCAAAACAATTCATTCTGGATGAGGAAATTTTCAGAGGTAATTATAATCTTTTCTTACTACATTGTACATCTCGCTGTAAACTGAAATATTGACAAACATTAGACTCTGTAACATACATTTGCCTTTTTATTGGTTCAAATCGTGCCTAGCAAGTGTTGGGACACGTGAGTGTGTGCGGGAGGAGTAGTGATTTTCGATAGGTCTCCTCCTCGTCAGCGGATGGCCCGTGGCTTCCCGTCCTGCCAGGCCCTCTATCGACTGCTGTCACCGCCGGGCTCCCACAACACACTGCTCAGGGAGTGCTCAGAGCAGGATTTTATTGGAGAAATGCTGGCAGATGTGTTTGTGTGTGTGTGTGTGTGTCTTTACATATATTTGTGTGTATGCACCTGTGTCCTTTTGTGTATGTGTCTGTCTCCGTCATTGCACCCGTTTGTGTACGTCTATGTTTTGTGAGTGAGCATGTGTGTTTGTTTTCCTTTCTCTGTGTGAATGTGTGTATGTGCTGTTTAGAAGAAGGTCTTACTCATTTTCATCAGTCTTCCTCCCTCTCTCTCTTAATGCCTTAATCTCAACGCCTCTTTCTCACAGTCATACTCACAATTAGTGCTGCAGATCCCAGGAACACATGTGAGAGAAACTGAGAGGAAGGGTATAATATTCTCAGGCACAGAACACATCTCTCAAGCACATAGTTCAGCTAGTCTATGTCTGGTTCTTTCCTCACTCTGCACAAAAGGTGTGGGGTACAGTTTAGCTGCAGTCTGTGCAAGGGTCAGGGGTTCAAGCCCAGTGTTTGGCATGGGCGCCTTCTCAGGGGAAGGGTTCACCATCGCTAAGATGTAAGGAGTGGCTTTTGAGCTTAACCTGTCTGCCTGTGTGGGATGTACAACGATGTGCCAGAGTGTGCGTGGTGGGGACCTGTGTTGTCAGGTGCTCAGGTGTGCTCTGTTTATGAGCCCACAGCCCCTGTGCCCAGGAGCCTGGTCAGCTGTTGTTCAGAGCTGGGGATTACACAGCTTAATCATTAGCCCAGATAAGCAGCAGCTGATGCCAGCCTCAACCCCCTTTACACCTAATTAGCCTCATTAATGAGCTCCCCTGATCTCCGCAGAGAGAGCTGTCTCTCTGGGACCGCAGGTAAAAATACCTCACACAGGTACGCCCAATCCTGCCTGCAATTACAGCACCTGCACTCCATCTCGCACGTACACACAGACATGCACACACACTTACAATCGTACCTTACGTATGCATATTCAAATATGTTAACATCGTACGTGCATATATAGTCCTCTGATCTAACCCGTTCCTAGTGTGTCATTTGTAGACATAGAACATGCTTCTTTACTATTTTCTTACTGATTGCCAACTGTATAAGCCACCATGTTTAAATGCATAAAATTGCATGGCATCATCTCATCACAGCTAAGTAGAAATGTCTGTCTGTAACTGACGCCACCAGGACCAGAAGATGTTAATAAGGGGGTGTTGTCATGGCAAACAGGAAGAGCTGCAGGTGGGGCAGCCCTCTGGGAGGGTGTGGTCAGTCAGAGCTGGTCGAGTCAGGGCCCCACCTGCCCACCTGCCTGCCTGCCCGCACTCTTTCTCTCTCTCTCCCGGGGCTCTTGGGCGGCCTGGGTTTGGCTGCCTCAGCGAAGACCCGTGTCTCGCTTTGGCACTTCTTGGGAGAGATTCCCCTCTCATCATTTGTCACAATTAACAGCCTCCTATTTGCTGAGGCCCAGGGCGGGCCAGGTGAGACCAGACCGCACGTGTGTTCCTAATTGCTTCCCACCGAACGCCCCGTCTAGTGAATGGTAATGCACCTCCATTCCGCTGTGAGCGGGGCGCCCTGTCTCTAACCATTTACCCAACCACCAAACTACAGGGATTAAAAAAAAAATGAAAAAATAAATAAAAATAATAAATCAGTGGAATGAAGTCTCAGCAGGTTCGCTGTTCATTCAGGGTAAAATATGGAAACGCATTATGGATAAGCCCAAGCCTGATTTGCATGTTGCAAGTTCATCAGAAGTACTGTATTTTAGATGTAAGAAAGAGTCTGTTCATTTTGCAGTTTTTTTTGGTTTTATAAAGAATCATCTGTTTCCTGTCTGGAGTAAGTCGCAGCAGCATGTGATGAAACCGCTCTCTGAAGTGGAAATGCAGATTATGAGTTTGCTAGAATAATCAGAACCGGTTGCCTCCGCTTTGCTTTCGCGTTCGGGTAATTGTAAAAGCTTTGAGGACTGATGTCATCGTTCCCTCTGTAAGAGCTTTTAGCTGCTGCATGTACGACATGGTTGATTCCCGCCACAAGTGCTGGACATCTAGGGTGGTTAAGTGGATCAAATGGTGCGTTTGAAGTCGTGTGCATGTAAACAGGGTTTTGCATTAAGTAAGAAGTGGGTTTGTTGTTGTGTCATCACTGCGGCAGTAGTGAATGGTGTGTAGGAGGCTCTGGAGGGGCCTTGTGTTGTGTACAGAAAAGAGAGAACAGAGAGCCAAAGAGGGCTGAGAGCCCCCTGGTTGTGGACCAATGGCCCATCTGCTTGGTGTCACAGAGAGTTAGTGCACTCCACCCGCCGTCCCTGCAGGCCCCCCAAAGACCTCCCCATCTCTAAACTAAACCACATGTGCCGCCATGACAATCGGTGCTGCTTGCCACCTGCACCTTGCCTGCCAGCCAGCGGGGGCAATATCTGCAGGGGGGCTAGATGAATGTGCACTTTTGTTTCTCTTGGCTTGTTCTATCGGTCTAACATCATGCTCTCTGATTTCAGGAGGAGCCAATCACATTCAGCGAGGAGGCCTTCGTGTCACACCGCTCCAGTGCCATGCGGCAGTTCCTGCAAAACGCCATCCAGCTGCAGCTTTTTAAGCAGGTAAATGATGGAAAAGGTAGAGCACTGAGCCCACACACATGTAAAACGTGACAGAGCTTGGGTAGTTTTGAGACTGGACAGATGTATTCTGAGACTGGAAAAGTGCAGTACTGAAGCTGGGATAGGTATATTCTCAATCTAGACAGGTGTGTGTCTAAAACTGGGTGAATAGAATAGAATGACTTAATTTTCCCTGGAGGGGACCTAAGAATATTTATTGCTGGTTCTCAGCAGGTGTGTATCTGTACCTGTGTTAGTATATACTGAATAATGGGATCTACTGCACGGGATCACAGTCAGATGATCCAGACCGATATCTCCAGCTGTGTTTATGCATCTCTCTGCTTTGTCTTCTGCTTCTCTACTTCATATTCCATCTTCCCCTCTCAAGTTTATAGATGGCCGTTTGGAGCTCCTAAACTCTGGCGAGGGTTTCAGTGATGTCTTTGAAGAAGAGATCAACATGGGGGAATACGCTGGTACGAGGTTTACAACATTATCTCTACACACATCCGTTTGCACACATCTCACTCATCCTCTTTTATTCTCATCATCCGATCGCATTTGTCCATTAGCACACCTGGTTTACACAGAGCACATGGCCTTAATGCGTTTAACCTGTCACATGCTCTTCGGTTTTGTTCTCCAGGCAGTGACAAGACCTACCACCAGTGGTTATCCACAGTAAAGGTTAGTACAAGCCTCTTCTGTTTCATTAATTACATTTTATTTGATACGGCACTCTCATCATGTATCGCCTTTAATACCAACCATTCAAGTCATTGCAGACATAACTTGAAGGACTAGCAATGATGCTGTAGCAGCAGAAAAGAAATCACCTAGAGGGATAGCAGTGGAATCAATGAGATGTGATCAATCAGCGTTTGATTTTAAGACGGAGAGATGTCCTAATGGAACAACTTGCAGTAAGATATCGTGTAACCGAATATCTCTTGAGAGGATGAAAAAATTCACAGAATAAAACCTTGCAAATGTTAGTGGAAAAAAGTAGAGCATTTCCCCTTGGTACCCTCATAGCAACTAAAGATTAACTTTAAGAGCAAATCTGAGAACCCAGCACCAGAAGGCGATAAAAGATAAATAAAGTGAATGGAAATCTCTGGAAATAGCCTCTGTATCTGTGACTGCTGGAAGGGTTGAAACCGGTCTTCTGTACAATCATTTACCAACGCTTGTGTTACCTACAGAAAGGCAGTGGTGCCATATTTAACACAGTGAAAACAAAGGCTAACCCAGCTATGAAAACAGTCTACAAATTTGTAAGTCTGGTTGTTTAAACATTTATATTCTTTTTAACTATGCATAATGTGTTCAGTTTCTGTATTGCAAAATATTTGTACATTGCTAATTTCCTGTTAATATTTAATGCTTAGCTAAGGTGACGAGAGTTTATGCCTTGTATTTTTGTGACAGGCAAAAGATCATGCAAGGATGGGGATTAAGGAAGTCAAGAATCGGTTGAAACAAAAGGTATTGTTTGCTTTATTTTATGGGCTTATTAATACAATATTTTGTGAAACCTCGTAGTTAGTGGGTCAGCAGGGTACAGCCTTTTGTTGGTAGACAATTTTGACATGGTAGACAATCTGCCCCACTAAAATTATGGGGACACTGGGCTGTAGGAGATAGCATATTTCTGACTGAATGCTTCGTTGAAGACCTGACTGACTGAGGTTATTAAAAATTTGTGCTTATTGTTAAGATTTCCCAAGACACTGGGGAAGCCCTTAAGCCTCCCAAGAATTCCCTCTGAACCTGGCCATCTCATCAACCTCTAATTTAATTGTCTTAACAAATCCCTGGCTTTCTAACTGATGTGTGGTGCGCTTTCTAATGCACATTTCTGGTGTTTGACATTAGGCACCTCCCCCTTAAATGCGAATCACTTCAAAAACTGCTATGCACATGTAGTTTATATATTTTTTTTTTTAGCTTTTCATTTTTGACTATTTATTAATGTGGATTCAGCTGATATATGAAGTTCATTAGCTTCATGGAAGGTAGTTCTGTGTAAGTTAGTATACTCTTGGCAGGGCTATGCAGGTGGATCAACTTTTAAAAAGAATCCTGACATTTTGACCATTTAAACACTGATACTTAACACATGCAGAAGAGAGCATTTGAACATTCAAATGCAGCTGCCGCTAACTTTTTCATTCTGGAAGAAGACAGTATTAATAACATGATTGGCTGTCACATGCCTCAGAGATATATCTTTCTGCCTGTTTGTCTGTGTATTTTCATGCTCTTTGCCTATGTGCATTCTCATTGTCATATTTTTAGACCCGTTTGTCTCAGAAAATACTTTGTGACATCTTTACACCTCACTGCTGACCCAACCAGGCCTGGCTAATGCAGACCTCCTCTTCCTCCTCTTTAGGACATGACTGAGAACGGGTATGCGGTAGCTGCAGAAGACATCCAGCAGCACATCGGGGGCTCACCCTCAGCTGAAAGGAAGGAAGTCCGACTACGGGAGGAGCGGCGGCCAATCACAGTGCACTTTGGGCAGGTGGGTGAAGTTTCAGCCAATGAGACCACAGCTATTATTGTGTAGTACAACTACTATAGTACTTGTACTTCACAAGTAGTACAAGTACTATAGTACAAGGGAAGCAGACAACAAGATGTTGGCGATTGTTGAATGCTGGCAGGGTAAGTGTTCCACTTTTACCACATGCCATCCCACAAGTACCCCCTTCTGCGCTATGGGAAGATCGAAAGGTGGGGGAAGGGGAGGCATCGCCGTGGCGACCCACTCCAGAAAGACTGTAATGACAGGTGAGAACTCTATCCCGGCGCTAGTCAGGCAGCTCTGCCAGCATTACCTGTGCTCTGCGTGCTGTAACAACCCACAGAGAGACAGTGACAACTCATTACAGTGAAACTCCCTCTTCCTCCCTCTCTCTCACAGTGTGCACTGTACCACACACCACCAAGTGGTGTATCTCCCATGTGCGGCTCCTATTGGGGCATTTCAAATGTACACACACACACACACACACACACAACACAAACACACATGCTTTCTCCAGATCCTGCTTGCACGCAGTCACTTGCAGTTCCTGAAACTGTATCTCTCTAAGCCCCCCCCTCCCCCGCCCACCACCCCATGAGAAGTGTCCTGAGATTAATTAAACACCAGTGCCTGCCACACAAGCAGCCTCATCATCTCACCTGTCAGCTCACCCCAAAAATTCAGCAGACGGCTTTCGGCTGGTGTCTGTCTCTCCTCCTGGGTGAATAATACTGTCTGAGCCCTCTCTGCTCCGAGGAAGTGGTGCGCCACACTGGAAATCTCAACTCAGAGCCAGAGCCAGAGTCATCTCCTGAGCTGGAACTGACAGGAACTCATACTTTTTTTTTTTTTTTTTTTGCCAAATTTACCAATGTACCCATAAATATGATTGCTACTCTCCCAGCACTACCAAGACCACTTTTATTATCGCCTGCTTACTTTACACAGGTAGTAGTTGTCAATGTTTTTTATTATTGTTTTTCTTTGCACAGTTCAAGGAGTTATTCCTCGTCACAGGATGAAGGATTTTCTACTCTCTTCCTCTTTTTATTCTGTCGTCTTTCCTCTTCCCCGCTGGTTTGGTTCTCCCACTTTCTTTAAGGAGCCTGTGCGTGTGTATTGGGGTCAGGACCTCCTATCAGGGAGCCAGTCAGCTTGCAGACAGCAGCCTAGGGAAGAGAGGCTACTAACGCTCGCGCGGAGCCTTAATTGAGATGTACTGTCAAAGTGACAAACACATTTGCATGGAGCGTGTTTCTTTTGGGCGGCGAGGTGCGCCTGGCGTCGGTTCCCTGGTACACCGTTAATCAGCTCTCCTCTGCCGAGCCAGAGGAGAGAGAAAAAGAGAACTGTCCTGCAGTGCTTCATTTCCAGGCTACATGACAGATTTAACATGGAAGGAGGGGCGTTTCTGGAAGCTTTCTCCTTCTTCACTCTACCAACCCCCCCCACTCTCCCCTGCCTCATTTACTATGTGCATCTTCCTCCTGTACCTCATCTCCTGTTCTCCATCTACCCATCTGCTTCTCAGTCAAGTAGCAGTGGAGTAGCAGAGTTCACCCAAGTTTGTGCCATGCACCTCTTCATGAGAAATCCTTGGGGAAAACCCCAATATTATGCCGCATTCTTCAAAGTGCTGACATTTACCATTCTACCTTCTGGTCCCTTGACATTGTAAAGTTTAATATTTATTGTTTCAATAAATGTTCTAGTATGTCACATACGTTTAACATAGACATAAAAGCAGGTCTGGATAATTTTGCTTTCATTTTCTGTTAAGATGTGTAGCAGGGGAGGCTCATTTGATATTTTGTACACATTACCATTATTCTGGTATTCCGGTGGAATATAAGGCATTTTTTTATTTTAGTTAATTACTGGGTAATACCCTGCTATACCACACCTAGTGGATGGCTCATTACTGTGGAGGACTGGACCCTGTGTTGCTGCCAGCAGACAGCAGAAGCAGAACTACTCATGGAAGTGATGTCTCCCAGGTCCCCACAAGTGCTGTTAGGGTCAGAGTTGAAGTTGGGATTGAGTTAGGGATGCCATGTCAATGGATCACATCACTTTGACCAAGATCCGCCAGTCTCAGTGATAAGGAAGGACCCTTTGTGTCTTAGTCATTGTTTAAGTGTTGTATACTGGATCCCTAATGTCTGATTCAGTTTTACCATCTAACTGTTGTCAACTTAACTGTTCTAGAATGGATCCTTCTTTCTTAATTTCAGTAATGTAAATTTGCAAAATTTTGTAGCTTTGACTTTTGAGTTCTAGGGAGTTGAATTACAGAATTCAGAACACATCTGTGTTTTAGTGTTTTAGAGCAGTAAGTCTGTGTGAGCAGATTCTTTTGTGAACGGTTGCTTGCAGTTCACTGTGGAGATGAGAAGGCCTGGCAAGCTATGTGTCAAGGAACGAACCGTCAGGGCCATATCTCTCCTCTGTTGCTGGGCACATACAAGTCTGCATTCTCCAGGAGGGTCCTGCTGTCATGGCAGAGGTGCTTTCAGCTGTCTGCAGGAAAAGACGGGTTCATTAGGTAGTCATGGGATACCATACCTTACCCTTACAGCCATCTGAAGGAAAAGAGGGGTTCATTATGTAGTCATGGGATACCATATCTTACCCTTGTGACTCTGCCCTCTGCACATTAGCGGAACAGACTGAGGGGTGTAGGCTGTGTTATCATTGCGGGACATCTCCGTCATTAAAATGTTCTGAATATTTTAGAGCAGGATACCATTATCTGTGCACAGACGCACTATGTGACTCGGGAGGCGGCCGGTTCCCTCTCAGAAACGATCAGCCAGCTCCAGCGTCGTGTCACTTGCTTTGTACCGAGACGATGCCGTGCATGCTTTTACCATCCCCCGCACGAAGACACGTGACCAATTAGTGGTGAACACAAAGGTGTGAAAGGAGACATGGTGGAAGTGGCGTGGAGTGGATTGTTTGTTTGCTTACCCTTTGGGCTTGTGTTTCTGACTGTCTGGTGTTTCTGACTGTCTGTCTGTCAGTCTGTCTGTACCCCAGTGTGCTCACCCACTGAACTTGTGGGAAACTGAGAATTTCCAACGAATGACCCAAAAACTACATAATTTCCAGTAAGCCAGCTCCCTATATCCTGTGGGGCTGTATTCACTCATCACTGATGAGATGGTGACTTAAACAACTATATATAAGGGGAATGGAGAGGGGATAGGCTTTTAAAGGTTAACCCTAGTGTTGGAGACTCGCAGGATCCCCTGGTTTTTGCTTTCATCTCATAATTAGGTATGGATAGTTAATTCAACAATCAGTTGATTTAATTTAACAATTATGTTCTGAGTAGCAATGAAAACCAGAACACCCTGCAGTTGTCAAAGACCAATTTCTTTCCCCCCTCAAAACCAAAGGTGTTGTTTCAATTATATACTTCGACTCCGACATAGATGAGTCCCATTACCATCTACCCACTTCCAACTGTGCTATCACACTCACCTATCAGGTTTTAGCGACCCTGACATCGGTATCCATCAGCTTGACTAACCAGAGGCATAAAGGCCCAAAATTGAAATGCTCACAAAGTGTAGACATAATGGCTTACAGCAGCTTCCACAGCCTTCGTTTAATCGCTGTCCAGGTATGAGTGAATGAACTTATTTCCATGGGGTTTGACCAAAACCAGCGCCATCTGTAAGAGCAAAGAAAATGTCTTAATGTATTCCATTGAAATGCAAAACCTACCAGCCACTTAGTCCATGAAGGCCTTTAGAAATATGGTTAATAAATGAATGTGTGGGAGTATATATTATAAATAGAGCTGAGAGGCAGTTTTGAAAGACCTGCTGTCGTTTCAATATGTCTGAAGTCCTTTTATTCCCATCCAGGGCACCGTTCTCTTTGTGTGGCTCAGCAGGTAGATGTGAAGGGTTAATCCACACAATGGGAGTGGTGGGGGATGGCTTTGCGCTGTTTATAGTTCATTGTTCATCCTTGCTGAGCTCCATAAATGTCATTGTGCATTGTTTTTCCCCTTTATTTTCAACCTTGCCTTTAATCTTGTGTCTTTTTCATGTGTTTGAATGAATATTAATTCATCTTTTTCCACCTTAAGTATGTTGCATGTAATGTAATGTGTACTGTGTGGCTGTGTGGTGTGACCCGTTTTTATGAGCCGTGTGTTTGAGTGCAAGGGCATGTGTGTGTGTGTGTGTGTGTGTGTGTGTGTGTGTGTGTGTGTGTGTGTGTGTGCGTGCGTGTCTGCGTGCATGTGCGCGTGTGCATGTGTGTGTGCATATGTGTGTTCATGTTTGTTTATGTCTTTTGCATGTGTGTGTGCGTGTGTTTGCAAGCACACATTGCCAAACATTTTTGTGGTCTGACCCATGGGTGTCTTTGGTGCAGCCCACACGAGTGCCACCCCCCAGGCCCCCACCCCCACGGCTCCAACGCAACACAAGGCCTGTGAGTACCCCTCCCCCCAGAATGCCCCTGCTCTGGGCACCACTGCAACCCCTGCAATCCTGCCCCCTCGTGTGGAGTGATATACTGTGCACGCAAACTAATGCTGCTAGCACAATATGTACCACAGTATGTGCAGAGCGTATGCTGTCCTGTGTGTGAGAGAGAACTTGTCTGCCTGTGTGTGAGCCAAGGACACATACTGTGACATCTAACTGTAGCTGGAGAATTTTTTCTTTAACCCTCTTGTCTTCTGATTGTTATACCTTCTCCGATGAAGTGTTTGTGTGTGTGAAAACACATGCTGTGACATTTAACTGTAGCAAGTCTTTAGAGTCCTTTAGCTTTGTGGCTGCCAAGCTTCCTTTGTATCTTCCATTCTTAGAGTTTTGTGAGTTTGTGTGTATATACAATGCTGGCCTGCACTTTGCCCAACTGGCTTACTTCCTCACTGACTAATATGGCTAAATCCAGCAGGAGGCGCTCCTTTTCTGGTTTTGGCCCCCCTCTTGACACCTCAAGCCTGCCCATATCTGGTCTGATTCACCTACAATGCTGTATCATGCAATTTTCCTGTAAATTCTTAATGCAGTCTATGTGTGTTGTTGATCCTTAGAATTAGTTTGTTTAAATGACAAGGCTTAGGGATGATTCAGAAATTTAAGGTAAGTCACTCACCTTTCATAGTGGATGATGACATCTCCACATCTCTACTTAATTTCTGGAAAAAATTCTGCTCTTTTGCACTTAATTAACTGTCAATGAGGTAATTTTCCTTAGGGAGGGGAATGTTGGGGGTTGCTGGTATGGGGTATGACTGCAGGCGTGTATGTACGTTCTCTCCTTATAGCACATTGGCATCTTCTGCCACCCCCAGAATGCAGAGGAAAGGAGGGTAGTGGCCTTAGTAAAGCCTCACAAAAAACTCACATGGCAGCCTAGGTGCTTACAGTCTCCTCTGGACTGGCTGCTTTATGACACAGAGATGGGTGAAAAGAAAATGTATAGGAATTCATGAAACCAGCTGCTAATATATCAATATAGCTCTACCCCTTCTCTGACCTTACCTCCTGCCAAAAATAGACAAAAGAAAAGTTTTATTGTGTTTGTGGACACCCTTATCCATGGTAACATATATTAGCGATATGCTTGCACCATGACAGGAGCAAGAGCCCGTTTTTCTCTAGTCCTTTGTGTCTGGCAGTGTGCAGTGCGGCACATATTGTACAGAGAAATTCTTCCTGTCTAGGTAGCCGGTTTTAGGACAGCTGGGTTAAAGTGTAGAATGGGTCTCTGTAGTACTTCTTGGGTAGTATAAGGGTGCCACATTTGTAGGATGATTCAGGGATTATGGTCCCTGTACAGCGCAGTATGAGGTGCATGTGTAGCATAGCTGAAGCATCTCTGTAGCGTAACACATTTTGTTGCACATTTTTAGATGATGTTATTGTCTCTGTGTAGCATAGCTGGAGCATCTCTGTAGGACAACTTTAAGGTCAATGTAGTCCTGAGAGAGTGTCCAGAAAACTTTTTTTGGTCTGTGCTGCCTGAAATCTCATTGGTGCCCTCACATTTCGGAAGGTTGATAGGGTTGTCTTGGGAAGTTAGCTAGCAGAACTAGCATCCCTGACAATACTGGATGGATGACGATTACTTCATGCTTTGGTAATTTAGAATAACCCTGGCAACACCTTTGTTTAAAACTGTTCTATCTAATCAGCATGTTCTTGCATGCTTGCCAGTGACTCACAGGGAAAAAGTAATCCTGGTCTGTACCATGTCAGGATAATTCTCATAGATTTACTCAAAGAGATTCTAGCATTCAGTTTATTCACCCTTTATTTTCTGTAATAGAGATACAAAATGAAATGTTTGAAAGGGAGAGGTTTTTCAATTGCATATTCTGGTCAAAACACACATATAGATAAAGATGCTGCGAATGGACATTTGTTTTTGGATCACTGGAGAAGTTGTAAATGAGCGTGTTTCAACCGCATTTGGTTTGCATGGCCATTGAAGATCACACAGTGGCTCAGTGTCAAGTCTATGTAATTAAATTGTTTGCTTTTTAAGTTAGCCAAGCAATCCCATCCACCATTAGGCAAAACACGTTTCATGGTAGCTGGATCATCTAACAAGTGTGGCTTTGCCATATGTTATTTATTACAAAAGAATCACCAGAGAATTTCTGGCTCTGAATAGCTGTGTCCAATCTAAGTCATGCCTACGTGAAAATATGATTCGTCAGAAACAGTAACTGATCACTGATTTATCAGGAAAGCTCAGTCCTCAAGCTGGGCAGTGTTACTCCAAGGTGAACAGAATTTCCCACAATCATAAGCCTAGAAAGACAGGCTAGAATTCCTGTATCTCACAGCTGTAGAATCTCTGTAGAGCAGCATCACTGTCCCTGTGTAGCACAGCTGTAGAATCTCTGCAGAGTATCATCAGGGTACCTGTGTAGCACAGCTGAGGTATGTCTGTGTAGTAACTGTTATTTCCGTCCCTATGGTCTTCCAGCAGGGGAATTCTTTGGAATCAGGTTTCCAGTTCTATGGTGTATTTATGGTGTGTGCACAGGATTGTGTGTGTGCATGTGCGCGTGTGTGTGCATATGTGAGATGAGAGAGAGAGAGAGAGAGAGAGAGAGAGAGAGCAGATATCCTAAGCTCAGACTCCAATGAGTACTAGGCCACTCCCCCCACCCCTCTGTCCTCAAAGTGTGGACCGACCTAGACCTAACACCTAACCCCTCCCTCCACCCCTCCTCCCCATACACAAACACACACCAATCCCTGAGTCCATACCACCAATTCACACACACCCACACATGCATGCACACACACCTCGTTGCCGGGAAGGCTTTGCCGACATGGCCAGGGTGAGCCAGGGGCTTTTCTGAAGTCGCGCAGGAAAAGGTGAAAGTATTCACGGCACGATGACAAGCCGGCGTCACGCATCACCTTCCAGCTCAGGCTTAATTAAACAGCCTTTCATTCCCCCTCTCTCGCCTCCCTGCTTTGTTCCCCAGCCCTTAATGAAGCAGTCTCCTCCATCCGTCCCGCTGATTGCCAGGCCGCTGTCTTTGTTTGTTGGCTCTGAGCCATCTGGCTGTGCTCCGTCAGCTCAGCTCGCCTAATTAGCTCTGTTGTTCTTTTCCTCCCCAAGTTTCACCCTGTTTCAAGTTCAGACAAACAGCACCAAACTTAATCCCCACCACTACCACCACCACCAAACACCCCCCACCACCACCAGCAAGCCCTCAGCATGGGCCAGAGGTTGCCCTGGACACAGCCTGAGTGTGACCACCTCTCCTGACCTCTCTACCCCAGTGGCAGATCCACACGTCCCTCAAAGCTCCCGCCTGAGTTCGGGTCCTTGCTGTGGATCTGCAGCTCATCATCGCTCAGCCAGGATTGGGACTCTCTATGACCCATGCTTCACCTGCACTGTGCCCTGCAGATAGTGCCGCGCCATTTACAATAGAGCTCACCACTCACTCACACGCGCTGTTCTCTCCACAGTATACACATATATGTATGTGTTTATGTCTGTCCGTCAGTCCACAGTGCTGTAGGTGGATGTGAGTGAATGCTGTATGCATTTGCTTATACCCAGTCTGCTTCTGAGCTCTCACAGAAACACAGGCATACATGCACACAGTTGTAAGCACACAGTGTGAGGGGTTGTTTTAACACAGTTGGGCAGTGTGATGGGATCTCCTCACAGCCCATGCTTCAGTGTGTGGAGTGAACCTGGTCCCTCACTACAGGAGAGTGAGGCCTAGTTTATATCTGAAGTTCCCCACCTCCACCTTCTTTCACACTGCAGGCACATCCACCTTCTCCACTCCACCCAACCTCCAATGAGCTGCACCCTCTTCCCAGCTCCACCTCTGTTCTACATGCATTTTATGAAGCCTGAATCCAGCTACCATTCCTCCTGAATATCTGCTTACCCGCCAACCTCCCATGTCCCGTGTGAGTTCAAGTCCACCTAAATCCAGGCCACCGATATGCACCTTGGCTGCCCATTACTGTTCTCCCTCCTGGGTCAGCAGTATCCAGCAGGTGTGCATAGAGGAACTGGATGATTCCGGCAAGGATCCAAGCCTTTCAGTGTTCAAAAACTCAGGATTGTGAGCAACCTAGCATGCTCCATGTCAGGTGGGCCAATCAGAGGTCACCCTGCCCACACATAGCCCTGTGTTGCCCCTGCGTGTGACTGCCCTTCCTGAGTTGGTGTCGGGGGGAGGCTCAGTGTCTGGCCCTCTGCAGAATGAAGGCAGGCCCATGTGAGGGAGGCAGTCATGCATGGAGAGAGCCCTCTGTGAAGGACTTGGCTCTGAAAAGAATTGCCACTCTCACCCGCCCTGTAATGAAAAGCAGGGTAGAGCTAGTAGCTAAAGTAGGAGGCTGTGCAGTGTGTGTGTGTGTGTGTGTGTACACGCACACTCCTGATCACAAATGCATATTTTAGTGTTTCTGTATGGCTGAGCACAATCATACTTGTCCATGTCTAAATAATTCCTGGTCTCTTCAAACCCTCTGTCTCTTTCAGCACAGCTCTAGTACTCTCTCTTCTTTTTCCTCTTGCTTTCTCCCGTTACCTGTCAATCACATCCACTTTCCAGCCGTGGGGCCTAACTGTTTGGCGTCTCGCTGCTGTTGGTCTTTTATCTGAGGCAGTGCTCATAGAGCAGTGTGCTGTAGTTACTGAAAGTGGCACATGTCTGAGGTGCTCTGACCTTTTTCTTTGCATGAATCCTGCAGGTTCTGTCTGTTCCCTCCAGTGCATCAGTCTGGGGTTTTGTGCAGTGCCCACAGGCCTAACGTTTTGGAGAGCACATTACAAGCGATCTTATCTTTGGATGTAGTTGGATGAAGGTTAAAAACTAACTTCTACTTTGTCAGCACTTGCACAGAGAAGCTACACAGTGTGTGTGCATTTCCAATTTGTGTGTGTGCGTGTGTGTATGTGGGTGTGTGTGCATGAACATGTATGCAGGTGCATGTGTTGTATGAGTGTGTGTACATCTGTGTACATGCTTGTGTATTCAAGGCACCAGACCATAAGATAGACACTCCTTAAAAAGTGAAAAAAGGGCAACTAAATTCGTTCCTCACATAAAATGTAAAAGATAGGAGGAAAGACTTCATTTGTTCAGGCTGAGTAAAATGAGGCTGAAGGGAATTTTATTTTTTTAATATCGAAAAAGGATTAACAAAGTGAACTGTAAATGAATAGTAACACCTGAAATTGAGTAGCCATTCATGACACCTTGCATAAAGCATTTATATGATATTCATAACATCTTTTATAAAGCATTTATTCAACATATCGTTTGTGACATTTGGATGAGAATACCAAACCACAGGAGATAATAGCAATTGCAGAAACACCCATAGTCATAATGGCTGTTTTTTTAACATTTATTATGAAATTTTATCTAATTGAATGTGACCTTATTTTGACCTTATAGTTACGAATGCTCAGGTAACCCCACTTCAAGTGTAGTGTTACCAAATATTTTTCACTTTGAGATTTGTAAGCAGAACAAGAGGACATTGGTGGAAATAAGCTAAATTTAAAATCTGGTCTAATATCAGGAGATTTTTTTTTACACAATGTGCGGACCAGCTTTCCAGGTCAGGTTGTAGAGGCAGAAACCCTTCAGGTGTTCAAGTTACTCTCATCACTGTAGGTACATTGGATGAACGGCCTCTTGTCATCATTTATTATTATGTTTTTTTTAGTGACCAAGGCCCTTAGACCCCAAGATATACGAAGTAATGATCTGGCTGCTGAAGGGATCGGGTCTAACAAGAAGGTGTGCGTGTGGGGTTTTTTAAAGAAAAGAAAAAAGAAAAAGGGCCAATAAGTTCCACAATCCAAAAGGCAGGGATTAAGAAGGACTCACTCCAACTGTTGGAAGCCATCGTTTGTTCAGTCCGGTATTCACAGAGGATCTTGCTCCGTTTGGTATTTCCACTTCAGGAGCAGTTTGTTTATTGTGGGGAAAAAATAATAGCTCATTGTGGGGGGCAAAAAAAGTAATAGCTAAAAG
This sequence comes from Albula goreensis, assembly GCA_022829145.1. Lineage (NCBI taxonomy): Eukaryota > Metazoa > Chordata > Actinopteri > Albuliformes > Albulidae > Albula > Albula goreensis. Next base: position 27,533,416 of record CM040744.1, on the reverse strand, counting down.
AAGTGAAGTCTTTGGATACTCTGATTTATAGCAGAAGCGAGACATTATGTCTCCTCATTTTTATACCACCTCTTCACTCTCAGATTGCCCTCCACAAGCCCTCCTTTTTCTCCAGGTGCGGTCACACCTGTTATCACGTTTTTGAGTACGTGACCCAAAATAAAACAAAAAGTGTTAGCGTATGCGAGATACATGTTAGCATTTATACATCTGTGTGCGTGAGTGGTCATGCTCCAGTTCCTGTGGGTTAGAGTGCATGCTCATTTGTTTCTCATTCCTGTCCTTTTTGGCGCTCTCCTGCAGGCTCGCCCTCCACGCCCCCTGGTGGTGAAGAGACCTCGCAGCAATGTGCCCCTGGACACCCGCCGCACCTCTGCCTCCAGCCCTGAGCAGTAAGAGCATGCTCCTGACTTCTTCCTTTATCTTCTTAACATCTATCTAGCTCATCCACCCATCCATCTGCCCATCTGTCCATCAATCCACCTTCAGTGTTTTTAGATTCCAAATCAGAAGTGGTTACACTCCAGAATTCACACACGATAATTCACTAACAGCTCTTACACTACCTCATTAACACACTATAGTTCACACACAGCTCTTACACTCCAGGATTCATACACTATAATTCACACACAGATATTACACTGCCTCATGAACACACTCGTTCTTACACCCCAGGACTAACACTGTATAATTTATACACAGCTGTTGTACTTCATAACCAATCAGACTTAGGCTTATTCAGGTACAGTCACTAGTAATAATAAAATTGCCTTATAACATCACTATTTATTTGCATGCCAGAGGCCCGTGTTGGTTAGTGAGAAGACTACATTTTGAACATATTATCTTTGTGTGGGGAATACAATATGCAGTGGATACAAGGTATAACATGAAATTAAGACTTAAAAAGGTATGTTTTGTTTTGTCTGCTCGGTACAAACTGTATCCAGCCTATGTTTATTGTTTCTGGGCAGGGGCTAAATCAAATCTAACCAGTAATCACTCATTTTAAACATAATACTGTGGATGAGTATGTCATATTTTATTGGATCAAAACATGATAACACAAACCACAGCTTGCATTTTTGCACAGTGTGTGGAACAATGTTTGATTAATCTCTTGGCTGCGGGATTGTGGCAGCTCATGAGTTTGAAGACCAGCTCTGACGAGTCTGATGGAAATTTGAGCCAGGTCTTAATGTCATGCCAATGTTTTCGTTTTAGCGAAACATTTAATGTGACCTGCCCTAAGGTATTCTGAGAAACCAGTGTGAAGAAAAGCCTTAGCTGACAATAAGCATTCCTTTATCCATTCTTACATCTTTCCATTCTTCTTCAAGAATTGCTTAATTTAAATGTGAAAACACACAAAGGTGAAGGTAAGTCCACAACATTAGATTTCAGATACAATGTATTTCTGCTGCTTGGTTCTGACGAGCTTATTGCCAATTTTTAATATGAATTGAAAAAATCTGAAATGCATTCAGGCGCAATCAACTGAAGATTAATAGATAAATATTAGATTTATCTTCCAATGTTTATCTATAAACAGAACAGCCTTCTTGCTACACTCAACCCATCCCCATATGAGTGTGGACACTGAGTCGGGCTGAGAGGTGAGTGAGGACAACCCCCCCATCCCCCAACATCAGCACTCACCCTCTCCCCTGGCTCTGATTGGGGGTGGAGTGGGGGGGCTGTGCGATCAGAACAAGCTCTTTCTGAGCCAGGGGGACCTGCTCCTCCAGGTGTAATTACTGCCTGTAATTAGCTCTCTTCCTCATGACAAGCTGTACTGTACCACAGGGTGCAGAATATAATTTTATTAAAAAAATTCACACCCAAGTTGGTAATTGAAAAGCCATTTATTAAAGAGGACATAAAGATTGCATTTCCGAGGTAGCTCCGAGATCTTTATTTTACATTATTTTTTAGAGTAATTCTTTCTAAACTTTTTATTTCCTGTGAAAATGGCTTAAACGATTCAGCTAAAACAGCTCCACCACCAAATTTGTGAGGTGTTTATTTTATGTGGGGGACAAATAGACCTCTCAGCCATGTTTTCTTCCCACTTTCTTTCAGTTTGAAAAAGACCGTGATGTGAAAGGGTACAGGGGTTAGCGCCGCTCAGACAATTTGCAATTGAGTCATTCCTGTGCTGCAGCATTCACACCTGCTGAGCCAATTTAGCATCCTACAAGCAGCCTAACAACTAGATATATAATTATACGCTAGGTTGACCCCAAACTATTAGACTCAAAGGGGCAAATTGTATCTTCTATATGTATTCAAATTAAGCTGAAGACATCCCTAGACAGGAGAAGCTGGCAAAGAAATGAGCAAGCCACTGCTTTTCTCTGTAGAGTGAGAAATAAGGAGCCAAAGAGGAGTATTGCCATACCAGAGGGTGCGTGCGTGCGTGCGTGCGTGCGTGCGTGCGTGGGTGGGTGGAGTGGGGAGTGGATTTTACAGCTTACTGTTTTATAGAACAATGAATCCTGCCACTGCTGAAGGAAACACTAAAAATGACCCCACATTCCTAGATGTCATCCTCTTAGTCAATAGGATCAAATGATGATACACATCGACATTGTTGTCTGCCTTCTTTATTTTCGGTTTTTGGTCAGAATTTTTTTAACCACTTTCTCCCAAGCACTCGTATTAAAGCTGTGTGGTTTGAGTGCTGAATCCATTAAAAGTTTCAAAATTAAAGGTTATTTGTGTTGGCATTTTTTTTGACACTAAACTTCAGTTTGATCACTGCTGCTTTAACTTATCACGTGCATGCTGATCTCTCTGCAAATGTCTCAGGCCCCAGTAAGTACTGAAGATCTATACAGCCCTCTTGTGGCTGTCTTGCATACTGCAGTTTATGTAGTTTATACAGAATATAAAGACTTGGATTTCATACCAGAGGATTATTTAAAGAAAAATGGACACTTCACAAAATGAATGCAATCACAGAATATGTTTGTCCCTCTAATTATGCCAGAGGCATAGCGCGCGTGGTATTTTTGAGAGCACCAAGAAATGTGGCCAGGATAAGCAGAATGTGCCAGGGCGTCCCTGAGTCACAATGAAACAGATTGTCACATCTTGGGAGACCATCATTGTCCTTGTGATCGTTAGGCATCATGCGGACAGGTAGCTGGCGTGTAATTCCAACTTGACTGGTACTCCAAACAGGTATGTTCCAGAGAGTAGCGTGCATTGCAAAATCAGTCAGGTCAAATGGGAAGACAGTTTGAGATATTTGGCACCCTTCTCCCCGCCCCATCTACCCACCCCCAATGCCCTGCCCACTCCAATGGCTGCCTCAGCCGATCGTGCTTTGGAAAACCACACCCCAAATCATGATGCGCCCCCCCCTTGATATCCATTCGGCAGTGATGCCTCCGGAAAATGACAGCCTGCGTAAATATTAAGCATCCTGCAGCTTATGCTCTACATCTTATTTTCTCCCCCTCGCTACGCCCTCAGACTCCCTGGCTGCTGGGATCATCCCCCGCCCTTAGTGTCAATTAAAAGTGAAATATCTGCATTTGTCAACATTTCATCTGAGGGCCGGGGCCGTGACGTGTTGCTGATTTGTTGGAGATTTCTGACACTTAAGAGAGAGCAGGAGACACAGAACCCCCTCATTAAAGCACGCACTGGCACCATGATGCTGTTTCCCTGCGCCGCGCCGCGCATCCCGCCTCAATGCTCCGTCTCCCTGACATGATACTTACCCAGGAACAGCCTCGCCTGTCAGGTCTGTCACATGCCAGCGATGGCCCGCTCCGCACTGGGAGGTGGGCGGGGGTGGGGGGGAAGCTACCATTCACCATCCCCAACTGGGCTCTCTTTGTCTCACACAATCTCTTCTCTTTATCCCCCCCATCTCCCCCACCCTTACCTCCCCCACCCTTTTTCTCTCTTTCCCCTTCCCTCCATCTCTCAATTCTCTTTACTCTTCTATCTGTTTCAGGTGCCATTCACTCAGCTGTCCCCTCACACTGAATGAGATTCTAACCTGTCATGTGGGTCTCTCATCACTTCCCGAATCTCATTTCCCAAGTGTGAAAGTCAGTGGGTCATAGTTGCTGGTGGTAGGGTGTCATGGTGCTGCCATTGGTAGTAGAATTCGACAGTGTCCCTGTAAATAAACAAATATAGTTTAATTGTGCGGTGTGCTTAACAGCATATGCAGAGCAGTGAAGGCGAGGACAGCCACCCTGTATGTCACTGACGTCTGTCATCAGAACTGATATACTGTATCCGGGACCAGATAGTCAGTTTGCCAGGCAGTACTCTCAGGGTTTGTCATTCCTCTCCCTGTGCAGGGTGGTGCTGACTGCTAAGAGAGGTGTGTGGCGTTGCTCTCCTTTGTGTGTATGTTTGTGTGTGCATGCATGTGATTTGTTTGTGTAAGCTTTGGCTATGTGTCTTTAAGAGAGGGTGGTTGTATGTTTGTTTTGGTTGGTATATATTTATGGGTGTGAATATTCATGAATTTGTATGTCTGATTTGCACAGCATGTTTATGTGCAGGTATATATGTGTGAGACTGTACATTCATTCCATTTGTGGTGGCTTGTGCGTGCGTGCGTGTGTGTTTGTGTGTGAGGGAGAGAGTGTGTTTGCGTGCGTGTGTGTTTGTGTGTGAGGGAGAGAGTTTGTGTGCAAGCATACATATATGTATGTATATGTGTCTTTGTGTGTGGGTGTGTGTGTGTGTGAGAGAGAGAGAGAGAGAGAGAGAGAGAGAGAGAGATCTCATATATTTTTCTATTTTAGCGTGTGTGCATGCGTGTGCGTGCGTGCGTGTGTGTGTGTGTGTATGTGTGTGAGTGTGTGAGAGAGAGAGAGATATATATCTTGCATGTATTTTTCTTTTTGAGCGTGCGTGCATGTGCTCTAGGATGTGTGTTTGTGTGTGTGTTTGTGTCTGTGTGTGAATGAGTGTAAGGGCAGGGCAGGGTGTCTTGGCTGGGATTTCCAGCATTCCTGCCGACTCAGCCCCCACACTGTGGGATCAGGGCAGCGAGTGGACACTTCGCTTCAGTGCCGACTACAAATCACATTCATTAGGGAAAAAAAGTGCTGTCCGGCGCAGAGGGGTGGAAACCCACAAAGAGACAAAGGAATTTGGTATTAGACCTTCAAAGAGGCCAGAGAGTGGAGAGAGATGTAAAGGATTAGACAAGCTTTTGTGCTCAAATAGAGGAAATCTGCCTCCCAGGCCAGCTACATTTATTGTTTAGCTGGGTTTTCACATCTCCAGTTGACTCTCTGTTCTTGACTTAGTCCGACATTTTATTTAATCTGTACGCTGCTTGGTCTTGTGATAAAGCACATAGGGGGATGCAGTGCTTTCTTCTTCTTTTCCTTGGATTCTCTCATGCCAAAACAACAATGAGTATAATAAGCTGTTTAAGTGATTACTCTTCACTAGATTTCATTTGATTAATGTCTCCAAACACATGGGATAAAAAGCTGAAGTACTTTGGTGTGAGTCAGGGGTCCTCTTGTTGTTTTCGAACTTGGCAGTAGAACACTCTACAGGTGTATTTTTTTCTGGTAACCATCTGTATACTCATGTAATTCCACTACTGATTACCTCAAATAAAATACCATAATTACATGGCTTGACTAACATAGTCAATAAGCCGCTCAGTTGGTCCTTGTGAACCATGACTGAAAAGTACGACACAGATAATATTATGTAAATTAAACATCCATGCTGCAAAGATGCAAAGAAACTTTCAATAGTTTGGCCAGAATTTACCAAAGGATATGACTCTCCATGGCAATGCAATGTAAATTGTTTAGAAACAATACCTTAATGGTAATATGTGATAGCTCCACCAGCTTTTAAGGTTTAAAATACAAATGCTAACAACATACTACCACTTTACCTAGACGAAAGTAAAACAGTATCAGAGAGGCAACGTTTTAGCTATTTAAACTTTTAACAGCTTGATGCAGTGAAAATAACTGATCATATGGTGACCCAACAGCAGTTACTGTGTGGCACCTGAGTACAACATATGGAACAACATCACATGTGTTTACTTTGACTTTAGAAAGAGCTTTAAACTAGAATGACAACACTCAAGGAGGGATCAGAAGCATGTTTTAACTCACTTGTGAAAAACTCACTTGTCAAATTAATTGTTGTTTAAACAGAAGCCATATGGATATTTTGAAACATTTATAATTTCTTGTAAAACATTCAAATGGTAAATAACACCACTCATAATGGCTGAGAGCAGTAATTGTTGTACAAAAGCTTTGTGCACAGCATGGTGCTGGTTTGTGTCTATGTCTGTGATGAGCCAAAATGTCTGCCAGAGGAGCATGTGGGTTCACAGTTTCATTTCACAGTAACATATCACTGATGGTTGGAGGGAAACCCGTGCATGTGGCTGTGTGAAGGACACACAGAATGGAATGCTCCTCACAGAGAACACCTGGCAGAGCAACTCTTCCTCAGCTGTCTTCTTAAACTGTAAACTTTAAAATCAAAATCAAAAAAGCTCTCTCTTTCAGTCTCTCTTGGATACAGGGGTCATCAATAGGAAATTTATGTGCATTTTATCCTTACATATTTATATTTACATATGAAGTTATTATTTTATATAATATTATATAATTGACTGTTTTATAAATTTATATATATATATATATATATATATATATATATATATATATATATATATATATATATAGAGAGAGAGAGAGCTTTTTTGATAAATATATATATATTTATTTATATCATATAATTCAACTATTTAAATCCATTAAAAATAAACTTTTAAAACTCAAATTGAAATAAAGCCTTTGGCTTTTAAGCAATTAAAACATTCTAAGGAAGCCAATGCTTGAAACTGAATTTTGAATTTGTTAGTGTATGATTTTTTAATCAGGCAAAATTCCTAAAATTCCAAATCTGTGGTGTCTATGGAAAGGTTTCCTGGATAATGTCGAAATTTTAAAATGGCCACCCTCATCTCTTCTCTCTCTTGTACTCTCCCTCTCTCTCTGAGCATTTGAAACAGGCTGCATCTCAGTGTTTGAAAGTCTGTGTTATCCCCCTCTCACACTGGCTCTTTCTCTTTCTCAGTGTTTGATTTTGGCCGTATCTCTCTCTCTCCCTCTGCTCCCCTCTTCCCAGCTTTGTCCGGCCCACGCGCCACTACACCGTTTTCCTGTCAGAGGACTCGTCGGGGGATGAGTTTCAGCATGAGGACGACTCCGTGTCTGGCTTCTCTGAGAACTTCCTTTTCTCTGCTCCCTTTGAATGGTCTCTGCTTTCAGTGTGTTGCTTGCATGTATCTCACTTGTGTTTCACATTTGTCTCAGTGTGTCTCATCTCTGGATTGATTGATCGATTTTATATTAGTCATGTGTCATGTTTCACTGGTGTTAGGGCCCCCCCTCACCTTTACTGAAGGTATTTCTAAATAGGCTGTACTTGCCTTTTCAAAAGTACAAATGGCTTCTGATATTTAGCTAACATTGTTCACTGTGTTATATTTACTCACTCACTGAATGTGTTGTGTTCTGTTGCGTGATATTTGCTTGTGTCACATTAACTACATTTGTTGGCAGGTCAATATTTGTCTGTGTGTGTCTGTGTCTTTCGATAGCTTGTGCGCCTTCTCTAACTGCTTCATTTGTAACTGTCTTATACACCAGGCCACAGCCTTACAGGACCTTGAAAGAGGCAGATTTTGCAGAGGGAGAGGAGGGGCAAGGGGCAGAGCGTGTTCTGGGCCATACAGCGCCCCCTAGCCCTGTGGCAGACAAAATTACAGAGATCAGCCTCCTGGATGATATCTTTGGCCTGGAGGGGGAGTCAGAGAGCCAGACCCTCAGCCTGGCAAAAAGCCTGGAGGACCTGCGAACTCCCAAAGACCCTGACGACCTAAGAGAGCAAGCCAAGTTCAGCTACCAGGTCAGAGAATGGTCTGCACTACAGGGTTAATATACCACTGTATTTTTTTCTCTGGGCGTATAAATCTGTACATCTGGTGACTGTCCAAGGGCAGTATCAGTGTTATATTTACAGTTTATTATCTGAATATTACATCTTTTATTGCACTTCTTAAGGCTATACATACTTAAAAGTAGCAGCTAATTTATTCAGGTGGGAATAAAACTGTCAGAGTCACAGAGATATTACTTTTTTATTTGCATTAGGAAACACATGGGGTGTCAGGGAACATCATTGTACATTAATGTCTTAATGGATGATTGTAACTGAAGGGGTCTGTGTACCTTTGATGGCTGTGGTTGATGGCTGTGTGTTTGTCCACAGCGGATGGATTTGAGTGGGTCAGAGCGCACACGCACACTGCCCAGCCTCAAACATTCGAACCCCTACAACAAGCTGTGGAGTCTGGGTCAGGATGACATGGCTCTGCCCTGCGCATCCACCCAGAACTGGGAGCGCCCACTGTCTGTGCCCCCGCCTGAGCCCCCAGAGCCAGCCCTGTCCAGCAGGGAAAGCCTGGCAGCCAGCCAGGACCAGGTGGACACTGCTGGGGTGACCCAGGCCAGCATCACCATCCCCAGACCACAAGGACGCAAAACACCTGAGCTGGGCAAGGTCCTGGGGCCCCCCGTGCACCTTTCCCGGGCCCCCAAACACCCCCCCGCCATGGCTGACTCATCCCCCCAGCCAGATTCGGGCGTCACAACAGGGGGCCAGGAGTTCCGCCAGGCCCTCAACATGTCCCCCATGTCATCACAGCGCTCCAGCCCCGATATCCTGAAGCCTGTCCGCGTCAGCAGTGACAGCATGGACCTGCTGAGCCTGCTGGACCCGCTCAACAGTGCTGAGGGTGTGCCGCAGTCCCTCCCCCTGCCAGCAGGGGGAGTGTCCAGCCCCACCCCTGCCCTCCTCACTTCCATCAGGGAAGACTCCGGAACCCCCTCGCACCCGTTCCCCACTCAACGCCTCTACCCTCAGAGTCTACCACCTTTCCCACACATCTCCCTCAACCCCTTCACACAGACACTGCACTACCCTGCCACGGCAGCCCCGCACAGACACTACGCCCCTCCCGGCAGCAATCCTTTCAGCTCCACCTACATGCCCCCAGCCGGATACTTTCACACGTCCCCTTACACCCCTGCCAGCCTGCCCACAGTCTACAGGCACCCCTCCCCAGGGATGCCCGGATTTTTACAGAGCCCCGTCCAGGCCAGACCCGCCTTCCCCCCCAGCGCTACAACCCCAGGCCTGCCAGAACGCCAGCCTCCGACTGCCCCTGTCCCCAGCCCCCGCGAGGTGCTTCCGGCCTTGCCAAAGCCCCCTCACCCTGGGGAGGATGTCCGAGACAGAGCCCCAGAGGCCCAGCCCCCCCAGGACCCCTTCGGTGACCTGCTGCCTGTGGCGAAACCTGCCCCCACCCCCAAGAGGCGAGTAGAGGACCTACGCAGGCAATGGGAGACGTTTGATTAGCATGTAAGCATTTCAGGTGGGGCCTTTCTGCCCACTAGCGATGGACTGTGAGAATTGGGGGAACTTTTAGTGAAGTTCTGGTGGTGGGGTTTCATCCCCTACCGGCCCCCCCCTTCCTCTTCTACCCCTACCCCAACCCCTCCCATGGGGGGGCCTGGCAGTTGCACCCCCTCCCCCACTGTGTTGTTTGTAAGAACCACTTTTATCTTCTCCTCACAGGAAATCAAGACTGCCCCCATCCCGCTTCAGTACACTTGCGTGCTCCTTGGCCCTGCTGGTGTGTTTTTTCACAGTAATTTAGCAGGTTCAGCTTCTCCTCTGCCTCTATTAACTTCCGCTTGCGCTGGAGTTGGTGAGTGTGTTGTACTAGATGGTGGTCAGAGGTTTGAGGCTTTGAGAGAGGGGTTGGGCCGCCTTGCTTCAGTACTTCTGAGTAGAGCTCAGTCGCTTCACTGCAAAGCTCCTTAGTAGAACAGCTAGCGTACTGCCTTTTTCGCGTGTCGCTATCGTTGGTTTCAGCTTACAGCATACAGATCAATGGCGTGCTACAAACACATAGCCCTCATTAGAATTTCCTTAGAATTATTCAACAAAGAAGCTCTTGCTCTTCTGTGACAGGTTTTTAACAAAGAACAAACACGGATACTGTTATGTTTCGTTTTTTTTCCCTCCACGGAACTGAGAAAAAAAAAACAGTCCTTTCATATCTGTGTCAGACAGGCCATTCGACCAAACGTTGACAAAAAGCAAGTGACCTTTTTTCAGGTGTGTGTGTGTGTGTGTGTGTGTGTGCACTCGTTAAGGGGAGAACGGTGTTGGTTTCACTAATATCGTGTGTCATTATGCAAATTTGCTCCTTTTCAGGCATTTACAGTTACTCATAATTCACCCATTCTGTTTTTGCAAGCGTGTCAAAAGCAAAACCCTGGGTGTTTGGTAATTCATTATTCTACAGTGTATTCATTGTATTACAAGATGGAAAGTGCAAACACTTGTTATTGTGCAAATCACATTTTGTGTCATAATTTGCGTGTTATTTAAATTACCACTCCTAATCTGTGTTCTGTTCATTCTGGCCTTATTGACTAGGAGTTAGCACCTGATTGTTACTTTTTGTGTGTGTGTGTTTTTTTAAATATTATTTTGTTGCCTCACATTGTTTACTTGTGTCTTTAGGACAATCATTGGCTACTGAAAAAAGGGCAAGATGAATTGTACTTATTTTCAATGTGCTGCTACAGTGGAATCCCCAAGCCTCTGTCATATGATTGTGTGTCATTCAGAAAGGCAATTAAAGGCAAAACTAGTGATACACTTCTTCAAAATGTATCACTAGTTAACCCTTACAATTGTAATTAAAATAAACATGCACATGAGTGCATATAAGTAACATATGTAAGTGATATATAACATAATGCGTGTAACCCAAATTTGAAAAACTGAAAATGTACACTAATAAAAGTATTTAGTCAAGGACATACCTAGCACACACAAACACACAAAACAGCCCTGTCAAAACTGCAGTTACTACAGTCTGGCAAATTCTTTCTCTGGAATCTGTATATTCCTCTGGACAGAACTACCATTGGTGAGACCCTTTACAGAATCTTTCATCCTTTTGTTCTGCCATTGAAAGTCTGGCTTTGTTCTTGTCATGACCCAGACATGTGACAGCTGATGCAGAAGGGTAATATCAGAGTGTTTACTATAACCCTTGTCCTATGATGCACTTGCCTCCTTACTCAGCTGCAGATTCAGCATAATGCAATAAATTGCATGATGGGACCTTAGTGTAGCCACATGTGACATTTTTACATTTGAATCATATCCAGCTCATATAATCTTTGTGATAATCTGCCGTTTGAATAACACAAACACAGGTTAACACATGTTGATTAATTAACTGATAACAGCAGGAGAGGTTGTGCTATATCCTATTCATATGCAATGGTTTGAATTTTTATTGACAAATTCTCAAGAAGGATCAAAAATGTCTGCGTTGTTATAATGTGAAGTGAGGGTATAGTGCATTGTAACTCACAATATGTTTTCCTTCCATCTTCCTCTCTTACTGCCCTCCCCCATAAAGTGGTTACATTTTACTTTCGAAGTGCAAAAACACAAACTTTTCAGTGACAGCCAGAATATGAAATAAAGTAAAAGCCTCATTTTGTCCCTGGTTTCTGTTATTATTCTGATATTAGCCTTTGGTTATTGGGCATTGTACATGGCTTGGAAGTTATAATGTTTTTTATCATCTTGAAATGATTCTGGTGTTTTTTTTTTTTTTTTTACTTATGCGCACATCTATAATCTAAATAGTTCTTTCCACTTTGTGGAAAATGTACAGTACCACGGTAGTTTTAAATCTGATCCTGCTTGTACGCCAGGAACTTCATTATATGTAAGGGTGCTTGGGGGGGGGGGTGGGGGTGGGGGGGGGGGGGGTTCAGGATGCAGGGGCCTTGCTTGGAGAGTGCTGTTTTCATGTACGGTGGTTATGCTTGTTTGTTTAGCATTAGCTTTTATCATGCAATTGTATCCTATTGGTATACATGTAAAAATAATAATGTTCATACCGTCTCCCCAGGACTTACAGGTGACTGTTATAGTACAGAAAAGGGACAGCCAGCAGGGTTTTTCATCATTTTTGTTCATTGAATTGATTCATTGCAATGCTAGAGCAGGACTCCGGGCATTTCAGACTGGATTCATTTTAATACTATTGTTATTGCATACTGGATGGATCAATACCTTTTAAGCTTGGAATTGAGTTTACTTCATAACAAATGAGTCAATTTTTCTTCATGCTGCAATTGAGTGTATGGCACAGTGGATGACTCTTTTAATATTCCAACTGTATTTACTGTGTATTGGATTGGTCCGTTCATTTTAGCCGAGTTACAGACTAGAAGCATTTTAATATTAATGGAGTTTTGGGTGTTCAATTCGAGGGATCATAAGAGAGGTCAGTTTGACGGGGACATAACTTTGGAATTTGTTGATCGTTCCAGTTTGCTCAGTAGCATGGGGGTATGTGTCTTGTTAGAATGGTCACACATTGATGTTCTCAGCTTTAAAATTTGAGTTGGAGCTGTGTTACTTGACAAGAGGCACTTAAACTCTGGAGAGATGCTGCAAAATAGAGAGCATGAAGTCATATCTGAAAAGTTGCCTTACTGTACCAGACACCTTTTTGGGACTCATATCATGCCAAAAATATATCCTTGAGTGTCATACTGTATGTTACTTATATTATTGCTGTTTTTGCTTTGTCCATTTTAATTTTGAATATTTTTTTCCAGAATGTATCCTGTAAGACTGTGAACTTTTATGCCCTCTATTGTAATATGACGCACTTTGGAGCTTTTTTTTTTTTGAGGATCTTTTTTGCGTTTCATTTTCCTCAGTGTTAAGTTCTTGGTGCACCAGTATTAAATGGCATGATTTTAGCCTCATCCTGTCATGATTTTGTTGTGCACTTTACTTTTTTATGTGTGATTATGATTCTGTTATTCTGTGTTTGTTTCATTTTTGCAGTGGGCCTTGCTATATTTTTCCCCAATGGACCAATTCTGACAGGTCCTGGAAAGTGTATATTGTGTTTATTTACTGCTAAAATTGTCAGGACTTCTCTCTTTCCTTTTATCTCTTCCACCCCTTCCCATATCCCTTAGTAGATTGATGGACCAGTCCTACAGTATGTAAAAGCAGTTTGCTTGGCAAGTGGTGCGATTTACATGTCACAGCTGTTTTTAAATCACATTATTTATTTGCAGAACACAGACTGTATATTGAGTAGTGATGCTGCCCACATTCACTGGACGAGCCACAGTAAACTTTGACCTCACAGTATTTACAGAACCTTGATGCCCACCCCCCCCCCCCAGACTCTGTCAGGTTAATGAATTTACAATTATAAGTACATGGAAAAAATAAAGTAAACATTTTCCTTGACATCTGTTTTTTTTTTTATTAAGCTTATATGTTGCCTTCCTCATGTCCTTTGAAATCAATGTGTTCAGTACATCCTGATATACAAATCCACAGCAGCTAAACACTGAGGTAATGATTGCACAGGTACAGTATTCTCAGCTTAGTGTAGATACATTGTAACATCTCTGTTTATAATGCATTTTCACATACCATGGATTGAATAAAATAATTAAAAAGAGGTGCACTGTATCCCTCTATCTAGTGTCATCAATTACTTGATGCCTCAAGAGGAAATCCCTTCATGAGACTACCTTTTCTTATCATTTCATGGTTAAAAATGTCTTACAGTGACATCACAGCACTGTATCATTTGTGTAAATGTTGGAAAAGTACTTATACATTTTTACTTCCTGGTAATATGAATGAAAATCAATCATTTATGCACACAATTACAAACAAAGAAGGCATTCTCATTAACCTATCCAGACAGCCAATCATTACCCAGTAAATGGAAAGATATCTATTCACAGCTTTCCAGTATACTCTGAACTGGCAATACTGACTATAACGCTTGGATGACATTATCTAACATTGCAGATCTTACAGCTACAAGAATTTCCTTATTAAAGAAGACACCATCTTGGTTTTTACATTTAGTACTTGTAGTCTTGACAGAATTTCCCCATGAGATGGCTGGAGTATGTTGTGCTGCTATTTCAGTGTGTTTGTTAGCCGACTGTACCTGTGCATGTGTTCTATTATCACTAATTAAAGACGCATACTGTGCGCCCTATTGGGCATCCACAGGGACCCCCAACTCTGCCATTCTATATGCATTCCCTTGTGTTATGTACAAAGTGCCTCTGGAGTGTTGAATAGAACTGGCTATTTTGTTTCATGTCTTTGAGGTCAGTTTTACATTTCCTTTATGTGCAATGTGTTGAGCTGAAACACTGCCTGACTGAGCTGAGTGAGCAATGCAAGTGGTATGTGTACTATACAGCTGCGGTGGCATTCAGGCAAATGTCAGCAAGGCACATATGCTGTGTCCATATACTGTATGTGTACAATTCCACAGTGGGATGAGATTCCAAGGGTTGAAAGTTGAAAATCATCTCTTTTTTTTTTTTTTTTTTTTTTTTTTTAAAGATTGGTTTATAAAGGCTCCTAATTCATTTGCATAGACTTAATGTGCCAACTGGTCATTCTTGATTGGAAAAAAAAAACTTATACATGCTGGCACATTTTCTGTCCAAAACCCAAGTCTACAATATATTGATCTCCCTGCAGCCTACTGTTACTTTATATACACACTTTTTTACACAGCAAAAACATACAGCCCGGCTAAGCTTCTATACAGTGTTACCAGGATATAAGTTTTCTGTGATGCCTGCAGTTAAATTCTATTGCTTTGGGAAAAAAAACAGCTGCAGCTTGAGTAGTGATGCTGCACTAAGAAATTCCCATGGTGCATAGTGTAAATAATCCAGTGTCAGTTCTTCAAAAGTTACAGTGTAAATTTACAGTGCATGATAGACTACCTGTTACAGATGCTAACTGCTAAACGATAAGTATTGATCTCTATTAAGATTTAAGTCAAACTAGATTAAGAAATAGTCAATAACTAATATTCTTCAGTAGTTACACAGAAAATGTGATGAAGACGGTGGTGTCCGGGTTGTTCCATTAGTATCTGCAGAGATAGATAGCCTGCCTGCCTACAGTGCTGTAGCCTCTGCATTACGAGAGGCTGGAGTCTCAAAAAGACAAAAAGGACCCAAGTGTTTGTACATAAATCATTACTTATTTGTTGAGGCAACTGTAAACCATCCGTCAACCTCAAAAATAAAAAACTAAGGTCCTTGAGAGAAATCAGTGGCACTTGAGAGGGGATTGTCAAAGACTGGGGAAAAGAGTCATGGGCCTTTTTTTCTCTCTTGAAATTCTGTTGTTCACAGCAGGGTTGCAGGGTGACACAATCATGAAACAAGGAACATTTAAATCAGAAGTTAGTTAAATCAGCTTACCTCTGTTTTTGTGGTATTTACCCTCTAAACAGTAACATTTCAGTACCTCAGCATGACATAAAGGAGAAGAAAAAAGGAAAGAAACCTACATTTTAAACTTGCTACACAAGGAAACCACAATACAGGCAGACAAAAAAAGAGCAAGGTTTCTTGGGTATGAATGGATGAAGGGTAGTGGCGAATGAAAATCTAGCTACTTTACACACAGTCAGGAGGTTTGCAGGTCAAGGGTCTTCATGGAATCCATGGACCTCCCTTGACCGACTTGTAGAGAGGAATCTCCAGTGTAGACAATGTCCTCACACAACAATTAGAACAGAAAGAGATGGAAAATGGAGGGAAACAGTGAAACAAACAGTGAGTGTGGTTGGACCTGGTCACCCTTATTTAGCAGTCTGAGAGTAGTGTCTCCCTGGTGCAACACATGGGAGGTGAACACATCAATACACAGGTAGGTCATGCATTGATCCCTCAATCAGGGGACAGACATAGGGAAATGGGTGCCTGCTGCAATTGACGAGTTCAACGCTTTAAGTTTATGGATGGGAGACATGTTCTACCGCAAGTTGTTCCAGCAATCCAGTTGCCTCAGCTCCAGTGATTAAAGGAGTCCCAAAGACAATGAAGTCTAGCATTCCCCTCCACAGTAGCCATGTATTCATGTCCACAACAGGAGGGAGGCCCTGCCCCACCTCCTGCAAGCCAGGTCAGTGTAGTCTGTAGCTGAAGCTGGCTGGTGTCCATAGTCAGATCAGCCTCTCTTCAGGGGGTACCTTGAGCACACTGTCCATCTCCAGCCGTGCCCCCGCCACCTCCTGCTGGCTGGGGCTGTAGGTGCCCTCTGACTGCCGCTTCTTCCGCGCTGTCATCACCATGAAGGTGAGGCCGATGACAGCCAGCAACACGCAGCAGCAGGCCAGTGGGATGGCCACCACCAGCAGGGGGACCCTCTCCTTGCGTGGCTCCTTCTACAGGAGGGAAATGAAGGGGAGAACCACAGGGCTGTTACTCACCCACCCCCACACACCACTTTTAAAACGTGATTAGGCGTCTACTGTGGTAATGAAGTAATAAAAACGCCAGGGTTGCCAATGAGGTAATAAAACCACAGGAAAAGTGTTTGGCTGGATGAACCGTGTGCTAACAAACTCATTAGCCACTCATTAACCAAATTCTTATAAACTGACCATATAAGACAAGTGGTTATAAACTTTTCTTATGAGCCAAGCTCTCATAAGAAACAAGTGCTTATGAACTTTCATTCTTTATGAATGAAGAAACTGACCTTATTAACTGAGCAGTTATAAACTGCCCTAAAAACACAGGTCTTATGAGAAGCAAGAGCTTATAAACTGGCCATATTGACCAGGCATTGCATTGGCCCTTGAGGCCAATTTTCTTATTTAGCCCTCTGATGCAATGGTTCCCAAATATTGGATCAGGACCCATTAGTGGGTTAGAAAAGGAACTGAGGTGGGCCATACGATACATGTGAAGAAAAATAAGAATGCCTTACCACTGAAATAATACATGAACAAACATGTAATTTAACATTTTAAAAACACCCGAAATATGAGTATATAGCAGTTAAGATGTATATGACCATTAGATGTATTATGTCCATCATGACTGGACAGACTGGGAGTTACCTGTTGACTGAGGTAGGCTAAATTCTGGTGTTTGCTAATGATGCATCCCAATTGTATGCAGTGAATGGCAATTGAAATGTACATTCAGCTACTGGTCTGAGATGCTGTGAGGTGCAAAAAAAAAAAAAACTGCATCATGACCAGGTGGGCAGCATCACCTGGGAGAGGAGGCAAGGGTGACTTACGTTGCTTTCACACAGCGGGCCATTGAATCCGGCTGCGCACACACACTGGAACCTGTTGAGCCGGTCACGACAGGAGCCTCCATTCTGGCAGGGGTTAGACTCACACTCATCTATGTCCACCTCACACCTAAGGGACAATGCAATACACATTACATTACACAGAGCAGGCATGATGACCTCACGCACAGCAAGCGCTTCCTCTCTCAATGTAGTATAGCATTGTAAATGTTTTGATACAAAGTTGCATATATCCCACTTCTTCCACTATATCATTTACAATGGAAGATATAGTATAGCATCAACTTGTCGGCATGTGTCAACAGTGACAAGTTGATGTCTGGTGTATGTAGTCAATGAAATGGAGCTAGGACGGTCCTGTGACCATTAAAATGTTGATAGAGGATATTTCTTTTCCAGTCCAGCATGGACTATCGGTGTGTGTTTGATGGAGCTGGCTGTGATTTGTGGAATGTGCTTTGTTGGGTTTTGCTTCAGTCTAATGTACCTGTCCCCTGAGTAGCCAGGCACGCAGGTGCAGTTAGCCCCCCAGATGCCCTCACTGCAAGCCCCTCCGTTGGCACACTGCAGGTCCTGGTCACACTTAATAGGGGGGAAACTCCACCTGAGAGACAGACACAGACAGCATACTGTTGAAGAAGGTATGTGGTAAAGGATGTTGTAAAATAAGGTCAGCACTGGGGCTGGGCATGAAATAAACCACAAACAAAAACAAAAAAAAATATCCCTCACAAAATCATCATACTCTGGAGTGAAATTTATTCCATTCACAGCTTAGATATTGTTTTCACCTGAAGAAGAGCCACCCTGGTCATTACTGTCATTGAGCTGCAACCTTCAAACTTTGACAAGTGTCTGAGGCTGACTTAGGTTTTGTTGCTGCTGTGCTGTTTGTTTTGCTGTGCTTCCATTTGTGTTACAATGCCCTGTTTTCATGCAGAGTCAGTAAGATGTATAAGAATTTGTGAAAGGATGAGATATTACTCCAACTCACTCGCAGAGTGGCCCAGTGAAATTGTGGGGGCAGATGCAGGTGTATAAGCCCACACCGTCCACGCAGGTACCCCCGTTCTGGCAGCCGTGCCTCAGGCACTCATCCAGGTCCTCCTCGCACAGCTCGCCCCCGTACCCTGGGAGACAGTTGCAGTGGAAGCCTGCCAGCATGTCTGTGCATTCGCCATGGAGGCAGGGCTCGTCTGCACAATCATCCGTGTCCAGCTCGCAGTATTGTCCCTCCCAGCCTGCCGCACAGGTGCAGTTGAAGGAGTTGAAGAGGTCCTCGCACTCGCCGTTATTCAGGCAGGGCTGGGACAGACAGACAGGGGAGCCTGTGCACCCCAGCAGGACATCCTCGCCCCCCTGCTGGACAAAGCGGGCCTGCTGGGGTGGGGGGGCATCACGGTCATGCAAGAAGGGCAGGTACACCCCCCCGACCCGCACCTCCCCCAGGCAGCCTGTGAAGTTCTCTGCCAGCCAAACTGCCGACTCGTTCAGGAAGTTGAGGTTACCCGCAGCGCCCTGGCTCATGCCACCGTCTTGTCCATCCACGGCCACCACCCAGCGTGATGAGCCCTGCCGCGCCTCAGCCATGGAGACCTCCACGCGGTGCCAGTCTCCATCGCCAATGGCCTGGTCGCTGGTGAAAGCCAGGACCTCCAAACTGTTTCCACTGCGGATCTTCACCAGCACGGTGGAGTTGAGCAGGCCCACGCAGAAGAGCTCCGCCCCGTTGGAGGCACGCAGCAGAACAGCGTTTTCTTCCCGTGTACGCAGTTCCATGGAGATGCTCGTCACCGGTGCAATCAGAGAATGGTTGGCCCTGAACTGCAAACCATTGTCTTCAAATGTAGCATTGGTGAGGCCTGATTGGAGCAGAAACCAGGCAGGATCACAGAGGTCATCATCAAAGCATTTTAACATTCATATTTTCACATTCCTTGATTTTGGATTTCATTTGTAGTAGGTAGTTAGTAGTTTTCGTGATGATTAACAAAACACTCCATTATCTCACTATGCATTAATACACTGCAAAAGGCACTAAAATCACTAAAAGAGTTTTAGAGAAGCTAAGAAAATGCACATTTTATATGAAAAACAGTATTTAAATAGTATCATGGCAAACTAAGGATAACTGAATCTTTTTAAGTTTTTCAAAAGTTTTTATAGAAAACACTGTAGTTTTATGCTGGACTTATTGCAAGCAGTTGCGAGTAATGGAATGCACGATGAGATATGAGGCTTCCAAACTCACATTCATATCCATCAGGCAGGTCCACGCAGCGGCCGCCCATGACACAGGGGTCACTGACACACCATACACGAGTTTCACACATCCTCCCCGTGAAGTTCAGAGGGCATTTGCATGCAAAGTCATTCCATGTAATCGTGCACTTTCCTCCATTCTGACACGGACCCACCTTCAGATGAAAAAGAAACACTGGGGGTCACACCAACTCTGCATTATAACACTGAATGCATTAAACACAGCTGAAAATCTGCATGAGCCCAATAGTTTTGTATGCGGATACAATAATACATACGGGCATAACAGGTAACGCATTCATCTCTGTCCCAGTTTTTTAATGGTGAACTATTTTATGGATCAGAACAGTATTTTTAATGCTATTTTAATGTCATTTTTTAAATGTCACAAACCTATGTTTGACCTGCAGTTGCATAGAACCAGCAGAATGTTAAACTTTTTTATTTTTCTCCCCATCAGCTAACTTGAGTTTTGATGATACTAAACACTTAAAATCTTTGCAATTTTGTCTAAACTATTTTTTTGGGAGATTTTTTTCCCTCTTGCATAATTGTAACAGGTTGTCAATGAGCATGTTTTGATTCATCTGACATGCAATAGGCTCCTGTCTGTTCCACCCCTCCTTTCTGTGCCAAACATGCTGTAAGCGTATTCATGGCTGCTTGTACCTGGCAGGTGTCATCACTCAGGCAGCCCTGCTGCACGGATTGAACATGGCTGGGGAAGTAAACCTGATCAGGGGGGAGGTCATCTGCAATGTCCTCTTCACTCATGGCCAGATGAACACCGGCCAGACGAACGTCCTGCAGGCAGCCCTTTAAGTGCCCCCCCCAGAGCTTAGCGCTGCTGCCCCCAGGAACACCTCCGATATATGCCATGTCCCCAGCTTCCACAACCACCTCACCAAACTCTGCCAGCAGAAGGCGCTGTTCGCCGTGCCTGAGGAAGGCGAGGCCATTCAGGAGCTCTACCGTCAGCAGTGTCTTCTTCCCGTTGGCAACAAAGATTTGGGCGGGGACGGGCGTGCCGTATGGCCCGCTCACTGCTATCAGCCCTGCCTGCAGGGAGGCAGTGAAGTAGGCCCCACCCTCTCGCCTCAGCTGGAAGATTAGGCCGTCCTTCTTCAAAGAGCGCAGGAAGAAGGAGACGCTGAAGTTCTCACCATGGCTATCAGGGACATTATACGAGACAAAGCTCACACTGTCCTCATGCCCAAATGTCCAAGTGGAATATTCTGCAGAGAAGGATGGAAATGGTTCTGTTACTTATTTAATCAATTTTTAATCTGTTTGTTACCAGACAAATCAATTAAGAACAGATTCTTATTTACAATGACAGAAAGGATGTCCTTGATTGCAAGGATCGATGCAAATTGCCTCTTGCAAGCACTTTAATTTTTTTGAATGGGATTGGACAGGAATAGCCTTACCTTCTGCACAGCTGGACCCATAGAAGGGACGGTTGCATTCACATCTGTAGCTGATCCACATGTCAATGCACTGCCCATGGCCAGAGCAGGGGTCAGGGTGGCACCAGTCTGTCTTAGTGCAGCCCAGCTCTAGGCCCTCAGCTGGAGAGAGGGCCTTGGGTAGGACAGGCCAACCGTCAATCAGCAGGTCCTCCATGCAGCCCAGAAAACCGGTCCTGCTCTCTGTGTAGTCCAGGTACTCTGGTTGGACCCCACCCACCATCGTCTGCGTAAAGGAGTCTGGAGGGTGAAAGTAGGCATGGTCTGGGTGGTCCACCTCTGCCCTGCAGTCTCCGCTCCCATCCCTGCATCCTGCCCCTGTTGTCTCCAGCACCAACATCTTATCCAATGCCACCATGACGTTGTGCCAATCCCCATCACTCACTGTGCTAGAGAGCCCGGTCTCCAGTGCCATGCCCTCCAAGACTGCTCTGGCCTTGAGACAGCCCCCAATCAGCTGCAGAGAGAGATGGCTGTCACCATTGCCCCGGTAGAATAGGATGACATCAGGCAGGGTGGTACGAAAACGGAGGCTCACATTGGCCCCCCGGGGGCCTGCCTCCCTCCGGCTCTGGTTGAGGTGGGGGACCTCAACCATGCTGAAACCCGGGCCGGAGAAAGAGAATGTGGTGGGCATATTGCAGAGCTCCCCATGGAAGCCAGGCGGACAGACACAGGTGTGCCTGTGCTCGCCTTCAACCAGCTGTGGCAGACAGGTGGCTCCGTTCTGGCACGGGTGCGCCCGGCAGCCCACCAGACGGATGTTGCAGTCGCGGCCTCCCCAGGGCTCCTCACCTTCCTCTGCCATGGGACAAATGCAGAGGTACTCATCCACGCCATCTTCACACAGCGCACCATTCTGGCAGGGTCCGCTGTCACACTCATCGATGTCCACCTCACAGTCTACACCTACAGAGAGAGCCCAAACAAACCCCTTTTGAGCCCATTCACTTTGTATTTTTTGTGCAAAGATTTAAAAAAGGTTGAAAATGCCTTTAAAATCCATTTGAAGGGATTGAGCAGGTGTATTGCCACATGGCTCTTGCTGTGAGCAATATAGTCTTTTAAGCAGAGGATTTGGGTATCTTCACAACTGACAGCCCAAAGCTGGCTCTTCTGAATTTGCCTCCCCACCTGTCTTCCATACCTGGACGTATTGCTCACTATGGGCCTAAGGGCCTATATCCTTACAGAAAATCAATGCAGCCCCCAGGCTCACACTAACCAGGCTCTGAAGGGATATCATTCACAGTGAATTAGTGAATGACTGAATGGCTACCACCAGCTGACTCAATCAGATAAAAACATTGGTTTGTTTTTCATTCATCATTTTTGTGCGTAATGCTCCTTGACAGAAACCAGAGCTGGACAGAGACAGGAAGATACATGATAATTATATAAATAGATCTTAACAAGGAAACAATCCAGTTTTTTTAATCAGGTAAACTAGTTATCTGTTTCCATTTAACAGGATCTTGCATCCTTGGGCACTACTGAGTTTTTATCCTGCATCAGAAGCCTTTGTTGATCTGCTATATATCACCTTTCCAATATCATTGTCTGAATATAGTTGTTTGACCATAAAAAGACCAATTATGATATTGTACCATGTATTAAGTGAAACATAGTTCATTCAGTATTTCACGACACCTTTTGCTTAAAGATGGCTGAATATATATTTGTTAAACTGTACCATCACCAGATAGGACGGGCTGCATTCAGTTACAGCGGCCTAGGTGCTTTAATCATGTGATCCATACACTGAATTTAAACAAATGTCACATTTTTGAAATTCCTCCTGAACAGCTTAAGTAACACACTAACTGCTACTACCTAAAAGACACTACTAGAATAAAATAACTGGCATCAAATGAAAAACAACTTAGTAGCAATGTTACGAACAAAGTAGTCTGAATGCCCATCCCCAACATGTTCTGAACACATTCCTTGGGTTCTGTTCATCTTTGCTGCAGTTTGGTCCAGAGGTTTATTAGAGAAATTTGAATGAATGAACATTGCCTGTGTCATGGCAGGTGTTATCATTTTATAGCTCAATTACAGCTACCTACACTCAGAACAATCAAATCAGTGCCATTCTGCTCATAATAGCTCACTTAGTGCAGCGTTAATAATAATTATTTAATAATATATTAATTATATATTATATAATAATATATTTAATTATAATTATTATTAATAATAATAATAATAAGCGATTTAGTCATTCTTTTTAGAATGGCAGGACATATGCACAATGGAAAATGCCTCTGTATAAATATCATGTTATTACACGAGACTCCATCCTTATTCAGTGCATATCCATGTTTCTCACAATTATTCCACCCTGTGAATAATCAATGTAAAATCTAAGCGCAGTAGAAATCCTTGAAACTCATTAAACTCAATCAATACAGAACCATGAGCTTCTATGAACCTGCTGGTGTCAGACACAGAGAGAGAGACAGAGAGAGAGAGAGCAAGGAGCCTGAGTTTAGCCCCCTCAAATTCCATTCCACATGAGAGATCTTGCCCATGCTCTTCCAGCACCTACAACCACAACCCCCCAAAATCTAAAACCACATTACCTGACAGAATCAACAGGCCGCACAAAACTGTCCTCAGCACCAGAGCCATCATACCACCCCTCTTTGCTCCGTGTGGCGAACGCGGGATGGACAGGGCGCGAGATAGAGAGTGCCAACGGGGGGAAGGTGCTTTGCGTAAACACACGCACACACACACACACACACACACACACACGCAGGTTGTCCCTCCTCCGGGTGCCAGTCGGGGGCAGGAGGGATTGGAGATGAGCCGTGGTGGGGGGGGCCGTCTCCAGCCTCCCCCTCCCTAGTGCAGAGCAGCCCTCGCTGGGCTGTAATCCCTGGGAGTCTGCCTCCCTCCAGCTGGTTCCTGTCAGTGGCGACAGCAGGAATGCAGCCCTGCAGTCCTGCCTGATGGATGGCCAATAATGCTGGCTAGTGGCAGGAGGCTCAGTAATTACTTCACATAGGTTTTAGGTGGGAAGGCCAGATAGGGGAAAACCATGAAGGGTGGGGGCTGTGTTTCTTTATATGTGCGTCTACATGCAGATTTGAATGATGTCACAGATGAGCGCATGCGCATGTGCATAGAGGTTTTATGCAGAAACCTTTGTTGTTTGCACTTATTGTTGTTCACCCATAATAGCCATAAGAAAAAATGATCTGCCAGATGAGTATATGTTCATACAAATCTAAAACTTTACATTTTACTAAGTACTTTTACTAAGTAATGCTGTTGTATTATGTCAGGTTACACTCTGCCTCCCATACCCAGCTTAGAAGTAATTTCAAAGGCTGAGACCCAAGGAGACAAACATGTATGTTTGTTTGCTTGTTTGTTTGTTTATTTGTATGAAAACCTACCTTGTATTACATTGAGGCTCAGTGGAGCCACTGTGGTTTAAGGAGCTTGTCTTTAATCTACTCTGACTGGTAAATTTCATGAAAGCAAATGTTTAATGCCCAAAGAAGACAGCCAGCATATGGCACTTGAAGCTGCTTTGCTTTGTCTTTTCGTTCCTCTCAGCTGTAGCTTTTCTCCGGCATCTTATTGGTTCTGCTAACTAAACCCAAGTGTTTGATGTTTTGTGATCACAGTCCGTGGAATTTCTCTTTCTCTCTCTCTCTCTCTCTCACCTAAGATGACCATTTGTAATTTTGACCATTTGCAGTACTGAGATATTTATACCCCAGGAGACCAGGAGATTAAAAGCAGGATTAAGATTAGCAGCTAATTATTTTCCTTCAGAGGACTGTGAATAATCAATGGTCAACAAACACTGACAATGTGAAACTCACTGGTGATGGTAGTTTACCAGTGAGACAACTCATTGCAAGCTGTGATCAGCAGGGGGTGCTGTTGTTGAGCTCAGGGGCAGGGAGCCAGGGAAAGACATTTCCTCACCTGTGTAGCCAGGTGAACACACGCATTTGTAGGAGTTAATCAAGTCCTCGCAGCTCGCTCCATTCTGACAAGGTGCAGACTCGCACTCGTCAATGTTAACAGAACAGTTCTCTCCTGTAATTATGAAGCATAATTATCATCAACCAAAACAAAAAATATATCATTGCAAAAGATAATTTAATAAATAAATGTGCTGAATAAAACAGGAAAAGGAATTAGCTACTGTCATAAAGACAACAGTGTAGAGCCTCACCTGTGAATCCAGGTAAGCACTCGCACAGGTAACCGGCTGCATCAGAGAAGCTGAACTCCCAGTCCCACTGGGGCAAAGCAGCGTAACTCCTCTCGTCCGAACGCTCAAAGCACGACCCGCCATTCTGGCAGGGCTCCGCCGCACATTCATCAATGTCAACCTCACAGTGCTCACCCTCGTAACCTGCACAACTCATTAATGAATAAGTGAGTATGAGTAGAATGTTACAAACCCCACCCAATATCACTGCAGCCAATGGCCTGCCCCTTGTGATGAATGTGTTTTTGGGTAATCTCAAATCTAAACCTCAGAACCAATGTACCATTCTTAATGCCTTTCATTTCTGATAATCGATGCATATTGACAATAAAGGAACCACTTTCACAGTGGATAGATCTCAGACTACCCCACAGTATTCCCACATTCAGTCAATGCCAGAATGACTTCCACCCTTCATGATGTAGCAAAAAAAGGTTATTTAGACAAACTAATTTTTTGAGTAAAAAATATATTACATGCTACAAACTGTTTAGAATTATAGTTCTCTCTCATAATATTTCACAAAATATTACATTAATTTTGAGCAGCCTTTTTATCTATTGCCATCCATAATTGTAGATTGTGTCACTGTCTCAATTTTGGCAATAATATACAAAGTATACAATATTTACACACAGTCTGTATATATAATATATATGCACACAGTTGCTTCTCATCAGCATTAGGCTAGTTTTAAATACCTCGCAGCCAGACATAAACCAGCTTAACCTGCAATGATTAGAATATACCTACAGCTTAGCTTATCACGTGGAGTCTGTATTACGCATTTAAGTGGTCAAGAATGGTTTTAATATGATTTTAAAACCAAGAAGTAGATTAGGAATCCACAAAGATTTGTTCTGTTCCTTATAGGCGGCTTACAGGAAACCAAGCTATTCCAACTTCTTACAGTCAAAGAGATGTCAAATATCATATTATGTTCAAGTAATACATTCACATTCTACCATTATCAATATTGTATACATTATCTGACACACAAATTTTTTGTTTGAATTCAAACTAAAAAGGTAGTCTTACACAGAGATTAACCAGTTGTGCATGACCTTGGTCATTTTATGTACTATCTGCAGATGCCTTGGCCTTACACTAGAGGGCAGTGCTGTTACATACTATGTGAGAAGGGCAACACTGATACTCTACTGATAGCTTTAGGCTACCAAAGTGATGAGAATTCATCAAAACTTCAGAAATATTGGCAAAACTGATGTATTCTCATAGAAATCTGACACACAGTTTCACACAGTCATTGAGCATGGCAAACACATTTAACATAAATCTACTTGTATAATGTCAGATTTGTGTCGTGTTGTCATATCACAGCTTTTATGTGAAAATGAGTCGATATCTGCATACACAATGTGAAAGAAAAACAGCTTTTCTCTGCTGGATCAAAACAAGGTATGAGCACCTGCAAGAAATAGTTTTAAACCAATAAATATGCCAATGAAACCAATGAATATGCTGCAGTTTTTTCTACATCATATTGCCACAGAAGAAAATGTACAGTAGAACTGTTATACATGTTTTCAATGTGTTCAACCAATTTCTGTTACTTTTATGATCAAAAATGACTGAAGGGATAAGAGCGTTAAGCAAAAGTGCCACACGTGGAAAATGGGCCAAAAATCTGATGTGCTACACAATCATAAAAACGTCCTTTGAGATGTTTTTGGAGACATTATTTCCATTAAAATTCAAATGCAAATTTTATACTGATGGCATCAAGGAACAGAATATTCTCAAGACAGTCTGAACCTCTGTACCTCTGTAGGACTTTGTCTGTCTAACCCAAATTGCTGAGCAGAAAGCAGTAGTTACGAAACATGAGCAAGGCCCCACCTGGCCAGCAGAGACACACATAGGACTTGATCCCCTCCTGGCAGGTGGCATTGTTCTGGCATGGACTCGAAGCACACTCCGGGATGTCCATTTCACAGGTATCTCCCATAAATCCAGTGTTACTGCAGTCACACTCGTAGCTGGAAGAAATATTCCAAACGTAAAGCGAGAGGTGTTTAAAATAGCACTGTTTATCATTGCCCTGTCCCATCACATCCATAGAAAGGCTCATTGCAATTCACTCCATTTCCTAACAGGACATTTATCTGTGTCAGGCTACATTGTCATTATGGTGGTGGTTTCAAAACCTACAATTTGAAATTGGCAAACCATACATTAGGAGTGGCCAGGGAGACCATGCAGCTTCAGTCTGCCAGGGTAGGGCAGGCTTAAGGGCCCCAAACATCCTCAGGTTACTCCTGCATTAGTACGCCAAGCTACTTGGCATGCACCTACAACTTAGAAGAAACAGATGCACCTCCCCTCCCACCAGTGCTAGCTCCTCCATACTGTGATGCAAAGTGTGGCTTACAGAAAATAGTCCCTGGCTCACGGAGGAGTGTATAAGAGAAGAACATGTGCCTCAGCTGAAGTGTCTCTGTGTGGGTGCAGGCGGCATTGCAGTGAAACACAAGCAGATTATGATTGCTTATGGAAAAAATACAGTGCTGTGAAAAAGCCGGGCTTTTGCACTGCTGTTTGCATTGGGTTATTGTGGTATAGAGAGTCTGAGATATAAACAACACACCAAGTTTGATGCTTCTTTAATTTTTTTGATGGGCAAGTTAACCAAAAAACAAATCTTCGGGTAAGACAAAATAATTCCCCGAACCCTGTTAACTGAATTTAAGGAATAATTAGAGACAGCTGTTCAAATATTTTGGTCAATAATCACCATATACTGTATACACTCTGCACAGTGTTTTATTATTTGCCATACTATATTTTAGCTACTATGAGTCACCTATTAAATGCAGTGCATTGTAAAATGGGGAATCAGGTTTTGAGACTCATACCTGTCTACCAGATCATTGCAGATGCCCTCGTTTAGGCAGGGGGCACTGGTGCACTCATCAATGTCAATCTCGCAGTCCAGGCCTTCAAAGCCCACCAGACACTCGCATGCGTACAGACCCACGTAGTCATGGCAGGTGGCTCCGTTCTGACAGGGGTTGGATGCACACTCGTCTACTTCCACCTCACAGTTCACTCCTTCGACACACAATGCACAGGAATGGTGAGACTCATTCTTGTCATTGTACTCTCATATATGTAGGTATTGATGCATTCATGTTCTGAAGTGTGTGCAAGCATATTTACATCATTTTTCAAGGCCAAGTTTTTCCAGCCTGCTGAAAGAACTATTACAGAACTACATAACAAAATGGCTTTTAAGATGTACAAGGAAATGTCCATATTACAACATACTGCTTGGGAAATTCAGCTATAATTAGAGATTTTGTGAGAGACTTGAGAAAGAGAGAACACAATCTGTCTTGCAATAATGGTGAGAGGACCTCATTTGGCTCATCATATGTTAAATAGGGTTTTCTCAAACAGGGCTCAGTTTAAGGAGATGGGAACCTAACCTTGGTCTCCCTCTCACTACACTGGACCATTACCCATGGTTAAAAGACCAGGCCCATTTCACGTTCCTGCAGTTGTTCCATTAACCTGCAGCTCTGAGACCTTAGCAATCTCACTCAGTAATTGAGATATCATACCTCAAGGAATGCATCACTGTGTAATCCCCCAGTTCCACAGATAACAGTAAAGACACTTGACACAGCCCAGACCTGATGACAGAGAGAGCCTGTGGGCAGGGCAGGGCACTGGGGGGGGTTGTGCTTATTGACTTGACACCTGAGTGTCTTGTATCAATAGCATCGCAGATTTTTGTAGTAAACAGTTCAGCATTTCTTCTTCTGTTTTCAATTTCTTGTGTATTTGGTCGTGGAAAGTGTCATTTATAAAAATGCCTGAAGGATGTAGATAGCGTCTACAACAAAATACTACACTATCTGGTGGTGTGATCTACAGTGTAATCTCAGGAATCTCAGACAGACAGAAAGAGAATGAAACCTATTCACACCCTATTGACAGAACTGATACAGTATTAAGAGAGAATTGAAAATATAGAGAGAGGGAGTTTTCCACTGACTGTGAGCAGAATGTGAGGTCTGCTCACCCGTGTATCCCAGCAGGCATTCACAGCTGTAGCGGTCCTTCCCATTAATGCAGGTCCCATTGTTCTCGCAGGGCCGGGAGGCGCACTCGTTTATGTCGATCTCGCAGTGGTACCCCTGGAAACCGGGGACGCAGAAGCACTGGTAACTGTTGACACCGTCCATGCAGATCGCGCCGTTCTGGCATGGGTGGGACAGGCACTCATCCAGGTCCTCCTCGCAGCGTGGGCCACCGAAGCCTGACCCACACTGGCACTCATGCCCGGCCTCATCTGCCAGCGGCTCGCAGGTGCCGTTATTGAGGCAGGGCTCCACGGTGCAGTCACCGGCAGCAGCCTGGCAGTCCTCCCCGCCGTACCCCGTGGGGCAGCGGCAGGCATAGCCGTCTTCTTCCTCCACACACTCCGTCCTGGGGGCCGGGCAGGGGCTGCTGTCACAGCTGCTGGTTCGGAGTGTGCAGTTAGGGCCCGTGAAGCCATTGGGGCAGGAGCAGATGTAGCCCTCGCTGCCGAGGACACTGGTGCAGTTTGGGCAGTCCACAAAAGTGCACGGGTCATACAGCTCCTCACAGTCCTTCCCCATGTACAGCAAAGTCTCAGTGGGGCACAGACAAGCATAGCCTTCCTCAGTCTGAATGCATGTCCCTCCGTTCTGACACGGTAAAGATGCGCAACTGTCTGTTGTCTCTACGCAAAGTATCCCTTCAAGGAAACACATATCAGTACATTGTTATTACTGGAAACAGTAACTGACAATTGTAAGCACTACTATCAGATGATTATTTGTAGTATTTCTACTTTGAACAACTCCTTAAACAATGCAAATATATATTCTGAGGAAGACTGTTATGAAAAAATATGAATATATAGCTGGGAATCCTGTAAGGCTGTGCATGCACCACTAGCGTCAATTGCACAAAAACTTGCGTCAGTTGAATACAAACTGACACAAATGCTAGCACTCACCCACCCAGATGCACTTCTACATTTATGGTTTGGCATTTCAAACTCTGGGAGGAAAAAGTCATTTTGTTACCTTTATTGCATAAATGAATGAGTTTCCAACATTTCTAAATGATCAGATGAATATTACAACATAAAATTACATTCTTATGCAATTATGACCAGTAACCCATGGCATGGCTGTCAGGTAGCAAATTAAAGTCACCATTCTGTAAAACCAGGAAATCCCCCAGTTTTTGTGTTTGTTTAAAACCCAAACGTCACAGAAGGATTATCAGCAGGTCGTCCAAACAAGGCTCCACATCCTATAGAGCGCATCACAAAGCTGGCTACCCTTTAAAACTCTGTGCCTCTAACTATCCCACAATAGACTTAAACGTAATGACTATGCTGTGGGGAGGAGGGTCCTGGTGTGATGGGACGTTGAAACAGTGATGTCACAGCCGGAATCCCTCTGTTTGGTCTGCCTTGAAGCCAAACAAACAACTGCAGTGGCCTTTGAGAGTTCTGGAGTGGCTGAAAGCTTTAATTAGGCCTTCTCACCTCAGAGGACAGGACCCATACCCCTAAGGGGACCTTGCAATCTCTCCAGAGACAACAAAAACCTTTAAATGTATTTTCATAATATATAGTATGAAATACAAACTGATTGGCCATCCTCGATAGGGGACCTTTTTAATATCATATCATTTAAAATGCACATCAACCTTTGAATCCGATCACACTCACACTGTGCCTCAGGGATAGCAGCACCCTGTTTGGGTGAAAGTGTTTCACTCAACCTGCCCTGGTGCGTAAGCCTCAGGTCACCTTCCTCCTTTTGGCCTCAGAAGAGGATTAAGAGTTTGAGACAAGGTCCGCTACACAGGGGCTGGTAGGGTTCACAGAGCATAAAAATGCACCTCTGATGACAGTGTAGAGTTTGATGCGAATGTCTAACTCAATCCCTGTTCTTTCTCCATGCCATCTGTCACTTTTCCAAATATCTAGCACAAGAGTTCAGTCGTGCCTCTCTCCAGGGCAACACGTCCAGTTTTGCAACAGTTCCAGATTAGCAACAAGTATGCACCTTTCACTGCTTTCCAAAAATATGTTTCAATAAATGTATCAATATGAATCAATAAATCTTACTTTGTGAAATCTTCACACAGTGGTAGAAAATGGCAGTAGATTGTGCTGCAACAACAAAAAATGATGAAGCTAACTAACCCTGACAGTAGACCAAAAAAAATACCCAAACCACAAAGGGGTGTGTGTCACTCTAATCTTAGGCATTGCAGAAGTTGCTAACGGCATGTGGCGGTAGGTGGTCTGCCAGTCTGCTGTTTGACCTTTTCAGCAGCTTTCTCCCCAGTAGTTGGGGGTTTCTGTGGGGACGGAGAGCGGCACTTTAACGTGGGGTGGGGGTGGGTCTCTGCCCTTCCATTGTCTCACTCAGCAGTGGCCAATCATGTGACACCACACAGGGTCTCTCTGCATTCCACGGGCCCGATTTTCCTCTGCACTTTGATCACTGTTTTGTTCCAGAATTTTTCCATTCGGCCAGAAGATATTAGTATTAGGGAGGGAGAAGAAGAGAAAGGGGGAGAGACAGAAAGAGAGGAGTAAAGGGGTAGCAGGCAGAGGGAGGTTAAATTCAGTTCTCTTAATGGCAGACAAGGAGTGTGGAATGACTCATACAATAAATGTGCTGCTTTTTTGTGATGCCAGTTTCCCCCCACTCTCCTTACAGTGACAACCGACAGATGGTTCTAGCCTTATCTCATAACCTTCTGACACACACCTCTGTCACCTGACCAGTCAATGAATGTACTATTCAACTCTGACCACCCTCTGACCAGCAAAGTCCGAAGCCACCCGTGTCATCTTAACAGGCTAACTGCAGCTTCAAAATCACCTTCTCACCTTTGTGCTTTGCTGCAAGCCAAAGAACATCCACAATGCACGATTGGTACGTACATAAAACGAAACGAGAATCCTGTCTGCTTAGAAGAACTAAGAAGAGACTGTCATGGTCTGTCAACTTCAAGGCTGCCAAATCCCTCTGTTTGAAACAGAGGCGTTAAGTTCCTGGTCAAGCAGGTGGGAGTGGGACACTTGTGCTGGTCGATTGGAAACGGTCCTGTATCAGTTTTCCAGGGTGTCCACTGACTGCAGCATCTCCACTGAAATATGGTAACTTCGTACTGCAGCAGCTGCACCAGCATACTTTTAACCAGCATTAAATCACAGGACACGACCTCATGCACATGCTTAAAAATTTCTGCTTGAAGGGCAGAAGATCCACAGATCAGCACAAATACAAAGCATGAATTCCTGACCAAGATACCTCACATGGGAATGACCCAACCTCCAAGATCTGAGAGTGGAACGTAAAAGTGTTTCATAAACTAAGTTATTTTTATGGTTTAGAAGGTTATCTGTGATATCATTTGTCTCATTTTGTACCATTTACCAAATCCTTTTATATAAAGGAGTGCCTCACAGGGCTACTTTATGTTTCATGTATCATCCACTTATAAGGCTTGACAAAGACTGAAGGATATTTCTTTCTCAAGACTGAATACCATTCCATGATTCAAACCTTAAACATCTATATGACTCATATATACATTCAAATGGTATGAATCATCACTATGATTCATCCAATTAGTTTTCTTCTGATTAGACCTTTTTTCTTTTTCCAACAAATGGAGCTGGCCTGGCTTAGCTTTTCTTTGCGTGTCTCCCCTTTATGGCTGGGGCCGCTTGCCCCAGTGTGAACACAAAGGGGCTGCGGGATGTTCCTGAAGTGCCCATGTAATATTGTGTGTCAGCTGTCAGCGCAGTCCTCTGCACCTGGACCCGGCTGCTGAGGACGGCAGACACAAAGCCGAGGAGCTTGGTCTCCTTCCTGCCCGCTGGTCTGAGGGCCCGGTGAGTGTGTGATGCTGGGGTCTGCAAAGTAAGGTTACCATGGCAGCTCCCGAGTTATGCACCAGGATTAGTGAATGCCTGCTCTCTCTCCTGACCCCTGCTTTCCCCTTGTCAGAGGAGGGATGGAGGGAGGGAATGAGGGAGGAGCGCGGAGAGGGAGGTGGGGGGTTACAGCAAATCTGCATCATTTCACGGCACCCCCGCCCTCCCCTCTTGCCGTTCTACGGTACTTGTGTTGCTTTGGAAGGCAAGATCCACAAGAGAGAACAAGCTGTAATCTGTTTAAAACAACCTGCTATTGATAGACTGTTTCTCTGAGCAGTTTTTTATTTTTAAGAATTTCTTGAGAATGTCTTCATGATTTTTTTCCTGAAGCGGAACACATGGGTTATGAAATAAACTGGACTTCTGTGTTGATCAAGTAATTTGATGTTCCAAAGATTGTTTTTTCACATTGCACACTCTGAGCATTTAAAAAATGTAAAATTTTAATTCTTATACTTTGTGAATTTGAAGGTATACAAAAATATATGGAAATTATCTGAGAAGCTAAACATTGTTTGGAAACTCATTCTTTGAACCCACATAACTAATCAATACTTCCCAAAACGTTGACCCCTGGTGCAACATTAGCATCTCAACAGAGTAATAAAAATGAAAAAGTAAAAGTCCATGCCAGCTCTGTCACAGGCTGAGCTGGGTCCAAGTGGCTGTTGTCTTTGTTTTCCTCCTTTTCTCTGTCCAAAGGGGTGTGATGTCACCCCCTGAGACACTATGTGGAGGCAAGCGGGGGCAGGGCTTCCAGTCAAATTTGCTTATTTCCACAAATAGCCATTGTTGATAGAGCCAACATACCCAGGCCCTGGTGAAGGCTGCAAGCGCATTTGTTAGCCATTCATGACACTAAGAGGGATGTTTCTGCGATGCAGTCACATCATCATGGAAGGTTATTTTGGCACACCATTTCTGATTGGGAATGTCAAATCCTGTTTTTAAAACTTAAAACTTTAAATCAAGCTCATTAAACTTACATATTTTGAGACCTTGAATGCCTACAGCTCTCTTTAATGAACATAGCTATGTTGGCAGGGGGTCTGTTAAAGGCTTAATGTATACCCTTGTGTGAAAACCTAAATAGTTTTCCATTAAAGTTATTGATCAAAGAATGTTAATATCTTCTTCCCAGTCACTGCCCTCAAGTCAGGTCAAATGTGAAAACTTTCCAAGCACAATCCTCTGTGATAGCTACCACACCCAAAATAATTTCATCTGCATCTGTATCTCATCACTATCTGCTCCACCCAAACACTAAATTCTCAACTTCAGTACTGCCTGCTTAACCTAAATAT
Source organism: Albula goreensis (assembly GCA_022829145.1). Lineage (NCBI taxonomy): Eukaryota > Metazoa > Chordata > Actinopteri > Albuliformes > Albulidae > Albula > Albula goreensis. The sequence continues at coordinate 27,498,901 of CM040744.1, read as the reverse complement.
TGTCTGCTCCACCCCTGTGTCCATTGCAACTCAACACTGTCTGCTTCACCCTTGAACTGTCCCCTCTGTGTTCAATCCACCTCAACACCGTCCCCTCTGTGCCCATTCTCAGTGTCCTCCTCTCCTTGGCTCCTCTGTCTACAAGTGTTGTAGGGCTCTACTCTTTACCCTCCATCTGCTTTCTCTGGTTTAATCTGCTCGTGCCTCACGACCCCCATCCCCACTAAGCTCCTGATACCCCCAGACACTCTGTGGGATTACAACCTGGAGGCTCCCCATCCTCCATCCTCCATCCATGACCCCCTACACCCAGCACAAAGCCCTTCTCTCTGCAGAGCTATGTGCAGGGATGGAGTTCACTTCCACAGTACTGAGACTGAAGGAGAACCACACACAGATTATCTCTCCCAAACACATGCATACACATACAAACATATGCACATTTTCATACTCTATTTGGATCCACATAAAATACAAGAGACAAAAAGATCCATGTTTTTGGGGTCTATGTTCCGATGTATGGACACTGTGTCTCCCAGTGGATGAAAGGAGACAATGGCACACAGATATGCTGCCAATTATTGTTGAGATGGAGCAGTATTTTACAAGGTGTTTTCATTTTCTTTTAGTCGGACTTACAATATGTTGCCATACCCACACAAACACAGACACCAGAATAAACTAGCAAAGGCCTATTAAAATGCAAAGGTTAGAGCTGTAAGTGGTAAAGTGGATGTCTCCCACACCTGTCCTATCTGTTCCCCATGCCTGGCCCCACTGACTCAACCTTCCGAGGTGAAGCTAGTCATCTCTGAGGCGTGAGGCATTCTTCACTGGTGATGTCACTCCAACCCCCCAGCGCCAGTCATACATCTCTGTGCTGAGATTGCCTTTATCTCTCGCTCTTGCACTGAACGCAATGTCCTACGCACACAATGCCACTCACGCTCCTTCCCAGAGAACAGAAGAGCACATAAACACCATTCTGTCCATTAAAAGTGCATGTTTGTGCTGACAGTGAGTCCCCAATGACACATTTCTGCTGTAAAAGGTTGCAGTGCAGCACAGAGGTAAAGGAGCCAAGCCTATAACCCACAGGTAAAAGGCTCAGCTATCAGATGGGGAACTGCTGTTGCACCCCTGAGCAAAGCACTTAACCTGAATAGCTTTGGTAAAAATCCAGATGTACAAATGGGTAATACAGTAAGTGAGTAGAACCATCAGCTGCAATGTCTCAATCTGAATGAGGGTGTCTGCCAGCCACATATATAACGGCAATGAAGTAATGAAGAGGAGTGCAAGACTGCAGGCAAACAAGACTTAAAATGTCAACCTTCTGCTGAAATGTTTTGGCATTTTCTCCTGCTTGGACTCAGACACTGACGAGAACCCCATACTGCCGATTTTGACCACAGGGATTGGTGATGACTGAGATCAATGGCATTTTTTACTTTGTGAGAACTATTTTTGTTATGCAGCCTCTGTGATTCCTTGAGCCACCCCCCCCCCACCCCGCTTCAGGAAAGTAATATGTTTATTCAGAGGTGTGGCATTCCTCTTGGTGACTCCCAAAGGACTGATTTTGGGTGCCCAATTACCCCTGTAGCAACATCCAGCTGCCTCTGCCCCCCACCTCCCAGTTGCACCCCAGGGCTCATGGAACCTGGCGGAATTCCTCAGCATGTCCTCCTGCCGCACTTCAAAAGTGAGGCTTGGGGTTGTCTCCGAGGGGTGGTTTGTATCAGATGGCAAATCCAGCCGTAAATCTTAACCCGCCGTTGTGTCTGTCTGAGGAGCTGTCGCTGACATCCGACAGATCCCCGTCAGGCTGTGCCCTATCAGCTTCCCTATCATTCATCAAACTGAAAAATGACCCAGACCCCCCCAACCACAACCCAGGACCCCCTCCTCCCCATCGTTTCTTCCCCGTCCATCCCATAGTTCTCTGAATCACACCTCTCCTTCCCTGGGTGATGGTTTGCTTTTACATGAGCTGTGTTGGTGTTTGTTTTTGTGGACTGGGGGATCTGGGGAAGGTGCCTCTCTCACATATTAGGTGTTTGTTTTTTTAATATCTTGACCCCCTCAACCCACCTTCCATCTCTCCTCAAACTTATCTGCTGTCTTTAAGAGCTGAACCCCTGGGAGACTGGAGATCTGTGCCTGTCTTATAAACAACTTGATGTAGCCAATCAGGACAGCAAACAGGAGGTGAGGGGAGCCCTGCTCTGATACTGCAGGCTGTGAAAGGAGGTCTGTCCATGGGAGAGAACCCAAGACACTAGAGCCAAAGACATCCTAAGAAACATGAGCAGGAGGCCTGTGTGGGCCAGAGCACATCCTCAGTGTAACACATTAACTCATGCTGGGGCGCTTGTTTTCACCACAGACAGTTATTTTTACGCACACAGAAAACACACAAACAAAACCGCCAAAGCCAGTGGCAATTTCACATTCAACAGTTTTTTGCGCTTGGCAGGAACACAACCGCATTTCAGAGGCGCATTTTTGTCTCTGCAGGATACGCATCACCCTGGCGATACTGTGCTGAGCAGTCCCGGGGGGGTGTGCCTAAGTCAAAACGCTTCACTCACATTGAGTTACACTAAAACGCATGACCAGTGATCAAGGACAAATGCAGTACATCACACCCTGTGTCAGTGATTTTGTTTTGTTTTTTGCAGTTATCTCATGATTAACCGGTGGCAAATGATTAAAAATAGTCACTTCAAAGTGATGGAGACAGTGTGAGAAAAGTGCAGAGCAATTACTGTACAGACAGGGTTATTTACATATCAAGCTATCAAGTTTGCAATAACATCTATCAAGAGTGTTTGGCTTAGTTTTATGGCCTCTAGGGATGCCAATTAATGAGTGAAGTTGTTACAGTCTGTTGCCTAAAGTCTCAAATCGCTTGTTTTAGTTGCTCCAAGTTTAAGATGCAGAGAGTTAGGTGACCAGAAAGAGCATATCACCATGGTGACGGGCAACAATGGCCCCCGCATGCAAGGCAGTTTCGCCCCCCTGCCTACCCTGTCAGCCTTCCCAAACTTAACGAGTTTTAGGCACTCCTCCGAAGCGGGGGAAAATAGGTCAACGCTTCATTAGGAGGGGGGGTTCAAAAAACTACTCTCCCCCAAAAAGTCTTACACACCATCATTTGAAAAATTACAAATTAATTCGAAACCTGTATTGAAAACTTGTATGTCAGTATTAAAAGTAACTGCGGCTCATATAGTTGCCTATTGCAAGCATTAAAATTCTGAGGTACAGCTTTGAATCCATATTTGCATAATTCATAACAAAAACACTCTTTAATGAAAACAGACATAAAAACCAACAAATCAACACAAAGTTGCATCACGTATCAGAACAAAGGTTGAGTGAGTGCAACCGGCTAATGTGTTGCTCTTCCAGCGAGCAGATTTTCAGATTATCACTCCATCCGCAAACAACCTGCCAGCCAACTGGCCATTCTTGTCCTCTTCTAATTCTCAATTACAAGCTCTGCTGGTGTATCCCTGATCACTGATCACACCCACAAAGAGGATATACCGTTCCCCCACACCTCTATCTAACCTCCCAAAATCATGGGAGTAGACCATCCGGCATGCTGATACCCCAAAAGATAAGCAAGGAAAGAGCAACAGAAAAACACCTACCCCAGTTATTAATCACCATGATCAGCAGCACCGTCCTGTGAAACTTTGAATGAACACTTGCAAACTCCATGGCAAGCCAGGTCCCAACACTTCCAGCACACACATACACACAATACAGCAACTCTCGTCACTCCATAAGTTCCCTCTTTAGCATCCTGCGGTCGACCGTCTCCCTTTCCCACTACTTAGTTGTAGGCATGCTAGAGGCACTCCATGCTTTGTCACTAATGTGGGCATACTGTGTACAGAGAGCTTGGCCCGACTAAGGCTGTGTAATCACCCCGGAAGGGAGGATGGTAAAACACGGGCTGGATTTGGTGGCCTGGATTCTGATCCCAAGGGACAGCTGACCATTGCTTTTAAGCACATGTCACTGACTGACTTAGACATTGCTAGAAATATACAAGGGTGAGTCATTTCTTCCTAAAGTTAACCATAATGCTACGGAAGGTGCATGATCCACTTAATGAGTCAGGATGTGTCAGTTAACTTAGCACAGTGAATTAGCACAAAACAGCATGGTTTATTCAACACACAGACAAGTTCAACTGGATGTTATCAATTCAGCTTTTGGATGCTCTGAATACTGTCTGTACACCATAAAGCACTTTTTTAGGGCAACACAGTTTGAAGTACATCATTCACAATATGTATGGAAACAGTTAAAACACACATGTTGGTTTTTGTGTTTACTTATTCTTATATGTTACTCTCACTGTTATTTTATGTTCATGTATAGTGGGGTGCAAAAGTTTGAGACCACTAGTGGAAGAGCTTCTATTTTGCATTGTTTTACAATTTAATACAATTGTTTAATTACAAATTATATTAACAATTTGAGTGAAAGGTTGTATCTTTGAATTTCTTTGAATACATGAATTTCCAGAATGCCTTGGGTTTCAGTATGTCCCTCAATTGCTTTAATGACAGGGTGCTCTGGAGCTGGCATGGACACCACAAGTTTGAGCAAAACCTGATGACACATGTTATCACATGGTCTTTAAGTGCACGAAAAGTTCTTGGTCTTTAAGTACCCCAATAAATGTTTGATGGGGTCTGACCTTTTCTACAAAGGGATTGACAGGGTCAGTGTCATTTGCTTAAATTTGTCCTAGACATTCTGTATAATCTTCAATGTTTCTTCTTCATTTTAGATGTCATAACTTTTCTTTGTTTTAAATGTTTCAAAATCCTTTCTGATTATTTCCAAGTTTACATGAAAAAGTTTAGGAAAAAAATGTTCAATGTGATCTAAGACATCTGGACCCCACTGTATGTACACACAGTAACAACAGGGACATACACTTTTAGTAATATTTAAGTAGTTGTGTGAACCATCAATAATTTTTTGTTTTTCCCTCTCGCATTCAGTTTGGAATGATAACTTTTATTCACAAGCTGATGTCACTGTTGCAACCTGCTATCATCTCAGGAGGCATACGGTTAATTAGCAATCTCCATCAGCAGACGGTGGGAACCCAATTGATCAGCAGGTCAGTGGTGAGACATGCACATATCCCTCTGCCCCTGGGTGACACTACAGCCAGTTATCAGTTATCTGGGCGATGCTGCTAGCCATGGTCTAAACCAGCATGGTTGGGGTACTATACCCGACCCCAAAGCCCCAGATACCTTATTCTTTCATCATTCAGTGTCTTCCCCGTGCTTGGACTACTTGCCTGATGCGGGGGAAATCCGGGCCAGGTTTTGAAGTCTGTGCACCAGAGCCGTCAATGGATTGATGGGTCCTCTGTGAACACGAGGCTTATGTCCCAGCAGTGCATGCTGTAACACCTACAGTGAGCCATGGAGCCCCAACACAGCAGTGGCCCAGCTCAGCCAGGTCAAGCTTAAGCACGGCTCGCCACTGCAAAGTTTAATTAAACGCTTGGCATGGGCGCGGAACAACGACAGGCATGCATCACTCTCCAGGTCCTGACACAACAAAGACCAACCGGCCCTGCGAGATCACACTGCTCCGCATTCCTGAAACTGCTACCTCCTTTATTGCTCTCATTTGCATTTTCCATATTAGGGTCCTGCTTTTGGAAAAATAAGACACAGCTAAATTCCTGCCAGCAAGGAGTTTGCACTCTAACTTTTTATAAACTGTAAACAAGAGCAGTATTATTATATTTCTGGTAATTTTGTTGCTTGCATCCCTGACACACATTAGGCATGGACTTCGCTCCTCTATGTGACTGTGCTATGTCATCTGAATGTTATCATTTTTAAAAACCTAAGCAAGTCTGTTTCTGCAATCAGTGCTTTCGTATCTGAACATTAGAAACTGTTCATCCCACTGTATTGTTCATGACTGCTGAGTCAGAAGTCCCACATTTGATATGACACATGCCGCTAATCGTGTCGTAGGAGTATTTTATTTTTGTTTGTTTAGCATATGTCCTTGAAAGGACCTTCTCCAGTCAGCATACAGTACTAGATGTGCAGCTTATGCTACAATGTCAGTTCTGGGAAATGGTGGAATTGTAGTACGAAGGAATCATGCTTTCACTTCTGTTATCTGTGGTAAGTGCAAACCCAATGAGCCTTAGGACAGGGATTACACATTTCTATTACTGTGGCAATGAAACAGAGCAAGAGTCAAGGGAGAGTACTGCAGGTGAGCCAAATATACCAGGATCAAATTCTAAATACACTTCCCATGAGTACTGAGCTTTATTAGATTTGTTCAACTCTGTGTTCTCGTGTTTTACCTCATGGTAATATAAAGCCGCTGTTATTTCATAAGTGCCTGTATCTTTGTCCCTGGGAAGTCTTAACTTTACTGACCCATGACTTGTGAGCTAATTCCTCTCAACTACAGTGTATAACCTGTCAAAACAATTCAGATAAGTGCACACAGACTGGAATAGGGCGTAAAGCATCCCAGGTCTGTTAACTGTGATATAAATGGCTAAAGATGAATAGCTAGAGAGGTGGGATGTAAATCTCAAGTATTAAAAAGGTAAGGAACTGCAACAAGATTAGTCTTCCCAAGACCACAACACCGTTTATCCAATATGGAGATTACAATCGTTCCCATTAGTGTTCATGACAACACTGTGGATTCAAGGTAGGGTTTACTTCAAAGGAATCCCTCTATATGGGTTGCAGGTAAATGGGTAGGCCTATTATTTCTGTGCCCTTCACATTGTATCTTAACTGGTGTCAAGTAAAGGTATGTGCAACATTGCCTATGATAATATAAAACTGGATGTCATGTTTTGCAATTTTGTGCCAGCTCTAATAGCTCACAGAAGTTGGACAAGACTCACCTGGTCTGCTGTGGTCTCCTTTACTAATCTACCCTGCATTGGTAATTGGGAAAGGCCACTCAAGTTTTTCCAAACACTCACTTGTCTGAGTAATCACCTGTGCCAAATGGGAAAGGAGAAAGTTGGGGAGGGCCCCAAAATACAGGCCCATTCATGGGATAATGAGGTCCCAAAGTCCTTTGTGGCGGTCTGTGTCTGGTTACTGTGCGTACTTGTCTTTAAATATTTGTTATCGTTGCCACTTCGGTGTTTTTGACTGGGGGCCATAAACAATAAGCCTGATCGTGAGTCGCGGCACGCATCACCGAACAGCACCATCAGGGAGGGGTAACAAATTTATAGACACCACTGTTCACTGGAGGGACTAACGGTGAGAAACCGCCGCCCACTTTTCATTGAATCGCGAGGACTGTCAGGATTTATGAGGGCAGTCTCACTAAGCTGCGTGGCCTCTTTTATCAGCTCTCTCCATCACCTATTCCAGCCTGTCCTCCCTTGTGCCGCCTGGCACTGTTCATTATCATTTGGATAGAAAGGAATTGTTTCACTCCCAAGTGACGCACTCAAAGTCAAGGATTTCTTTGATTTAGGTTTCGCTGCCGCCCCAGCCCACATATTTGGCCGTTTAACTCATTATAACTTCTTGAAGGAAAATACACACTGATGGTAGTTCTCCAGATGATTATTTGTACACTTATTAGGAGAATATATTGATTACTATACAGACTCAAAGTCAACGCACTTGTGATGTACGTATGTGACGACATTCAGTCCGCACTGCGTACGTAATACTTACACTACACCTGCTGCGAGTGAGCCAAATTTATCTCTACAACATTCGTCCTTTGGCCCATTATTTCAACTACAATGAATAAAATCTAACATTAAGTCTATTCGAACAAGGTAAAATTTTTAGAAACGTCTACAAATGAATTACAGTAATAGCCGCATTTGTATTAATGACGAAATATGTTAGGAAGTATTGCAAGCAAGGAAATGTTATGTTATTAAATATATGCAATAAATAATCGTGTTGTTGATATTCATGAAGAATACAATTCCAAAACATCCCCTTTTCTTTAGTGGTCTAATTCTTAGAAAAGTCTATTTTAAAAAGACAATAAAAGTGCCCCCTTTTAATTTCTTCATGAAATCTTTACCTAAACAGAAAACCTTCGTAGCACCTCAGGAAATCTGCTGAGCAGCACAGCAGTCCCTTTGTTAGACAGTATATCTGAAGCGCAAGGTTGGTATTGTCCAGCCTGTGAAACACATTGGTGTGTTAGGGGTATCCGTGAAGCTGGCGAACACACAGTGGCCCATCACTGCATCTGTTGGTGGAGACAGATAGACCTTGTTTTGCTAAACTGAAATCCCTCCTGGCGTTAGATCAATGAAGACGCATATGGAGGGTTAGTGAGATTAATTTGATTAACCCAAATTAGGCCTGGTGTTGGATGAGCAAGCTATCCTGGAATTTCACTTGTCCCTATGCCCTGCAACTCTCTCTAAACCCCTTTACATGATTCTGAACATTCAACAGGCATTTTATCCAGAAGAATCAGGAAACAGAATGATAAAACTGAAACATGTATTAAGTCCAATGACTGTGGCATCACAATTCAGCAAGACCGTATCTAGCCAGAGACTCAACAAGGGAGCTGAGAGTCGAGCTAATCGGCTTCACGGCAGGGCAATCTTCTTAGACAGAGGCAGCTGAGATACCTCAGCAAACCCCTGTTAATTTCCCACAAGGGGGGAAATAACACGGTTAGGGACATGTACACCGGACTCAGGAAAGCCTTTCGTTCCCATGCTCCCATTACCAAACCATATATAGAAACATTAAAACCTCAGATAGCGAGAGAGAAGAGACACAATACCAGCAGTCAACCAAATGAGTAGCGTTCAAGTGATTATGCCTCACCAATTTGAAACTTTGATGCAAAAAGCCTGGCATTATATCAAAATGCTCCTGTTGCTCCCTGTTTTAAGGGTTCTTTTAAAGGTCTACTGATGTATCCATCTGTCTCGTGCTTTTATTAGTTGAGCTTGAATTTTCTCTGAAATGTACCCACAGTATTTGCATCTGTCAATCTGCAGATTGTTTTTGGATTAAAAGATGTATGGTATTTTTGAAGTTGCTACTGGTACACCAGTGAATAGGCGTGTGGTGTGTGCCTGCATCAGTTGAGAGGATAACCCCAGGTCTTAGTTTTATAGCTACAAAATGAGTAACCTATTTTAAAATAAGGTTAAAATAGTGACAATACATGACAATTATTTCAGTAATGATAAAACATGAGTCTACTATGCTGACAGCACTTCCTAGGATAATAAATGTGTTGCATTCTTGGTCAGTTTTATGTGTTGTGACCATGCTGTATCCTCCGATTTACAGCTCATGAAAGTAGATCTCGTGCTATTGATGTTTTTTTTTTATTTTATTTTTTAGTTTTGATAATGTACCAAAACTGTACATATAGCTTTAAACAGCTTGAAAGCAGCAACGTGAAGCTTCATGAACATCAGAATTGGTGGACCAATAATGTGCTATCAAAGACTCACCTGAAGGAATTACAAGTCTTTACCTGTGGAAAGCAGAGTTTTTTGATTGGTTCCTTCAGTGAATCATGCAACAGATCCACCAACTATATGTAAAGTCCAGTTCTGCCCACTATGTCAATTGTAATAGTGTTCTTATGCATGTTAACAAATGCATAATTGAATGTGTCAAACAGCAAGGGATTGGCATAATAGGTCTCCTGAAGGTCCTTTTTGTGAACATAAACATAATTAAATCCATGTGTCCCAAATTCACTGTCAAAAATTGATACTTACCTCACGTATCAGTGCATTTTTCTTTATTCCAACGTGACTGGTAAGTGTTCATATCTCATAAGAGAGAGAAAGTATACATTTAGGTGACTTCTTAATACATTCATGTATTAAAAACACTATACCAGGTTCTTTCTGTTTTAACAAAAAGATGTTACAAAAAAGCACAAAGCATCCATTTCTCCCTTGTGACATCAATTCTGTATTTTCTGTTATAGATTAGATTTCACTAAAAATTCATTTGAATGAGTTAATAATACTAGATATTAAAATATATTTGAGAAATTGTATTAATAATAGAGGAAATTCAATTTACCTCAAGGTTTCTTTGATACCACCAGTTAGTGGTGCTCTGTGAAGTACACTTACAGAGGGAACTATCACCCTCTTGTGGTGAATATTTAGTACTGAATCTACTACAGAAAAATGGGAGAATAATTACTGTAGTTGTTCTGTATTATTCACTACAAGCTTCATGACACTCCACTTAATCAAATTACCTTGAAATAAGAATTAACAAAGAATGTATAAATGAATTACAATACTGTATACATTTTTAATACTTGAGGTAATATTAGTTTCGAGGCTGCGATGAATTAATATTTTGGCTGCATGGGTTGTGACATTGTAAAACTGTAAATTGAACGCATTCTGTATACAAAAGGGAAATTAAAAGCAATAAAAAGGCATATCAAATAAAATGTAAAGGAAAATATGAGATGGGTGGTATTATGTTTGAGTTGAACTGAGGTCATTTGGTTTTATGTCATATACAATTAAAAGGAAGCCACAGAGTTAAAGGGTGGTAAAATACAAAATTGCATATTTGACATATTCCATGAGGACAAAGGCACATATAATAAGTCAAAACCCACATCTCCCACACTCCGGTCAAAAATTCCCAACTTTAGCTTTCTAAATCAAGCACAGCCGAATTAATGCAACCCAACAATGTATGCCCCTTCCCATGTGCAATTGTGCTCTTATACTGTCTACAATGTACAAAAATACATTTGCACCAATATATATTGTATTTGAGAGTATTTGCTTGTAAGTACTCCTTTTAATTATCCTACATGTAATAAATTTCTTGCTTAAGGGTGAAAGAGCAGCATCCCACCTGGGATTTTGACCTGCAATTTTTGGATTTTGACTCCAGATCCTCAACAAATCTTTGCATTGTGTATGTGGGACTGAACTACAAACTAAAACAAACATGAGGATTTAATACTTTTACCTATCATATAAGTACTTTCGTGATATTCACAAATGCTTTATAAAAATATCAAACTGAGAATACATTTGTAGGAACTGAGATGAATGCATTACACTTATATCATAAATTATAAGATGGAGAAAATATGATTTGTTTATAATATTTATAGATTTCATTCTGAGGCCCCCCTGTATTACATGCATTTAGGACAAAACTGTGATTTATTCCTGCATTGTGTGAGGTTTTCACCCACAGAATGGCTTGATCAGGTGAAAACAGGCCGCTACTTTAAAAAAAATGTACATTTAAAATGGGTAAAGTGAAATTCTGCAGATGATGTATCTCTGACACCAATCAAATTCAATGTAAACAGACATAGATGTCATATCATAGCACAGATATTCTGCTTCACTGTAGCTACACTTAAGGCCTCGATGTACACATATGCAAATGTACATCCAAAACATCACATCAGGTTTCTTTCCCGATGCTTGCATATTAAAAATAATATGTGAAGTATCCTTGTATGAAAATGTCAATAGTATATTGCACACACACACCAATAACTCATAGTATTACCATTTATTATGTAAAATATTTGGTAAGTATTGGGTTAAAATAGTGTACAGCTGATTTACCTTGTGGGACTAATGAAGTTCATCTATCTGTTTTTGTTTAAGGGGCATAACTAAGATAGCTATACACCAGCAACACAAAAACAGTCTGTGTTGAGAACTGACAAAGATTTCAACATACAATACAGAAATACATGTGTTAATACTACACTGACACACCGCCCATGAGTGCTGGAGGTGGCCTAGTGCAATGAGACACAACTGAAACAAGCTGCGCTGTTTTCTGGTGATGACAACAATGTAAAGCCACCTGTTTGGCTTTGCGTGCAGTTTTAAGTGAGTGAGTCACCGTGGGAGGGTGTAACTGTGAAAACACTGTATGAGAATGACATGAGACATGAGATATCCTGGCACATGTGTCCTGAGGTATGATGCTCACTTGACTTTTGACCCCAGGTTACAATGCAGCATGGGATCTGAGTTTTAATCATGGCCATGGCAATGATATTAGAGCCATGCAGTAACCACACCAGGTTAGAAGCAGGACAGCAGATCACCAATGGATTCACTACCCAAACCCTCTGCACACTGCTCAAACCTCTATACACTGGCAGTCATACATGTATCCCTGCTTGCTATATCTTCAGTGTAGAATTGTTGATTAGGTTGCCAAGGAGGGGTCCAAATGTTTTAGAGCCCCCCCGACCAAATGGAGGCTTCCTGTGATGAGAATGTGAATCCTGGTGGCCCTCCTTAGGGATGCGGCCTTGGCTGTGTCGCTGGACCTTATTGGGGGGAAGTGCTTGCCCTGTGAGGCTAAGATGGGATCTCTACCCTGGGTGATCCAGCAGAGGGCACTGAGAATGCAGGGGAACACCAGGGTGGCTGTCCTCCGCTCAGCCACCAGAGGGTGCCTGCCCCCAGTGAGCAGCTCGGCTCCCTGCTTTTTCTTTTGCTTGCTCAGACTCAGCCAGCTTGCTTGGTTGCTAAGGCAACGGGTCAGCACGTTCTTTGCCATCACACTGACACTGTGCTGGTCTGCAGAAAGAACATGTGTACTGAGGTGAGAATGTTTAACACACACACACACACACACAAACAAAATCTCACAGAGACATAAGCACAAAATCAGAGGAGGTTGAGAACACATGGTTATGGAGACATAGGAGAGAGCATATGCCATTTTGTCAGCAGTACAAACTTTTTCTCACCTCCATAGTTCGATATGAGTGTTTCCGCAATGTTAGGACAGAACACAGCAAAGTCAAAGTGGCAATCCTGAGGTGACAAAAAGAAAACATTTTTGGACATCCTTGTCCAGAGCTACATAAAGAACTGGTATTTGAACATTTAAACCGGAAAAACAAGCCACGCACCTTAGATACTACACCACATACCACATAAATATTGGGAACTTGATTATGCTGTAACTCATATTGTCTGTGGAATAGAATTAGGTGATTCTCCTCCAGCACCTGCTTCACTCACCATGAGGGGCTTCAGCAGAGATTCAGCGTCTCTCTCTCCTGTGGCATTGAACAGTAGTACTGTAACCACGGGACCCCTGTCTCTCACACACACAAACACACACACAATGAGAAGTTAGCACAATGCCTCACACACAAATCATAGAGCAGAGCTCTGGGATTAAACACACAAACATAGACACAGGCGTGTGTGTCCACAACCCAAGCACTTACATCAGATCAGACACAAGCAAATACACACACTCACATGCAAACTCACCCCACTATTCTGTGCTGCTCTCTAAACCAGCGCACACAGGCCAGCACACTGTGGGTGGTGTGAGCCCCGTCCAGGAAGTATGTGACAAGCCCGTGTCTCAGGCTCTGGGTTCGGCCTGGCCACTCTGTCTCCTCCAGCCCTGGACACGAGAAGATGGAGGAAGACTAACTATCTCTCAGCCATACCTTGGTCACTCAGACATTTTCTACTATAAAACAAATACAGCCAATACCTGAATTCTGTCCTTTTCTTGTGAACCAGTTTTTAAACCATCTACTAATTTGGAATTTTGGAACATATATATAAACCAGTCTCATTATTGTAACCTCCCCCATAAGTCTGGGAGAATGCAATCAAGCACACCCAAAAATGGTTGTTTGTTGTATATTCCCTTGCTCCATTTGTTCAGATCACATGTAGATATGGTACTTACGTGATGTGAGTCTTATTTCTGGTTGGACTCCATTCATTAAAAGCTATGCAATCTCAATCAGGGATAGTGCCACAAACAGTCAAAATTTTTTTATGCCAAAAGCCATGTAGTACCAGTGGTACAATAACATAGATTTGGCTTGCAGAATAAAATGTCCTACAGTATACATGACTATATCTGGGCATTCCATCTATTGTTCTCCAGTTCTCTATAAGTCTACTACTATACTCACCTTTCACCATGAGTGGACTGGGCTGGAATGCAGGAGCCTGGGAGAACACAGTATGCTCTGCTTCAGACAAGTGCTTTTCTGCAAGAAAGAAAATCCAGATAAATAATACATACATTATCTCACTGTCCATGGCTACAGCCCAAACTCATATGACATACATACATACAGTACAAACTCACACACACACACACACACACACACCCATGCAGATGCATGCACATGTGTACCAGCCAGATGGTGGCGCTGAAGCCAGCTCCTGCAGAGCTGCAGGGCGAGGGAAGCATTGGACTGCTGGTGCTGACCCACCAGGCCTGGATGCAGAGGACCAGCTGTTACTGGGTAATCCCTGAGGTCTGGACACACAGACAGAGGACACTGTCCACAGACAAACAGTGAGATAAAAGAATATTGCCCGCTTAAGCTCAGTTCAGAGAAGCAATTTTACATTAACCTTACAAAATCCTGGTGACAAAAGTTACATACAGAGTAGCAGTATAATACACTGGTCAAAGAGTAGCGGTGAAGCAGACAGACAGTTCACAGGGCATTGGAGATCAGTATCACCTTGATCTCCCTGGCTCTCTCCTTCAGCACCACCATCGGACTCTCCGGCTGTGCCACTGTGAAGGCTGGAACACCTGGCTGAGGACAAAGATAAGCTCCAATACACACACACATACATTCTCACACAAGCACATAAGCCCAACACAGACACACACTAAAATATGCACAAACAAACACATCTATTCACATAAAAACAAACACATAAACTGACAAACACACTCAAAGATGCATAAATATATGCACTTACAAAAAAGCACTCACATAAACTCACAAACACCCACAAATTCTCACTGATGAATTCAGTACTCACACTTATTGTTATGGCAGACAAAAGCTGCATTTACATGAGATCCAATTAGAATCATTCTGATTAGGTCATTCTGATCGTGCCATATACATGGCGCATACAAAAGCGGTCAGACTAATGAGCATCCCAAATGTCCAATCGGATTACATGTGTGCAGTTAACAATTCTACATGCATAGGATGGCTGCGAATCCTGGCTTAACTTTTCCTTTGGCTGCTCTAGATTTTAAAACAGCTACAACTTAACACAATTATTTTATTTCATGTTTTGGGTAGGACAAGGCAAGAGCATGATGATATCATGTACAGAGCAATGACTTTGCCTCTGCCTCCTCCTCCTCTTGTCGAGTTCACAGATGCCAAATGGCACAAGAATTTCAGAATGAAGCGCAGTTTGTTCGTTAAGTTGTACACGGTTGTAGAGGAATTCATGGCACCAGATGAAAATACAGTCAGGGCTCCCATTCCTCTTGCAATGCACGTTGCAATAGTGCTTTACAAGCTTGAGAACTGTGCTGAGTACCGTCTTGTATCCAATCAGTTCTGTCTATTTATTTTGCAAGAGCATGGTGGCAGGGCCGATCAAACACCTCATAAGAGCACCCAATGAGGAAGAAGTGCTGCTAATCGCCCATGACTTTGAGTCTGCCTATAATATTCCCCAAATAATGGGAATGATCGACAGCAATCAACCACCCTAATTTCTTTTAAAATATCCATGTGACAAGCTACAGCAAATGCGCAACCCACATTACTGCAAGAAGCAATCCGATTGAGTGTTTACATGACCGAAAATGTGCTATTGGAATGGACCACACCACCCCTTTGAATCCACAATTCAATTTCATTCCGATCAGGTTTTTTACATGAGCCATTCTATTCCGATTGAGCCTTCAATCCAATTGCAATCGGATTGTGTCCATGTAAACGTGTCTAAAGATACACATGTACCTATACACAAAGGTACATATTCCACTACTATTCCACTATTGACCCTCACAAACATCTAAAGAGATTGTGCTGTTCACTCATTTATACAACTTCCAATCATGACCCTATCTTGTACTCTTACCTTAAAAATTCCAGCTTTCTGCCAGGCGATTTTCTCTATGGTGTCTCCCAGGATATTTGTGTGATCAATTCCCAAGGAGGAGATCCCACAGACCCACGGCTTCCTGTCCGCAAGGACAAGCATGCATTAGGTTAGACAGATATTATGGATTATGTCTGTATGATTCTCACTCTTCTGCGATATTCAGCTGGGTTGAGGGGTATGCAGCAGTTGAAGATGATTCTGGATATTTATGGTGGAAAGGCATTTTCAGTTTCTGGGCAGAGAACATATTTATGTAATATCTAATAACTGCATTTATGCTAATTCCTCAAATCTTCTCTCATGATGCTAGAAGATGAATGTATTCCCTGAGAGGATCAGTGCAAAAGGAGGGATGTTGCTTTTGGAAAAGAAATATAAGAAATTGTAGTTTTTAAATGTTTTTATTTTTGTTCTCTGAGCTACCAGTCCCAAATTATGAGCCATTTTGTTGTTCCCCACCTGTTCTTCTTATTCTTTTTTTTTACCTTATCACATTGGTGCAGTCGTAGGCCCCTCCAATTCCAACTTCAATCACTGCTACGTCCACCTACATCTCAGGGAAAACATGGTTTAGTGATGACATGTACAGTTCTGATGAGACTGATGTGTGGAGCTCCTTATGGCCAATCTCAGGCATTGCTTCCACACCAGAATCATGCAGTTGGCATGGACCTGGAGCATGGGCAGTGGGTCAGTGTGCAACGCTCCAAATGGATTCCTCTCATGGCGAAGAAATAACAAAAACTACTACAAGTTCCAGTCAAGCAGAAGGATCAAATTCCTATCAAAGCAACATTTGATGGTACGGAAGACATCACTGAACAAGATGCAAAATTTTTTTTTTTAAATCAGAGAATAACATCCATTTGGATGACAGGCCTGTAAGTCAGAATGGTGCAGAAGTGAGCTCTGTGATCTGTCAACTCCTCCATGGTGCTATATGTGTGTGCAGTCGCTCCTGTTGGTCAAAGTGGGGGACTCACCTTTTCCTGGAGGAAGACATGGAAGGCCAGGATTGTCAAGAAAAGGAAATAGGAAGGCATAGAGCCTGCATGAGCTTCCTGGGGATAAATAAGGACACATCACAGACATAACATCAAAACATAGCACCATTATAAATACTAAGAAATACTGTGTATGTTATATAGCTGTTTTCAATAAATTACTTCTGGTCCTGAATGTTTTAACCTAAAGTTTTGCCTGATTATGTCTTACATATTTCTTGTATTGAATCTAATGTTATTATGTTTATGTTATTGTTATATTAGTGGGCACAGCATTAGCTGCTTACTGTGACCTGCACTGATTAAAACACCGGGATCGTAATTTGGAGGTTATGGGTTCAAATCAGGCACTATTTATGTACCCTTCATTGAGGTATTAAATCATGGTTCACTCAGTGTCCAGCTGAAGAACTTGACAATATGTGTAAAAATCCATGTTTTGTAAATTGCTCTATACAAGGCTGTCCACTTAGCAAATAAATAACATAATAAAAATATGAAACCAATGGGTGGGGACAATGTCTCAGGTTGCTGTGGTGAACAAATAAGCCAATAAGCACACTATGTTTTTAATTTGATATCCACAAAAATGCATTTTACATAAGAATAATGAGTCTGTTAATTCTGAACTGAATCATCTACTTTACTGGGACCACAACAAACAGGGACCATGGCTGTGGACATAGGAGCAAATGGCCAGGGCTGCACCGAAGCAAAGAGGCAAGCTGCTCACATTAAGGAGAGGAACAAAGGAAGGAGCCGCAGAGTCAAAATAAGTGCACTTTGTTAATAATCAATACATACTGATAAGCAAAAGCTGTTAAACTGAAAAGCCAATGCGCATGGATTCTGTCCAGCTGATTGGACCTCTTCCTTGACCATATTGCTCAAACACACCATTGTCCCCAGACAGAAATGATTCTGTGTATGGGCTCTGCTGAGGCATAATCTGTAACAGCTCTCAGTGTGATGGTGAGAGCTGGAGTCAATACCAGTTCCTACTGTAACCAGTAAGGTTTCATGTAATCAGCTCATGGACCAAAAGAATGGAGGGATATGACCTTATCTCATTGTGCATCACTGAGCACCTCTAGCTGAACAGACACCTATAGTTTGCCCGCAAAAGCTGCACAAGGTGTATTCCTCCAGTACAATGGCCAAGCAAATTCAACTTGGATTGAGTCAAACAGTGGCTGACAGACTTATATGAATGTGTATGAATTGACAGGGGAAGTCGTAAGTGATTAAACTGGCAGACAAACATGACAGGGCACCTGTGGTTTGCTCATTTCATCTATCGAACTGCAGAGTACAAAGAAACATAGGCTAGTGTTTTGGAGTGGTACTGAGTATCTTCTTGTTGTAAGACAAAAGTGATTGGAGGAGCTTACTGTCACTTTGAGTATTTCACAGTATGTAACAAAAAAAGAATATGAAAAGGTTTAGTCTAAAAAGAAGATTTAGGTTTAGTGTGAAATTAAGGGAAAACAACATGAGCAAACAAATATTACTCATCCATGAGATTATGTGTAGACTGAACAGGCAATGGAATTTCAGATTTAAGCCTGCTTGAATAGATCTATGTTCCAACATTGCGTAATGCTGAAACCTCAAAGCCTTTATGTTTAGGGTGTAACCTTGCTACAGAGATGAAGGACCAAAAGCTTGCTTTTAGAATGCAAGCCACATTTACAAATGATGCAGCGTCACTTCCACAAAGTATTTAGAAGTGAAGCGCATAAATGTATCTTCTTTTTCTCAGATTCATAATGTTTATTAATGTGGAGTAAATATTACAGATTATGCTTTTCCCTACCAGATCATCAAAGCCATGTAGATTTGGTATAAGATACTCTTACGAATTGAACAATTCATGAGCTGATTTTGCTACTTTGGAAAAAAAAGGATTTAATACATAAATCTAAGGTGATTTAAATTATGGGGGTTAAGACATTAAGGTAAGACAAGTAATGTGACTTAATGTTTTATTCTGTTGCTAAACATTCCTATAACAATAAGCGAGCTCTTTTAGAGGACCTACCTTTGTTGCTTCTAGTTGTTCATATACTTGCCAGAAGTATTTTGTAAAGAGCTCCTTGCTGATTGGATGACCATCAATACGAATTCTCTCTCTGACTTGCACCAAATGTGGGGAGCTGTAATTACAATAATGAATTTGAACAAAAAAGCAGTCAATGAACATCATACATTTTACACCAGTTATTAAATTTAGTATTTACTTGTGCACTGTCTTCTGAGGACAGTAAAACAGGGAAGCATCAGTCATCGATTCAACAACAAGAGTTAAGAACAGATAAGACAAGCTACAAGTACATCAGGTTTTCTTTTGAACCAAATCAAGTTTCACAGGACAGTTATGCAAGCCAAAAACATAGGATTTACAGTTTCAAGTAGTGAAAACACACACACACACACACACACACACACACACACACACACACACACACACACACATTGCTATCAATAATTATCCAAGCACAGAGCCAGTGTAACAAAGTCCAGCCACCTCCAATACCCCCTTGTGTAATTCACACACAAATGAATTATGTTTTAAATCATATTTATGTATCTGTCCAAACAGAGGGGTGAATTCCCTACTGATGGCTGAAATGCAGTTTATGCGACATACAGTTGAAATTTACATTTTTGTTACTTGTTTTGATTCACTTTCTGATCTGTTTTGCAGGCAGTGTACTACCTGTAAAATCCAGTGCGAAAGCCGTAACTCCTGAGAATATTCTCAGTAAAAGCACATGTTGATCCCTGAAGAAGGAATCAAATTGTATACAAGTATGTTTGCTATTCATTACACTACTATAAAAAGTATAATTCACACTAATTATTGTGGTAAAGGTCATGCTTATAGCAGTACAGTAATGGAAATAGTGTTAACTCTTTAAAAATAAGAGCAACATGGACAATAACAAATGAAAGATTGATATGCATAGTGCATGCCAGAGCAATCACTATCACCTTGCCCTTTGTCCCAGCAACATGGATGGCATTAAGCTCGTCAAGTTCTTCTACCTGGGAAAACAGCAAACAAAGTGAAATCCGGTAAGAACAAGAAGCATGGTGACAAATTCAGGGTCAGAGCTATACTCAGTACATAGATCTGAGGACACACAGGCACACAAGCATACATGCAGTATATGTGAGTAAGTGTGCATGTGTGTGTGCGTGTGAGTATGTGTGTGCATATGTGTCTGTGTACGTGAGCATGTGTGTGTAAGTGTGTGTGTGTGTGTGTGTGTGTGGGGCACTACAAAGCCAGACATACCATGAGGCCAGAGCGCTGCAGAAAGGCCCTTGCAGTCTGCAGCTGCAGCTCTGGATGGCCTCTCTGCTTCTGCAGCTGCTCCAGGACATTGCTGTTAGACTGCAGCGCATTCAGTGCACACAGAGCATCCTGCAAACACATGCAGAGACCTGTAGCAAGTCCACACACTCATTCTGCAAGTCTGCACAGTCAGACTTCCCTTCATGAAGTATCCAATCTTTATACATCAAAGTTGTCTGTTTGAATCAATTGGAATTTAGCAACAAAAAAACTTTCACTGGCTCATATTCTAATGGGGAGAGTCACATCCAGCTACAGGAAGCAGGTAGAGGACAGACAAAGAACAACAGTGGATACATATAGGACCACAGTGAATACAGGGATCCCAAAAGCCAAACATATTGAAAACAACACATATGTTGGACAGATGTGAAATAACACCTGCTCTGGTTTTTTAAATAGTCATGTATCGGTTACCTGGAATCTGTTATCCTGCAGTTTATGGAGTACTCCAGAAATACAAGCGTCAAACTTTTTGTCTATGTATTTATTGTGAGCTAAACTTATGGATAAATATTGAAGAAATCCTAGACCGTCTTTTATTGTTTGTTTCTATTTATTATATTTATTCTGTATAGTTATATTCATTTTCCATGGCATGATTAGTTTAATGCTTTAAAACTTGTGACAGCCGAAGTGAATCAGACATAGCCGGCACTCCACTGTTGTAAACGGGAAAAAGCGCCATAATGATTTATAGCACCTTTGCTATTCTGTGAATAATCTGGCCAACAATTCCACAGATACTTAATTTTCATTACTAATATAATAAAGACAATAAATACGACAATATTGTCGAACAATAAATCCCGTCTCAATTCTACGTAGACGAGGAGGAATGTGTTTATCTTTGTTGTACCATTCAGTAGATTAAACTATAAGCATTTCAAATAAAACAGCTTATTATTTAATACTAAGACTCAATATTTAGTTACATGAACAACACGACTACGCATTCATATATGGTACCATGAACTGAGTTCGTAGAAACTAATTTATTAGAACATTAGCTGTAGCACAAACAGGCAAACCGCAAGCGTGTATAAATAGAAACCTATAATGGGTTCATGTTATTCTGCAAAGTGTCGCGACAATACTTTGACAGGATAGGAACTGTAACAATACAGGCTATAGTTTTAACTAGCTAGCGCTACAGGCATCCATACATCACCGGACGATGCTGAATTTTTGATGGGCTTAGAATTTAGGTTCTAAAAGACTGAATTAACATAACTGCACCTGGTATTCCATTCTTGGGAGTCGTACAGGCCTGATCTTGCTTCGGTGATGAATAAACGCGGAGACCAGAC
The DNA here is from genome assembly GCA_022829145.1 of Albula goreensis. Classification (NCBI taxonomy): domain Eukaryota; kingdom Metazoa; phylum Chordata; class Actinopteri; order Albuliformes; family Albulidae; genus Albula; species Albula goreensis. The sequence goes on along the minus strand of CM040744.1, from coordinate 27,477,280 downwards.
CCCGCTGACAGGCACGGAAGCGAACCATTGTGGACCATCCACCGCTGCGTAACACAGAACTTGGCAGGATTTCACCAGTGCTGAGAACAGCAGCACGTGTTTAGGAACAGTCAAAACCAACACGAATGGTTAGCTACTTGTATTTACGTCATTAGAATGTTCCGGCTAAAACTGTGTTCAGAAGATAACACTTTAAAAAAAAGTAAAAAAGATATCTTAAGTCGAAGAACAGATCATTCCCAAATCATTAATACACTAATGGCAGAACCTATGCAAAAACGAACTGTATAAATTAGGGTTACAGTGTACATGTAACTACATGGTTATTGCTAGGCATTTACAGTGGAGACATTCAGATACATTTTTAAGTGGTCTTTCTGAGCCATTCAAAAAAAGCCGGTTACATAGCTTAGGGGCAGTTTCAGTGTAACTGTTAACATCTGGGACAATGTGAGCTTGCAACACAATGCACATTGCACACCTACTGGAATGGCTAGAGGTGCAGCCATGAATGTCAGAAGCGTAACTTCAACAAGATTCAAATTCACAAAATGCTCTGTTTTCTGCCTGAAGATGCAAAGTTTATATCCATCACCCCATTATGGAGAATTTCTTCCTTCAGGTCATGGAAGCAGCCTGTGATTATAGCAATACTAAGAACTGCCTGGAGTAGATATGTCACAAAAGTATCATTTTGCATGCACTCTCAAAAGATTATATGTTTTTGTAAAATCTGTGAACCGACATAAATGACCTCAGAACACATGTGCTGCTATAACTTCACATACAAAATCCATTCTATAATTATGGACTGTGCCATAGTTTCTCCTTGAGGATACTGAAGTGCACTATCAGTCACATGCATCATGTGTACACTTGTGAAGAAGAGATGGATTCAACTTTATGATAAAATGAGAAAGAACAAGTTTTACCACTCAGCACACCACAGTGCAGGTCTCTGGTGAGCAAAGGAGATTGTAATCACATATGAAGACATATCATAATCATTATTAGATGTGCAATATTGCATTACACCCCTATGGCTGCCACCCTTGCTACATTTCCTCAATGAGAATTCTATTCCCTTAGAAAAATCTTTGTTGGAGTGTGAGACAATGGATGATACCACCAAGAAGCGAAAGGTGTATGGGTGATTTCAAGCCCACCAACCAGGGTCTGAAATTACATTTGTCACTAAACCAGTCAAATTAATTTAAAAAAAAAATCACCAGTCATCACTAGTTATCACATATTCAATAAAAATGTGTCACTTATTTACGAGGCAAAGGGAGAGTCAACCAGCATTTGGCCCTTGGTTGGAGTTCATTTTGGCCCCTGCAGTCTACACTTTGTAGTGGTTGTCTTTCACCCTTACAAATGCCATTAAGGAGTTTTTTTTTTATTTCATCCTGGAGGAGGAAAGTGTCTGAAAAAACACAGTGGTTCTCCAGGCTATAGGAAAGGCCTATAAATACATGGGAGCATGTGCGCGCTACCCATGCATGTTTTTTTACCTAGACGCACAATTGAGGAAAAAAGCCACTGTGATGTCAATTAGATACCCAAGAGAAGTAAAAGGATGGGTAAAGAATAAAATCTGTTGTCACTTTGGTAATGATTCTGTTAAAGTATATGATCATTTGATAGCTAAATTTTTAGTAATACCGGTACCAAAATCAGCAGGAAAGAAAGATAAGTTACATTTGTGCATACATGTATAGGCCTGTTGTTACATAAGGCCCATGCAATGATAACTTCCAGATGCATAAACAAACACAAAGCTGTCACTCAAGGAAGCGTGCGCATAATGCATACCCTTCCCTCCAGGGCATTTTTCAAGTTTACACCTCTTAATTGCCAACAATATTTGGTTGGTAATCTAATGACATCAAGTAATCTAATCTAATGACATCAAGTATCTAGGTCCAACAGATCAGATTCTTTATCAATGTGACAAGGTTTGGAAAATCTAACCAGAGCCTAGAGGTTACATGGAAGAATAAAAACAAAAAATGCAAAAGTGTGTTTCACATCTGTGGTGCTTGGCTCTTTAATGACATCTGCATATTTAAGTAAAGGTGACTGCCATGTGAATTTCAGTTTCAACAATTTATAAGTAGAAGTAGAGAAAACTGCATTTTCTGTTAATAATTTTAAATGTGGTTTTACACAAAATAGCTGAGAAAATAGTTGTGAATGCAAGTCACACATGCAAGTAAAAAGAAAGAAAAATTCCAGTGTTCCTCATTTCAGTTTTCCTGTGCCAGTTGATTTACTGCCACTTTGTTCTGTCCAAACTCTGCATTAAACTGATAAATAGCATTTGTTCAATGTGAATCATGTTCAAATTATTTTGAAAATAGGGCTCATTTTCCAGCTCTCCCATCCAATGTTTAGTGTCATTGTTAGCGAGCCATCATGTAACTAATAATCACCGAGCATTTGGCTGCTAAGTTTATATTTACATTTACATTTACATTTAGACATTTAAGTGACACCTTTATCCACTTGGGGCAATACGCAATTTAAATGTTATGTTTTACCCCCTGTGTGATGTTTGCAAACATTGATTTTAAAATGCTGTTTTTGGGGAGCTCTTGGGGGTTTTTTCTGGGTCATTTGCATGTTGCCTACAGCACATGTTGTGGCTGGAATGCTGCATTATGGTATGCATTTACTGTTTCTCTTGAACAGGGGGCCTACCATAAAACATTGCCTGCAGGTTACCTGTAGAGGGGATCCATTTGTGACTTTGAAATTTCAGACTCCGTTTTAGGGACTGAAAATCATCTCTCATGTTGCAGCCTGTGTGAGGTTTGGTAAAACGTCCCGGGTTACTTATGGGTTATTATCTCTCTTCCACCTTTTCAGATGTTTACGTTTTATGGTTTTTCCATTATTTCTTGTGAAAAAATCTGAAAAAAAGTATAGCCTTTAGTTTAAGCAAATATACATTAGTTCTACCTTAAAGATAGTAAAGGCAATGGTAAGTTTGCTCAACAGATATCAAAGTAAACCTTATTCTTTGCACAAATACTACTTTTTAACCTCAAAAAGTTTTTGCGAGAGTCTTTGCGATGCCACCTTTGACCCTTTGTGTATTTTCTTACAAATGAACAATTCAAGACTTGCTGAGACCTCCGTTTGCAATTTAAAGACTCTTTCCTGTCAGAATGGGAGTTAAATGCAAATTCAGTTATGAAAAGAACTGATTGAAATTGTTGCCGCATGTAAACATATTTATTTTTCTGTGAGTTGGGGTGGTCCTCAGGATAATCCAACATGTTTCCTACTGTAACACAAAAGTAACTAGACATGGCAATCATACTTACAATGGAAACAGTTTTGTGAACAAATTACAAAGGCACATGTTTTAAGAACTGACATGCTTCTCTAAATCATGTTTTCATTGTCTCACAAATGAAAAGTACCAAACATTTTTCAGCAGCCATGTTGATGAACAGCAGATGAGTATCCTGCAATTTCTGAGCTCACAAAATTGCTGGTACTTTAGAAGTTAAAAGAAGTGCTTGTTTATATGTACAAACCATAACCTATGGCTTTAGAGGACCTAAAGAAATCCATACCTCTGAAAGTGATGGCAAAATACAATGTAAAGAAATGTACTTCTTTATTGAATAAAAATGTTACTTACATAATTATTGTCATATTTTAAAGGAAAATTTCAACCAAATTATGTGTTTTGTAATATATTATGTAACTTGCAAGTGATCTATTGACCAGTAGTCAACAATGAGAGTATACAGAATGTCAACAATGAGAAAGCTTCTTGCATTCACACTTCACATGCTAACAAAGCTAACAAAGCACTTGCTGTCTATGTAAACTCAGGTATCATTCTGCTAATACATGCCTTATCTTTCATTTTGTTTTATCTTTCATTTTGCTTTGCCTGACTACAGATGTCTGTATTAAACATGGCTCCATGTCCTCATGGTGCTTAGCCCTGATGCTTGCAGATGGGTATTTTTATTGGTAATTTTGATTCCTCTGTGACAAACATGTGCACAGTCAAGATGTTGAGATCCATGAAAGACACGGTGATGTTCACTGGATGCTGTGAAAATCATCATTTTGGCCATGTAACCTGTTTATAAGGGTAGCCAAAAATTAATGATTAGCCAGTTCAATTAGGAACCCAAAATAGAATTGGAATGGTCAGGTTATGTGAAATTTGTCAACAATTTTATTAAAAAATGTGAAAACCTGTGTGATTATACTTGAGCAGTCAGTGAAAAAGAATCCCATAATTAACCCAAATCTTATTCATCTTCATGATTCTGATTAAAACTTTTCATGTTTTCATTCTGTTATTTTGCTTGAGCATCAGTATCTCTTCATTCATTCATTTCTCTAATTGAAAAAAGCACAACAGATAAAACTTACTTGGAAACATATTTAGCAGATGGGTGTGTTTGGAGTACAGGAGGCACAGATGTGAACAGCAGGGCCCCTCTTGTTCCACTGAGAACCTTTTAGGAAATTAGAGACTCATTGGCAGGCGCCTTTCTTCCTTCCAGCCCTTAATTTTACAGAAAGTCAAAGGAATGCACCAGTAAATCCCCTTCTCTCTCTCACTCTCTCTCTCGTCCAGTGCCAAACTACAACTTCATAATTGCCGTATTCTACATACAAGAGGCACCAAAAACCATTATTTTACAATTATTAAGATATCACATTTTAAACCGCTAGCTTGTGTTTAAAATTTGAACCAAAATAAAAAAAAAGCTGATTCTGACGTCATGATAAGCTAGTAACATTTAAAGCAAAGCAAAATTCAAGCAGGTATAGCACTATTAACATGGCATGGGAGCAGTCTGGTATAACAATCAGGGAACTCAAGTCACAGATTCCAAGCACCAGGTGTTGTGTTCCTCAAACAGAGTATTACCTAAATTCCCTCAGCAAACATACAGAATATATTTGTTATCCTGGTAAGCATTAAATCTGACATCACATTTATTTAGTTTCCTATAAATAAACCATGTCTGGAGGTTCTCAGTGAATAACTGTTTTTATTTATATCAATGAATTTCATGGATTTAAAATAATTTCTTATATTTCAGATTCTTAATCTGACATTTATCTTGGTGTAATAAAGATTTTATAGGGTGAGTGCACGGATGATCAGATTACAACATCACTATATCTTATAAAACATCACTCTGTCAATGGTAGCATGATGGTACAAGAGTCATGAGAAATGTAGATTGACAGACTAATATAAAGATGCTATTATCCTCCTCAATGGATACTCTTTCTTCAGCTGGGAGAGGTGCTTTGTAAATCACAAAAGTCAAATTACATTAACAAATATACAGACATAAAAGTGTTCCAACACACAACTAAATTATGGCTGGCCCTAGTTAAACATACTTATGCATGTATGATGCAAAATCAATGTATAGATGGAGAGGAAGGGAGCATTTCTTTGTGTGGAGGATTATATTCACTACTTTTATGAGAAAGCCACTTTTCTCCATTAGCTTGAACAAAAATCTGGACATGTATGCAGCCAGGCATATGTTTTTCAAATGAGATTTTTTAACTCCCACAATGCACTACTGATGACGAAGGTCACAGATATGTTGATGAAAATGTGGTCACAAATAAATGAGAGACTTGATGCATAATAAATCTGACCCTGTTATTATTTTGGTTACCTCAGCTTATTAACTTAACTTACAATATTCACAGAAAATGTATTTGGCCAATGCATAGCAAGTTTATATGGGGAGACAGTCACTAAAGGTGTGTGGGCTCCCTATTATTGCTCAGTTGTATTTTTCCCCATTGTTTTTGACCAATAGCAATCAAGGCCACCTGGTGTCTTAAAACCTCACAATGATTGGCAGTTCTGCAGAGGGCATGAACTATATCTCATAAAACATATGTGTTACATGATTCAACACACCAAAAAAACAATATTTAAATGAAATAAACTATATATTAGTTCAATCAAAGTTTATTATTCAAAAATTCAGTACAATATAGACCTCTCCATACAGTTTTTTTTTTAACTTATAATCAACAAAAATGCACATGTAGTCATATTTGCTTGAAATTGGAATCCCTGGTCAAAATTGGCATTGACAGAGATATTCCTGACACACAACTGTATACCATACAATGACTATGGATGAATATTCAACTAAAACAAGTATTGCTTGTGAAAAGTATTTTTCCTGTTACTGTTATTTTCAATTGATTTCAGTTATTTTATTAGTGCGACAATGATTTTTAAGTTGTATCCTGTGTACAGGGTTAATTATAAGTGGCCACACCGTTGTGTGCAAATAACCCCTGGTAGGAGTGCTGTGATGAATCCGAAGAATCACGATGAATCCCAAGGGCTGTTAAGTGAAGCGATTTATTTTTCAGAAGTTGCATAGCCAATAGAGTAGCATACCTGTTAACCATTGCTTTTACATAATTGTTGTTTGTTTATTTTAGTTGTTAACAGACTCTCATTTAATATTGCCAAATGTATTGTAGAATATAGCTATCTAGAATAGCTTCAGGCAACTTATCACCAATGGTGTTCGTTTTCCAATGTAAAATACTCTCAAGCAGCAAGCTATTACACTAAAGTAATATTACACCAAAGAGGCTCCACACACAACTATTCAGTGTGTACTTGTAGTACTACAAGGTCTACTGTATTGAAAGGGCTATGGAATGTGCAGTGTATGGTGCATAAGGTTTGCATAGGTGATGATCATCAGTCAAATGGTACCTTTAAAAATTTTTGCAAAGAAAACCCATTAACAAAAATTCTGCATTTACAAGAACTGTCATGGAAACCAGCAGGCTAGGCTGCAGAGTGGCATAGTTGAGGGAGCTTGACTTAACCACAATATTTGCTAATTACCAACATTCAATTCTCATCAAGGGAAATAGCTGTAATTAGTGTCACATATGGCATAAATATGTCATAAGTACATATTGTGCTTTCAGAGATATCTCTCGACATATTTCTACTTTAATTTCTATTATTAAAGTAATAGAATAGGCCCTCATGCAACTTTTTATTACTGTAAAATAATCACTTTCTTTTTTAAAATATTGAATGATTATGTGTTATTTAAACTGTGGTTTTGCTAAATATATACAAACATGACAGTGTTGCATGGGAAAAAAGAAATGTGTGATTATGTCACACAGTCACATAGTTTTTGTGATATGCTAAATATTCTTTTAAAATTGCATTTATTATGTTTTAAAGGGGGGTTGGTTTTCTTTTACCAACATTTTTAAACAAAGAAAAGTCTCTCTAATGGCCTTACATGCTGTAAAAATTCCTTTCCTCTAATTATACAGTATTATGTGCTTCAAAGATCACAAGGTGGTAAACAAGACACCAGACTGACAGGAAAGGAGCTGTTCAGAGACATACATGAACACAGACATAGCTCATAGCTGTGTCTGGGCTTGAAATACATACCATATGGACATACTGTGGCAATCCTTTCGATGCCCTGTACATTGTTTGCATTTTACATCAAAATCAAATTCATATTTATTATCTATTTTCTCTGCTTCTGGCATCAGGTTTGAATTTCCCCAGTAGGGGATCAATGAAGAATATTATATTCTATTAGTGAAGAAGCAAGTTGCAAATTCATGTAGAATTTGTTTTGTGTAACTCAAGTCAAGTGTGAATTGCTTCCATTTTGAACTTTATTTTGAATGGCATTTTAACACACAAAGATTCTGTAACTATAACTATACTACATTAGTGACCTGCTACATGTTTCTAGTGACATTTTCTGGTGACATTTACTGATGTTGTATAATTAAGAAAAGCTGTATGTCAGAGTTTCATAATGTACTGCATGTTTTGTTACTCTTGAGAAAACCCTTGAATGGCTGTCAAAAGTCATTTTTTCACACTTTAAGAGTTTAACTCCATTAACCCAGTCAGGCAACATTACAATTTTGACATTTATTAGACATGTTCACAATGGTTTTTTCAGCTCTTGTACTTAAATATGTCAAACATCTTAAACATGTCGAATCCTTGTCTAAAAAATGAATGGAAAAAATGTGCAACATTCATTTTAGCTCGATGAACTTGCAACCATAAATCTGGATTGACATTGTAAGTCTTCAAACAGAATTCCAAAGATCGAATATAAGGTTTTTCTGACCCTGCTACTCCAAACCAGCCCTCAGAAGGAAGGGCCTGTTTATTTTCTTTCAATATTTTCAACTTTCTTTCCAGTTTTTGATTTCATTATGATGAAAGAACAATAATGTTTTATAGATTTTAATTGAATACATTACAACCACATAAGTAGATGTTTTACTTACTGTTTTTAATTTACTGTGAGGTAGTATGAGCATTATTTTATTAAGTTATGATTTTACAAATGTAACTCAGAAAAAAAATATATAACAGACAAATACAGACTTCCATGATAGAGGTTTTTAAACAATGACAGTATGACATAATATTTTTCTCCTTTATCTCTCGCTATCTCTCTCTCTCTCTCGCCTCCATACTTTCAGTGGTGTCCAACACCAATAACTAACAGAATCACCACTTCCGATACTTCCTTTTCTCATCTCCTCTTCTTCTTCTGTTCCTTATTTCCTTCTGATATATTCAGAGAGAATCAAGGAATACAAACAAGATAAGCTTAGGTTTCACCCAATGGTACCTGACTGATCTCCAACATAAATAATTTTCTTAAAGTTTTTAGGTTTTTTACAAAGCCATTTCTATTTCTTAATCATACTGGGGATTTTTTCTTGCCAAGGCAGTGGAAGGTCCATAATTTCAACCCTCTAAAACCTCAACATCTATAGGCAGTGGAGAAGGCATGGGGCAGTATAACTGAAGAAGCATACCAATGCTGGATCTGTCACTCCAGGAAAAATTTTCCTGTGCTTCTCAGCATGGTAGAACATCACAATCATAAAATAAGCCCTTACTTTCTGATAGCAAATAGAATATATACAATACAGAAATATAGACACATACTGTATTACTGTATATACACATATTGTGCATATATATAGTATTATAATGGCACAGATATATCAAACATGCAGACTTTCTTGCTGATAACTGTTAAGTAAGAAGTCAACCTTGCACAGACACTTTTCATTCCACATCCTGACTTACTCTTAGGTAGTGGGGTGCTCTCCTCCTTCCCCTAATTACTCCCCAATATCCCCGCAAAATACATTTCACGTCTTGAAAGATTGTTTGCAATAAATGTTTAATATCCTTATTAATACTGGCCTTTTCTCAAGAAATCCAACAAAATATTTTAAAATATTAGAGAAACATGGTTGTATAAAAAAATAAAATGCATTTTACATGTGCAAATAAAAACACTCCCCATGGGCTTTTTTAGAGGTCTGGACCAATCAGAAGTCTTGTTTTTGTGTCATATTTGGTCATAACAAGCTTCTTGCTTGTACTAACGAGGCAATTAGCTGCACAGGACTCGACAGGAACTTCGCCTCACCAGAGAACAAGTTCCAGCATAAAGATATTTTGTCACTGGACTCACAGACACACAGACTTTAAAAGAATTAGCCAGATCAATGTATGCTGTAAAAGCAGTTATGGTGTGTGTCTGATGTGAAGCAGACCTTTTTAAAGTGACACAACAATCTCCAGCCTGCAGAAATTCTTCAGGTCTTCAATAAAGCTTCACTGCACTAGGGCAAGTGAAATAAACCTGGATATACACAAAGCTAACATTTTTTGGTCTCCCCCATATGTGTATGGTTGTGGGCATTTGAGAAAAACAACCAAATTCGATTACATTTCAGAGACTCCTTTTTTAGGTTGGTTTGAGCTCTTCTAAGTATATCCTGAAGGGCTAGGTACAGTCTTGCTGTAGGTAAGAGTTTGTAAATAGAACAGATTTTACAACAGTAACTGACCAATTTCATGTCACTGAGGGGCCTGACTGAATGTGCTATGCATTTACACCTGGACTGGCAGGCCTGAATGCAAGGAGGACAGAAAAAGTTCAGAGTTCTTGTCATGGCTTGACATGGTAATTCCTGCTGGAACAGATAGGGGAAGAGCTTTTAGCTGCGCTGCACCACGCCTCTGGGATTCAATCCCAAGTCATATCAGAGGTGTAGCTACAACTGGTTCTTTTAAATCATATCTGAAGACTTATTTGTCCTCATGTGCCTATTCCTCTTAGTTTGGACTCCTTAGGTTACTTATTGTAAATCACCATGAGATGTACGCATGAAGAGTTTATCCTCTTTCAAAAACATTTTTCAGGTCAGGTGAATGTATATCAGAAAAGAGGTTATGTGAGGTAAACCCATCTGCCTTTTAGCGCTGTTAGGTTTTCAAACCCCATGAAATGATTTCACTGAATTTGAACAAGATTGTCCCCCATTAAAATGCTCTCCCGATTTTACTTCACCATTTATGACACAAAATCATTCCCTCCATAAAAGTAATTAAGAAGGTTTATGAGTTATATGACATTTTTAACAGTTGCAAAAATCACCCAGGAATATTTTGGGTATTGTACTTAGTATGCTTTGGTCATTTTACATGGCCATGTCCTTTATGATGATATTTCAACCACTGTTCAGTAATGATATAACTTATATCTATAAAATTCCAACATTTATAATTTTATAGCCTATCACAAGAGTAAACATTGTGTAGTTTGTTACCACAGCAGTTTGTATCCAAGAGACTGATCAAAAAGGTCTGATCTACAAAGTCAATATTTTTTGTGGATTTTGAAAATGAAAGGATGAGTTCAAACAACAATGTTGCATTTGTATTTTCAATTGCTTCTTCTGGAGATTTGGTTTAAAATTATTCACCTGGGAAACGAGAGGACAGTAAAACAGAACACAGAACACAACACTGGATGCCACTTGTGATATTACATTACATAACCTTACAGGCACTAAGCAGAGTGACTTACAGCTTACAATGACAGGCCTTGCTGGGCTTTGATACCTTCTAATGGACCACTGGACTGAGCCTCTAGCTGGTCTGTTTTAACTGTGAGGGGGATCAATGTTGGAGTCTTATATTCTTTTTTCTCCAAATCCCGACAATTTGGTGACCCTTAAGTGAAATCTGTGCAGGTACCCCAAACAGTATGGACCAGGGAAAAGGGTGATTATTTTTGTTACCACCCTGGGTTATAGCATTCCTGGGGAAAACAGGATGTCTGTGTGGATTTATGAACTGTAAAAGGGGAAAAGGGTCTGTCAGCTGGTGGGCACACAGGCATTCATAGAGGAGTCTTGAATTTTGTGTGTTGGTCTATTGATGCAGTATTTGTCTGTGTGCCTTAAAAGACTCCAATTTTGGTGTAGCTGCCCATGCATGGTAAAGGACTTTAGGTGCCCATGCCAAAAGACATCTTGGTGAGGTCTGAGAAGAGGTGTCCAAGGTAACTTAAGGTAAAGCAACGGCTCTTGAAAAGGTATCCTGGAGCAGAGAAGTTCCTGTCAGGTGAGGTACCTGGACAAAAATGATGTTAATATATTTATGTTTTGGTGCCAGATGATCTGGTATCGATGTCACAGTTTGCTGCTAGGGTTGGACCAGGAGCAGACAGACAAAAGTTGCAGAAGTTTTTGTGAAATGTTGCTTTGTCTGTCTATCAAAGCTGCTGTTCAATCTTGTCCAACAGTCTGTTAATTGCTGTGTCATATATTCCTGGTAATACAAGCTGTGTGTTTGAATGGGGGGGTCTGGGCTTGTTCGGCACACATTTCAATGTCTGTTATTCTTACCAGATGTATAATATTTCATATGTTCTCATGTATTTATATGAATCCAAAAATTAGTTTGTCCATGGTTAAAATCATGTTGTGCACTTGTGCCAACCAGCCCCAACGCATGTAGTTTCCTAGATGGGAATAACTGAACATTATACTGCAGGAAAAGAAACAGCGATGTGGCAGGTAACTATACAGTTCAGCATGGATAATATATGTCCAACACATTCCAATTATGGAAAAACTATGGAATCATTTAACCATTAGTGCCATCTCACCACATCACTAAATTGCTCATATACCACATCATTTTGTTTTGATCATTTTCCTTTCACAGGATGTCATATTGCACCTTTTTGCACTTATTAATCCATTGTGTCTCAGTGTAAAGCCTTGGGTGGGTGAGATGTGTTTTGCAGGCACTGGAAAGAACATGAACCTCCAGTATGTGCAGGTGGCCAGGGTAGTCTCATGATTGGGGAAGGCAAGGAATGTCTAAATACCAGTATTCCACATGGTATGTTGATGTTTGCAGGTCTGCATATTGACATAAGAATTATGTCTCCTCTTCAGCTTTTCAATCAGGGGATAGGCACCATAAGGCATCATACATTCGTTTAAAACTTTTCCAAAACTAAAATGTCAACCAAATGTGATAATGATGCCCAAAGGTTGCTGAAAAGCCTTCTGATATTTTCCACCCTTATGAGAGCGGATGGGATAAAGTGCCTTCTTCGGGGTCACCAAGGTCCCTTATCACTGGATGATTTGCAGTGCACTGGCATAAAGTTTGTTTGATTTGGAAAGCTATGCCTCCTGGGTTTGATTGTGTCTCTTGTACCGATTGGATTCCATTGAATTTCCCAAGAACTGTTTTGTGCAACTGTCTCTTTTCTCATACATTTTAAAAGGATTTTCTTCATGGTTTGCTGGTAATAACATTGTGAAGAAAAATGTTACGTTGATGTTTGCGCTTTCCGATCTGGATGGATGATTGATTGTGTAAAGTCATTTTAACACAATACAATGTGTTAAACCTGAAACGCTCACCTTTAAAACCAACGACAGGGGGGTGTTTAAATCATTAAAAAAGACACAACACAAGAAAATTAGACAAAATGATAATAGATCATCTTAGAAATGGTTTTAAAATTATTTTAAAAAAAAAACAATTTTCAATAGGTAGCTGAATATCATATGAAATTGGCTTGTGTATGTATGAACAAATTTATTTGGTGAGTCAACCCTAAAACTGTTTTAATATAATTCAAAGCTGTCTGTGGCTATAGTAGTAAAGTCACCCAGAAATCCAAGGTAAAAAGCAGTTTATGACTATTCAATCAGTGGCATGGTAGTTTTTAAGTCCTTTGTTGTTTTATTCTCGCATAGGCTCTTTTAGCAACACAAAAAAATTTATCTCTGATTGTGCTATAGGCTGAGTGCTTGTCAACAAAGTCATTTTGGTCTCATTTATGCAGGTGGAGGAATTTAAGGACACCATCAAACTTGAACTGTCTCAAATATTTGAGTAATGGCAGGTTAACTATGTTAACTATGGGTTTTAAAAAAACAGCCCTTCTTTTTGCACAGTACTTAATCTCTGACCCTAAATTTGCATATAGTGCTCAAGTCATTCTGTAGTACATCCTCTAGGGGAAGAGATTATTCTGGAATCAAAGAAAATAAATAGTATGACATGGAATTAACATAAAATTTACATAATTATACAACTATAATTATGTTAAATGTATGCATACATAAAACAATGTTACATATTTAAATATTTTAATTTGATGACATTACATATACCCATATTATAGATCCATATTATTTAACTTTTTAAACGTATATCACTGAGTGCAAATTATAAGTGCAAATAGATAAATAATAGATAAATAATTCACAATTAATGATTATAGCTAAATCCCCAGTGTATATTTTAATAATGAATAATAATTTATTTTAATATGTGGAAATATAGATGAATATCCAGCACTGCTTGGTTTTATTTCCTTTAATCATTTGTATTAGTTTTATTGCATGTTTGTTTAGTTTTTATTACAGCCAGTCTTATATTCTGCATGCATGTGTATTTTATGACATCATTTTATTGTGCTTGATTGGAAACTGGTATAAGCTGTATAATTAAAACAATTCCATTATTATTATTATTATTATTATTGACAGCCAAGTCATTGTCAAGATATTCAGTAATCAGCCTGTAATCTTGACTGAGAATTTAGTGGGCTGAATACTGCTGGACATATGTATAAATGCCATATGCATTTACACTATACTCATAAATAGGATTCTGTTAGGTGGATGCACTGCTGAATGCATGAGCTGCTAATCATGCAAGGTTGAAAAGTAAATCCTACAAGAACAGACATGTAGTTCATGGTAACAGTGCGTGGTAAAAATATGTGCACTATTTTAAAAAAACACAGCACAGTTTTTCTAATCAATTACATTTATTCCACAAGGCAACATAATGCAAAGTATTATACTTTTTAAATACATATGAGGTTCTGCACTTCATAAGCTACATCCAATGTATTGCATAAGTCACAAGGTACTGGTTGTTGTCAGTATCACTCTCATGGGAACTTGGGTATTAGGACACTGTGACTCAGTTTGTCATGTTACGCACCTAATTAGTGCCACAATGATACTATGTTCTGGGCCACTCCTTCTGTATGTGGCTTGCGGATGAAAATGCCACCTCCAGAGAAATGTAAGAGTTGAGTTTCCTCCTGTAAACATGGAGGCGGGCAGTCAGGCTGTCATATATATGGGAGCAGCTTTGACACACACACAGTAGCAAGACAACGTGGGACAGAGAGAGGGAGACACTCCTGGGCCAACTCAGAGCCAATAAAGGAGAAGAGCATCACCACAGGTCTGTATGAATGAAGCAAATACATGTGAAGGACTGTTTCATTATTTTATTTAATTCTGTGATTATGTTCATGATTTACAACAGTATCATAACATCAAATTTGCAGAGAGGTCCTACTTGCATGTATTCATCCACTATTATGATGTTGTGAAAATACAGAATGCATGAAATTGTGAGATATTCATTTAGTTAATGTTTAATTGATAGGGACAGACAGGGATATCCAATGCAACATATTACAGTATTTATAGCTGATGCTAATTTCCAATGCATGTCCCAGAATGGATGTGGTAGATATTGAGCAGGATTATCTAATATATGCATCAAGCCTGTCTGTGTTCAGTAAATATTATGCATTTCCATACATTGACTGTGTGCTGCACTGCAGCTTGGTTTGCATTTGGCATTGATGTTAAATCTGTGTCTCACTGCTGCAGAAGGGGACTTGAGCATCCCCTGCTGATCTCTAACAATAAAGTAATCCTGATAATTGTTTTATTGTTATTGATTCAGTTCATCTTGTGCTCAAAGTATCTGCCAAAACATTAAATCTCTCCTTCAAGTATGAAAAGTGACTCCCTTTGAGGATGTATGACAATGATGCGTACACATATCTGTGCATGAGGGTTAGGGGCGGAAAGACAATCCTGTGGGAAAGTGTAAACATAAGTATAGGTTATTCAATACCGCTTACCTTCACTCCATCTGCACAATCTGGGGATCCATTACCTTCTGTGACCATAAGGACAAAATTGTGCATAAATTAGGCATATTTGTATGTTTCAAGAATGAATGGTGTCTACAGCAAGATGACCAGATCAGGACTCCAGTTCTCAGAAATAACATACCCATTTGACCTTAATTTAATGTCTGGATTTGTTTTTTTTTTTTACAGCTACAAAGACATAAATTATCATGGCAGGTAAGTGTTATAGACATCCTAAATTTTCCTTCCTTAAACTAAATAAATATGTGATTATAAACAGACAATAACCCCTTACCATTACAACTATTTCCATCAGTTCCACTTAATATTCACACAAAAGTACATTAAACATAATAATGTACTTTCAGAGTTTTTCATTCTGAGAGTCATTATTTGCTGCTTCTGGCAGTTCTTTTCATGTAATTAAATAAATGGAACAAAATGAGATTCACATTTTTATTTTTTACAATGTCCATCTCCATTCCTTCATTTTATTTCAAATAAAATGTATCAATGTCATTTTGTTCCATTGTACTTGTAAAGATACTTTTATCAATACATATTTTTTTACCCAGAATGTTTTTCTTTGGGGATTCCTCTTTTTTGTACTCACTCCATATCCTGTATGAGACAATAAATGTATGCGTCTGTGTGTTGTAATAGATGCCAGCTTTGAAAAAGAATTTGTGGATAGCCACAACACTTACCGTGCCAAACACCAGGCACCACCGCTGACGTTGAGCCGGGACCTCTGCACCTCGGCTCAGGCCTGGGCCAACCACCTCCTGTCCATCAAGACCCTCCAGCACAGCGACACCAAGAATGGAGAGAACCTCTATTATGCCTGGAGCTCCGGGCCCAAGAAGCTGACCGGTACTGTTCCATCTCTGGCGACAAGCTCCATGTGTCTGGTTTTTGCAGCTTGCTCTGTTCCCTTCTGCAGCATATGTTTTGTTTTAACTGTGTTTTGCGAGGGCGGTCTGTCTTGTGGTGGCAGAGCAAAGTGATTAAAGAATTAAAAAATGACCACTAACGAAGGTGGTTCTGCTCATGTGACTGGCTTTGACTCACTGTTGTTGTTTTTTTCTTTGAAGGAAAAGAGGCTGTGGACAACTGGTACAGCGAGATCAAAGACTACAATTTCAGCTGCCCAGGATTTGGATCCAACACAGGTAAAGGCATAACATATTCAAATTGTTGTCTGGGAAATTTCACATACGCACAAATTCACCGCCTTACAATATTCATTTGCTTGTATTCAGAATATGGAAGATACTAGAAAAATGTATGTAGTTAATTCAGCCAAAAACAAAACAGTACAGAAAATAAAAAAGCCATTTCAAAAACTGAATTACTACCTTAGTTTTGTACCAGTGATGTATCAGTGGCAAACATACGAGAATTTTTCTGCCAGGCTGCTGAACTGCTAAAAGTGACACGATTTAAAGAACTGGTTGTCTGTGATTGACTGATGGTTCATTGAGTACTACTAGGTAGAAGACTGTTAGTGAATTAAGAACATCAGGAAACACTCTGTAATAACTATAGAGATGAATGAATTAAACTGTTATTTACTGACTCATTCTCTACTCCACATAACATCAAAAGTTACCACAATACCTCAGAACTTCAATATCCACAACTGAGTGTTTATAAGTACTATTGAACTGCCATAACTAGCCCATAACTAGATACAGGGTGAGCAGGGCTGCAACACACCTGGTTTATTCTCCTTTGAAGATATTTTGTGACCAGTGTGAAAACCTGCCCCCTACTGTTTACTGCAGGACACTTCACCCAAGTGGTGTGGAAGGATACAAAGGAGGTTGGAGTGGGCCTGGCTACCGATGGGCAAACTGTCTTTGTGGTGGGCCAGTATAATCCTGCCGGCAACATGTGCAATGAGGGGTACTTTGAAAAAAACGTCCTGTCTGCAGGTAAGCCCTCATTATCATAGCTCATGCCTCTGTTGCATATATTTGCATGGATACATAATGTCTGATTTCCTTTTCTGGCTGAATATAAGAGCACACTTCATAGACTGGACAATCACCTAATGACATTGTAAATGATGTGATTTAAGATCCATAGAGTAGAGGCTGTGTTTCAGTTGTTAAGATATTCAAGGATGCGTTCTTTAGTCAAGTCCCCCTAACACATCTTCATTGTTTTTTTCTTCCAGTTTAAGCTGTGTGTTTTGCAGCTGGCCAAAATGAAGGAGGAAATGGGCCTAACAGTGATGGCCAAAAGCCACCAGTGCACACTAAGCCAGTTTCTTCTCTGCTTTACTGCAGTTTCACCCTGCCTGACTGACCATAATGGGTACACACTTCAGCATCAACCTCCATTCAGTGTAATTCCAATATGCTTCAATATGTTAGCTTGCCATCTAGATGCTATGCTTTGTGTATCATAATATATATATTCCTTTTTAAAAGTGCTTATACATAGTCATCTGTATGTTAGTGTATGCGTACATGTATGTTAAGAAAAAAGTGTTGTACTTTAGAAGGTGAAACGTAGTAAAATATCTACCTTTCTGCTTAAAAGCCGTTTTCTGCATTTTTTCTGGAATATTTTGCTTTTGGGAAATGTAGCTTTATCCAGGCTCATCAACAACTGTAAGTGGTATCCATCCTGGTACATGAAACACACACAAGTGATGATGTGAGTCATCCATTCTTCAATTTAAGAATGAAGGAAAAAGAAGAGGACAGAAGGTCATACACTCAGAATAGATGAACATACGTTGGTGTGTGCTGAATGGGTAAATAAGATCTACACACACTACACACACACACTTACACACACTCACACACACACACACACACACACACACACACACACACACACACACACACACACTCACACTCACACACACACACACACACACACACACACACACACACACACACACACACACACACACACACACACACACACACACACACACACACACACACAGATATATAATCTGATTGATATGGTCTCCATTTCCTACAGACCACCACCAACTCTTTTTATTTCAAGAGAAATTCTCAAGCCTTAGACAAGAAGCAGTTCTGTTAGCTCTACATACACAAACTCTTTTGTCTTTCAGAGATATATTCATTTAAAGCATAAACATAAAAGGTCATCTCATCATCACACTCCTTTGCTAAGTGTTTTGTAGCTTCTTTTAGCTGAGTGGTCCACCAGTTATGCATTATATGACTGGGCTACTCATGCAGGTAACAGACTGTATGGGCCAGATCAGTCAGTGGAGTTACTCTTGTGCAATGAGGAAGAGGAGATCCCATTCAGCCTGGGTCATGCTATGGCAGACATGCATGGCCCTGCAGGGCTACTGGTCACAGTCTGCACAGGCAGGGCCAGGATTCACTTTCTGACTGTGGTACTCTTCACTGTCCTGAGAATACCCCATAGACAAAATAGCTGCACAATGACTTAGGCCAGGGGTGCTAAACACACAATGTCTGCAACTTTTTGTGGTTTTCTTTCAACCAGTATTTAGACCAGAGAAGCAAGGTGTGTGGACTCCAAGGAAACCAATTCATGTCTTACATTTAGAAAAAAAACCATACATAACAGGTTTACAAAGTTTGGGAAAAGTCCTGTTTGAAACAAGCATATGTGCATCAGTATTCATGCTGACAGCTACCTGTCATTATCTTTTTTATTTAAAAACCAAACATCTAGATATGTGCTGGTACTTGTATTCTGTCACTCAAGCAATTTGATGTTGCATACTGACTAGCTTTCAAACCTTGTGTTGAAAGGGTGCATGTAAATAGTTTTTTCTTTCCACAGCCTCAAGCTCCCATAGCTCATTACAGCGTCATTGTAGAGTTTATGTTGTCTATGAAATGTTGGTAAAAGTTTTTATGAGAATTTTATTACAATGCCAAACTGGAAGAGCACTTTAACTTGCTGTTTTTTACTTGCTGAAATGAAAAGAAATATTTAATACATTTATAACAAATATAAAATACAGTTTATTATGTGTAGACTACTACAGCAATCATGGTAGGGGGGTAGAGAAAGCACAAAAACATGCTTAAAAAGAGCTCACATTTTTAAAGTAATTAAATGGAAATTAAAAAAGAGTGTACACATGTTTCATATTAACATCAATACTAATTGCCCATATATTTTTTCTATAAAACTTTTAATATGTGAGTTTCTAAAGCAACATGGGAGATCCAACGGATTTTGAATGTGTTTAATTAGTTTTGCCCAAACTGCAGGTGCATCAGTCTTAGAAAAAACTCAATTATTTAATAGGTTGAGGGTAGCAGTACCAGAAATCATGATGGCACATACCAAACACAGTAAAACTACATAAGGAAAAAGGAACCATTTTTGCAAGCTGCAGTGCAGACAGGGCTAGATGGATACTTAACGGGACGTTTATTAAAAACCACAAAACAATAGCTTCTAATTGTACACTGTGAGCATCATAAAGTTGACATTTATGCTGCAATAAAGCAGACTGTAATTGTGAAGCTGCTTGTAACCAAGGCCAGTTCATGACAACAAATAACCTGGTGCACAAAACATGGTGACGGATCTGTTATGGTCTGGACAGCCATTTATGGTTTGTGGCAAACATATTCTCTGCATGCTTGAATTATGAGCTAGCAATGCAAAGGCATTTTTATCAGTTATTTGCACCATTTTGTTCAAACATTACTTCCAACAGACATTGCCACACTCAAAGAAGATAAAGCATACACACTCTTGCTAAATGGATAAGAGGGTGCCTTCATAAACATGAGAATGATGGCTTTCCCAGTCTCTTTAAAATCATTTTACTTTTATGGAAAGTTCTGTAATGTGGACTGCAGAAAGACATCTACCTCTTTCATTTTGCCAGAGACTTGGACATTTTTCTTTATCATAAATTGTCCAATGTCCAACTAGAAACAGTTTAAAACTTGAATTTTAATATTGATTGAATCTGTCCTGAAGGTGAAGGTGAAGTTCTCAGCGGAAGGGTGCCGTCTCTCATCTCACATGTGGTACCAGGAGAGGTTCCAGTATGTTTTATTTTGTGAAGTTCCACAAAAGGAACTTTCTTTCAGTTAGTTTAATTCACATATAATGTATTTCACATTGTAAGATAATGAACAATATGTAAACTATGTTGCTACAGGTTATAATTATCAAAAAGGCTTGACTTAATAAGGAGCTTAAAAAGGTGCATAAGAATAGAAGGAGTTTGTGCATGAGAATCACGTGATTACATTTCACGTATTAATTTATGATACAGGTGACTTAACTTCAGAGCAATTTATTTATAATTTTTTTTACATAATTTCAACTGGTTCACATAATATCAATCATGTGTTATCATTATATCAAAATTTGAGGCAATGTTAACAAAGCAACACGAACCCATTTTGCTACGTAAGGTAACTGCCATGTCTGACCCATTGTATCAATTCAGTAGTATACCTTGCAAATTTGATGTATGGTTTAACGGATATTGTTGTCAGAAATGTGATGTGCATGCAACAAGTGACATATCCATGCATGAATTGAAATATGCGCCACCAGAAGAAACACTAAATTCAATTTTATTTGTACAGTACTATTTATATCGACACTGTCACAATTTGGACCTTTCCTCATTCTTTTTCTGGCTGAAACGGAAAGCTTCCGCCTCAGGGAGTTTCTGTACTCCCTGTGTACCACCCTTGAATTAAGAAGGATGCGATGACGATTCCTGGCGATTTATGAGAGCACCAGCAATCCGTACTGGTGCTGACTATATAATAATATGTTACACAACGCAATTTAGACCTAATCCTTCATGTTGACCACTGTTTACTTGTACAAAATTCTGTCTTTTTTTTCTTCAATGTTCCTGACCGGTCAGTTTTGTCTGTAACGATGCTAGTTTGGGCATGTATTATTTCTTGGAGATGAGAGAACCATCAACTTCATGCAGTTTTAACCAATATTTGGCTTCTCTTTTAGTTTGATAGTTTGCTCCTTTTTTCCTTAATTTTGTATATGATATGATATGATTAATTATTATTATCATTAAACATAACTGCATTACCAACACATTAACTTTAAAGCATGTATCCCATGTGCAATGTATTGCAACCATGTCTGGATCTATGCAGTCCATGATGGGAAGGCAATATTTCGAATTAATATCCAAAAGTATGGCGATTGAGAATTAATAATCTGGTACAGTTACCATGGAAATAACAATTTATTTAACGTCACATAAACATTCCGTTGTATCGTCACTAGAGGGAAACCTTGTAAAACCAGTCAATGAAATTGTCCATTTTCTCATTACAGCCACTGTGTGTCAGCAGTGAGCCTCTTCTGCTGTAAAATGTGAAATAAATTACTTCAGTGCCTGACAGCCTACTTGGCATTAACACATACTGAACATGTCAATGTTCTCTTGTGAACACAATGGAACTAGTTTGACTTTGTATTAACAGTGCAGACTAAACAACCATGCAGTGGCATTTTTGTATTTGTCCCTCATACCAATGCCAAACAATAAAAATTCATTAAAAATGTTTTTTATGTTATATGGCTCCATAGTGTGGTGAACCTTTTGTTTTGACAAAACAACCCTCTTACATACAATTTCTTAAAGGAAAAACTTCTTTCACTTGGTTAACCAGCACTGTATCCTTCCATTTCCCTGACATATTTTAGTTATTTATGTCTATTGTTTGACTGTACTTGTAAATCCAGTTTGTTATGTTGTGCTATACAATAAGACTACATATTAAAGGCTTGGTAAGAGCTCAGAATTTTATGTCAATGTTTGTTAGGTTGTAACGATACATTCAATTAGTATTTTTGAGGAATGTTCTCATCACAATGTTAACACACAACAAAATGTCAACATAAGCAAATGTTTTCCAGTGTTCTTTAAAAGGCCCTCAAAACCTGTTCATTGTCAAATAAGGGAACATCAGATACCCCACCAAGTGAAGGCTTGCACAGTGGCACTGCTTGTTGAGGCATTTTCATCTATTACAATATGTATCAAGTCTTTGTGCTGCCACATTAGTGCCTTTGCTGGTGAAGTATAGAATGAGCAGATGCTGTAGAGCTGTCCACAGTCAGTCTGCTTGCTGTCATCCAACAACTACTTTCAAAGTGAATACAGTTCTAAAAGACTAGAGAGAACAGTAAAATATTATGAAAAGACATTTCTCAAATTTTGGTTATCAATCTGATGGACCAGTTACAGCCAGATTTCAACAATATCTGAATAATCAAAGAAGAGTTATGCAATCATTAATTAATTATTAATTCATGCAAATATTCCATATAATAAAACAAGAAATAAGTGAATGGTTTCCCATTAACAAATGAATGAATGGAGCATTATATCTTCTTCATTTTACTTTTTGCTTTTACCTGAAATATAATGGCTTATAATTGTATTTCAGGCAATTGTGAACAATACTGTGTCCCGTCAATTAGTATTCAATTAAATGTTAAAATATAAAGAAATAGAAAGCACAAACTCACTAAATTAGACTCTATGACTGCAGTTCTTACTTTTCTATTCAAGCTATTAATTATTATTCAAGCTATTAATTCAAAATGTATTAATGATTAGTAGGATAAAGTAAAGAGTATAGACCTACAGTGTTGTATTTGTCAGTAACTGTGGCTCTTTCGTTGCACAATAACTGGTATGTTTTCCCCTGAAGAAACAGGAAGCGAGCAATTGGTGAGCAATCGGTTTGAACAGGAAGTTCTGGGGGAGGTGGGGGGTTGGGCGGTTAGGTGAGGAGTGACGGCTGTTGCTGCTGTTTCTACTTATGAGACTGAAAAACACTGTTTGGATTTCAGCCCCTCAGGTACATGGGTCTTGGCGCCCTATAGCAGAAAAACAAATGACTGAATTTGGCGGGGAGTGTGCTGATTGGTTCTATGTTAAAAACAGCAACTCTGATTGGACAATCTGAGTTTTTAAACAGGATCCAGAAGATGACAAGTCACTTTAGTTTAGCCCTGCCACACTGACACACAGAGGAATGCCAGGCAGCTAAATCATTTTCCTTCAAGCCAGATGTGGCACAGCAAAGCGCCAGGCTTATATCTATGTAGGATACATTATAGCTCTACTGCTGCCACAGTGCCTATCAGTGTGCTGCTCTGTTTACAGAGCTTTACAGTATCACAGCCGTGTCCTTTGCAGTTACGTGGAGCTGTCCATGTAAGTACAGGTTTGCAGTCATCAGTGATGAAGACGGTCACTTCCTCAGTAACAAGCATCCACTTTCATTAGCATCAAAAGGCCAGGCCATTCCCTCAGCGCCCGCATTGAACGATGGTCGCTTTCAAACCCTGGCTGCAGTAGATGCCAAATGCAAATACATCTTTTTCAGCACTCTTCTCTATACTTCATTGCATACAGTTTTTTTTTATGCCACAGAATCTAATTAAGATTTCGCTCTGTGGATGGACAGATTCCTACTTAGCTAGCACACATTGGTAAATACCTGCATGGGAGACTTGTAATTAGGCTACATGAACTGTAGCTGGGCCTACGGAGTTATTGGCATGCTGACATTGAGTGATAGTTTGGGCAGAGAGCAACAGCGGCAGTACGTGGGTATGAAAGTGGAGTTGTAATGCGAAACACGATCTGGGGCCTCAGTATTGATCTCTCTCCCTCTCTCTCACTCTCTCTCCCAGGCAGTGCTGGCACTGAAACACAGCTGCTCCTGTCCTGCACCCAAGCCCCACCCTGACCCATACCTACCCAAAAAGCCGCAGCGTGCACCCTCACCCCCCACCTCTCCAAAAAACTGCAGCGCACCTCCTCCCATACACAAAATGCTGCAGTGCACCCCTCCCCTCCCTCCCCCTCCTTTCCCATCATTCCTTGGATGCATCCTCAAACCGACTACCCAGCCCCGGCTACCATTGGCCTGATTTCCATCAGGCTGCCTTACATACTAATTGCTGTTGTGCCATATTCTACTCCCAAATACAGAAGGGAAAAGAAGAGGGAGAGAAAGAAAGCTGTGTTATGTTCAAGGGGCTATATTTAATTGAAAGTCATGGGGGAAATGTTATTTTCTTTTCTATCCTTCTTCCTATCCTTTCATTGCCAAAGATATGAAAATTAGTCCACTAAAGCCAACTAAAATGTAAGAATTGTTTTCTAACAACCTAGCAAATTTGCTCCCAGTACTTATATATACATATATTTTCCTCAGCTTCAATTTGTCCCCCCTCACTAATTGCAAAATTCTAGGGTTTCTTTCCTTCCAGGATGAATTATACATGAGATACTGCAGTGGAAACAGTACCCCGCCTAAATTCAAGGGACCCTAGGCAGAGTCAGAGAGTCTGTGTGCCACCGTCAGCAGAGTGCCGGGGGGACACCCACTGTACCAAACCCCTTTCCACTGTCCCACCCCCTTCCCCTCCAGAAACTGCTTTTGTTGAGGCCTAAAACATTAGGGATTAAGTGTTGCATCTGTGTCAGACTGTTTTCCATATCTCTGTCTGTATATGCCAAGGTGTTGAATTTGTGTATTGTCAACACAGACAAGCTCAGGCTTGGCTCCACAGCATAAAAGGTTCCATGAAAATGTTAAGGGTTGATGCTTGTGTTGTCTTTGGATTTCAGGTGTATTTGCTTTACTGACTTAAATAAGAACCTTGTTTGTGTTTTATCTCTCAGTAACAAAATAATGCACTGGGTTCAATCTTATGGGATTTGCACACTCCTTTCATGTAGTCAGTAACACAGCAGTCTTTTCTAGTCTAGTCTTATGACAAACTTCCCTCTTCCTGGTTGGACCTTTTTTGAAGGCTGCTAAAATTATTGTCAGGCCAAAGTGAAATATAAGATAAGAGGAACTTCAAAGCTGAAATGTGAGTAAACCATGGCTTAAACATTCTAATTTAGTTTTTTTACAGTGAACAATACAATGTCTTCAATGAGCTGTTAGAAGACTAAACATGCCAGTTATTGCCATTTACAATGAATTATAGCTGAGTGCTCTTGGATATACTGTGAAAGCAGGTTGACCCAGTTTGAGCAAGCCCTTCAGTTGTGTTCAGTGTACAAGGACAAACAGAATGTCATCACTACATACACACTCTTGCACTGTTTGTTTGCGTGTGAGTCTTAGCCACATATGAAGTGAAAAAGGACATTCTCTAGAAGGTTCCACTGTTTTCCCACAAACCCCATTAACTCTGTGTGCAATTTAAATGGTTCCCACATAAACTATGCTGGCTGGCTTTATTTTAGAAATTCAGATAAAATAGTGAACAGTGCATTTAAAAAATTACAGGCCAACTGCCACAGGCCACATAATGCATGGTAATACTTATTAAGCATACAATGTTCCATACTACCAAACACAATGATTTATATTACCAAATGACAATGATTGAAAATCCTTGGAAAGGGATACAAGCTTGGGTAAAAACAAAAATCTAGTTTGGCGTAATATCCAGAGTATCAGAACCCTGATGGTCAGCTCTCAGGGTATGTGAGGACAGTTTCGCCTTACTGACTGGACACAGCACTTTCAGTATCAGTGATGGCCATGCCAAGGAAATGGCAGCTTAGACATTAGTCAGATTCTCAGCATGGATCGTGACACTGCTTTCCGGTTGGATCATGATCTTTGCCTTGGACCTGCTTTCACTGTGATGATGTGACTGTTCGGTTACACTCCAAAAAACGGGTGAGTTTATCACTCTGACTTGTACTTTGAGGCTATAATATCCAAGATATTGAACTGCTTCCTCTTCCCTAAAGCAATCTGTTTCACCAAGATCCAATCACACCATAATCTATAACCACTTTACATACTCTTTTTCACTGACAAGCTAACTGACTAACAATGAGATAGACACACACTTGGGGACCATTATGCAGCCTGCTACCAGCTTACATTCCTGCTGTCCCACTAACCCACAATGACAAAGGAAAAACCATCCAAGTCCCAACTGTGACTTTGCCAGTGTCTGAATTTGCTGCCCACCATCCCAGACAGCTCACATTACTGGGGATCCCCTCCTCTCTGACACATACACTTGCATTCCCTTTCCCCTGTCGGCACCCAACAACTGTGCCCATGCTGGAGATGTGTCGTCATTCCCACAGCATACTTCTGAAACGAGCAGATTAACTATTAATACCTCTGTCCCTGCCCTCATTCCAGCACTTTCTGCACTCTGAACTGCTGCTGACATCAGACCTCCACTAATCCACAGCCTACGCTTTCTCCCCATGAAACCACCACTGCACTCCCATATTCAAAGTCACCTTGCGCGTGTTTGAATATGTTTTGCATGCATGTGTTCAATGTCCAAGCTATGCTGTTGTTACAGTGGGCGGCTGCAGAACAACATCCACTCACAAATCCAGAATACAATCAAGAACTGGACCTAATCTCATAGCTCGTGCTTATACTATTGTTGTATCATTATGATCGACATGAACGGACAAAAAACATATGTTTGATGTCTGAAAGAGGAGAAAGAAAGATATTGTGCCTCTGTGTGTTTTTAAGTTGATCATAAAGTCTGGGTAGTAGCAAATAGCTTGCTTAAGGAGAGGAGGGATTTTATTTCAGTTTGATAATTAAAGGTTTAGACACCAGCTGACTGACAGATCTTGCTGAGTGGTAATTTTTTATATCCTCATGGCAGAGCGACACTACTGTTTGATCAGCATGTCTGTATTTACTGGAGCAATGCCTAAGTGAGTTCCCAGTCTCATCATGCAAACTGTTTCCTCCAGTGTTTCAATCCAAAGAGGCATCTAAAAATATTTTACATGAACCGCATCCTCCTCCCCTCCATGTGCCCTATTTCCTTTTCCTGACCTTTGTGTTGCTTTTAGATTTGGTGATTGGAAGACAGATAGTTGCCGTGACAAGAGAAATCCTGTACTTGATCTTAACATAACAACAGGGCCTCATAGCAGAGGTCACAATAAATTCAGATTTCACTCATAATTAAATAAGGTATACCATGGCTCTCCAACAACAAGGGGATAATTTGATATGGTGATGTAACATCCCTTCTGTAATGGCAAAGCACTTATTCAAACATTACATTGAAATCTATATTTCAAGAGTATCTATGCACAGGACAATTGATCTCCAGAGAAAAATTACTATCGTTTCACTCTAAGGACTAAAACTAGATCAGCAGAGGGTAAAGTATGTCAACATATACAGTATACATCTGTCTCATCTTGTCTCTTGGCAGTTAAGATTACTGTATGCACAGTGGTGGTTAATTCATGTAAGAAAGAAAGCTCTTAGCTTTACCTCTGCATTAAAGCTTTACAAGAATTTGCTGATGCACCACTATGCTGACGGCATTGCTTTGTTGAGCTGCCAGAAAATTTCAACCTTGCAGAATGTCCACATTTATAGAGTGTGGCATGGAGGATGGTCAATACTGAAATAAACTGAGTATTCCTTCCAGTGCTGGATGTGAGGGCAGGGATGAGAAAACATCTTGGTAAATCCATTACAAAGAGAAGCTAGGTAATATAATCTAAGGTACATGTTGGTTGTATGAACGGTTCAATTTGTGATGAGCAAAATTAGGGCAGACTGACACATATTACCTCTCTGTTCAATTTTGAACTTTAAAGAATGGGATGATTTGTCTTAATTAAGATTCACCAGTGTTCCTGAGGCCAGTCGTTGGTAAGTGCAATCTCTATGCATTCACAAAAGTTTTCAGTCATTATCAAGGAACATTTTACAGTCCATTTTATCAACTGTTTCTATTACAGTCTTTTCAGGCATAGGGCAGGGACATCATTCAGCAGTGATAATAGCTGAAAATGAAACATCATGCTTATGCAGAGGAGAATCAGTGAGGAATATACGAGAGTGCAACCTATTTCAGGTCTCAGGTTTTAATGTTTGAAGCATAAAAAACACAGTGACATGCACAGGCAACTCCACAAATCTAGGCATGCCATTTACCTTCAAGGCACTTAAAAAGTGCTAACTCAGTTTTAGACGAACAGTGGTTTTCCGATCTATGTTTATCTGATATACATGGCAACCATCTGCATTTGAACGAGTTAGTAAATATCAGGACATATGTATGAGCCGTTTTTGTTAGCTTAACTGAAGAAAAAATATGAAAAAAGATAGCAGTACTGACCTGAAGCTGTGACTTCAGGGATGTTTACATTGCGAGCAAACTGGTTCACAACGGACAAACAATAAATAAATGGGTTACATGACAAGATGCTAACTGTGACAATCAAGCGATGCAACTGAAAATAGCAACATTGTTGCAGTCTAGACATGGGAGCGTTCAGAAGGAGTCTTAAGAGTATCCTAAAAGGAAACAGCAACTTACTCTCTGCTAACCTGTTATTAAGAAACTGCACGAGTACAGATGATAGCAGGTTGACTACAGTAAAATGCATATTTTAATCATTGGCGAGGTGGTAGTGGTCAGTTGCACTCAAAATTGGAATGTTAAAGCAAGGAATAACTATCCATGCTTTAATACAACAACAGGGAATGCATGCGCATCTTGAGTAGACATTCCCTCCCATATAACAAAATTCATGGCGTGGTGGGTAAAGAGTAATGGCCACACCTGTGTATTTGACACATTCAAAACAATTTAACGTTTTCTGGCCAGCGAGGTATTTCAGCCTTATCTAAAGATTCTTAGTCTGTTTTAAATAAAGTCGTAACTCATGCTGCTCATTGTGAAAAATGTAACTTAGATTTATGCAACAAAAATGTACTACCTTCATCAGTACAGTACCTGCGACTCATTTCGATTTGCTCCTTGAGATTAGCTAGTATAATAATCAACACGGTGAGAGAAAACGTCGGACGGTGCTTGGTTCATAGATGGATTGCGAAAGCCGATTTATGATTGGTCAAAAACTGTCGGTTTTGAAACACCAGCCAATAGTTGTAACGAGATTAAGAGGGAGGTTCCAGGGCATGGACAAACGTTCCATACTCTAGCGATATATATTACTGGGAAGTCTCTGTTCAGTGCATTTGTAGAAGGAAGCAGTTTTAACAGTAGACGTATTTCTAACATAGCTACAGTCTAACTAAAAATGAGGGAAATTGTGCATCTCCAGGCTGGGCAATGCGGTAATCAAATTGGAGCGAAGGTTAGTATCAAATTTTTCGTTTTTTAATGACTTGAATGTATCGCATCGGCTTTAGCTGGTTACCAGATCGATCGCATAGTTTTTAAATCAACGTTTGTACATCCATGTTAGTAAGTGGTAATGTGTTGAGTCGTCATATACTAGTTTTTTTTTTTTTTTAGATAATGTATTGAGCTGTCATTCTCTAGTTAATTAGAAATTTGGGTGCTTAATTTGAAGTTTGAAATTTTCTTATGTTTTGATAAGGTTCTTAGGTTTATGGTACTCTTTGAAATATATAATCTGTTATTGGAAATTAGTGCCAGCTGGATTTGGAATGTTATCAATCTATCATCATAAGAAATATTTTGAAAAAGCTATGCGCAGCATTATTTTTTTGAGTGAGGGGTTTCTGCTGCATTGCGGAGAAACCAAAAGTGGCTAGCCAGCTCCATTCAAAGAAATCCTGTATGAAAGTATTTTGATCTAGATTTAAAGTGGGAAAGCCATTTCGGTGCATATTAATATTTTACCAATTCATTGTTTCCTTGAATTTTATCATATCTGGTTTCATATATAGCCAAAAAAATGGGCCTAGAACAGAAAATGCCTCCTATAGTATGCGCGCCTGGACGAACGGTAAAGGCGGTGCTAAGCAGCTCTTTCAGTGAGTGACGTGTGTTAAGTTTTAAAAAAATCATAGCCAATGGAATCCAGCCAACCGGTTATCAATGCGCGCGCTAACCGATGTCGCAGCGCAGCTCCTAGTTTGTTGTCTACTTCTACCATACTCTTCTTAGTAGCTTCAAATAATTCAAATTCTTTAAAATGTGGTCACAATATGGCCAGATTTATGGATAGTTAAAAACCATTGTAAAACCGCTGTCGTAATAGATTTGCTATCAAATAGTGAGTATACATGTAGTAAAATCACTCCCAAACATGTGATTAGAATACTGCTATGTAGTATGGACTGCAGCATACAGTTGCTGGTAAATGTTTAAATTACTATCTCTGTTTTTTTGTTTGTTTAATAGTTTTGGGAGGTGATCAGCGATGAGCATGGCATTGACCCCACTGGCACGTACAATGGTGACAGTGACCTGCAGCTGGAACGGATCAACGTGTATTACAATGAAGCCTCAGGTACATTCATAATGTACATAAATAAATGGTTAAGTTCTATATTTCAAAATGGGAGTCAATTTTTAATTGTTACTACATGTACCATGACCCAAACTACTGTCCAATCTGCAATAGGTGGAAAATATGTCCCTCGTGCTGTTTTGGTGGATCTGGAACCTGGAACAATGGATTCTGTTAGGTCTGGTCCCTTTGGGCAGGTGTTCAGACCAGACAACTTCGTCTTTGGTAAGTTGTAGCTCGTCATTTTGATTGCTGTCTTGTTTCAGTACAGTGACAGTTTCGTGCAAGGTGCGCCCTCACCTGACTGCAGGGAGCTACTACTGCTCTTCCTTGTAAATGTAGTACTTTTTACTGTATGTACTTTTTTACTAAATGTATGCATTATGTGTTTGTATCCAGTGTTAGCTTAGTGGGGCTTTGTTTCACATGGTCAGTGGTATGTTATTGCTTCCCATGTGATTGTAAAGTTAATACTTTATCACATTTTTATTCAGTTCAACTATACTAGTGAAGGGACCTTTTGAAGTCTGTTCTTGAGCTCTATTTTTTACTTCACAGAGTGACATTGGAAGATAATTAGTCTTGAAATTCAAACAGGAGCATAAACATGTAAATACTTCTGCTTTTATGTTGATCTCATGGCACAAAAAAACAGGATTTTCCTAACCTTACTGTTTGCTCTGTCATTTGCCCAAGCTGAAAGTGTTGCCACAGTGCTGTTAAATTCAGTGTGCAGTGTAATCATTTTTTTTTCATATGATCTGCTGCAGAAGCTGACTGTTTTACTTTGTTTTGTGGTAATCCTTATTTGAATAATGGCTTGTGATCATGTATCCCACAGGTCAAAGTGGCGCTGGGAACAACTGGGCAAAGGGCCACTACACTGAAGGGGCGGAGCTGGTAGACTCAGTTCTGGATGTGGTGAGGAAGGAGGCTGAGAGCTGTGACTGCCTGCAGGGCTTCCAGCTCACCCACTCCCTGGGTGGTGGCACGGGCTCTGGAATGGGCACCCTGCTGATCAGCAAGATCCGTGAAGAGTACCCCGACCGGATCATGAACACGTTCAGCGTGGTCCCCTCTCCCAAAGTCTCGGACACTGTCGTGGAGCCCTACAACGCCACACTGTCCGTCCATCAGCTGGTGGAGAACACAGATGAGACATACTGCATTGACAACGAGGCTCTGTACGACATCTGCTTCCGCACCCTGAAGCTGACCACGCCCTCTTACGGTGACCTCAACCACTTGGTGTCCGCCACGATGAGTGGGGTCACCACCTGTCTGCGTTTCCCCGGCCAGCTGAATGCTGACCTGCGTAAGCTTGCCGTCAACATGGTCCCCTTCCCTCGCCTACACTTCTTCATGCCTGGGTTTGCACCCCTCACCAGCAGGGGGAGCCAACAGTACCGTTCCCTCACGGTACCTGAGCTCACCCAGCAGATGTTCGACGCCAAGAACATGATGGCTGCTTGCGACCCGCGCCATGGCCGCTACCTCACTGTGGCCGCCATTTTCCGTGGGCGGATGTCCATGAAGGAGGTGGACGAGCAGATGCTCAACGTGCAGAACAAGAACAGCAGCTACTTCGTGGAGTGGATCCCCAACAATGTGAAGACCGCTGTCTGTGACATCCCGCCCCGTGGTCTCAAGATGGCCGCTACCTTCATCGGCAATAGCACAGCCATCCAGGAGCTGTTCAAGCGTATCTCTGAGCAGTTCACCGCCATGTTCAGGCGCAAGGCTTTCCTCCATTGGTACACCGGAGAGGGCATGGATGAGATGGAGTTCACGGAGGCCGAGAGCAACATGAATGACCTGGTTTCTGAGTACCAGCAGTACCAGGATGCCACAGCGGAGGAAGAAGGAGAGTTTGAGGAGGAGGGAGAAGAGGAGCTGGCTTAAACCCCTTAATGTTTATGTCTGTGTGAGTGTGTGTGTATAAATTATCTTCCAGGTTGTAATATTTCACTGACAATACCAAATATTTTTTTATGTTGAGTATGTATCCTTTTGTCACTTCTGCTGTCTCCTATTTCTTTCAGAAACTTGCCAAATAAAACTTTCCCTTTTTTGTAAGCCTGTCATTGTCTTGGATTTATTTCAATACTGGTGACCAAAATTATTATGTGCAGCAAAACGTGCTGACTTTAGCCTAAAATGTAATCTGGCAGACTTTCTGGTCTAACTGGTCTCCTTTCTGCATTCAAGTTCTTAAATATTGGATTTATACCATTCACCTGGGTGACCTAATTGACAGGATTGGTAAGAGACAATAAGTGTCAAACAAAATCTTAAACTCTGTATCTTTCCATAATGTAGATAAGTATTAGTAAAAAGATGCCTCAAAATATAAAGTAAACTAAGGACTTGCCCCAGACTTGAATGACAAAGCAAATGTAGGAGTGCTGGATGCAAGTGCCGTTAACATCAAACCGAAGAGGAATGGCCCTGACAAATTTTTTGTAACCAGGAATCCTTGGTTTAAATGGAGTGGATCCTGACCTTTTTGTTCCTGCTGGGAAACTGCAGTGGTGAGCCTCCGACATCCGAGCAGTTATTCCCGGTTCTTATCCCTGCAGCTGTTTCTATGGCAATGATGGGAGCAGCTGACCGAATTGCACCACTTGAAGCTGACAGCTGGTAGTGAGCATGAAATACTCAAGTCTAACCTATTGCTGTGGCAATGGTGACTTACAGAACAATGATTCATTCATGTGACAGGTCATGGCACTTTGAAGAGAAAATATGTTTTTATTCTGTAACCTTTACCTTTTATTACATAAGTGGCAATCTTACCCAGGGTGACACAGCACAAATATGAAAAACACACTTATCTAGCTTAAGTTCACGTTAAGGGGCTCAGTTCTTAAACAGCAGTATGCTATCTAACTGACCCTGCAACCAGTGTTTTTCAAAACCAAAATCCTTGACCACTTACTTAACTGAGTCCTGGGGTGTACCTTTCAATTCAGCAACTGGCTTATAATAGCTGAGAACTATTTCAGGCCAAATTAAACATTTATCAATTTCCAGGATGGGAGTCTGAGTGACATATCTGATTTCCTGCTTCCCTCAGATGAGTTTGACAACTTCAGCCTCAGCTGTTTCCCCTTGTCTGTACATTGACTGAATTAATTTCAAGACATTCCGATTGATCGGTGCCCGCTCTAACATACATAGAATACAATACAGCATGTTAGAAATACATTGCAACTGTCTTCACAATGTATTTCAAATGTACAGCAATTTATTATGTTTCCATAAGGGTACAGTCTAGTCAACTGAACAGAGAGCAGTGTGTTTCTGTACAAGTTTTCTATATTTCATCAGGTACTCGTGAATGACCAGCAGAGGGAATTTACTTGTGGTTAGACTACCAAATAGTGAGGTGGTGTTCAACACAGATGTCCAACTCAGTAAACAAACTGACATGGGATTTTTACTGAACATTGTGATAATCAGTGCAGATCACAGTAGGACTCTGGGTGCATTCAAGAGTTCAAACTGTGCTAGGGTTTCATCTTGAACACTGTATTCTGTGTAAACACTCTGTAATGCTTTGCAATAATGTCTATTGAATGTTTGCTCCCATCTGGTGGGCATTCTGTGGTTGTAACTATAAGTTGCGTATTTCGGAATCATAACCACATTTGCAACCAAAGTAAGAGCACTCTGCAAATGAAAACACAATGTTTATTAACTTGAATACAGCCAATAAGTTTCAGTTCTGCTTAAAGGCAGTGTTAACCTGGTTATATATTCATGTCCAGTAATTTTCTAATCCTGAGTAAGTATATATTATCGTGTGACACTGTGGATGCATCGCCATATTTGTAATCTCTAAAGCTGGACATTACAGATTTTTCAGCCATACTTACGGTGGTACACTGGTCTTCTGCAGCAAAGCTAACATTCCTTTCAATATTGCCATCGTTAATCTTGAATTGCATATGTATTTGCTACATATTAAACTAACAATGTCAAATAATATCATTATCATATATAATGTAATATTTCAGTATCATTTAAAAAGTTCTGCATACAGTATGCTGTATTCTGATAGCAAACCAAGAATTATTGCCCTTATGTGTCGAACAGCAAACTGTGGCTGAAGTGTGTATAGTTCCTTATCTAATTGTTTAAAATGATTAGGAACACATGCCACTCCATGAGTTGACAGTCACAGACTGCCATGGATATTTAACCTGTATTTTGCCCAGCCATAGGTATGAACCAGCTCAAGACCAGTGACTTTTGGAAATGCTTAGTCCAGATATGGATCTCTGCCACATCCACACCAGCAGATGGCACTGTGGCTTACACAACCCTACGTTTCCACATGAAGTAGGAAAGGATGCTTGTGGCCAATAGGAGCAGAGTCCAGCAGCACACCCTCTTTACCTGCCCTTCCAGGTCCTTTTTCTTGCTGAAGCGAGACACAAAGCCAGACTAGCAGAAACAAGACAAGAAGAAAAATGTCAAAGGGGATAGTAATGGTACCAACAATTAAATATGTGGAAGTAACCAAAAATAAGTTGTCAGTAAATTGCCCTGGTCCCTTTAAGATGTGAAATTAAATTGGGGTATAAGAGGGGTAGAAGATCAGAATAATTAGCTCTAGCTAAGTTGTACAGTATTATATTCTTAGAGGGTGATGGTTTTGCTAGTGTACCTTGTCATTTTGATGTTCTTTCTAAGTCAGCACTTCCTGTATTTGCTGGATCTACTTAATTAGGAACAGGTGACTCACCCATCCGCCCTTGTCCCGTATCTCTGGGCAGATGACCCTCTCCACATATTCTCCAACGCACTCTTTTAACTCCGGCAGGGCTCCCAGCATGCCCCTCTCCTGACAGTGCAGGGCCATCTGGCCAGCCAACACATACACAGATAGGACTGCGCTCCAGGCCAAGTCTCGACGGCGTCCCCCGGGGGTGGAGCGGCCAAAGTGCTCATCCAGGATGGCTTGCAACATGGGGCAGGCTGAGCGTTCTGTCACGTCCTGGAAGACGCGGGGCCAACGGCGAAAGAAGATAGGGAACTTGATTAGTAGCTCATCTCCGGCATGCCGCAGGGCAGCAGTGGGTGCTGTGGGGGCCGGGGAAACAGACACCCCGTGTTCTGCTGTCACATAATCAATATAGTCATAGGCCATCAAGAAAGCCTCTCGCACAACAGGGTCAGGGCTTTGAAGGCCTTGCCCAGCTCCAGCCTCTCCTGACTTCCCCATTGGTTTCCTGTCTCTTGACAGGAGCGGAAGGATTCAAAACTGCAGCGTACTTCAAAGCATAATCACCAATATTCTCTGTTCTAGTCTCGACGCTTACAGTCCCTTGTGAATACCTTTGCATCACCCCAGCTTAGAGGTGAATGAAGATAGCAATTTGAAAGTGGACAGGCATCTGGAAGGACAAGGAAAACAAATTAAGATCTTCCATATCATTAAGTTACACATCAGGCTGGACCAGAAATTATACATTTTGAGTGGCTTTTGTTCACTCCACATAACCTGAGCCATCATGCTGTTTAGAGCTACACAGATGATTAATGACCTGAAGACAAGGACGGGAGGGGTATTAGGCTTTGAGCACTTATTTACCTTACCCCTGAGTCTTGGACCTGAGACCTGAGACAGCTAGCACTGTTCTATATCATTAAATAAACGTAAAATCCAGCACAGACAGGCACAGGGTAACGCATGCTTTTATGACTCACCACCTCCGGCAGGGACTCGCTGTGGTGTCACGCAACGAGTTATGGGCAGAACGGCAGGGTGCAGGTGGCACTGCCACGTTTACCGTGTGAAACCCAGCCGGTCCTGGGGCTCGCTCAGACCCAGCTAATTTTAGCATCTTCGGAGAAAACTGACACTAAATACCATGCCCACGCGCATGCACCTTCGGCCTCTACACATGCATGCACCCCCAGCCAACATTACCAGGGCTAAATATAAACCTCCGCTGATCTGCCGAGAGAGGTGAAACAAGACTTTGTAATGCTAATGAAAAGTAAGCACTGTATATTATTCTATGTGTGCTGGTAGGTCTATAAATAATTCTCCCATAACTGAATTTTTTTATGAACTTCTTGACAACTAAAAAACATATAGTACTAAAAATCCATGTTAATACGATACTACTGGCATTTTAGTGAACATGTTTATTAACAATAACATTTGAAAACAAAGCTTTGAAACAAATTTAGAATAACTTGATTAGTGATTTTCATAAAATGTCATACGAAACAAAACTGATTAATAATCTGAGTACAAAACGAAATATCTTTCTCATCCTGCAATATGCAGCAGTGGCCACTAGATGTCAGAGTAGACAAGCTGAACAAGAATTGGTAACAGGACTTAGAGACGTGATAGCCACAGTGCTCAAAAAGGAGACACAGTAAAATAGGAATGCTATATTGGCCTTAACTTGACTATTACATGATTATTTATTATGAATAGAAATCATATTTTGTTCACCCTTCCACAATCTATACATAAAACTGAAATGAAATGTACTGAAATGTACATCAAATGATTTAATGGTTAAGGTATTAAACTTCAATATTTCATACTTTTTACACAATGTTATGTTGAGCTATTTGCCATATGGGGCCCCATGGCTCAAGTACACTCCTGTCCTGGATGCATTCAGCCCTCAGCATCACAAGGATGTTTTACTACCTTTTACAAATTATTTTCTTTTCTCCCTTGTCTCATTTTGCCAAACTGAAATGCATAGTTTTTTGCATTGTTATGGATAGGAGGAAGAAATGCATTATTGGATATTGTAGCTTCAGTTGCAGACATATATATATATATATATATATATATATATATATATATATATATATATATATATATATATATATATATATATATATATATATATATATATATATATATATATATATATATATATATCTATATATATATATATATATATATATATATATATATATATCTGCTTTGGTTCATTTTAGAATGAATGATCATTATACTTGAAAAAAAAGTACATTCTATTGCATTTCTAGTAGAGTTATGAGGAAGGAGAAAATATTTGACAAAAATATAATTCTCTTTTAAGTGCAAAATGCCATAATGGTCAAAATTCCACAATAAGGGTAGTATTTCCTCAACATCACAGAGTGTACACGTTTTAAGGTCTAGACACCCATAACCCCATTTCATCTAACTTACTAAATAGGATTTGCCACTTATCTGATCTCCCATTATGTTTTTTGTTTTCGGCATCCCTCCCCTCCACATATGCATCTTTTCCTTCTCTCTCTCTTCATCACTGATGTCAAAATCAACAACCTAATCCATATATCTTGGTGCGTATACTGCTGGTCCAAAAATTGATTATTGGAGTGTTTCACAGCCTCTTATGCAATAGTTAGCTCGTCTCTATAAAACTATTTTGACAAAAAATTCTTGTATGGACACCTAAAAGGTGATTTGTTCTTATATTCGTAAGATAATAAAAATAAAATGTTCATAATTCTCATTACATATGTTTACCACAGTATGTTTTATTGATCATTATTCCGTCATATTCTGTCAATTGTTTTGGTGTGGTGTGTAAAAAAAAATATAAATAACTAGGCTGCATTCACAAGTTTTATTGCCATGGTCTGTTCTGTTCATTTGACATTGAAAGAGCTAAATCAGCCAGGGCTGCTTGCTAACACCCCTTGTTGACAGGCGGTCTCTGTATTTGTTTAGAAGCCTTGACTGAGCGTGTGCAGAGTCCTCAGAGGGGTCACTGTGTGACCTTGTGCTGTTGTGTCCCACAGGTCCTGTCTGACAGTCTGAATATATGTGGCTTTAATCACTTCCTCACTTCAGCATAACCTGTTGTAAATCTAATATTTTTACATGAATCTGTCCCTGAATTATAATATATTAATGACAGAATTACTACCAAAAGGCCAAAAATGTAATGCCAAGAAGAATCAAATTAAGGCTAGTTGGACCAGTTGTACAAAAATGGTTCTAAACAGCACCAAAATAAGCTTCACTGCATGTAACCATAAGCTAACAATTTTGGTACTATACAGAATCATTACAACAAAAAATACCAAATACTTTGTTAATGGTTCTATATAGTTCCCCAAAAAGGTTCCCCTATGATGTAGAATGACTGAGGAACCTGTTTTTCTTGAAGTATAGACCTACTAGCTGTCACATTTCTGGTGAGTAAGCCAGTGGAGGTTTATTTATCTTTGCAGAAATACATGCATCAAAAGCTATTATTTTTGGCAATTGATAATGACAAGCATACAGCAATAATTTGTTCTAGCCTTTTGAGAAAGGTTGAAATTGCAAGAAACAGAAACTATACTTTTTTAACCTTGTGGAAATAAGTAGTAATATCATGCTTTAGATAAATGGTAATATATTCTCACTGAATTATTACTTTTTGGATCTGATGAACTTGATAAACATTTTTTAGTTTATGAGTGATATATTTACTTCCAGCTCAATCTGTTTCCTTGTGAGTGAATGGTTTTAATTAAAAACGGGATATCATATTAACTCAATATGAAGCCTCTGCCAAAAGACTTACACTCACAAAAAACATTGGGGCAAAGGAGAAAATACACTCTTTCTTTAAGTAATGCTTCTACATTAATATTAGGAAAATGTGATATTTCATTAAAATGCACAGAAGGAAATCTGTGGTTTGGATTTTGAAAAAAAAAAATGTATTCTAAACGTTTGTCTTCTGTAAAATGAATATATAATATATAATATATAATATATAATATATAATATATAATATATAATATATAATATATAATATATAATATATAATGTAAGTAGCAAAAACTATGAATGCAGCCTGGACTGGTATTCAACACATCACTATATTACCTTTTATTAAATTTGCTAAGAAAATATGATTTTTATACATGAGTGAGTCCTGAACTGTGTATTATGAGTGGAACATTATAGATTTGATCTGTATGATGTAAATCTTGCCTTCAATATTGCACAATACCATACAGTACATCACCTGCACATGTGGACTGTTTTTCCACGAACATGAGCTATCCAAAAAATGGTTGGAAAAAAATGGGAAAAAATACTAAAAATTTTAATCATAAATGTGCATGTTTGGAAAGAAGAAAACACAAAAGCGATTTTTTTTCCTTTTGAGAAACGTAAAGTCTGCAAATCCCTTTTTCCAAATATTAGCGTTGAGATGTTATTTTTCCAGTCCATTTGGCAGCATAGCCCCCATTCCCCTATGATGTTGGTGGAGAGGCTGAGAGGGATTTGGGACAGGAGCCAGCCACCTAACCCTACCCCCATGGGGTCTGGAGCTGCCCTGGGTTCATAGGTTAAGCTGTGGTGCATTAGCGGGACGAGCTGTGGAACAGGGGCGTTAATCCTTGTGTTTAACATTGCCGGCTGCAGACGTGCTGCCAGCGCTTCAAACCGCAAGCATCGCGGCCAATCTTAAAGGGCCGGTATCTCCCCAACCACAACACTACCGCAGAAATGAAGCCCATTTAGTCAAGAACTGTGCCTGAGGAATTTTTATAGATTGTCACCCACTTGAATGGGGTAAATACTGTACACTGTCGTCAAAATCAATCATTTCACATTGAAAAGAGACCTGACATCCTGCCATTTCAATACAGCCTGATCAAGCTGACAGTTTCACCGTCAAGGCACATCTCCAAACAAATTACAAGCAGTGAATAAGTTACAAAATGCAACAGATTCACTTTAGGTCACATCAAGACCCTATTGTCAATCAGAGGCTGTGAACTGAAGACGTGTCATAGACATTAGTGTGCATTCTGAGATTGATATGTCTTCAGACATATCTTCAGAGTATGAGGGTGATTCATTTGCACAGCCAAACAATGGCCCTCTTCAATTGGTGTTGTGGGCCCCAGAGGATGGCTGGTTCATGGAAGGTTTGGATCAGGTGCAGATGAGTTAAGAGTTAATTCGCATCTCCACTGCCGCTCCCACATCTGTCACCTCAGCATAGCGGCCCTGTCACTGGCTCTTGATTTTAATCCCCTGCTCTTAGAGCAAAAACCTACAGTGTTTACACCACCTTGTGCATAATGACAGCGTGTTCCTTTAAAGCAATGATGGATTCCCCTCTTAGTGCCAAAGCACTTCAGCCTCACTCTGGCTGAAGAGACAGCGGCTGGATGATAGGTGCGCTGGTAATAAAATGGAGAATAAATGAGACAGCTTCTTGGTGGACAGATGGGGTTAGCCCATTTCCTCCGGGGCGGCTAAAGAAGCGAAGGCACAAAAGTACATCTGAGATGGCGTCTGTTAAAGTGGGCATATAGTAGTTTGCGTATGACTCAATAGTTCCTGAATAAGATTTAAATTTAAATTGAAATGAGTGTCTCCACATAATTTTCAAATGCTAAAGATCTTGTAGTGTTTCTGTGACAAAAATCATGTCGGTGAGTTACAAATTATGGGAAGTCAATTTTACAAAATGACAACATGTTTGCAATTGTGGTTGCAATTTTGATATAATGTAATGTAGAGCAATAAATATACACAAGACCTCAAAAATGAAGACATGAGAACTCATGATTTTTAAATAATGTGGTCTGAAAAGCCAAACAGCTGCATTTCTTTAGCTTTCCTGTACACTGTGGTATACTGCAAGGGATTCTGGGAAATTTGTTTCTTCCCTTGTTTCTTGTATTTCAAGTGACACTATGGTCATGAATCGTCAGAAGACAAAAAAAAGTCTTTGATGGCTAAGGAGGAGACAGATGAAACGAAAACCTGTAGAAATCATGTATAAGTGTCTATAATTAAACCACTATTCAAGTATTGCTTTCCCTCAAAAAGTTTGGTGGCAATACATTTCTCTCCTGCCCTACTTTTATTAGATTATTCCTGACACTTGACTCAGCCTGGCAGAGAGACCAGCCAAGCAAGACTCTGGAGTTTCTATCCTGCTCTCTCCATCTCTCTCTTTCTATCTCTCTCTATCTCTCTGTCTGTCTCTCTCTCTCTAAGCCCGCCTCCAACCACTCTCTCTCTCCTTTCCTTGCTCTCTTCCCCACTCTGTCTGTCTCCTTGCCGGCGGCGACCAAGTCTGATGGGATCCGGTGCGCGGGGTGCCGTGCGCGCGAAAGGGAGCCTGTCACTCACTCGGAGCAGCCATATGTTTGCTGGCGTGAGCTCCAAGCCAGCAGCAACGGCTCATGCCAGAAGATATTAGAGTAGCAGCAGGGCGTCATTAAGGCGGTGCGATGATTGATTAACCGTGAATCAGTGAGCGGGATTCTCCCCAGCTCTGTGGAGGGAGAGGGGGGTGATGGAGGTGGTGTTGTGGTGGTGGTGGTGGGGGGGGGAGGTTGCGAGGGCGCCCCCTGCAGATGAGGGATGTTGTTACATTATTGCACCGGCAGTGACAGGATGAGCTAGGATGAGCACCATGGGGACATGCGGGGGCCATCCCCAGTGCGATCTATCCTCCCAAGGATGAAGCGGCGTGTGGGGTTTGGCTGTGTTAAATGGTGCGGCTAAAAGCGCATTCGCCTTCACAGTGTGACGCGGGCACTCGGTAAGGATGAGAACTCTGCAGAACCCTGCTGTAGCTGTAGAAGACACAGAGATCCTGGGGCCCTGCCAATGGGGTGTGTCTATGAAGGACTTTGATAGCTTGCAAAGGCAAAAAAAAACTGTTCATTATTATTTCAGAAAAATTGTTTTTAATATAACTCCATTACTGGTGCAGACATAGGCCCAGAAGGGACTGTACTGTCCTTTTGCACACTTGCAAGTTTTTGACTTGGCCTTAATGATAAATCCTCAATATGAAAGGCAAAGAACTTAACCACTCTTAAACATATCAAATGCTTAATAACAAAAATATGAAAAAAATCAGTCCAATAGTGGTTCAGGAACACAAACTCTATTGCAAACTATTAAAATAAATGAAGAAACAAATAATGTAATAAGATGACAAAACCAGTCAAATCAAAAAATATGAATTATATTTTTGGCCTTGAATGCTCTTCACTCCATTTCCTCTTCACCTCTTTTCTGTTCCCTCTCTCCCTCCCTCTCAGCCCCTTGCTCTGTGTCTCTAAGCTGTAGGGTGTGGAGCTGCACAGTGGAGGCCTGACTAATGAAATCCAGAGAGAGCCACCCAGCCCTGGGACTCTGACACTAATGTTGTGTTTGGTATTAAAATGCGTGAGGCGACTAAACTCCCACTGATTTCAATAAAAACATTTGGAACGGGCTCATCAATCAAGCCTCACAGCGATGAAGCTGTCTAATATTGGGCTGGGGAGCAAGGGGGGAAGGGGAATGATTTGGGTGGGGTGCCGGGGGGTGGGGGTGGGGGTTGTGAGTGAATGAAGTATAAACTTCACTTTTGTACTCTCACTTCACACTGACAGGCATTTCCACAAAGTCAATCAAACACTGGTGGTGTGCTGTGTTGTGCATGGTGCAACAACAGCTAAGGTGGATCGTATCAGAAAGACTGTAATTGGACTAAGTTGCAATAAAATGGCTGGTCCCTACTGTAGATTTACATAGACACACACTGCATCCATGCATGAAGTTACATCAATTGACTGAGGTTGGGTCAAAACTATAAAAAGCTAAAGAGGAAGCTGTGACAGTTGTCATCGGTATCAAAGGTCAACGGATCATCATTATGAATAAAAGAAATTGTGAAAAATGAAGACAGAAATGTCACTTTGATGTGAAAATGACACACCAAATAGGAAACACAACATTAGTGCTTCATTGTAAATGTCCAACATAACAGTGAGAATAATGGTAGCAATATCGTAATTGTTAAGGTGCTACAACAGCAGCTCTAAGTATGAAGGTGACACCCTGGAGTAAAAATGACAGAGCCTTCAACCTGTGTGTGAGACTCATATTGATCTCATGCTCAACTCCTGAAATCTTAAATGAAACCATGACTGTGCATGTCTTTGTGACTTTGCTCATTATAAAATGTAAATCTGCCTATTGGTCATGCTAAGAACCCCTCTGACACCCATTTCATCATTAAAACCCTCTTATGTGTTGAAAAATTCCTTCAAAGCCAC
The DNA here is from genome assembly GCA_022829145.1 of Albula goreensis. Lineage (NCBI taxonomy): Eukaryota > Metazoa > Chordata > Actinopteri > Albuliformes > Albulidae > Albula > Albula goreensis. The sequence continues at coordinate 27,433,573 of CM040744.1, read as the reverse complement.
CTCTCAGATCAACTCAACAATTCAACAACACCTGTCAGCCCCTTTTCCTTAAATTTTTCAGCACACCTACTAAAGAAAATTATACATCTGGCTTGCTGAAACTTGAATGTGTTCAGTGAAGTTTAGGCATTGCACCGCATAACAGATGGAGTTATGATATCTTCACCATTATCAATACACCACTGTTTAACAGCGGGATAAACAGGGTCTTCACTGCAAACGCATAACAATGAGAACAGCCTTGGCTGCATCAGAAAAGCTACAGTCTTAGGTAACAGGAGGAATGATAGCAAGGTCAGTGTAAATGCTGGAGTACTGTCTGACAGTGAGATTAAGAGGGGCCACAGTGTATACACTAGTAATGCACATTCATGTTCAGGGCCTCATGAGGCCCCTTGGTGTGATGGATTTTGGAGTTACTGGACCCCTGTGCCTGACGTGCAGTAGCCTCTCATCCCTCCCGCCCCTGGGGGAATGTGGCAGGGGGCTGCCAGCTGTCTGCAGGGGTGCAATGGGAATGTGACGAGGAGGTGCGGGCGTTAGGAAGCGGGTGCCAGCCTGGCAGTTCCCAGCGCTGAACCAGCCTCTGTTCCACAGGCAAAGACCCTGGCCCATCCAACCCACACCCACCCCGCCCCCCCCCCACACACACACACCCCTCCATAAGGGAAGAGTGCACGGGCCAGTTGACCTCATGTCTCCACTGGGAAGGGAAGGATAGCATTCACACCTGCGTGCCAGGGACTGATTTCGCTCGCCCATTCCCACGCCCCTGCCTCCACCGTGGGAAGGGGGGGAGGAGGAGGAGGCATGGACAGGAGCGTGCAGGAGGGGAGTGCCATATCCCCCAGGGCCCAACACCAACACCTGAACCCCCGCTCCTAGCACACATGGGCCTCTGCACTCCTTCCCTTCTACAGTACATTGCAACCTTTCATTTTCCATTTCATTTAATTTTCCTCTACAATATTTACACATCCAGTTTAAAGGATGTGCATGCAAAGAGGTGAACAGCATTCAAACAGGAAAATAGGAAGAATGAGAGAAAGAGTGGGTATATTTCTTGATGACAGTGGGCTCTGGCCTTTGGCCATTTCCTCTGCATAGTACAGTGCCAGTTGCTGTCAGTGGGAGTGTTGCAGAGGGAGGGGTTGCTGTGCCCTGTCAGCAGTGATTGGTGGTGTCAGTGGGGGGATTGGGGGGTGACAGGGCTGAAGCCTAATGTCTTTTTAACAGCCTTTTAATTTGTGACATGCATACACACTTATACACACACTCGTTCACTCACGCACGCACGCACGCACGCATGCCACAGATATGACATACCCCTCCCCCAACATTACGCTGGTCTGTGGGCACAGCTGGCCCTCCACTGAGAGGAAGGTTATAGAGACAGCTGGAGGGGGGCTCAATGAAGAGATGTGCTCAGATGAGAGAGTGGCATCATGTAAACATTGGTGGGGGGTTGGGGGGGTACAGGAATCTGTGCTGTTGAACTTGTGATTGTGATAAACAACCAAAAAACTTTTTCTCTTAAACCGGTGGTGTGTAAAACAGATCAGAATTTTTCTTTTCTGTGTAATTCATAGATGGAGAGCCAGACCAAAGATGATACCCCTTCAAAGTTAATTTGTGCAATTTAGTGTGGGGGGGATGGGGATGTGGAGTGGAGGGGGATTTTGGGGGGTGATTTGCTGCTCTCTTGTGAAGTTGGCTGTCATTCAGCCCCTCACAGTTCCACCCCCTGCAGTGAGGGGGTGCTCTTCTGGAAAATGCCATCTGTCCCCAGAGAGGAGCGGTGGGCCCCCCATCGCCAGAGCCAGGGGGAAGAGGAGAAGTGATCGATTGTGTTTTCATAAGGGCTAATTTACATTGACACGCCAGGGCTCATATTCATAGCTGCGTTTTCCATATTAAGACATCGGGAGTGCTTCAGTCCCGCATCGCAGCACAGGCAGAATGAGTTCGTTCACCTACAGCATCTGAACCCTTCAAACAATTTGCGTTGCAATTCTGCACTATTTCAACACCAAAAGAAGACAGGGGAGTGCAGAAATGGAAGGACAGAGAGAATCAACTGCTGCTCTCTCAAAATGAATAATTTAAATAATGGCAAAACCCCTTGTTTTATTTCAGGCTTATTTGGTATCGCCTGAACACAGCACACAGATGGTGTGATGATGAAGGAGCAAAAAGCTCCAACAAGTTTCTGGAGGAGCCATGCTGTGCTCCAACTGTGGACAGAATCTCCACTAGGGGACAGTGGTGTGCAGCGAGAGGAAGAGCATGGTGTTTGTTATTTTTGTGAACTGCAACAAGAAACCCACTTTGAGCATTGTACCTTTTGTTTCCTTTCCTCTGTTCAAGTTTGCAAAATGACTGTGAGGAAGGCTTGTGTATACAAACTACAGTTGAGCTGAGCCGTTAGCAAGAGTGTTTCTGCTTCACCTCGTCTTGCCCTGTGTCATTTCGGAAGCAGAACATCCGGGGTTTGTGCTGTTCTGTGCCATTTTCATTCTCTCAGAGTAAGATTAGCTTGTCAGAGGGAAGGATGTGCTTGGAAGTACAAATCCTAACTACTGTGGGGCCTACTGTCAGTCACAACAGTGAAGCAGAAGGGTTGCTGAATGTCTTTGGATTGAAACTTGGAATAATACAGTTACTGGAGCTGCAACTTCACAGGGATAATGAATGCAAATATATTTTTTATACCATCACAGTTTCTGGTGGACATTTTGCTCCTCAGGTTAAATCTTCTCACAAAAGAAAGCAGTATTTTGAATGAATATTGAATTTCCTTAATAGATCAGGGTAATGTTCTCTTAAACCTATGCACTTCGTATGCCGAAGATGAGAGGTACGTCTGTGAGTGCTTTTTTTTACACCCATCAAAGTTGGTTCATTTGTAAGACATTCACTGATAAGCTAGAGAAACGGGCATCCAGTTCTCCATTTTCCAGGCTCCAAAGAAAATGTCAGTCTGAACCTGAAACCATCTCTCTCCTCGGACACTCACCTAATGTTCTGAATCCTTGAAAGGATTTCATTAGCAGGTCTGACGAACAGTCACCAGGATAGTTACTTTTGGGGACCAACCATAACTGCATCTAATGATAGTAGTGTAGGTTTAGTTTCAGAAAGAGAGAGAGACTGGGATACAGACAGGGAAACAAATAGATGGGGGGATAGATAGAGACATATCAAAGGAAAGGAGGTAGGGATGGAAAGATAAGCAGGAGAGGAGGTAGGGAGTACCATAGTCCCCCTGCATTGCTGGATTCCATCCAGGATACACACCCCACTCTCACACTTAGATTTTTTAATGTCCCAGGGCACATGTGGTTTATAAATAATTTTTAAAATGTTTTTAATTTCCTGTCTCGTGAAAAAATAGCCAGACACAGAGTGTGTGAAGGGGAGAGGGAATTAGTTTAGTGTTTATGTTTTTATAGGACAGGGAGCAGCAGTGTGGTTTCAGCTTTGGGGTCGTGTGTCATGTCAAATTTTAATATGACACTCATTTCCGACCAAAGCACCGATAGGGATCAAAGACATTCAGACAGACTCTCTCTCTGTCCCTCTATTTAGCTATTACCTCCCTCTCCGGGTCCATCTCTCTCTCTCTCTCTCTCTCTCTCTCTCAAAGAAAGGTCTTTACTAATATTTCCCTACATTTCATTTTATAAAGCTTATTATGCCATCAGTTGTTTCCTCAGCAGTTTTATCCATATTTTTTTTGATTTCCCCCATTTTTGGATGAATTCACATTGTGAGCCTGTTACATTTCTGAAACTTTTATAAGCAGCATAGGTTCTTCCACATTTACTGGATTGCTGTTGCATTTGTAGACTTCTTCCATTCCTATGAATTTGTGCAATGATCTGAGTTAGTGCATAAGAGGACTGACCTCCTCCAAAGTGTGTACATGCAGTCTGTATCATTGCACATCCCACACAGTAGGACACAGGTCTGATATGCTTTGGCTGGTACTGTGGAAATTCCATATAACTCAGTGGGGCCTGTGGTCACCTGACAGCCACCTCTCTTCATTTTTATATGGGTAATTCTGGCCTGTAACTGTAAAGAGAAGTTCTAGTGAAAGCGGTATGTCCACACACTCTAGAAGCTCACTAGTTACTCTCTGCTCCATATCCTTGATGTTGAAAATTCTGACTCCTATCACTGAAGCAAAAACATTCCAAGCTGATGCATATCATGGATCACTGGTCTTGGGCCATGAGTCATGGATATTCTGTCCTTTTGCAGGTCTTTTTAATAAGTGTCGATACACTGTAACATGCCACTGGAAATTCATGTTTCAAGCTATCCTTTAGTTATGAAGCAAGGAGGACAGAATGAACACAGAAGCTGACCAACTTGTAATTCTATAGAGTCTTTGACGTGCCTCTTTTCCATCTCTCAGTTACTCAAGCAACTGACTCCATGGCTCACACAGAAACTTCAGTGAGGTGGCAGTCCATTCCTTTCTCACCTTGTTGAGACTATCTGTCCTTTTTCATATTGCTGTAGAAATCCAGGCCGCCATCACGGGGGGACGGGATACCGAGGAGGAAGAATGCTCGAGTCGCCTGGCTGGCAGACTCATAGCTTCACTGGCACAAAGCGAGCGATCATGTATTGGAAGATAAGCAGAAAGCAGAAATAAAGGGCTTTTTTTCCCTCCCTCAATGGGAGTCTGTATCTTCCCTCAGCACATGGCTTTCCCACGGGGGAAGTATCAGCGTCTGTCTCTGGGAGAGGATGAGATCACAGTACCCTTCCTCACAGAGAGGTCAGAGGAAAGAGGAAGTGACATTGTGATAGCGTGCGCTATCAGTGCACCCAAACGCGTGGTGCACAGGGTTAGCCTGTGGGCAAAACATCCTGTCTGTATTCACTCACATTGTTTCATTTTTTTCAGTCTCTTTTTTTTCTTTGCCTTTTTTAGGGTTTTGGAAAAGTCTGGTTTTGCACAATGATACAGAGGATTTTGTGTTTAGTATTCCTTGTATTGTTTCAAGCATAAATGTTGTTTTGTTGTTTTTTTCACTTGTCACATTTTGAATGTGTTGTAATATGTTCAAATTGTTGCTTCTGGACACCAAACATATACTACTATTGTTCTATTATTTGTATTTTGCTGTCTATTGGAATTACATGACTAACCAGTCCATAATTCCTTTAATTTATAAAGTTCTGTAGGGGGATCAGCAAGAATAAACTGATCTGAAGGACAGCAATAAATATATCATTTATGAAACTGCTCAAAGAGGAAATTTTGGCTCTGTGTACAGAATCCATGCCTGGTTGCCATAAATGGTATGCAGTGTCATATGGCGCAAGGTAAATAATCATCCTTTGATGTTAGTTTTCTCTTCTTGCCTCACCTTCCATTTTCCTTGCCTCAACTGTATAACGTTTCTCTGGAGTCAAAGAAGACGGTCATCTGTGGTCTCGCTGTGGCAGAGACAGAGCGGAGGAAATAACAGGCTGTAAAGGCCACAGACAGAGAATGGACGAAATTGATAAGGGCCAGGAGGGAGACTCGGTGCAAATTACAAGGTATTATTGTATTTTTTATTGTATTTTGTTGACACGCTGCATGGCCACTTTTCCTGAACCCCACCCCCACCCCCTCTCCACCCCCCAATTGAGTACACCCTTTCACATAACACAGGTATTGTCTCAGACACCCCCTCTAAAGTCCTGCTTGTGGGAGCAAAGCATGGAGCTGTGAAAATTGCCCCGCCGTGATTATCATGAGAATGAGGGGAGGGGGGCTCCGAGGGTGTCTGAGGAAGTGACTCGCCAGACTGTAATTTGGGCAGGGTGATGGCGTGCTGTTCCTCTAATGGCTTCAGCATGGCTTCAGCACACAGGCCTCAGCCGCTGCTTTCTATGACCGCTGGAACCAGAATGGGAAGAGCAGAGAATTTTAAAAAAAGACAAACATCCAAAAATATATCCTCCCATCAATACAATCTCTTTTCTGTTTTTTTTTTATTTTTTTTTGGTTAACCACACGTTGATTCGCTTTGACAGGCCATTTTAAAAATCACACATGCCACATAAAAAAGAAAAAAAGAATCCTTTTTCAATTTTCTTGGATGGTGTAGTTGTATGGTAGGTAGTGTATGGTAATGTGAATAACAAGTAGAGAAACAGTAGATTTGGTTGCTAATCAGTGTGCTGTACTTCCTGTTGCCAGTGTGTGAAAAAGGGAAGGGGCTTGTTACGGTAAACAGATTCAAATTCAGAATCCTTTCTTGGCATGACAAAATTTGCATTTGTATTTCCAAAGCATGGCAAGGAACATATTAAACAATTGATTAAAAAATTTTCAATTTATTAGGTAAAATAACTATCAAAATATATTATTATTGTGGTTGATGGAGAGGAGTTACATTCTATGAAAATTAAGAACCTTAAGACCCCATTACACTGCCCCCTGCATGTCTGTCCACTGTGTTGAGAGTGTGTATGGATGGAGTGTGAAGAGGTTTGAGATCAGTGACAGGTGGAGGAGCTTTATTCTCTGCATGGTATTCATAGGCAAGTAGAATGCTCTAATACAGACGTCCCGTGGAGCGAGACCTTCAGTGCAATGGGAGGAGAGATCTGAGGTCCAGGATCACAACAATGTGCAGAACAGTGCATGCTATATTCAGGACATATCAGAGTTCCATACAGGAAGTTTGAACACCATTGGCAAAGTTTTTGCTGAAAAAAAAAAACCTTTGTCAATACCCAGGTGACAAAGGGACAGTTGAGGGAGAAAGACAGAAAAACAGCATCCCCCCATCCCCAACATCCCTCCACCCACACCCAGCAGGCCCCCTCCCACCAAACTCCTCCTCAAACAATCGGAAAATTGATGCCAATTGGCCTGCTTTTCCTGCAAGCCTTCCATTACTCTCACAGCGTGGGGCCAGGTCTGAGAGTGGATGAAATTGCACAGAATTTTTTTTGTGGGTAATTGAAAATACCTGTCCCACCCCACCGGTTCCATCCCTCTTCTTGTGATGGATACACACCCACATGAACATGCGCAAACACACACACACAGACTCCACCCCATTTCTTGGAAGCAGCCTTTTATTCGGGAAGGTTCTTAACTACTCCCCCCCGCTGGTCCCCACTATTCTGTGTTGTCCTCCATCTCCCCACTGAATTGAATTGAGGCGAGCGATTCTATCCCAATTACAGGCGGGCAAAGCGGTATCCTGCTTGTGCTGACTGTGCCACTGTCCCACTGGCTCCCAATTGCAGGTATTGATGTTGACTATTGTTTCCCCTCTCACCCGACAGGGGGGCTGGGGTAGTTTGTGGGAAATCAGAGGTCCCTCCCTGGTGCAGATAACCCTTATCGATTTCTGCCCTCAAGTCTGTGCCTCCTCCTCTCTTTCTCTAACTCTCTCTCTCTCCCACTCTCTCTCTATTCCTCTCTTTTATTGTCAACAGATTTCAGACTGAATGAAAATTTGCAGGACTGTTGTGTTTGCTCTGAGTGTGCTCTACACTGTGGGTGTGATAGGAGAGAGGCAACTCTCAAAGCCCAAATGGCAGCATTTTTCACAGGGAGCCTACTGAGTCACATGTATCACAGCAGAAAATTAATCGCATTTAAACTGGCAAACCTCCGGCGCTTCAACAGGCTCTCTGCCTGCATCTATTCCAGGGTGATTGTGTGTAATGTTGACTTTGCAGGTCATGTGACCTTGGCCAATTTTTCGTATGGAGACATTTACTTTCACCATTTGGCTCCTAAGGTAAGGTAATACCAAGGCAGAAGCATGAATTTCAAAGACAGAAACAGGGAGTCTGTCTCTGGTGTCACTCTGACCACCCCCCCCACCCCAAATCCCCCTACAATTTCCCCAGCTGGTTCCCCACCTGTCTGTCTCACCAGGTCCCAGAACAACTTGTTTTACCTCCACCAACACCCTACAATAATTACCTTCTCCATACAGCAGAGCAATCACCAATTATGTAAATAAAGCCTTTTCACTTCATCAGGGTGTAGGGAGGATTAGGGTTAAGGAATGGAAGAGCTGAATGGGTGACTCCCCTCAAACTCCCCCCCCCCCACCCCCTGCCCTCCCCTCTATTCCACCTCAGTGCTGTTATAATCAAACACACACTCACTCAGTGATGGAATAGAACTTGACCCCACATGTCCAGCGCTCTTCAGAATGTTTAAGTTTCGACATAAATTACAGCTCTCGTTTATATAACAAGTGATTCTCTTCAATTATCCCACGCACCATGACACACACACCAGTACACATGCACGCACACACACTCACACACTCTAGGGGAGCCGCAGACACGAGGGCATCTGATAGAGCTGACTACCTGCTCTCTGCAAATGAAGTACAAATTGAATTGTGTAGCAGAGAGACCAACAGAGGACTGGATGTGTAGTGGGAGCAAGCAACACATTAATTACCAGATTAATTACAATTTTTGAAAAACATTTTTTCTGGCAATTCTCTCTCTCTCTCTCTCTCTCTCTCTCTCTCTCTCTCTCTCTCTCTCTCTCTCTCTCTCTCAGTTCAATTAAATTCAACAGAGAAGCTTTGGCAGGACAAACTAAACCAGCACTGCCAAAGCAGTCATAAAGAAAAGGAAATATAAAATGTGTAACTGTACCATGTTATGTAACACATGTAAGTAGGCACAACCACACTAACAATTACAATAATGTGTGTCTTTCTCTATCTGTTCTTCTCCATATAATGTGTGCATTATCCATCACCAAGGCATCTTTCAAACATTTATCCGTAAGGATGAAAGGCAGCAAGACTCTGGGGAACGAGGACAGTTTATTGATATTTTGTGGGTTGAATACAGTTTACAGTCACATCATCAAGAATATAATCTGCTAAGCATAGTATGGTGTGTGTGTGTGTGTGTGTATAGATGTAAGAGTGTGTGCCCGCATGTGTGTGTCTGCGACTTGTAGGTTGCGTCTAGGAGGAAACAGCTGTGGTTTCATGCAGATAAGATGACCATTCTTTTTTTAATGGGGGTAGGGGAGGGGGGCAGGAGAAGGGGTGGAAGAGCTCTTTTGTATTGACAAAAAAATCTGATGTCCACAGACCTTACACCCCTTCTACCCTTGCCTTTCTGGAGCACTCACCCAAACATTTGGACTTCCCCAGGATGGCTCTGTTTGCTCTCACACTCAAGGTCAGGCCCGGTCGCCCTCCGCTTCCAAAGCAAACCCGGCTGCTCCCTGCTTTGTTGTGAGCCTGTTTTGTTTCCTTTATCAACACTGTCCATATGAGCAGAAAATCCTGCTGCCCCAACATCTGACCGCTTGTGTACAGTAGTGGAGTGATGGCAGCCCCCCTTTCTCTATTTTTAGAGCTCGCTGTGGGGACTGGAGGGTGTGTGGTCCAACTGTGCTGTCTACTCACCTGTGGACTGACCTCCAGGGACCGCCACCCAGTGGTATTCTTAAGGGTCTTGTCCCTGGAGAAGAAGTTTTTAGGAGTTCCATGGGGGCATGGGGGGGTCTCGGTGTTAGTTCCATGGTCAGTGAGCCGGGAGAAGTTTTTGGCACTTGGACGTGTTTGATCTGCGCAGCTCTGCGGTAATCGTGCGTGCCTGTTGATTAACAAGCTGCGCAAACAGAGAGCAGGCCTGATTACGCTGGCCCCGGTTAGAGAAACACCACACAATCTGTGTGGAGCCCTACCCCTGGTGCAGACACTACAGATCATTACACACAGACCCCCGTCTCACCCTATCCCTCTATCCCTCGCCCCCTCTCTTTCCACCATCTCTCTGTACCTGTTTTCTATATCTTTATATCACGTTATCTTACCTTCCTTTTTCATTCCCTGTTTTTTGGGCCTCTCTCTCACTCATTTTCTCTCTCTCTCTCTCCTCATTATTGTCTTCCTGTCAGAGATTGCTGCAGAGCCCATCTGAAAAACAGGAAACACGAAGTTTCCCAGCAGTTTCCTTGATGGAGAACGGTCGGATGGTTCGCTGATAATTAAGAAATTACTGCCCATGGTCTGAGGTACATACGGAGAGGCAGCAACAGGTCCAGTGTTCGGCCACACCGGGGGAAATAGTGGGTAAACATGCTAAATTCATTGGTTTTTTTACTTTCAAGTGACTCCCCCAGCTGGCCAAGCATCTACATGTTCAGGAAGTGAACATATGTTGGCTCCATGTGACTCCAATGGCAGCATGTGATTGGCATAGCTGCAGTGTTTAAACTAGCGAAAGATAGTTGCCATGTGAATTGAAACGAATAGAACTGAATCTATGGGGGAGGTTAGCAGCAGACCTGATCACATTGTTCAGTTCGGCTGGAGGAAAAATAGAAAAACAATTCTAAAATATGCTCCTAATTGCAGTTCACACTTCAATTTGTAACTGCCTTGTTCTTTTTTGTCTTTAAATTCTCAGTACCTCAGCTGACATAATTACAGTTCATGAGACGATCATAATTTTCTTCACTCACTGATTTGCACTCTTTTTTTGGCACTCCCACATTGATAGAGGGGGAAGGTTTAAAACCCACAGGGCGGTTCTGATCCGCATGTGTGGTCGAGTTCAATTCCATTGTGAGGAGGAAATCTCAGCCAGTCCATTTGGACCTGCCACCCAGGCCTTCAGGCTGGAGTTGTGGTAGAGAAGTGGTTAAAATAGGGAACCGATTTCCTGCCGCCTCGGCAAACTCCAGATTAGACCAGATGGACTCATTTACAGCCAATTAGCTACGGCACTGTAAGTGAAGCCTCACCTCCACAATTAAACCCCTTTATTAAAACCTCCCAGCAGCTCCTACACTGCATTTCAATACAGGCGCCCGACACCCAACCCCCGCTCACCTGGAACTCTCAGTAACCCAGATGGGAACGTGATAACAGCCATGCCGGGGCAAGCAGAAAATTAAAAAGAGAAAAAAAAAGAAAAGAAAAAAGGTGAGGGGGAGGGCAGATGCATTTATTATATTTTCTTTTCATAATCATGGCTGGTTTGCTCTGTGTCGCCCTGCTCCCTGCCTCAGTGAACTTTGACCCTAATCACCCAGACTCCTCAGGTGCCTCAGCACTGGGTTATATTGACAAGCTGGGTGCTGGGCACACTGCAGCCCATGTGTTAAGTCCAGGGGCCTTGTGGTGAAATTTCTGGCAGTGACCATTCAGCTATACAAACATTCACCAACAGTTTTCAACATATTTATCATAAATAATTCACTATTGTTGCCAGTTGTGTTCTCCGATGTTGTATGGTAGCACAGTCTTGGACCCTAGACCAGACCAAATTAATAATGATGATGATGATGATGATAACAATATTGAGCATTATTATTTATGTGTTTTTTTATTTATATTGAAAACAATGGGTCCTCTTGATACAGTATAATCTGCGGCTAGAGTTGTTGAGGTAGGGGGGGTTTCAGGCAAAGCAGGAAAAGGAGTTTGTGGTCTGACCACTTTGGCCTTTATGCAGGACCTTAATAGCATCAAAGATGTTCTGCCTTGTTTTTATTGACAGTTTTGTTCTGTGGGCAGAAATCCCAAGGGCTCCTGTGCCTTCCCTTTCCTTCCAGGATTATATGTCATAGGACAGTGAAACCTTAATGCATTTTCATATTCAGTGAGCCAAATGAGAAAGGCAGGAGTGAGAAGTGAGCTTAAGGGGTAAAGTTATCAAGGACACTCAGTTCTATGGAGGAAGCATTTTTGCATTTTTGTTTCATTATTTGGTGTTTGAACAGCTGTAAAGAAGTTGTAAACTCCTATAATGCCACTGTGAAAGCATATGCTGTTTTACTATTTATTTTACTATGATTACATTATTACTGTTCATGCATCAAACATGACCAGTTTACACTATTTAAACAGTGATGTAGATTCAGTTCACATACCAACGCAGCAACCCTTTCTCAGAGGGAGACAGAGAGACACAGAGAGGGGCATATTTCAGCATGTCTCACACCAGCTTTACTCCTGTGTTGTTGAGCCGACAGGAAATAATATAAAGTTAAGAACATGCGTCATAAAACCTTCAGGACAATAATTTAAAAGTCCACCAAGGCACTTTTTACAGGTTTTTCTTTGGGCTTTCTCTCTTTTCTTTTTTCAGGGAAGACATAGAGAACAGAGGGAGAGAGAGAGAGAGAGAAAGAGAGAAATTTGGAAGGATGTGTCTGGCTGGGTGTAGGAGAGGGCGACTGTGGCAGCTGGAATGTTGCAGGAAATTTGGGGATTATCGATGAAGTGAGCACCACAGCAAAGCATAGCTACACAGATGTGTGTGGCCTGACAGCAGTGAGCCAGCCAAGATGGGTGGGTGGGTGGGGGGATGGGGGTGGGCAGGGGGCGGAGGTTGGGAGGAGTGAGTTGTTGGTTTAGCTGGATGAGGTTGAGCAAATAGATTTGGATCTTTCTCTTTTAGTTTGCAACACTTTCCCCATAGAAACATTTCACTCCTGAAATGAATATTAATAATAGTATAAATAGTATGATCTAAATTTCACCAAGAACAATATGCACTCTTTTTGACTTCACTGAGGTGGTAACTGCTGGGCTTGCAAAGACTATTTTGTAATTGCAGTCCGCCACCAACAGGAGGCACTCTTCCCCGACAGACACACCCATCACTCAGGGTGCATTGTTCTGTTGTTAGAACAGAGTGACTGGGCCGTGCAGAGGAATGTGAACACGGCGCCTCCTCCCTCCTTCACCCCTCTCTCTCCTCTAATCGCCCTCTCCATCGCTCAGTCAGCCTCTGTCTGACTCCTTCTGTGATGGTCCACTTCACCTAGCTCAAAAACAACAACCCCTGCCCCCCTCTCACCCACCAACACTCTCTTACACTGTTACAGCAGAGCACAAGACTCTCTCTCTCTCTCTCTCTCTCTCTCTCTCTGTTTCCCCATCATCTATCTCTGCCTCCCTCTCAATTTACTGTACAGAGTGAAGCAGTGCTATGTTTCTGGCCAGGACAGCGATAGCTGGGGGCAAAGGAGTTAATCAGTCATTGTTGTTATTCAGTTCCATGTCATTTGGCTTCCCCCAAAGCTTAAATATTCTCTCACATATTTTCTGGCTTTAACTGGTTTAACCAGAGAATGAATGACGATGCTCTTGACGATCAAGAGTAATGAAGTGGACGTGTCAGCAGCACCAGTGTTACTGTTGTGACAGGAAGTTATGCATCCACTGAGGTGACTTCAAGAGAACAGTTGTTAAATCTCCTCTGTTGCCTGCTTCGTGCCAGTTGGATGTTCCCCTTTAGGTTATCCTTATTGTATTAAATCCATCCTGTTGCATAGAATTCTGAGCAGAACCATTTTGGCTCAACCTTGTTACACGGTACCTGAGTCATATCAAGCATGAACTGAAATGAAACACAGAGAAAAGCAGAGTTGAAGTAGAAATTGGAGTGAAACGTTGATAAAGAGTCTACAAACTAAGGGGATACAAGAGATACGGGTATATCCTATTGTAAAGTGTATAAGTGCAAAGGAGCTGTCACAGAAGTCATAGCTTTAGCAGCAGAGCAGTTGATTGCGGATTAGTCCTGCATGAAGCCATTCACTTTTAATAAAAGAAACAAGGATTAATATATTTGTAGCTAGACCTCTTTACAGGTCCTAGTTTTCTAACTGAAGGTTTTTTTGGAGAGATGGGGGGTAAGAGGTCATGGGGGGTGGTGCTGGGTGAAGAACACTTTTCAATTTAGCACAGTGGCATGTCCTCGACACACCGATAATGACAGCTCAGTGCAATTTCAGTGCCCCTCAGTCAAACTGCCTCTAATTGTCCCTGCAATGCTAATCAGTGCCACCAATCCCAACTAGAGCGGAAATACGGACCAATTTTCGCGTTACAAGGAGAGCAGAAAATGAAGGCGAGCCGAGGGGAGCAGAGAGCCTGGCCTCTCAGGAGAGCGCCACAGATGGCTTCATCTCTGAGCTACAAAAACACAGACACACACACACACACTAGGGAGAGAGAGCAGGATTCATACACACATACACACACACATACACATACACACAGATAGGAGAGAGAAGGGGCAACACACACACACACACAGTCAGTCTCAGTCACTCCAATGCATTGCGACTTCATACATACACATACAGAAAAGCAAAACTATTTGCATATGCAAATTCACGCACTCACTTTTACAAACAGGAACACACAACACACACACACATACACACATTCAGTCTCTCACAAATACAGCATAAACACATAAACATACACACATACTCTTCTGTATACACTCATATGCAAGCACACACACCCACACTCTCACACCTGTACACACTCCCATTCATACACAGGTACACACATGGAGAACTCTTACATACAGTTTTATCTGCAGACCTGTAGAGGTATACAGTATTGTTTTCATTACAATATCTGACTTCACTAATGATATGTAGACTGGTAATACAGCATAGACTACAGAAGTGTGACCCTGTTTATAGAGTTTATAGACTCAAAGAGACCCAGCTAAAAAATAATATTTATAAATGTGATACAAGTGATTAAAATATGACAGGTAGGACTCAAGATACAAAAATCAGTTTTCTTCTGCCCTGTATCTGTTCAGCACTGCCTACAGTGATATATAGCCCCAATGGAGTGTCATAATGAAGTGAAACATACATTAATGTGCTGACTTATGACCTTAATCCTGTTCACTTACTGCCACAGATGGCTTGTACTGGAGTTGCCTCAGCATGGTATTCTTGCTATTGTTGATAAAGCGCTCCTTTATAGAAAATAAATATATTGAACATGTTTAAATACAATGTTTAATCAGGGTCAGAACTGATATGGTAATGCCTCACAGAAAAATGTATAAATAAATATAATTTTCAGATGTTGAAATATACTTACAAGCGCAATTAATAAAAAAAATAAATCAAAAAAGTTTCCAAAAAAACAATTTACAACGTTTTGCTTTATATCCTGTTTCTGTAAGGACCTGCAGAAGTCATTTTTTAGACAGATTTAGTTTGTGTTACCCAGAGAATTTCAGCATAAATTGACATTGCATGATGTTGCATGTAATCTCTGTAACTTCCACTCGCAATTTTAACTCAGCCAATGGGATTCCCCAGGTCAGTATTTATACCTTGTACTGTGTCGGCCTTCAGGACAGTCCCGCTAAGACCCCATTCGAAGCTCTCTCTGATGTGCTATTTACTTAACCTGCATTCTATCCTTTCATTGCTTTGATGGAGCCTTGATGGGAAATTTACATTGGAGGTTTTAAAAGATATCATCTCAAGCTTTTTGTTCCCACAAGACCAAAGGCAGCACAGTGAAAAGCCCTGGGCCCACAGGTTAGATAGTTCTTTCACAACAAACAGACCTTTGCATGGCTAAAAACAATCTGGGATCCAAGTTGAAGACAGTAGCATGGTTGTCATTTGGTTATGTTTATCAGGGACTTTGTTTGCTTGCACAAATCAGTTTGCATGTGCAAGTGCAGGGATGTTTATTTAATGTTATCTGTGTGCACAGGTATTTGCATTAGAGCTTTTGGATGGATGACAAGACCAAATATAAGAAAGGTTGAGAGGTATGCGCATGTACAAGTGTACCTTTTGTAAGTTTGATTTGTGCATGAGTGAGCGTGTTTTTGAGTATATTTGTGTGTGTGTGTGTGTGTGTGTGTGTGTGTGTGTGTGTGTGTGTGTGTGTGTGTGTGTGTGTGTGTGTGTGTGTGTGTGTGTGTGTGTGTGTGTGTGTGTGTGTGTGTGTGAAAGAGAAAGACAGCGAGATAGAGAGGAAGAGAGAGTGAGAGTTTTTTTTCAGTTTGGTCAGTTTGTGCATACTTTTGTGCCTGTATGTATATGTGTGCACACATATGAGTGAGTGAGTGAGTGAGTGAGTGAGTGAGTGAGTGAGTGAGTGAGTGAGTGGTGAGTGAGTGAGTGAGTGAGTGCGTTTTTGTGCATGTGGAAATGTGCTTTCAAATACACACACGTGTTAGAGCGTGCTCATGTGTGTTTGTGCATATGTTTGACCCTGTGCTCATTACAGAGTACCTGACAGTATCAGTGTTCTGATCTGCTGATCTGCTCTGTAGTGTCTGCAGTCTGGCTCCATACAGCTTATCAGAGTTACTCAGTGATTACCACACACACACACACACACACACACACACACACACACACTTGCGGATTCTAACAGAGTATGCAGCCTGCAGGCTGATCGCTCAGCTATGAGTAGGTCTGTTGATCATGCTGGAATATTTGGGTGATTTCCAGCACTTCATATGCCTGCGTGCACCAGATCCCAGAGCAGTCCATG
Organism: Albula goreensis; assembly: GCA_022829145.1. Classification (NCBI taxonomy): domain Eukaryota; kingdom Metazoa; phylum Chordata; class Actinopteri; order Albuliformes; family Albulidae; genus Albula; species Albula goreensis. The sequence continues at coordinate 27,417,263 of CM040744.1, read as the reverse complement.
TGAAAATCACACAGATGCAAACGTCAGGGAAACAGAAATGAAATGAGCTAACCTGCATTGCAGGCTCACGTTTTACTTGCTAGCGGTCCGTAATGTTTTCCATGCTAATCAGCCCCCCTCCAATTAACCTCAGCCCTCTCCGCCCCCGTGGTAAGAGAGCAGGGAAGATTGCTCTCTCTCCCTCTCCTGATTCAGCGGGAGCATGTGCGCCCTATTAGTCAGCCCCCCGAAAATAGCTGCTTTCCTTTATGGAGCCACGCCTCCACCCACTGTTGTCATGGAAATAGGCTATTTGTTTCACAAATCTGCTGGAGGAGGCAGGACATCACACCAACTGTGGATGCAATATGCAGCGATCTGCAAGTCCTTCAGAGGGTCTGACCCTCATATCCATAACACTTCAAGTCCTGGAAAGGGACAAGGAGCTTGTCTAAATTGTGCAGACGTGAAATGCTTGAATGTGGAAATAAGTGTACATCTACATGAGATTATTTTATTAGGTTTAATTTGGTGCTGATATTGGACGACAGTATAGAGCCACAGACCAGAAAAGAGAATATGACCAGTAGGGTTTAGGTTCAACAGTCAAATAGAAGACTTGTTCCTCCTTCATGAAAGGCACATGAGCTCAACTGCCACCATGACTAGACTAGATAAAACATTTCTTCAGTAGAATGCAATGTAAAAACAATGCCAGAGGTCAGAAAGGACATGAGATACTCTCATTCATTTATTTTGTAGTTGCAAGGAGAATGTTTGACTGCCAATAAACACAAAATGATTTTTCTGTGAAATTTTCAGGGCAAATATTTTCACCACGTGCTTGAGATCCGTTTGTGTGATTTTTTTCATACTGACTGGTGTAAAGAATTTAAATGCCCTTTAAGAAAGATTTTGCCTGATTTAAAGGCCTCTCCATACCATGATTTAATCTCTCCATCCCACTCAGTTTCCCTGTAGGTCCACACAGCTTTGAAGATGTCAGCCATTTCCTGATGATGGATATCACCTCAAAGAGGAATGTCAGTGATACTGAGAGAGATACGGTTCACAGCCAGCATGTGAATGTTCAAACTTTGTTATGTATATGTAAAAATAGTTTTTTATCTTTTAAAGATGTAAGCAGAGGGATGCAGATAGATTTTGGACAAAATGGAAAAGACGCTGAGTTATCAGTAAGCCGTAACACTGGACCCACACTGTGATATTGAGAGGATTGTAAGACTGTTTGGCTTGATTCGAGTTAGACAGCTGCAGCATACGTGAACTCAGTAAAATCCACCACTGCCATGTATGGATACGCATAGGAATTTAACACCATTATTTACATTTTACATGATCAAACAAAGCACACAGAGACAGTCATTAAGTCACACAGATACATACTTATATAAACTCATAACAACTCCATGTGGTACACCATGAATTGTTGAACTATTGTTCAGATTGCATACCTCACAACAGGAATACATGCTCAATAAAGAGGTTCAGATTTACTGAACAGATATGCCATAAACAGATATGCATGTCTGTGGAACACACACATGGTCAAAAACATAATTACATATGAAACTCTAAACAGACATGTACAATTAAAGATTAGATACAGGCTTGAGAACAAATGAGTGTATCTGGCACTTGGAGGCAGATGGCCTTGCATCCGTGAACGTACGCACACACATACACACACACAGTTTCCTCCCTTTTGGAGGGGACTGTGCAGCTTGTGTGATATTTGAGGTTTAGGCCTGCAGAAGTGGCAGGGACTGACAGAGATAAAAACAGAGACAGCAGAGAGTGACCGTTGGACAGATATCCTCTTATCTCGCACCAGCTCTCTGCCCTGCTACTTATAGAAAGTTCAGTTCAACAGCAGTCCTGCCTGGTGACTAAAGACGATGACACTCACACAGAGAGTATCACCAAAAGAAAAAACCCACAGCCCGACTTTCAGCAAAATAGCTTAGTGTGAATATAAAGTCGTAGGACAAATGTAGTTGCTGAAGAGCGAATTCAAGAGGTGTTCAAGTCCTCTGTGTTGTTTTGTCTAAAAAGAGAAGAAACTGTTTTTGCTAAACTATGTCTGACACCCTCTACTCCTGCTATCTAAACACACACACACACACACACACACACACACACACACACACACTCTGCTCTGGCCCCTTATTGTCTGGTTGTGCAGGTGTGCCAAAGCAGATAAGAGGGAGAGGTAACCCACAACTCACTAACGGGGGGTCAATGATGGACAGCTGAGATCAAGCAGTGTTTGTCCCTTCCTGGCATTTCCAGAGAGGGGCAGTATGGCAGCAGAGGGCAGGAGGGGATGTGCTTATCCAGAAAAAGAAGGGGGTCACAGATGTTTTGGGAGGCAGGGAGTGTTTCAGGCATGGGGGTGGGCTGTCGCTCATAAATACACAGACAGCCTGGATAAGAAACTCGTTCCGTAGATCCTCACCCTGGCCTTCAGAAAACCTCTGCCTGTTGTACCCCTGTCATTATCAGGCTCTGATGCTAATGGCCACACCCCGTGGCTGAGGTTCTGCCGTTCATCAGCGGAAAGGGGGGCCCCACACAGCTCGAATGCAGCACCTCACCGCACCTCTGACCCCCTCCCTGAAACCATATCTCCTCCTGAATGCCAGACCACAGGAGCTGACATTTATACATTCAGCCAGGAACTGATCAGAATCATTTTGTGACATTGCCTAACCTCCCCCTACCCCCAGATGAGAAGAAACAAACCACCCATAGTTTGCAACCATCCTCTGTTGGACTCATTTCGTTTATTTACTATGTGCCACACCATGGGAGTGTAGCTGGCCGTGGTGCATATAATCAAATAGGTTTCTGGAGAAAGCATGTGTCGATGCAGTGTAGCTGCCAGGTTTGTCTTTATTTGGGGCTTGTATGTAAAGGTACATTCAAGTAGTTTGTGCAAGCTCATACTGGTAGGGCTCCTCTTTTATTTTAGCTGTACGGATGCCCTTGTCAAAGGTGACATAGATTGCTTGTAATTTTCCATCTAACTTGCTCTGTCACCCGTGCATACTGCCGCGCTAATATCCTCACAGGAGTAAGTGGAAAAGGCAATGGGTTCGAGGGTACGGTGGCAATTTGCTTCCAGGCATTCCAACCCATGGCCTTCAGTTCCAGTGAATTAATTCTGGTGAACTGTGTGATAGCATTGGGGATGAGGGTTCTCAGAGGCTCAGAGTGTGTGTCCCTTTTTGGGTGAAACTGGTGCAAGCTAATGATGGGATCCAAGAAACTGAGGCTGAGTTTGCTCCTGTGGGCCTTATTGGGGTTATCTTTCCAGAACCAGAAGCAGAACCAACCGAAAGGAGCAGCAGATGAATGTCTGAACATAGCTAGAACAGGCCAAATCTTCCATGGGGCAGGGGGACAAGGGAGAGGGTGCTGAGGGGGGGTTGAGGCTTAGACAGATACCAAGCCAGGGTTAACAAGAAACTCCAAAACCATTCCCAGCCCTGCAGTGTCAAACTGCCCACGTACCCCATAAAGCAGCCTCTATTTTATTTTTAGGGGTCTAATTAGAGCCCTTGGCTGGGGTGGAGTGTGTGCTAACTTTAATGGGCAATTAGCGATATTGTGTCTGGGCTGCCTCCCTTTACTCAGAGGGGTGGTTGGGGAGGTGGGGGGGCAATGGGGTACTGGCACATGGGTATGGGCTGCTGCCCAGGCCGCACAGAATGGCTCTAAAATTAGACGAAATGAGGGAACCAAGTAGCAGCCTGTCCGTCCCTGACCAAACAGGCATCTGTGAGTGGGCGTCCCTGTGCTCATATGATCAGTGCGTCCCAACATTGTCACCAGTGTATCTGAATGTGATAAAATAGGAATGGCGCATTTCATAACCTGTTTTTTAAATGCAATACAAATGGCTGGCAAGTCGCTGTCTGAAGTACTCAAATTCAGTAATAATCTGTGCACCAGTGCCATCTACACAAAATCTCTTGATGGGATAGACGTACTGCTAGTTTTAAATTGTCCCTTACCATTAACATAGTCCAATAAGGGATGTGATTAGCATGCTGAGTTTAAGACCAAGGTGCCCAGCAACAGGAAATAATGACACTCTTAGGCCTCTGGGAATGATATCACCTTCTGTTGAAGATTTAACTGCTCAAAAACATTTCAGAACTCTATGTGGTCACCTACCATGATTTCCGTCATGTGCTGGTTTTTATTTCTTCTCTACTGGCTTATTTATCCTAGTGGTTGCTGATAAACCCAAGAGCTCACTCCAAAATTATGTGAGTGGGTAGTTTAGGTATCAACAGACAATATACCAGTCACTGCAATCGAAAACTATAACAGGCAAACTGTGATTCAAGGGAAATAAGTTATAGATCTCTAAATAGTGAACAGAATACAACTTCACATATTTACCATTTCTTGTTGACCATCAGACAGTTGTTATTGTCTAGTGTTGTGAAGTGGTTCAGTAAAGAGTGCTAGATGGATCTTTCTGATCCACAAAGAATAAAAGTCACATCAGTATTTACACATTCTAATTCAGACATTCCACAGTGAACTCAACAAGATCATTTGGGATTCTCCACCTCGGTCTCTTTGCCTGCTTCTTCAGGTTTTTTTTTACTTTATAAAAATCCCAGGAATTTCCTCCATATTCCCATAGGAATGTCTATGGCAGGGCATATTTTACACCACCACCCCCCCAACCCTCCAAAGCCATAGCAGCCTTTTTCTCCCTGTTAGTTTTTCTTACTGTGAGAGAACGGGCAGTTTTCAGTAAAAGTGTAGGAAAACGCTAGCTTGTGTGTGACAACATCAAGAGCAATGTGAAAAAACAAGGCAGACAAAAAAAGTGTTTGTCAGGTCTTGTCAAAACAATTAAGTAGGGAGCTGTGCAATTCTTTACTGAGAGAGATTTGTAACCAAGAGAAAGGAGTGAAAGAAAGGAAGATTCCATTACAGGAATAAAGGAGGATAGAGAGCAAGATAAGGGGCATCAGGCGAGATTTCGTTTGATAACATATACATAAGAAGGTATTGATGGGAGCTGAAGTCCAGTGATCGCACAGAAGCATTCTAAATCCCCTAACTATGGACTCAATTTCCCATCGGCACGATTGTAAATCTTGCCTCATGTAGGGCTGAGCTGGGCATGCCTGCAAACGATCTGTCATGGCCTAGCTGTAATATGAAGCCGTTTCAAAGGACAACAAGATTGTTGGACTTCATACTATAGCTTGGAGAAGAGAGCCATCATTCATAGCTGTGGAGAGCATGCTCTGGTGACTGTAAGCAGAGTGAGAGTGCCATGGCTGAGAGGTGGGAGATCAGTCATTCAACTGAACAAGATGGAAATCCCCTTAATTAGACTCACAGCTCTGAACTGTGACAGATCTTGCGTGCATGTATACGTGTGAGTGTGTGCGTGAGTATATGTGTTTGTGAGGGAGAGAGAGAGCGAGAAAAAGGAGTGAGAGAGATTTTGACAGAGGAGAACATAAGCAGCGGGTGGAGTGTTTGAAGCGGGTCTGGGCTGTGTGTATCGGGAGCCCTGTGCTGAAAATTGCATCTGTTCCTAATTAAGGAGTGCTAATGAAGGCACGTGTTCCACCCCGTCCCACAGAGAGCAGGCTGGCTGACACGCTGCAGGACAGAGGGGAAGGGAGGAGCTGTTTCCCCCAGCAGAGGGGCACAGGCTGGGAAACAGTGGGGCCCACTTTGGTCTTTTTTTGTCATCTTCGCGGGGTGACCTCAGGCCTGTTCTGACGACAACTCCAGCAATGGACCAACTGTCTTTTACGTGTCATTCCCTCCCAAAAAAACAAGTCTGGGACCCTTTTTTGTGTTTTTGAATCGATGTCAGCATCTCCCAGACTTAAGACATTTGTTACCGAAGCCATGCTGAACTTGAACAACATATAAGTGAATAATCTCATGTCAGTGAATCATTTGGGAGGTTCAGTCCTAAACATAACAACAACATCAAATTAAAAATCGTCAGCCTCTTCACAGAGCACCACATCTTTGGTGGAACTGTACATTCCAAATCAAGAAAATAGAAAATGCTGCAAATGAGAAACACCAATCACAATTATTTTGTAAGTCTGCAGTCACGCTCCCTCATTTACAATGAATATAGATGAGCTGGTACTGAGGACTGACAGGCAACTCGCCAGTATGACACCGAGATGAGATCATTTCCCAGCTGTGCACTAACTTCGATGGAGTTGTGAAAAAAGGCACAGATTAGAGAGGATGTGACCCATGTGTAACGTTTTTTTATGTTTCAGTTACAGGGGAAAATGTGGATGTGACCAGAGATCCCCCCCCTTACTACAAGCATCTTTCAGGCATGTTGTGCACTGCAGTTTTAGGAATTTAAAGAGACACATTGATTCCAGAACTTTCCAAGAACTGTTTGGTCATTTTTTTTTTTATAGCCTTTGTCAGCACACCCTTATTCAAGGGAAACATATTCTTCTGCATGGGAAATGGACCTGAAAACTTCAGGTAACAGGTTTGATTAATATAAATGTCAGGTGGCTGACTACACGATGGTTTGTTAAAACAACAGTTTGGGAGAAAAATGTTCAGACAATTACCAATTGACTCAAGAACCTATCTGCTAACCCCTGGTTCCTTCAGTGCTGGGATGGGACGATTCCGCCCCCCTTGGACTCCAAGCACAAGATCATATACTAATGTCTCTTATAACTACTCAGGATGTGATAATAAACCCTTTCTAATAAACCCTTTCTAAATGCGTTCATGTTTATTTAAAATGTATTCTACTGAATTCACCACATCAGCTCCAGTTTATGACATATGAAATTATTGACTTTTTATACATAAACTAAAAAATAGTAGTTGCTAGCATTAAAACCAATTATGGTCATACAATCAAAAAATATGACAGCAACAGAAAAAAACATTGACTACAAATGTAGTACTTTATATGACAATAAAACACTACTCCAGGATGACCATTATTAAAATACTATTAAAATTAAATATATGTATTGTAAAATGATCCTTTGATACACATTTTAATACTCTTTTTTTAAAAAATAAAGTTTTACTCGCCAATTTGGAATGCTCAGTTGTAATTATAGGCCTGTAAAATGTCTGCCAATGTCCTCCGTCTACTTGGGCAAGTGCACATTTTTACTCCTGTCCCTGGAAATGGGTGCAGCCAAATGCAGCTTTCATTTGGTGTTTAGTCCACCAGTAGAGCTGTGCAGTTTCAGTGTCTATAGTGCAATACTTATATTTATATATATATATATAAGTATTGCACTAGCCAGTGCACAGCTGAGAAGAGGCAGTAAAGCTGTTAATTAACACTGATGATCTCTTAGTAAGAGATGGCAAATCAATAAGTAAGTGGTATGTCTGATAAAGGAACGTTACAGGTGCCTGCTAGACGGAAAGCTGGAAACCTCACCTCTCTATTCTATTCTACTATTGTATGCTGATGGCCCTGCTGTGCTTTGCATGTCACTGTGGGGACAAAGGAGCACTAAAATGCAAGCAAGAGTTCTTAGGATGGTCATGATTGAGTGTGTGTATCTGTAATTAGGGGGATTACTGAAATAAAGACTTTCTTTAGGACCTTGGGAAACCCGTGGTCATGCAGATCCTGCCACACACAGTGATAGGCACTAAGTGCCAAGGCCTCACAGCTCAGTTCAACACAACACTTTTAGAAAACAATTTTATATAAAATAAGGGTTTGAAAGTTTATGTGCCCAGTCAAAATATTTGGGTGATTTTATTTCAGCTTGTGGCAGTCCCAAATTGGAGCATTGAACAGAAATGAATTCACAAGGTTTCTGAATTGCAGGGAGTAAATTCAAACTCACACACATATAAATATGCACACAATTAAAAGTCTCTAACATTTAAAAGAGTTAACACTTTACTGTGAAAGGTCTTGTGTCGACAAATACAGGGCCTTCATAAATCCTGTAACGGTACTGGTAACAATTTAGAAACCTTCACGTATGTTTATATTACTGATATAAACTGAGATACAGCATACAATGTCATTATACCCAAAAATGGTTTATGGATTGCTAAATAGACAAATTGATTGGCTGTGCAGGTCATTACAAAGTTGTATGAAAGCCACCACTGTATGTTAGTGACCATAAATCCCCCTACATTACTAGAATGTCGATAAGCAATGTATGACAATTTAAACTCCCAGGGATGTAGCGAAAGGTGCCTGAGTCGGGCAAAATACTGTGACATGAACAAAAATGTACTGATAGTCTAGTTTTGACACTGTGGTGTGGGTTTTTCCTCCTTGGTATGTAGTAGCTTGATTAGTTCAGTGATTATGTGTCTGATTTTTGTTTTGCATTACAAAGTCTTATATACACAATAGCTATACATTATATATGGTTTTTCCTTGTCCAGGCCTGCAGGAGAGGCTTTGAAATTGAATCAAGGCCTGAAACTGTAGTCAAAGGTGCAATGTGTGGTGGTATGTGCCAGAGTGGGGCTGGGTTTCTCAGCTCCCGTCTCCACCCACCCACCTTCCAATTATTACCAGTTTGTGTTAACAAGCCCCTCCTCCCCACCACTGACATCAATCCCCCCAACCCCTGTCAAAATCCTGCCCTCCTCCCAATCCATCCCCATACTTCTTTGATCTGGTCCGGGCTCATTAATGCTCTAATCAGCTTTGATTAGCTCCTGGGGTCAGTACAAGCAGCCAAACCAGCTTTAGGCCCTGCTGCTCCACTGCCTGACACAGCTCCTGAGCCAAACTTCCCTTGTGACAAAATTAGACTGCGCTATAGGTGTGGTTCTCACATTGTGTGTCTGTGCCAGAGTTATGTATTGCAAGCAATGCTGGGGCCCAGTCTTCTTGCTTGCATAGCCCAAGTTGCATACTACAAACAAAGCAGAGCTGGTCTGTGATTTGGGCCCTAAGCAGGTGCTTAATTGTATTATGAAAATACCCTTGCATAGCCACCCTTTGTCAGTCCTGTCTATTTTAGACATGTATGCTTAAGACTGCACAGACCACCCCAAATCACAAGGAGTGCTGCTTTTCAGCATTAATAGCACTTTTTACTACTACTACAAATAATAATAATGATAATAATGATAATAATGAATATCTTCATTGATAAAGAATAGTACTGCTATTAATTTAGGTTAATATTACATCTACTGCACATTGTGCATTGATTTACTGGAAAATCACTAGCTGCTAATCATCGAATCAAAACAACATATACCAACCTATGAGATCATTTAGCAAGGTGGGATTAACTGCATGGGGGATAAAATGTACACACAAGCAAATATGCATAAACACAGTCAACAGGCATGTTTGGTCACAACATGGGCAGTGATAGCCCACAATGGCTGTAGCATAGACCAGGAGCCAAAACCCATGGGGTTGATATGTGTTTGTCTGACCTAAAGACAAGCAGCATGGAGGACAGCACTCGCTGCCTAAAGACCTCAGTGCTGACTGTGTGCTGCATCTGAAGCAGACCAGCCTGACAGCTGGCTCTGGAGTTCAGCTCTCAATGGCTAACCTGAGTAATTAAAACAAGCCAGGCTTAAGGAAGGGAATAGTCTCCAGAGCAATGAGTAAACAGCCGTGTCTGAGGAGACAAATCTCTGCTCTAAGCTGTGAATTAAAAATAATTTAAAATAATTTAACATGAAATGAATGCATTCATAAATACTTCTCAGACCCCAGTTGTATTTTGACCATATCTCAAGACTACATTATCCAGCAGGCTACAGCTTCCTACTGTACTTGCATCTGACATAAAAACCCTTTCATCTTACCCATCAATGACTTCTGTTGTCATTGTCTTTATGAGGCTTATTATAACCACAGGACCATCTGCAGATGTTGCAGAGGTGCATGCTGGGAAGAGAGATGACTTGTCGTTTGTTCCATAACCTCTGATGGATGACGCTTTAAAGGCTTCTTGTGTAATGTTCATTCCCATTGCCCCCACATGTTTTCAGGCAGGCATATACTCAACACATACACAAACACAGCCCTGTCTGACAGCAACAGAAAAAAGAAGAACAACAAAATGTATGGTTGTTCCACTGTTTGTAGAATTGGCTGCATTACAGTACATTCTGAGGCCTCTGAATTGGCAGCTAATTTAATATGTAAATTACTCTGCTGTCAACCTGAATGCCTTTTTAAATTAAAAAGTGTGTTTCCCTGGAAAGGGATGGCTGGAAGTAGAGATTGGGGGTGGTGGGGAGGAGAGAGAGGGGAATAGAGGGGAAATGTTGAGAGAGTGAAGGCAAAGAAGGGTGGAAGATTTGAGATCATTCTCTGGAAAATACTTGTGAAGAAGGCATGCAAGATTATAAGGACAAAACCTTGCAGCGTGTTAGCATACCCTGTATCACAGTGTAACAGGGACTGAAAGCAGAAAGGTGAAGTATGAGTCAGTATTGTACCTGTCAGACAGCAAGGCAGAGAGGAGCAGTAAGAGGTGGAGGTGTTTTTGTAAATGTATGCTGAACTGCCTATGATAGCTTGCCAGTTTAATGGCATTTTACAAGAACACACTGTGACGGAATACAACACTCACACCAGTATGAACAAACAGTAGAATGGTCCACTGCTTGACATCTGCATGCATTCACTTGCATGCACACAGACATGCATACACACACACTCACACAACACACATGCACGTACCAACACATAAACACTTTCAGATCTGTGCACTGATACACCTACATCCTTAGTAAGTGTCCTTACAATGCACTCAAGAACTCTAAGATTTGTACCTTAGTCTATCATGACAGAACATTTCGACATTAATTTATTTAATTATAGGCAAGTTCATTGGAAGGTTTCTGTGTCTTGTTATTGGGGAGGTGTGGGTGGGAGGTGGAGTGCAGGGGATGCTAAGTCAAGCAGGAACCCTCGATGTTGCTAATTTATTTACAGATTTAATTAGATGGATGGAGCCCTCACAGTTCTTAAAAAAAGAGGGAGAGAGAAGAAATGTTGCCAGCGTTACAGCACTTTAATTATGGTACCAGGTTCCAGATCCCTGCTTGCTGACGTCTGGGGAACCAGTTAATTAAAATCCTCATTATTTTACTTTTAATTAGTTCCCCCCTCTTTTGTTTCCTCTCACCATATGGCCATGTTCCGTGGTCAAATTAACTTAATTGAGCTAATTAAGCCGATCAGTTTAATTATTCAAAGCTTTCTGATTGGGCAGGGAAGTTTTTTCTCCCCTCTCTCCTACATTACTCTCTGAAGATCATTGTTATTTAGTCTGTCTCATTTTGTCATCTAGACTCTCTCCATCTCCAATGACAGCATTGTGTCTCTTGTAACCATACAACTTCTGCAAACAGACATGCTTAAAGTTTAATTCAGAGTAATTTTGTGAGACATCAAATGACAGCTAGTCGATAAGGTCAAGTAATGAACATGGCTCTAACATATTCAATTGACATGTAATAATAGACATTTGTCTTATTTAGCTGATACATGTGTATTAAAATTCAACTGTGAAAGAAATAACTTGTGTAATCAGTATTGTATATCTTCTGAGTAACTTTAATTTCTTATGCTTTATTATTTCTTTAGCTGAGATTGGGGCATGGGCTCAGGGGTCAGTGAAGATGAGTTTGGGCTCCATTAAGACTGTTTCCACCATTGGCCTTACCTGAGACTCAGTATGCCTTCTGTACTGCACGGTACAGCTCAAAGCACAGAGAACAGAGCATGAACTCCCACAACCCCCCACTACACTGCTGCAGGATGTTCAAACTGGCCTCTCTGCATTCCCTAGAGGAGCAGAGCGTATGAAGAACTTTTCAAGCGGACCACTGAGAAACCCCTGGAATACATGGACATTGGTAGTTATCGCCACTACTGCAGCCCACAGGAGGGGGATCAGAGCCCCACTAGGCAGTCAACAGGGGGTGGGGAATAATAGGCTAGGCTTAGTGGAAGGTGGAATTAAAAAATCCACCGTCTGGCTAATTCTGCATTCAGCTCTGTACATGTTGCTTGATAACCCAGGATTTCTGTTTGTTTGTTTGTTTGTTATGCAAACACTTTCCCATCCACCAAAATACTCCCCATCCTGACCTGCTATGTTGTCTGCTTCTGTAGGGGTTGTTCACAGACAAAGAGAACAAAAAATATCCTCCCTCCATTTGAAAGTATCATTGCACTGGACACGAAGTTGACTGTTGAAATGATTAATTGCACACCACCTGTCTACTGTCTGCCCAGTGCAATTTTTTTATGTGGTTACTTAAGTTTGCCTCTTGCAGTTTTGCCATCAGTGACCCTTCTGCCCTTTGTAGCTGGGAGGGAGGGGGGTCAGGCATCACCCACACAACAGGGTCTGGGTGGAAAGGCCTCGTCCCGGGCACAATTCCCTCTGTCTGTCCGTAAAAATATCCCTGCAAAAATATCTCTCCTCTTTCTTCTCACAGCGTGAGGCGAAAAAGCTCAATGCAATTACACTCATTTGCATGTGTTAATTTGATTAATTAGTGAGTATAAACCCCTTTTTTTCCTACAACAGGAGCCACATACCAATCTTTATACCTGCAAACTTCCTGATGTAAGATAAAGCCTCATAGTCGAGAAGCTATTTATGAGAGCTGCTAATTGGCATCTGAATATGTTCAGCTAATTAGCAATATGCAGATGAGGCTTGATTGGTTTAAATGCAAAGTGTAACTCTGGTGGTGCTGAGGGATTTTAGATTGTGCAGAGGTTTTTATTTCCTTACTTATCGAGATATGAAGATAATTGCAATTAGATCATTTGCATACGTTAATGAATTTGCCCGATGCTTTTCAAATCAAAAACGTGGAATAAATAATTGATGCAGTATCAGAACCTTATACCTTAGATGTGTAAGGCCTTGCTTTTTCCAGAATTTCCAGAGTGCATCAATGTGCAATTTTGTTGATGGCAGCAGTGCGATCCACCATTCTCCATCTATAAATACACAGTACTTGCATTAATTGAGAAATGTCCAATGCTCTGCAGTGTGCACATCATAAGGAATGTTCACCTCCTCTTGTGAATAGAAGACTGTGAGACCTCACTTTATCTCACTGCTGAGTTGAAGGGTGGAGAGAATGTTCAAGACTGAACCATGAACTCTTGTTCTATATTATATAGCTATGGCCTAATACTATGGGATACATAAAAGGATTGAAAAGAATGATAATGATGGCACAAAAAAATTGGGGGGTCTATAATGCTGCTTTCAAACTAATAATTGTAGGCATCTACAATTCAAAAATGTGTTTCATTAGCTTCAGATGTCCTACACAATTTCCAATGTAAAATTCAAAAGAAATTTTGAGTACCTTATCCATAAATTGTAATTGTGATTTAAATGACGTTTATCTTGAGACAATTATCTTTTTATTCAAAATCACAGTCTAGCATTGTAACCACCTCATCAGTACAACAGTGGTGGCTAACTAAAGAGAAGGCAAGGTTAACTCAAGAGGAGTACCGGAACCACAGCCAGTAAGCACTTCTAACCTTTAGAAAAGAACTTAATTTCTTTAAGAAGGTTGATGGGACTTAATTCACAACAAATCTTCTTTGCTGTGCATAGGATATGTGAACCTATTGCAAATGGAGGTCACATAGAATGCATTAACCAATCTAAAATGAAGCACCTTCAAGAACTTTGACAAATTTCCCAACACTTTCAGAAACATTAATTTTACACTTCAAAATTCAATCACTTCCATGGTTTTAAAGGACCTGTGGTATCACTCATGGAGGGAGCACTACAGTCATCAAGCTTTTCCAAGCCTCATCTTGCATTAGTGATGCCTGTGGTCCACCCTGTGCAGTGAATGTGCGGCTCAACTAGCGGATCAGGCAGACAAGTAAAAATAATGCATGCAAAGCTGCTAAAGCAGCTGCCTAAATGTTAAGAACACAAATCTTAGCATTTGTACCTAACCACTGTGATCTTATTTCTAGTGACTAGAAAACATTTAACACTAAATGTAGCAACAAAATCACAGTGGGTGTAGGCAAACAACACAAAATGCAGTTAGAGAAAACTAGTTAAGAAAGGAAAAAACACAAGGGGAGATTGGGCAGGATTTGGATTGGATTTTAATTGCAGCATGGTAAACAATAAAATGTACCATGCTGCTTTTTTAAGCATGAAGCCAAAATTAGCCACTCCCTTTTAATTAGCAAGGCTCACAGATTAGGTCTCATTAAATTCATACACAGGATCGGACCAAAGTTCAGGCTCCCATGTGCAGCGGCATTAAAGATAGAGTACTTGCATTTAATTGCCTCTGTAATGGTCAGAGCTCAAGCCTCTTATTTCCATTCCTATGGGTAATCAGGCATGTTTGCCATGTTCACAACAGCAAAGAAAACAGAATATAGCCAAAAGGGACGAAAAAAAATCCTCTTTTGTGAAATGCTATTTTCTGCACTGTGTGCTCCCCTCCCAGAATGACCACCATGTTCAGAAATACAACCACAGACAAAATGCAATTCTTATGCACGTGGGTTTAATTATCGTTGTTATTATTTAATAAGATTTTTTTTTCATTTAGTTGTTTTTACAGTTTAAACAGACATCCACTTGAAAACTGGATGCTACAACTGAGACAATAGAATTCTACCATAGAACACAATACAATACCATTAGAAAAATATTTACAGTTCTTTCCCCCCCTTTTACAATTTTCCCACAGGAATAGTTGCCTATCAACCACATTCCCTCTCCTATCCTGACAAGCCCATCACGTCCTCCGCCAACCTCCAAAGCCCTGGCCTACACCAGCCTTCAGCCAACCCTTCTTATTCTCAATTCTACCTTCATTCATTTTTGTACATGTCCATCATAAAATACACTATCGTAGAACTCAGGGTTGTTTATCAAAGATGCTTTTCTTATGAAAATGGGATGGGGCCCCTGAGGCTTCACTGATAAAGGGTTTAAGAATTTATGGTTCTTTTAAAAGATATCAAAAACAAGAACAAAAAAAAACCGGGACACATCAGGGAAATATAGTCACATTCTTTGTGCTACACTGAGAGAACTGTATCCAGGTTTCTCTATGAAGATACAGGAGAAAAACAAAAACATGGGTCTCTTGTGTCTTCCTTGCTGATGTGTGTAGAGTGTGCCTAGGGATACAGTGACAGAGACAATGAGACTTGTTTTAATCTTGACACTATTTTACCTATACCACATACTGTTTTGTCATAGAAAAGTTTTACTTCTCAACTGCTTGTAAAGAGCCCCTCAGGACAGGGGCATGAGAGCTTTCTAAGCCCAGTGTGAGTTTCTGTGTGGGCGTCAGGGATGTGTCATGTCTCCCATGCTCACATTCTGTCATGTGATGTCCAGGGAAATCAGGTTTATCACATCCAGTCTATAGCACCCTTCTGGGAGGACACTTGTTTGCTTAACTCTTCCAGTAGAGCTGATGGTCATTTCCCAACGCACCAAAGTACACATTTTAAAAAAATGTTTTAAAAATTATGCATATAAGGTTTTCAAATAACATTTTTTTAAATGATTAGATCTGCTTTGACGATGTGATGGAGACAACATGAACCCATCATCAGCGTGAAGGGGCAGGCGTGAGCGGTCCTTGGGAGACAGAAGAATGGGGTTGGGGCGTTCAGGGGATGGGGAGCAGGTGGGTGAGGGTGAAGGCACACAGCAGAGGCCAACACCAGCCACCTCAGCACACCTAAAACAAAAGAGTGGGGGTGAGGTGAGGTTATGCTGTGTATATCTCCGGAGCAGCAAACAGTGACACACCATCACAGATGTGTTTACAGCACATAAGTGTCCCTCACCTTCTGGTCTGACAGCACTGTGTTGCTCTGCAGGGGGGGCAGGTGGCTGCTTAGCAGGGCCCCGCCTGGCCGGTCATGCTCGCAGAAGATGGTGCCATTGACATAATGGAAGCGATCACCTGGCACCAGCCTGTTCCTGCAGGTGGCGCAAGTGAAACACTGGGGGGGATACAGATGGGCATGTGAAAGAAACCCCTCAAACTCCATGCTGAGATCTACCCTTTCCAACTCTTTACCTGCCATGTTTGAGTTGTGTAAAAATGTACAGTTTTGAATGTATGCTTGTGCATATTCTTGTTTGCAAAATAAAAAGGCACTATGCAAAATGCAATTAGCAAGCTTATTGCCTGCACAATTAAACACAATGAATATGTATGCCTTTTGAGTGTGTGTGAGAGTTTGTGTGTACATACATTCATATGCATGCACTTTCCATAATTGGCAACGCTTATGATGCTTTCTATAATTACTGCAACAAAACTGGTACTTCTGCATGCGCCAGTGATGTGGTGAGACATAGCAGAAACGGTGTCAATCGCTTTGAGGACTTAGATAAGGGTGTTTGGATTTAACGACCAGGCGCGTGTTTATTCTGCCATCTGCTACCCGCTCATGGGCCTGCACTGGTCCTCCTCACTCAGGCCATGTTTCCCTGGCAGGTTAAAATAATCACTGACCTGCAGTGAGGAACAACGCCCCTCCAAAAAAACCTCCAGAATTCCCTGTATGCTGGCAGAGGTAGCAGACTCACCTTCAGGTGGTACACGTTGCCCTGTGCCCTCATGACCATCTCACTGGCGGGGATAGACTGGCCGCAGGCACTGCATGCACCGCTGTGTCCGAACAGCCTGCAGGCATAATGGTAAACACCATAAACCTCCTGACCTCAACACATCAACCTCATTCTGAAGCCTTCCCTGTGGTGTCACAGTAACATAGGACCAGCAGAGGGCTTAATAGCTACTGAAGAACAAAACAAAACCGCCACTTAATCGACAAAAATAAGTACATGACATTAAACATAAGCAATTCTTTGTGCAACTTCATGTGCTGGCTGAACATGCACTCACTTGCAAAAACACCTACAAGTATCTGATTGTTGTTTACAGAGGTTAAATGGCTTCTGGTGATGGGAGGCGATTTTGATCCATTTACCCCAAGCTCATCCATAGAGCTCTTAATAGCTTTTTTGCAAAGAGCCCCAAATCACTCGCTTTTAGCCTGACACCAAACCAACCAGACTGACTGTTGACTTTCCTTCCCCATTACACACTGCTTTCTCTGCTTCCCAACTCTCTCCCTCCACCCTTCCTTCCCTCATTCCCCCGCCCCTCCTTCCACTATCACTGTCCCAGCTCTGGCAGCACACGGTAATGAATTTTTGATCTTAATTCAAACAGTAATTCAATAAGCAACGCCAGGGAGAAACTCTGTTCTCCCTAATTAATGTTTGTCCTTTTATCGGACTCCAGACTCCATGGTGCGCAATTTGGCAACGAAGCTTTGCCCTTTTGATTAACTATATATACATATTTAATAGGCTGCAATTTCCATATGCGCTACTCTGTGTGAGGGTACGTGTACACACACAGGAAATGCAGAACTGAAGGTCTTATTTGAAACTAAAATATGCTTGTCAGAAAATGTACACGTGTCAGCATTGTCTTACGCTCATATTTTGTATGATACCAATGACTATTACTTATTCAAGAATACCTGGATAGCTAAAGAGTAAGGCAAAGGTTTTTACCCCCAGCGGTGATAAATTCCTTATTCTTGGCTTTCCTCCTGTCCAACTACAAACATGCTTCAGGATACCTCAACATAAAAATATGGGCTTGTTCATTAAAAGTTGAGGGAATTATGCATTAAAAAAATATGGGCAGCCAACACCAAGTTTCCTGTTATATAATAAAAGATAAAAACATGCATTAGGTCACACTGGTTATGATCACTTGATTCTATTTTCTTCTTGTTCTTAATTAGAGCTGGATGTAAATATATAATGTCCCCAGTGTTCCTGCCTTGGTGCCCCTGGTCCTCATATCCTGCCTGCATCTCCGGACGGCTGTTTACCCTGGAGAGTGGAGAGGGAGAAGGCGGCCTGTGGGCACCGGTGCCCTGGCAGAGGCCAATGCCAGGGCACAATCCCAGCCTGTGTTGCTGTGCCAACCCCTCTGACACACCCCGAGGCTCAGCTGAACAGAGCACGCATACCCATTCACACACATACGCACATGCGTGTGCACACATGGGGACACATGCACACACACATGCCCTCACACAAGTGTGTAAGTGCTCACAATTGCAAAATACCCGTGTGCATGTAAATGCACATGCTCAAACACAAACATAAATACATGTGCACACTCACACATTCAATATGTCTGCATTCCTTTGTGTGCTGTAATTCATCACAATAAACCCAAAAACAGCTTTTATATTTCTAGAACTAATTTTAATGGGTCAATCAAAAAGTAACAACATGGGGTTGATGGAACATGTAACACTGAGCGGGTTACACAAATGTTGCACTAAATTACAATAAATAAAATCCATAAATCAAATCAATCTGATCAGTGAACCATGTCATTTATAGTCTCAATTAGTTCACATCACTTATATAAATCAAACACTGCCTTGATGTCTTTCTTTGATTTTGATCCAATCATTTTGTGCCAAAACGATTGAAAATAATTTAAATCAACACCATCATAATCAAGATTGCATGAGAGCAATTCTTTTGATATTTCTGTTTAATATTTACTCTTCACTACCAGTGAAGTTGTCTGTTTATCAGAGGGTGACATTCACTATGAAAATCCAGCATAAAACCCAGTCAATTATCTTTCTCTAATGTCTTATGAAAAGACATTTTAAGTCATCAAATTAGAGAAATTCACATTGCCTCCTCTAGCTACCTAAATTTTAATGCAAACATAACATTTATTTCTGAGAGCTTGGCCTGACATCAAGTGTTGGTTATGAAACCCAATATACACATAAGTATTTGTTTTGTGAGAAACATATTTACCAACAACACTTTAAACACTGTATGTCTGTATCTGACACAATAAACTGGTTCAAAATAAAGACAAAATTTAAAAAAAAAATTAAATAAGTAAATTAGACTTTGAAACCACAACCAGCCCTCACCTGATGTAGTCGTTCCTGCAGAGGATCATGCCCCCCTTGCTGTAGCAGGTGGTCCCGATCTCGCCCAGCTGGGCCTGGCAGCAGGAGCACTTGAGGCAGCGTGTGTGCCAGTAGCGATCCATGGAGAAGAGCAGGAAGCGGTCCGCTATCCTCCCCCCGCAGCCTGCACATGACCTGGGGGGTGACCCGCCCGTCACCTGGCTGTTCACCATTGCAGGCCTGGGGGTCAAACAGAGGTACCGCCTGTCAATGGCAAATCAGTCTCCAATGACCCTCATATAGTACACTTCCATTGGTGACTGCAAAACAACAAACCTCAATGTTTTTCAAAACATTCCCTGTGTTCATAGACATTAATATTACGTCCTCAAGTATAGGTAATGACCATTTTGCCAGTAAAGGACAAACTCAGAAGTCAAAGTCAAGTGGCCCATTCACTTCAGAGCTTTTTGTTTTGTGGAAAATGGAAAGATGTCTTTGTTCACTTGTTGTGACAATTGCCCACAACACTAGGCATACAGTATCGTGACAGGAAGCTCCGCATTTTTTAAAAAATGATTGTTGTGGAGGGCATGTTATAACAGAGAACCGGTAATATGCAGTTTAATTCAGGTTTAATTCAGATTGATCAATTTTTCCAGGCAAGCCCACCAATGTGACAGAGTGGTAAAGGAATTTGGCAAGTGACTTGCAGTCTTCAGGTTCCATTCTTGGGCAAGGCATCACTGCTGTATCCCTGACACAGGTACATTATGTCCATTACTTGAATAAAAACACCCATCTGCGAAAACTGAAACTGCAGTAAAATGTAAGCCATGCATAAGGCTGCAGATAAGTATGTGTCTTGCAAATGAATAAAGAGCAATAATAATATGAAAACTTTAGAAAAGTCTATTACTAGACCGCTGTTCTTAGTTCTGCAACAGTAGTCACATCTACTAGCATTCTAGGACCATCATCGCAGCCATCATTACTGAAATGCATAAATATCCATATCCCCATAGGGAATGCATGAGTAATGAATCCTGCAGACGTGGGGTGGGGGGATGCCTTTCAGAGTTCTGGCACCACAACCCATCAGCGCTTTTCTCCCCTCCAGCTAAGAGCATTCTTTATTTGGAAAAGTGAAAGAAAACTTGTTCTCAACAACAATCCTCCTTGGGAGGCCAACTGACATATTTAAAAAAGTCATGGAAGGAGATTAGGCTTTTTCAATGACCCTTTAGCACAGATACAAGGCTTATTCCTCCCTCTCCTCCCCCAACGAACACATTTACCCATGACCGTATGACCATATGAGTTTCTTCCATGGAGATGAGGCCCAGTCCTGTTTGTAAGTTAAGTGGCACTTTCTCTTACCCCTGGTGCTAGGTAGCATGAGCCACAACAGGAAAACAGTCAGGTGAGACACAGAGGGCTGGAGCAGAAAACTACCCTTATCTTATCTCACACACGGCTAGCTGAAATCACTACAGGTCCTGATTGAAAAGAGGAGGCAGCACAAAGATTAAAGCAAGTAGTGTGAAGGCCTGGCGAGAGCAATCAACCATCATTTGTAATTAGAAGCTTCTTTTTCTCTCCGTCTCTTTCCCTCTCTTCCTCTCTCTCCTCCCTTCAGTATTTAACACTGCATTTTCCATCCGGTCATACCCGTCTCACTGAAGAACATTCCAGAACCTTCCCCAGCAGAATACTCAACAGTATTCCAATCCAAACACAGACGGCCTGCAGTATAGGCTAAAAAGGAGAGAAAAAAAAAAAAAACATACTTGGTCCAAAACAGCGTAACAATTAAAACACATCTTCTCATCAACCTACTGTAAACCAAAAAATTGGTAAAACAGTTCAAAGAAACAACAACAACTCAACGCTAATCAACTCAACAGCTGTGTCCTTGAGCTTGAGTCCTTGTGATTTAACAAGAGAGCCTCTCCAGTATGCCAAAATTCCCCTCTAACAGTCCGCTGCAGATAAATTTGTTTCCCCCTCCCTACGCCACAAACACCTGGATTCAATAAAGTCAGCCGCTCCATTACAAAGGCCCCAGGGTGCAGCAGGGCAGCGCTCAAGAGGCAACAAGCAGTGAGAGGGCTGAGGATTGAGCAGATATATGCATACACTTACACTCCCAGGTAATTATTAAACCATATTCTGCTCCACCCCTGCACCTGCACACCCTGCCACAGCACCCAAACTCACACACAGACACCTCCACAGCTGATCTCTGCTGCCTGCCCTGTTCAAAACTGCCATTATGTGAACATGCACCACAGACACTGTCAAGACTAAATGCTACTGCACGGGATGATTAACCAACAACTCTGACTAAAGTGAGAAAATGACTCAATTACTAGTGCCTGAGTTTTTGTTCTTGGAGAATATTAAGGCTGGAGGTTGCCAGAAAAAACAAAGAAATTAAAAAGTCCATGCTACAATATGTAACAAAACAGAGAAAAACAATAATCGCCCACTAAGACTGACCCTCTGAGTTGCTTCATACAAATGTCTGTCAAAGGAATGAAAGTAGATACAAATTTGCATTTTAAAGCAAATTTCCTCTCTTGATCTGGTCATTCGTCATCTATATTCTACACTTTGTTAATGTGCATTTTATGCTTCAGAATTTGTTGACATATCAGGCCGTGCATGAGGGAAATTCAAGCAGAAGTGCATGGAGAGCAATTAGGCCATAATGAGGCCTTGCTGACACATGCTGTCTGACTGAAGTCTTGATTCTGTAGCAGAGAAGAAGAAAGGGGCAGAGCTTTCCTCTGCAAGCTTTCTGCGAGGACAACAGGAAACGGGGGGCTAGAGGCAGTTCATAGGTCACTACTGGGGCTCTGTCCAGAAGGGATTTCTGATTTGAGAGGTCACACGGGGGTCATGAAGGTTAATTCCGCCACAGGAAGAGCATCTGACCCTCTCCATGTCCGGCCCTCCCAAGACCAGATCCCACACTCTTCAGCTGGTGCCGGGTGCAAGCTGGCAGCCGGGCGCCTTCCCACGCCCAGGGTTAATGACACATCGTGGGGCTTGCGCTGCGGAGCAAGACTGGCAGTTGTTTGGGACCCTGCTCCTGACAAAACAACCTCCCCCTCCCCACTGCCTCTCACCCCCCACAACATGCACAACCAACGCACAGGTTCTGCAAGCCCACTGCCTGCTTGCCCAAACACGTCGGCCTGCAGTCTGTTTTCAATTTGAAACCAGATAGCCCCTCGGGTTGTGAATTACTGGGGTGAAATTTGTCGATGGCTTTACCAGGAAACGAGAGGAGGAGTGTGGGGTGTGTGTGTGTGTGTGTGTTTGTGTGTGTGCATGTGAGGGGGATTTTGGTTTGAAATTGTATGAATTCCAATCAAAGAGAATAAGGTTGAAAACAGTGTGAACTTTCCGAATCCCGCCACCCCCCCCTCCGGTTTGGCTCTTGAAGCTATGATGGTATGATGGGAGGTTACATCACATTCCACAATCAACACAGGGGGTGGGGGATGGGCTTCATCACAGAGGGAGCAAAGATATTGGAGAAAGTACCACTCTATTCCTATCATATGGGATTGATCATTTGTCACAGTCAGTGTATATTCTTCATTAAGTCTCCCCTACATCCTTTACATACGTTGTAGCAATATTATTCCTCTTGAAGTACTCTGCACTGAAATGGTTGGTCTATGGCATATGCTTCATTGGAATTAATTACATCAAGTGGGACGCTTCACTGCCATTTTCATAACATAAAGGATGATCGGTCGCCCAACCTGCTTAACCAGTTTGACATTCTTGCTAAGAATAGCAAAACCCTCATGAGGGTGGCTGATGCTAGCCTCAGTGAGCACAGTGGTAACCAGGTCTAAACCCCAAATGCTACAAAAAAAAAAAAAAAAAAAAAAAAAAAACTGCAACACACTTTGAACAACAATGCATGCAGATGAGATGCACTACCCACAAATATAGCTAGGTCTTTTATTGTGAGCTCTGGGTCAATGGAACATGAGTTTTCTCTCACCCACATTTGACACAGCTTTTTGTCCAGACCAAACCTATTCTCGGCGCTCACAGTGAAGATCTGTGTCAGGAACGCCTTCCATCTCTACAAAAACTCTATCAACTGGCTGCCATACCATCACCCTTGGGGAGTTGAAACATTCTTACCCTTGGGAGGAAAAGAATGAAAAAAAAAAACCTAATAGCTCAAGCACATATGTAGAGCCAGCAACAGCTGGCAAAGAAGTCTGAGTTTCCCGCCCTACAAATGTAGACACAGATATCATTTCCCTCTGTCAGAGGTCTTATAATCCTCACCTCTGTTCAGCTTCAAACATAGCAGGCAGGATGGCAAACAAATCAGGACCATGAATAAATATGAGCCCAACCAGTGTGAGTAGAACAACCAAAGACACGCCTCTGGCAACCATCACAACGGTTCAGATTGGAAGTGTAATGCCAAAGCACAAAACAGGGACTCTCAGTTCTGTTGATTCATTGTATTTGAATTAATAGCTAAATAAATACTACCCTTCCAATAGCATGTTATTCATTCCAGTGGACCCTGCACTCCCACCATTTCAATAGCATCCTTATATTTTAAAACGTAAAATTCTGTGATACTAATCTATGGCGACCCACATGATCTTCATACAGCTAACAGTTTCAACAATGTTGCTCTCATGCCAAAGTTTTAGGTCTAATCAGATTTTTTGAGAAAGCCATTAAGATATGCTATTATGGTCTATTCTTTATAATAACTATTATTTGGAGTAAATAGTGCTAGCACAAATTTTTCCTATGAAAGGAAACATACAAGCTAATTCTTATGATATTCGGGAGGAGAAATCTCTGCTGCAAATGGCACATAAATGTGCTAGATCTGGCCAACTGTGATACAACAGGGGGAAAAAAGAGATCCTCTTAATTGCTTGCACAAATCAATTTTCACATCCATGATGAGCCGTTGATTAAAACAAGGGAGAGAACAATGCCTTCAGAAGTGGAACGTAAGAGTTCTGTTCTCACAAAAACACTGGTAATGCACTTTATACATTGCGTATATAATTATAAAAAAGGCTATTTCAACAGTCATAGCTGCAATAATTGATATAGAAATACATTAGGGTTGTAAATAATGGTTGGACACATTTTAAGTGCTGGAATAGCCCATTTCAAATTCAGTATAAAAGCAGAGTTCGCAACTTAAACCACATTACACTTAAAAAAAATAGCCTAATGCAACAAAAATATAATCATCTTGTACTCACTGTTTATTTTATCAACAGTATGACATTTTCATACCCTCTAATTAGAATACTTACCTCATCATCATAGTAAAACACATAAATATACAGGAAATAAAAAGTAGCATTAGTCCTTCCTGAGCAAATTTCCTCAGCATTGTTTGTGTGTCATCTTGGTTAGTTGAGACACCAGACTGCATTTTAAAGTGATCATGTGTGAAGCTAGTACAACAGCTGAACTTCAGCATGCAGACTGCACTTCACTATGTTGTCCTTGTTTTTTTCTTCTTCCTCAAAAAACCTTTCCACAGTATCACAGCTGTGTTGCAAATATAAGGCTACAATGTTAGCTAGTACTAATAGTATTTGGATGGTGAGAGTTCCAGCTAATTGACTTGAAAACCTATGTGATTTTTGTATACAAAATTAAAACATTGATCTGAATGGAAAATCTTAGCAAGTTAGCCCTACTCTTTGAATTGATGAATTTCAGCAGGGGAATGTTGGAAAGAAACTATACTTGAATACCTAACATTTAAGCCTCGCCAGTAATCAGCTGTCAATAATTAACCAGATACCTGCTATGAATAAAATCCCTAAAATGTTATTGCCATTGGTATACCCCTAACTGTATGCTGCGCTTTCCATTATTTGGACCATTTATATGAATAAGTGAAACAGACAAAGGAAGGGATCATCATGAGAATTTTACACTCACAAATATATGTTTTCCTGAATACAAAAGCAACTGGTTATGATGATATCTGGACTCAACAACACAAAAAACCAAGAGGCAAGCTTTTTTAAAAATCAAAATGCCCTATCTGAGAAAATTCACCAAGCTTTAAAAAAGTGCAAGGTACTCTTTTCTGAAGATTTGCTTTGACTCCTTAGAATCATTGTCAAGTCTGGTCACAGAACAGGTATATGATGCATCCCTTTATAACTACACCAAGGTTGATTTCAATGTGCAGAAATCCTGACTTACAGTTAGGAAAAGAAAGTGCATATTTTGTTATTTACTGAAAAAATACTGTTACAACCTGGGCTATGGGAATCAGGTGCCAATACCCATTGAAACCATGGGTAAGGGAATGCTGGCTTTTGTGGGACAGACAGGGCATGCCTATCTAGTTAATGTCATGGCTTGCTGATGCTGCCTCACATCAATTTTATGGAATATTTCCAGAATACCAATTACTGCAATGTTAGTAATAAAAGAACACAGAGGAGAGTGACAGATAAAAGCCATAGAGCTTTCAAAAGGCTAACAGAAGGGTTTTTGGTGTGATTAAATCCCTCATATCGTGAACCAATCTGGCTTATGCCCATTTTTAAACCTTTTTAACAACTCACGCCAATTTTTCCAAGCCTTATTCAAATACAGTCTGCGTTCTATCACAGACACAAGCATGTGAGTAGCCAGCACTATACTAAGTATCCTCAGTATAGCCAAATTAGATCAAATCAAAGCCACCAAAAGCTAAACATTCCGTGCAAGCAATCTTGAGATTGCGTCAAAGCACATCTGATTTTCTTCTCTAACAATATAGTAAAATAGATTGGATGAAAAGGCTTTTTTCAGCCTGAAATACTGTGTGCTATTATTACTGAAACTGAAACTGGAAATACTACATTTTCCATACCTATCTCTGAGGCTGGCAACTGGCCTAGGATTCTGTTTCTTGCTTCTTGTGGGGCGAGTTGCCAAAAATGCTGCATAGATCCTGTATTGTGGTCATTATTTATTAGGATAATATATTATTACTCTATAAGCCTTGTTTGCTGCAGTGTATGGATCTGAAAAGCAGGAGAGGTGTGTAAAAGTTGATTAGGTTCAGGTGAACTTAGTGCTCACATTCACCACAGATTCTACAAGCAACACTATACATTTTATTAAAACTAATTAAAGATATGGGATGGGAACTGAGATCCATGAATTAAAAAAAACCTCCCAATACAAGTTCTGATTTAGACTGAAAATCTAGGTATACAATGTGCTTTGACTTGTTGGTGCCTAATGTATTTTTCACCAAATTAAGGTTATATTTTGTTTCTTAAACAAATTAAAGTAGACAAAAGCCTAAGCATATTTTCCATGTAAGTTTGCTACCTCACCAAACTAGCAAACAACCACTAATATTTAAATGTGTACTAGATGGCTAAAAGCCTCATAAATGTGCACTGGCATTGAGTTAAACTGAAACATATGACACTAAATGAGAGAAAAACAGCTAGCATATGCTAATTAAAGGTGGGATAATGCCAACTGTGTACAATTGTGAATTTTCCAAAAGTCTGAAAACCTTCCAGTTTTTTATATGTCAAGAAGGTGCATTTTCCTTTATAATTATTCATGTAAATGTTTTCACAATGTACTCATCTGTGTTAAAATAAAACAAGAAGTGTCTGGCCCAAAAATCAGAGTTAACTGACAGCTGTACATTTATATTAATTTTCAGAATTTATCCAACCAGTCTGCAACACACCTACCTATGATGCTGTGCAACCCTCCAGGAGTTGTCTCATATAAAAGTAGACTCTACTGTAACTAGTCCAACTACTCATTCAGTTAATTTTTCAGGAAAAAAATCCAATAACTCAGAGGGGAGATTGAGGTTATGGTGAGTAATTTTGTTAGCAGTATTGCCCCAATAGAGCTTTGAATCTCTGTGCAAAGACAAGAAAGCTGTAACCCAATAACACTTTTTCCAGTGCGACCAGATGTTGTAAGAGCTTTTCAATAATTTGTTAGCTCTGCATATTTGATTTATTTTTAATGTTCATTTTCAAGATCATTACTCAGTTATAGCAGGAGTGCTTCACCAATAAAACCATATAAGGAAACACAGGGAGAGTGACAAAAACACTATTTCAAAGATATCAATAACTACACAGCTACCTAACTAAAGAGGAATTTGGGTAAACATTTTAATGCAGTTTCCATAGGAGGCATTCACATTTGGCTACATAATAAATATATTTTTGTTCAATAAAGTCGGGCCAAAATCCTGTTGTGGTCTATGGAAGCAAGGGTGGGTCGACTTGGCTCGAGGTGTTCAAAATTCCTATGGAGAGTTGAGTATGAAAAACAACCTCCATGGCTCCATTTTACTGCAGTGACAGTCGTGGCAAGTGTATTTGTATATAGCCAACTCTGTAAACACTTCAGAACTGTAGCGACAGCACAAAACATCGCAAGGCAAAAAAATAGCCAAAGGACGGAGACGCAACCCAAACAGCAAACAACATGACAGAATACACCGAGTACCTAAAATACATAAATACGTTACGAAGTATTACAAATGTATGAAGAACAGCTAGACCATTCCTTTGATTTTTCCTGAGCATATCATACGCAAACAGGTTTCGCCTTTAAAGTCAGTGCCAGACACCTGAGGACTACACCCAGGGCGTGTTTTCGTTATAATTTTAAAGTAACCCCAGGTTACAAAGGCTTGCAATGCGGTCTGCAGAAAGTAGGGAAAAGGGAAGTGGACTACCATGCCATATTTCAGATTATTCTTATACTTTTTATTATAACTGTTTATAACCGAGTTTAGCCAACCCAACCTTTATATAAAACTGGCGCTTAATTTATTCCAAGATTTGCATGGATGGAACCGCCACAAGCTGAGTTCCCCTCATAGTTTTTTCAGCTTACAATGAAACACAATCCGAGTAGAAGCAGTCCAGACTCAATCTGACTCCTTCCAGTTTATGCACACCAGCAAACTTTGCTACTACAAGCCAGTAATGTATTAGATTAATTATTCTGTTTAATATGACTGCAGTCTCTGTATATGTAACTTTTTTCGCCATTGCACCGCAGCAACACTTCGGCCTTTTTTATCCCGTAATGTAAGAGGGGGAAAACGAGTGGATGTAAACTGAAACAGAGATAGACTCTAAAGTAGTATTCTAGCAAAACAATACAAACGTTTCCTGATATATATGTTTCTATTTTGATAATGAAAATATATGTGGAAGTATTTTTACGGCAGAGAAATGTCATAGGCACCAAAACATACGGACGTGCTCGACTTTGGAATGATCTGAGCTGATCTCGTGTTTACTTGTAGAGAGCAGATCATATGCTGCAAGCGTAACATAAAATGACAAGAACAGCGAAACCGTGATGGACTTTTGACATGACCGTAGTTGTCAGTCAGATGCTTCATTTAAATGAAAAAAAAATAAAATAAAAAATAAGATGTAGTGGAAGAATAGTTCAGTTGTAGTACAGACGAAAGTGACTGAGGCTGATTATTTCAATTTCAACATTTTTCAACCATGTTAACATACAGAATTTGAGCCAGCTCATTTCAGGTCAGCTTTCTGTTTAGCTTTCGTCTTGAATATAATGACTTCAGAGCATCACGATATCTCCCAGATCTTTATCCACTTAACAGCTACTTGAAACCCAGTTTTAATTTAGATAGATACCCGCACACATTTCCCTTCGCAAGCTATCATTATACAGTTGCCTGACGAACGTAATGGTTATATATCAAGCTAAGGTTTTCCGTAAAGCAATATGCACTGTAGCGCAGTTATAAAGTGGCATACATGCCACGGCAGCGTGATGGTCAGATAAGTTGGCTGATCAGTAGTGTATTATTCGCTGAATAAAGCACTTGGGAACCAAAGTTATTGAGTGTCGATTTCATTGTTTTTCAGTGGCAATTTACTTCTAGCAATAACATTAAAAAGGCAGAAAAAAAGCCTACGGGGCGAAGTTTTCTCCCACTATTTTTCATGGGAACATAGAGAACCGTGGCCCGTCACGCCGGATGGAAACAGCTGCTGGACTTAACTTCAAAGGCGGAACGTAGCGCTTTGAGCTCACGGGATGGAGCAGCAATAAGGGTTCTCTCCCACGCGCCAGGCGCCACACAGATAGACCACGAGCTCTTTAGCAGAGTAGCTTACTGCACCGAACACGCATCCGTTTGAGATACTGAACTTCATAGTTTTAAAATCCACCTTTAAAACGCAATTGCTTACAGAATCAATGGAATTGAAATAACACATTTCACACTGAAACATTACAAATAAAATGCTCACCTTGTCGTTCTGAAGACTTCTGTGTCGAGGAAGTTGAAATTTTCAAAATCCGTGAGACAAAGGTTGTTTCCTTTTTACTTGCAAGCAACTTCCCTAACCAGCTAGCTCATAAGCTAGCTACTGTTTACTTTGTAAAACTATCGAGTTCAGTGAGAGGTATTTCCAAAGGCAAAACAGTGGAATACAAAGTTTCACTTCACCGTAGCTAGCCTGCAGTGTTTCAAGATTACACGCTTTATATAGTCAATAAGACTATAAATATAGCATCGTAATGACAGAATTATCGGTAAGGTTGATATTAATGTTTTGTTGTTTTATTTTACACGACGGTATACACGTCTAGTATCACACACAATTTTGATTCTTTCAAATGAGGGGACAGAGCTTTAAACGACTCCTCCGTGACGTCGTAGAGGTGCAGCCCCCGTAGCCACTGAACTGCAAGGGGGTGTGGTACCTGACAGAATGATCGATGTTTGTTTAACGAACTCTAGCCCACTCGTGCCCTCATTAGTTGGGCCGTAATCACTGCCGTTAAGGAAGGCAACACGAGGAAAGAGCTGTGCATTCACCCTCATATATACTCCCCTAAGGAGAGGAAGTTCCTCGCCAGGGCCTTTTTATTTATTATTTTTTTACATTATGGATTTTTTCCCTGAATAGTGAATAGCACATTCGGCAGCAATAACCCTGCTTCCAAAATATACTTGTCTTCAACACTCAGTTCACGACACAATACCTAACAAAGCATATGCAGAAAAATAAAATAAAATTGAAATAAAATAAATCAATTCTCGCATAACTCAAATATTAGCTGATTGTGCACTGTCAATCTGCAGGAAGCTAGCCCAGTGAATTAGGAAATTATATAAATACGTAGTCTATATACAATCAGGACCTCATGACTAGTAGGCCTACACACTGGTTACAAATTAACGCCATTCAGATTATTTGCCTTATGACTCCCCAAAACTTCTCTTTGCTGATTATTTACAATCCTTGAGGGCTGTGTAGCTGCCAACAACAGCGAAGATCTAGTATGTAACAGATGTAGAATTGGCATTATTCTCAGAACATATTATACATAAGATTAGCAAAAACAGAAAGACTAGAGTATGTCATTTGTACGGTTGGACACCCAAGTACGGGAATGCCCTGCGTGAATCGTCAAGACATCAAAACATCTGGAATGAGAATGTTTTCAAATGTTTTCATCTCAATGCCATGACAGGTGTTGTACAAAGCCCAAGAAACTAACTATATACAGACAGGAAAAAGAAGGAAATTAGAGAAATTACTAATAAACAGAAATCAAACAATCAAACAAGTGAAGAACAAGCACATAATCTTTGCATTTTTCTTTTCCACGTGTGTTTTGATATGAGGCAGAACTATATTAGTGATGAAACAGAAAGCTATGCATTTTCACCTGTGATTTAATGGGCACAGATTCTAGAAAAATATTTTTAAAAACTAGAATTACCAGACGCAGATGGATTATGGGTTATGAAACGTTGTTCTTCTCTTGCATATTTTAGGAGGGGGGTACTTTTTTCCTAACCACTGAATGACATTTAGAATGATTTGCTATGGGCGCTGATGTGGATTCTTGTCATCGCCTTTAATTATTTCGTTATTTATGGTCGTTCCTTTAGCGGCCTAACGAACATGTGCAAAGTCATACATTACAGCACCTGCGGACTTAAGGAACAACTACTCCAGACACTCAGCGATCCGGCTTGCGCTCACGGGCCGAGGGTCCTCGCTCTAATTGGGTATACATCATGGTCATGCCCTGGCACTTTCTGACATTTTAGCAGATTTATTATCTAAATTAGTGTTAAATTTATAGCACCCAAATGTCTAAAAGCACGTAGTTACAGATACAGCACGTATGGTGAATAGAGGCCGTTTTCCACAACTGCCGCGCACAAACAGTAAGTGGACTAGGGGCGTAGAGACGGCTCAAGTGCAAATATACAGTAGGTGACCTGTATGAATGAGGATTTTTGACGCTTAAATTTTTACTCATAATATTTTACGTGCTTTGTTCATAGTGTTTTATGTGGGGTCGTGAATCGAATACTGAAAGGCTTCATTGTTTTGGTGGAATGTATGTTTTTATTTCTCTGTCTGACAGGAATTTCTTTAAAATGATGACATTTCTTTGGCGAATTCTAAAATAATAATAGTAATAATAATAATAATAATAATAATAATAATCTACATTGGAAGACTGCACACTTGCATCCACACTCAATGACTAGCCATATACATTTTCGTCTTCGGTGTCATCGCCTAATAACTTTTTGAGCTCATTCGAGTATTATGCGAGCGCACACAGATAATCCAGTGCTTTTCGCGACCTGGTTGGGTGCTTCATTCATTTAGTAATTGAATCTGGTTTGGTCACAGAATACGTCCTGAAAAGGCGGTGGGCGGCTCGGTACGGAGATGTGTTGACACTCCGGCACCTTTAAATGGATATAAATATGCAAGAGTGCAGGGTCTGGGTCGAGATGTAAGGATGGTTTGGGTTGCGAAGCCACAGGACCAGGAAACTCCATTCAGGAGGGTAGAATTGGTTTTTAACATAACAAAACACTTCAAACCCAACACAGGACAAAGGCGCACAAAGCAAAATTTTCAGTCCTATTCACGAGCACGTCAACCGGGCCGACTTGAGTGGCAGTGACTTGGGACCACTGCATTGTGCGTCTATGCAGCCCTCATAGGCATGTATATTATTTTCAGGCCTTCCAACTGTCAATTAGTCCGCACTTAACATCATCATGATTGCACTGGCTACACATTTCATACCAATGGTACATCACACGTACTGCGCCCGCGGGGATCCTCCACGACTTTACCGTAAAATGCATGGGAACAGGTATTTTCCTCGTCAGAGATGCACATGAATTTATTTTCACTATGGTCTGTTAAGTACGAACAACATTATGTGTTTTGATAACAAAGCTACTTCGGAAAAGTTTTTAGTATATTGAAAGGCCCACTTAATGATGTGCTCTTAGTCTTAAGCATTGTAATAAATATTTTAGGCTGTGAACATCATATTTGCATTACCAGTTTATTATTTCACATGGGATCAGAAACACTCATTTAAAAAAGATTAAAGATAGAAAGGAATGGGCACTTTATGATTTATTAGTTTGGTAACAAGCATTGCCTAAATCAGATGGGCTTCCATAAAACTAAATTAAATTAGGGACTAGGGCGACACCTTCTGGAAAAAAATTAGTAAATGACCGCATTTAGTGTAATTGAAGCAATGCTATGTCACAGTATGGTTAATATGTTCAGTGGCGTCAGAAATCATGCATGACTTGATTTTTTTTTTCAATCGTACTATGTATGAGAGCGGCAGACCTATGGCCTTTCGGACCACTCAGTTTCCCAGACTGATATTGCTGCTATACAGGCCCGTTGACATGCATATCCGGTTTACTATATTTATCGACCTTTTAATGTGAAAACGTAACAAAACTACTGAATTCAATGCTGTAAATATTATTCATACACTCAGTTAATATTTTGGTTCTAGAAAATTGCAGAATTCATCACAAAAACACATAACACCAATTATGCATTTAATCAGTACAGAGAAATTGAATGCTTTTTTCTTGATTAATTCTGTCAGATGTTAGTTAGGAGTTAATAACTGACAAGGCTCAGGAAAAAAGGAAGGATGGGTCTCTATTATTTATTCAGTGGGGAAGAAAAACCACTTTTGGCAGAAAATTGCCCTTTCAGAGTTATCTGTCAGATGATGGTGTCTTCCTCTCCAGCCTGAGCTGAGTATCCACACAGCACTGACAGCCTGACTTTGGGGAGGAAAAAAAAGCAAACTCTTAAACCTGCTATAAAAACAGTTCATAGCCATCCCCCCAACCCCCACGGTCTACCCAGCCTTTGGTCTAACCTGTTTGTTCAATGGATGGACCGTGGCCACACAGAGAGGGTGAGAGGTGATTATAGTGAAGGAGGAGTGAAATAAAAAAGAAAGGTGTGTTGGGCTGGGGGGAGGATTGTGTCTTAGGCCCACTGTTTGCCATGGGATTTCAGGGAATTAGTATCCTCTTCAGAAAGATAAATGTGTACTGAATCCCATTGAGAGTATTGGCTAGAGGAAGGGCACTGAATGTAGTGTTGTTACACAGGCGCTGCTCCCAATGCCAGGGGTCAATGAAGAACTCTCTGAATACAAGGGAGCACCTGCTATAGTATCTAGCCTTCTGTCAGACTGCTCACTTTACTGTGGACAGAAATATGACCATCTACTTGAATGCCCCAGTTTTACTTGTACTATCTTGTCATATACATATATGAATACAGTTTAAGTTAAACGCATAGTACAACAGAAGACAATAAAAATGTAAAATAAGTATAAACTGACAATAAGCCTAACAGGGGGTCTGTTTCATGCTGAAATAAAGACTTTACAGAATGGGAGTAAATACGTACATTAGACATATAGGCACTTGTATGGGTCATAGTCAGTGTTTATTACTGGTATACTTTTGAATTAAATCATTCCATTTCTGTCACTGATTGTATATGCATGTATACAATTTGTTATACTTTGGTAGACATGTGAGGGGTGCTATATATCTCAAAGTGTTTTTTATCTTTTAATGCCTGTGTAGTTTGAATTTAAGTAATTTGGGTGCGAGGTGGTTGGCTTGCATTCATAGAAGCAGAAAATGTTCCTTCAAAGACCACATTGACATGTAACTTTCTCTGGCAGTTAATGTGCCACCAATTGAGAATATGAGGGTATACTGTGGTCACTCTGGCCCCCTTCCAGCAGTCCTTTCTTTATGGTAACAATGAAGTTGGTTTAAAAGGATGAAAGCCATGTGATTATATTTAAATCCCTTTTCTACACAAAGGCTTCTGACACCAAATGGCCCATTCTCCGAGAAGTGATCAGAATGGACCATTCTTTGACGGGACAGAGGGGAGTGCGTTCCCCTGCTGAGGATACACTCTCACTGAGAGTGATCCTGGGCGGGCTCCAGATCTCTCACACACCCTCACCCCCGCCAATTGTCCCGTCAGATACCCCTGAATGGCACTGGGAAAGGAATTGAACAGTCTGAGGGATGGACAGACAAACAGAGAGGGTGTGAATATAACTGATAAGGAAAAAAGCTTTGTTAATAAATACTCAATTAAAGGAACATGCAGAGACCAAAAACAATGTACCCTTATATAACAGTAATGATGGCTTCATTAATAATGCAGTGCGTACAATCATTCTCTTTTAAAACATGTTTTATGTGTATACGGATATGCATTTGAACAAATGAATGGGTTTTTGTCTTGATGAATATTAGCTTTCCCTATTTAGAAGCCTGTTTAGACAGGCTCTTACCTAGTGTAGTATACCTAGTCTCCTTTATTTGTATTTGTATTTTACAGTAACATGGATAGGAAGAATGTAATGAATTGAAACTTCACCCTTATGTAAAAGAGA
Organism: Albula goreensis; assembly: GCA_022829145.1. NCBI lineage: Eukaryota > Metazoa > Chordata > Actinopteri > Albuliformes > Albulidae > Albula > Albula goreensis. The sequence continues at coordinate 27,382,465 of CM040744.1, read as the reverse complement.
TGTGCCTACCAACTTTCACATGATTTATTTGATTTTGATTTTACCCTTACTGTTTGTGAGACGATGGCCCCATGTAACTCCCCTCCTTCTGTAACTCACAATAACCTGCAAATAGAGGCTGCCTGCAAATGAAAGCAGAAAATACTTAGCTTACAGAAAATGAATTTGCACAAGTTACTTCCCATCTCATAAGGAATTATAATTTTGCCTGCATGTGTGACTTTAAATGAAAGTAATAAAGTATCTGGTGTGGCATTTCTAATCTGCCCACACCAGCCCCATCCCCCTGCACATCTTTGGCTTTCATAATAAATTAATTAACTTAACAGACACATTGGAACAAACTGACATATAACTCTGTTCTATGCTATGTGTACATGATTGTAAAATTACCTCAGTGGAGGGAAATCAGAACTGAATTCACCCCCATTCACACAATCTATCATTGTGTTACTCTTCTGGTACCAGCAGAGGGCAGAACTCTCTTTCTCTGTCTTCTAATGGGTCCTGAACAGTTAGATTTCATATATCAGCCAGAGCACCAAAAGAGAAAGCACAAGACATGAAATCAGTAAAATCATACATAAGCTCCCTGGGAGTGTGTGTATCACACTGTTTGAGTTGGAAATAATTGATGTCCAGTGATGCATTACAGTGCTGGACGCTAGGCATTACTTGTTGTCTCCATCACAGTATGTGCCAATTAGTTCCTGGGCATTTTAGTGCCTCCATTTACACTATGCCTTGGGTAAATCTGTTCTGTTTTAGGTTTTTGGTGAACACTCATCATGTATCACTTCTAGTTCACATTCAACCAGTATCTTAATGCTGATAATGGATAGATATAAAGACATTTTTCAAGTACATAAGGCTTCAGACTTTGTGACCCAGTTGTGTTTATTTTTGTATGGGGCACTTCACTGCATATCATTGGGCAACTCCCCAGTTTAGAGGCAATTAAGGAAGATGTAGTTAATGTAGGCCATTGGTCCCCAGGTCCAAACTAATTTTACACTGTGGGAGATTTTCACACATCATTGTGAAAGGTCATGATATCAAACACAGTGATTGGCATGGAGTGACCCAGTTCTAGGTGCGAGGCCGAGGCTCCAGTGTCCTACCATGGCCAGGTTAAGAGGAGAACCACATCCCAGCTCACACATAGATTCTGCCGGAGGAACTGGGATCAGGAAAAGCTATATGGGTGTGAAGAAATTTATTCAGGATGAAGTGAAATGTACCTGTATAGCATAAATCCCCCTTCTCCAATGAATCCCAACATATGGACTGTTTGATCCGACCAATCAACACTCAGCACAAAAGCCCATCCCCATATTTATATCACAGCCCCCACCCCAGAACCTACAGTAACTTCGTACACCTTTTTGATACCCCAGTATCCCCTATCATACCAACACCCCCCCTGCATACACAGAGGACCCGGTTGGTTTCCGACACATTTCCTGTTCCTCTGTCAGGACGGTGCTGAAACTCACAGGTCCCTGCGAGGCCGGGCAACACCTGGGACTTCCTGTCTGGATGCACGGCCAAAGTACACTCTTTCAACACAGAAACAGACACCACTCCAAAAAAGTAGGTTTGTGAGTGTCAGTGTATGTGTGTGTGTTTGTATAAGTGTGTATGCAAGCATTTACTACTGTTCATTTGTGAGCATTTGTTTTGCTAAATTTGTTTATGTAAGAGTCAATGAGTGTCAGTGCATTTGAGCATGTACATATGTCTATGTGTATGTGTGAGTGTTTAACAGAAATCTGTAACCTGTTACACCCCCTTGTCATCTCAGCACCTGTATTCCCACACCAAAGGATTATCTGTATAACAAGAGGAACATTAATTTTGTCCTTAAAGGGAAGCAACAAAGCATGAGTTATAACTTAAGAAAATCTTGGGATGTGTTTTCAAGAGCTCCGAATGGAAAATAGGAAAGTTTGTTTTTTGAGTTTTGAAGATTTTTAAAAAAGAGAGAAAATGCCAACAACAACCACACCCAGACCAGCCAACTCCCATGACGCATTTCAGTGCTGGAAATGTATGCGTCTACAGGGAGCAGTAAAGTGCAGTACAGTCATACCCATTTTCTATCATCGTCATGATTACCCTGCCTTTCACTGACATGCAATCTCATTTCTTTGTCTGGCAATGGTTGTCACTATGGGATACCAGTTCCAGCATACAATAACTCTCTAGGAGGCATTTTCCCATCAATATAACAATATAAATCACTTCATCAAACAGCAAATACAGGGGGCTTACTTTTCAGGGAAACGTGGTAAAAGTCAGTGTAAACACTCCCAAAACAAAGTAGTGACCCAAACCTGCGATGATGATGGCGGCACATGACAAAGCAATCTCCAAGGAGATGGCAGGTTGCCTTGTGTACTTGGTGGTTCTGGCTACAGCCGGCGGCCCAGTGAAAAATGCATCACTTTTAGCCATAGAATGAAGTTATGTCGCTGCCTGGCAACAGGACTGTCATGGATTGCAATGTGAAAGATTGCACTGGAAAGCTGTGGTAGGCTTTGGTGGCTTTCTTTAAATGCTCTATGTTAAACCCTGCTACCCTTGACCATGTCTATTGGGGCCATTGTGTCCAAGTTGGCCTGGTGCCCCGTCCCTCAAAAAAGGAACTTCAGTATTTTAGTATCATACAAGGACAGTGGTGCTGAATTTGACATCAAATTTTTTGTAAATAGGATTCAGCTATGTTCCTCTGCAAAATTTGTTATGATTTTATTTTAAGAAATGTTGATTTAGTATGTGACCACAGAGTAAGGTTTGGGTCATAAAGTGCGCATGTGCTACTATGATTATGATAGTGATAAGAGGCTAACAGAAAGGACTTGTACTCGGAATGAAAGCACAGGGGAGGCTTGCACTGGACTCTCCTGCTTCATCTCTGGGCTGCTGGTAAACAGCTTGTTCATTGTGACCATGGCATGCAGCAGCATGGAGGTCAGTGTGTTCCCAGCCAACTGGGCGGGGAGACAGTGGCTGAGGCGGGGGTGTTGGGGGGGGCAGGGCCAAGGAGGGTGAGGGTAATAGGATCGGGGGAGTGGGGTGATGGGGGCGCCAGTGTGTGGAATTTACAAGGCAGCTGCGATGTTTGCCCTTGCAGAGCCGAGCTGTGTGGATAAGACTGAGGGAACATGAACTTAGAGTAAACCTGGTTCATGGTGCAGGACAGAGGCCAAAAACACCTTCCAACCTGCCCCCTTCACCCGCACCCTCGCCCCACAGAACTCCCATTTCACCCCCTCCATTGCTGTGCCTAAGGACACTGCCATGGGCCTGTGAGATCTGAGCTGTGGTCAGCATGTCCAGGCTGGGAAAACCACACAGAAGACGACTCAGTATAGCTGTAGTACCACTCTCAAGCTAAGAGCCCTGGAAACAAGCTGTACATATTCCACTATCAAAAGTCAAAGAAAAGCATTGTGGGTAACACCACTGTGACACTCCAAAATATTATCAAGAGGTACTTTGTGCATACCTGGATTAGTTGAATAAATGGCCACTTGATTTTTCCCCAACTGTATATAAAGAAAGTCCTTAATATTCAAGTCCATAGTCAAAGTGTGAGCTTCAGAGAGATAAACTGATCAGAGGGCAGTCAAACAGACAGGAGGCAGTTCCCTGCACAGTCCAAATATAGTAGTGCAAGACTATCTCTGACAGTTTCATCTTAAAACTAATTTGGCAGTAAAACGAATTCAGTTAGAATGGAATTAATTTAAGCCATTACACCGATGTGATTACATGAATATTTAAAATGAAAATAATACACTGAACCACATCGCCCCCAGCAGTAATTACAGCAGTGGATTTGTAATTGAGTTGTAATCTGAATATTTCATTTCTGATTTTCAGTGCTGCTTGTTTTGCTTTTAAATTGTCTTTGCTCTTTGTTGAAAAAACACAGCATTACCTGAAATGAGACAGACTCACAGTTGTATGTTGTATGTTATATGTATTTTTTCTCTTTGAAAGGAGATGTGATAACACTGAAATACATTCAGAAATTATATTAAACAAAATAGAAGTTTTAAATACACAAATCAAAATCTTATTTCTAGAACAAGATAACCTCTATCATAACCTAAAACACACCCCGAAAAATGAGGTAATCTCCAAAGGTGTCACTCCACTGATAGTGAAGCCTGTACAAACCCTACAGTTCTAATGCCCACTCTCTCTCTCCCTTCCTCTCTAACTCTCTTTTCTCACCCTTTTTCTATCTTCCTCTGTCTCTCTCTCTCTCTTTCTCTCTCTCACACACACACATACACACACACACACACATATACACACAGTACACACATGCAGAGGGCAGCAATATACAATATTCAGAATACCAAAGCATTAAGTGAACAGGTACACAACTGTGTACACTTAAATGGGCTAACATCAATGGAAATAGTGACCAATGCAAACTAATGCTGGGCCCTTAATCTATCAAAGTATCATAGAAAACATGAACACTAGGTTTTGTACACTGAATCTTACATGTGGTTGAACATCTGGTTTTGCCAATTATTTATGAGACCAATGAAATCTAAGAAAAGTTAATGGCCTGAACCCAATCAAGGGTATATGCAATTTTAATGAAAGTAGACGTTAATATTTTTATGGGTATATGCAATTCTGTTTTAGAATAAAAACATGTTCCAAAGAACCTTATTGCAGTGCCCCAATAAAATACAAAATAAAGAACATTGTTGTAACATTTTAATGTTTTGACTAAATTGCATATTCCCTTAAAGAGACACTTAAGTGCATTTGATTGGATCCCAGTCCATCTGTATTTTTCTTTTTTTTTGCTTATTTCGTCTAAAAGTATATTGCCTTGGATTGTTGGATTTCTTCTCTTACCTATTAAAAAGAATAAATATAGAAAAAACAAACACACAAAAACGAAAGTCACAGAAATACAGAAATGGTCCATCAACGCATTTCAGTTGTAAAACTAACAAGTTTTGGTCAGGACTTGCAACTAGCATATTGTGCCACTACAAAATGTGTGTCATCCATGAACCTAGTCTACTTTTTGCACCCCTGCTTCACCGTAATGATTTTGTCCATTGGGCTGTCGGCCATGAAAGAGCGTTCTTACTGTGATCTCTGCCACCTCTTTAACCCAGAAGAGGATCTTGTTATTAGCATAAGACACCTGAGTCAGTTGTTAACATGGGCCATTTGTCTATCTGTCCATCAATCACTTGCAGTGGGTAGCAGGTATGGAAAACAATGTAACAACTTAAAGTGCAAGTAAATGTTCTTAGTGTTGGCTAGTCTGGCAGCCTGGCTTGGGAAGAGGGACTGACTTAAGGTTCACAGCCGCAGTAGAGTGCCCCCTGCTGCCAGGGAGGTTGCTGCTCAGCTGGGGCACGAACTGAAGACATCTCACCACCATGGGAGCCACTTGATGTAGTCTCTCATTCGGGTCAAAGACAACAGATAGTCTGACTCTCACTGACTTTTGAGACTGGAGGGGGGTGAGGGGGTGGTACGTGGTGGGGTGGAGAGGGCCACCTGGGCCACCTCAGTGTGAGAAGGTGTGGATGTCGTTGTGCAAGCTGACAGATGGAGGGGGGGCGGGGCCGTGGCTCTGGCAGGTTCCTTCGCCACACTGGCAGCGTTGAATCCACATGACGTTGCGTGTAAAGGTTTCCCCGTCTGGGCAACGGAAACGCAGACGCACGGTGCGCACCAAGGAGGGGGTGCAGCACCGGCCGTCAGAGCAGGAGCCACAGGATCGTGGTCTGTAGCGCCGGGTTGTAGAGCACCCTGCAAACGTGATCCTCACCGGCTCCCGTGGACGCACTGTTCTCTGGCACTTCTTCCCTCTCTAAAAAAGAATAACAGAAAAAATGTATGCTACCTAGGTGCATCTAGCTCAGTTTTCCAGTGATAAGTGTGCTTAAATTAAGGGTATCTATCTTTTTGACATAATTTATGTACTAGACCCCTGTATCTAGGGTGACATAGTCTACATAGATTTTTTTCACACAAATATCTATCCATTTATGTAACTGAAGATTTACAGAGGCAATTTAAGTGCCTTTCTAAAGGGAATATCAGGAGAGTCCCGTTTGGGATGTCAACCTGCAACCTCTGAGTTATAAGCGTATTTATAACAAATGTACCACTAATCTGAAGTCAGTGTAAACATTCTGCTGCTAATTCTGCACCATTGGAAAATGAAAGTTATTTAGATACCTAAAACAGAATACAGGATATTATTTTTGTTTACTTTGCCTTTAAAAAATAAAGAAGTTCCTGGAATTCATGTAGTGTGCATAGAGACTGAAAACCCTGTTCCTTACCCTGAGAGATGGGGTCATATCAAGGTCACACTGGCGAATTTGGCACAGGCGAGTCTCTCTGACCAGCCGGCACTCCGCGTTGCTGTTGGTCACTCGGCTTGAAACCCCCATCCCGCAGGTGGTGGAACATTCTGACCAATTGGTGGTCTGTGGGAAGCACTGGGAGGGGAAGTGGACATGAGACTGTGCTGGGGACAGCCATTCTGTCAGAGAGGAGGGACACAGAGATAGCCAGTAGAACACAGGTGATGAGGCTTTGAGAGACTTTGAGAGACTGAATAAGTGAGAACACAATAAATTTGAAACTGCGGCTTCACAAACACCAAAAGGAGATTAGTGCAATGGAAACTGTAAATGTAAATGTAATGGCTGTTCAGGATCTTGGCCAAATATAAATATCTCTTAGTCTGTTCAGACATCTTGAGATTGGGCCACACATGACAATTAATTTAAAATACATTTACAGCTCCACCCATTTTGGGACTTGAGGTTCAACAAAGATACTATGTGTCTATGTCTACGCACCTATTCTATGATCTACTGCCAACTTCCCATTACTACAGGCACACTGCCAACTTTTTTGGTTATTTTGGCTCAAAGTGGAGTCTGATGTATCCCGTTTGTTGGCAATTATATGTGAATATCTGCTCAGGACGTGGAATATCTCGACACCACCTTTAAACATATCATTGCTAGGTTCCACAGCTCAGGAAGTCTCACTCGCTTCATCTCATTGCTAGGCATAGAGCCGAGGTGGGTGTGGTACGTACCCAGAAAGCTGGCTGTGCTGGTGCGGGGCCGTGCGGGAGGCTGGAGCTCCTTGCTGATGATGTTGATGTGTGGATTGGGTGTGCGGCTCCACGGCTCGACGGGGTCCTCACTGATGTGATTGTCATCATCGCAGACCCACTCCTCACAGCAGCGGCCAGGGGGGCGGGCCAGCCGGGGGTTGGCGCAGCGCCAATCTGGGAGGGGTACCTCGTGGGGGCAGAGGGGCATGCACCCCACCACCCCGTCCATGCAGCTGCACTGGTGCTGGCAGCTGGGCTGGAAGTCTTCGCCGTGCTGATACACGTGTCCGTTGAACTCACAGGGGCGGCCCTGAGCCTCCGCTGAAAGAGTGGGGGGAGGGAGAACATCAGGCATGCTCTTTGGCATTGCACATTCCTGCTCTCATTAAAATGTCTGTGTGGCCAGTTGTCTCGTATATCTAGTTATGGGGAAACATTTTGTTCAGATCATATCTTACATTACATTTCCTCAACTGGGGCAGAACTGATCTACCATAAAGCAAAACTCTTAATTTGAATTTAGGGCTGTAATTGTCCAGCTGTATAAATATATAATGTGTTAAATCTTAAGGCTAATCTTGCCAGCTATGTAAATTCATCATTTTGTATTAAGAAAACAGACCTTTGTCACACTATCACCATGACAACAACAATCACAAAAGGCAGTTTCCTGGTCACCTTCTCCTTCTCTCTCTCTAAATTTCCACCTGCCACCTGCCATGCCCCACCTTTACCTCTGCACAGGCCCCGGTCTGGGTCACCCCCGGGCACCAGGTGGCAGTGCAGGCCTTTGATGTGGTCACAGGGCTGGCTGAGGCTGCACTCCTGGTTGAACTGCCTGGCACAGACCTTGCAGCAGCCGCAGCCATCCGTGATCCAGCTGATGCCAGGCGGGCAGGAGGGTGGCAAGTGTGGGCACGAGCACTGCCGTGGGCAGCTTCCCTCCACCTGCAGCACACAGAGACCACAGGGCAGGGACAGTATGAGGGCCGGCCAGAAGTCACGAGAGCACACAGTGTTAACAGATTTAGGCATTTAAACAGAAAAAATAGAGGAAAGAGTCTGAGATGAAAACTGTGTGTGACTCAGTAGTAGCAGAGGGTTATTAACAACAAGTAATGAATAATAGTAGTACTGGACATTTTGCTTTGGAGCAAACTGAAGATAGCAGATGGAACAATAAGATGAGTAAAAATTATCAGCATCTTGCAACTTAGGGTAGGCCTATGGTGCAGATGCGTTGACATAAATCAAACAGTATTCTACTGGAACCATGACAAAGAGCCTTTGTCATTCAATCCTGCTAAAATTATAGCCTTTGATACAAACTGGAAGGTGAAAGTGAAACAGTAATGATTTGAGACACATGGGGCTGAAGCATCTTTTGTTCATGAAAACCTCAAACACACAAGTCTGATCTCCAGGAACACTGGGAAAAAAACATCCATCACTCAAACACCCGCTCAAAAAACCTGTCTCCTTGCAATCAGAAGACATGCCGTTGTTCAATCCAACAACAACCTTAATCACAAACATGTTGCTCTTGTCAGATGGCAGGTTTCTAATCCCTGTCATAAAAAAATAAAAGCCTTTTACTGAAACTACATTCCGTAAAAGAGGAGAGAAACCAATCTGTAGATGTTACCATGCAACCAACTTCTAAAACTCCATTTAAATCAAAAGTAAAAAAGATTTAGAAATAGAAGCTTTGCTTCACTGCATTTGGTTTGGGTCCTCCATTACAGCCCTCCAACACACATATATAAACAGTATATATGGTAAATGAGGCGTTGTATATAAGGACAGTATGTACTTGTTTGCACACCCTCAAAGGCACAGGAAAATACAAGGTGCGATATGATTCATTCACATGCTTTTTTCAGTGCATACAAAGCCAATGCTATGTGGAGCTTGCTGACTTCAGACAGCCATTTATTTACTTCAAAAGCTGGAGACCGAAATTACCATATTTACATTCTGAATCACGCCCTAATTCTACTCAAAATATGAACACCCCATTACTCAAAGAAATCATGGATTCTGGACATGATAGCAACCTCTGGTAAAGAAGAAATAAGTTTTGATCTTTTGAAACTAATGGAAGTTGTCTTTACATGTTTGCCAATATGAATGTTTAACAAAAAAAATGTAACTAGCTAACTTGGTTTGGTTATAAAGCCAGTAAATTTATACAATAAGATCTTGATCATTTTATGTTAGTCAGATTTGGATTTGCAAAGTAGAGTGCAATACATATTAAGCGCAATTACAAAATGTAAAATATTGCAACTGTGGGGGCAGGGAAAAATATTTCATTCAAACTTGCTATGCATTCAGAGGGCAAAAATGAATAGAATATTCTTAGAGATAGCTGCTCAAGACAAATGAAGAGGAGAAGGAGCATGAGAGACAGAAGCATTGAAAGAAACAGAGACAGGTGCATATGACCAATATTGTTTGAAAACTCACCATCACAGACATAGAAAGCAGCAGAGCAGCCAGAGTCAACAAGCTTTCCTGTTTCAGGTTCACAGAAAACATTTTGTCTTCTTCTCTGCAAACGGTGCCAAAAGTTGATTTTTTTCCCCTGAAAGTTCAACACTCTAATAAAACCAAAATTTGTTGTAAATATTCAGAAAAATCATAGACAGGATAGATACTGGTGAGCAGTTTAGAATTCTGCCTTGGTCAAGGATATGTAGCCCAGTGATTGCTTGTTATGAATCCAGAAGCAACAGGAGTCTGTCTGTTTGTCTGTCTGTGGCTTAGAGTTTGTCCCGTTACTATGTGGGTGCCCTGAGCAGTACGCCAGTCAGGCGTTCTTTGTAATTCACCTATTTCTACACAGCTCAAGTCAGCCCCACTTCATTGAGAAATTCCTCCTGTGGCACCCACACTTATAGACGTTAGCAGACAGCCCCCAATGACATCACTAGTCCACTCAGGGAGGGAGAGCAAGAAAGGGAGAGAGAGAGAGAGAGAGAGAGAGAGAGGAGGAGAGAGAGAGAAAAAGAGGGCAGAAGGAGAAGAGGAAAGATTAATAGGGAGGGGTGGGTTTGGGTGTGGGAGAGACGATGAAGAGAGCAAGGGAGGAGTGACAAGGTGCTGAAAGAAAGACAAACTCCAGCTTCATGATTGCAATAGGAGGAAATCCAACAGAAATCAAAAATACAGACACACTGAATAAAAAAACCTTTATTTTATTATATTTATATTTTATTAACCTTTATTTTATCTTTTATTATTAAATGTAGTTATTTGTATGTGTTACATATTTATGCACTTTTGCAGTAGCTAAATAAAACATAAAGTTAATGACTATAGTTTCTGAAGCAAAAACCATGATTCTTAGATTTTAGGACAATAAAAATGCATTCAGATGCAAGCATGACAGAACACAATGTAATCTAGGTTGGTATGACAAAGAAACATATCATCTGTTGGGAATTTAGACCATTAAGTCTGTATGTAGGTTATAGATAAATGTGTATAGTGAGAGTAACTGCTTTGATCATGTGACATGCACTTTTTGCTGGAGTGGTAGATGAGGATGATGGGAGTCTGGCGCCTGATTGGGGATTCCTGGATTGGAACAGAGGAGATGTGACCATTTCTAAATGGAGCAAAATGAAGAGGGAATCCCGTCTTTGCGTAACCATGAGGTGTTTTTGCATTTTCTCAGGAGGGAAACTCGGTGATGCAAACAATGGTGAGAGCCCCTCCAAACAACCCCCTCTTCCCTTGCCTCCCCTGCTAATCCCCTTTCACCCCGGGCCGCTTCCTGTTACACTACGGCGTCCCCTCAAACTCTTTCCTCACCGACACATTCCAGGAAACACAGGTTCCCCCTTGCCTGAAAACCTGTGTGTTTACATAGGAAAAACTAAACATTCACATTGTCATCCCATGAGGACATAAAAAAGTGTTTTTGTTCAAGAACAGGAAGCCATTGCATTGGGCCTTGGCTTACACCGTTATGAAACAGGAAAAGTGTTTTAGTACACACTGGTGAGGATGACCAGTGGAAGCCAAAGGGTAGCTTAAACCAATACCTGTCACACATCAAATCTACTGCGAACTATAACTCAAAGCCAAGCCACTTAAAACAACCTTTTTGCCTTACACCTGAATTGCACCAGTAGAGCCATAAATGAATAGTATGTAACAACGTGAGCCATTTGAGTAGTTCTGGATTGGGCCATCAACTAAATTACTAAAATGCCAAATTTAGAAATATAGTTTATAGTTAAGGAAACAGGAAATATGTTTGTAACCTGTTAACTTGCAAGGTCAAGTCTCAGGTGGGTTAATGCCGTCATAGCCATTAGCAAGGTCTTTGCTTCGGTGTCGAAAAATCTGCTTGCTGTGCAGGTAATAGTTGTAACCATGGGTGTCAGTTTGTTTTGAGGTGCTGGGGACAACAATGGGTTCAAGTAACTAAAGGCTCTCAGAAAGTAGAAGGGACAAAATGGGCCATGACAAAAAGTAGTGGGGACATGTCCCCAGCATCCCAAGCATAAATGAAGCCTATGGTTCTAACTACCAAGCAGATAAATAATAAATCCGAATAGCAATCCAAAAATGTTCCCTTTTATTTTTAAAGTTAGTTTCGTGGTTTGCTGGACAAGTTTGACAGAACAAATTCAAGATTGGAAAAAAGTGTTGCAAGTTTTGGTAATTGAGAATATAAAAGATGGGATTACCTTGTTAGCACCTTGAGAGACAATTTAAGCCAGCTGCTGTAGTTCTCTGTAGTGCTGGTCAGGTGAAGGAGAGGAGCGGTAGTAAGGACGCATGAGAGGAAATGTGAACACACACTCACATACACAGGCATACATGCTCACATATGCAAATGCACATGGCTACTCACATGCTCACATATGTATATACACAGTTGCTTACACGTACACGTTCACGTACACTGCTGGTCACGCACTTTCTGGTCCACACTGGTACATACATGCTCACACACACACACACACACACACACACCAAAAAGTGGAGTAAGACCATCAGGATACTGAGGGTGTTTGAGAGCACCTTGTTTCAGAGGGGGTGTTGGAGGGGTTGTGGGTGAAGTCTGGATTCCTGGGATTCCTGGCCCACAAAGGCAGGATGTGTGCGTTGGCCCTTTCGCGCAGCTTACTGACGGGGAGGGGGCTGGGGGGTTGGTCAGTGGCTGCCCGTTTGGCGGTCGCCCTGCTGGTCCCATGCCAGCCATTGTTAGCCAGCCAGACAAACATTTCCAGAGCAGTAGCAGGAGGAGGGGGAGGAGGTGTGTTTCGGGTGTGCGTGTATGGGGGTGAGAGGAGCGCGTGTGTGTGTGTATATGGTGGGTAATCCAGCAATACATCACCAAAGTCTTCATCAGCTTAGCTCCCGTAGACTCAACAACCTCCACAGACTCACAGACTCTACAGGTGTGGCAGCTGTTATAAAACACTCGTCGCCAGGCAGAGGGTGGATAAGCAGGGGGCAAACTAGGGTCCCGGGAGGGGGGAGGGGGATGCGGTCATGGACATGGAGGAACGTCCCTGTCTGCTGTCTTCCACCATCCGCCCCAGCTGCACAAAAAGTGTGCCTTTCGAAGAAACAGAAGGGGCCCCAGGTAATGGTCAGAAAAGCACACAGGACACGCAGACATGCACCGGGAAGGGCTGGACTGTGATCTCGAGAGCTTGCACAAGTAAATCTCCCCTCAGGGTTGCGATCGTTAAACACCAGCCTGGGAGGGTCAGATAGGGAGTCAGGCCTGTTTGTGTGAGATTGTTTGTTGGGTTGTCTGGACAGAGTTGTTTGCTGAGGGTGGGGTGGGGTGATTTCAGCCCTGAGCAGCCACAGGGCTTGCTTGGTTTAGTCCCACCTCACCGCTAACTGTTTGACTGAGGTCCTTATGTTGACAGGAAGTTATCTCACCGAGATATTCAGGTAAGTCTTTAGGACTGGATTTGCTTGCACTTGGTTAACTGTTTTTTCCACAGTCCATGTTTTTTATATTCAAGGATGCATCTGGCCCCTCTGGAAAAGGTGAGCCTTTTTCCGGCAGGGGAGGAGACAGACTCTGATGAAATACTTAAAGTACCCTCTCAATTATTACGTTGTTATTGGTGAACACTCATTTTTTTAGAGCAGCCAACCTGTGTGCATTTGTTCACACACACACACACACACACACACACACACACACACACACACACACACACACACACACACACACACACACACACACACACACACACACACACACACACACACATGGATTTGAACAGACTGAAATAAAACACACACAATCACAGGTTCCTCTGAAATTAAAGTAGTGGCATCATATACATGAAAATATGGAGTTGTCTTCTCTAATGCTAGTCACAACTCATGGCAAGATTATTCCATTGGTAAATGAGCATTGCTTCACATACAAAATGTGAAATGACACATGGACGAGAAGGCATAGAGCCTGGCACCTACACATGAACCATAAGATAACATCATACAATCACCCAAGATCATTAATGGCACTATAGCCAAACTGTGTAACTCCATCTAAAGCCAAATACAACTTATAAACTCCCATACACTCCATGTTTCAATGTTGCAGAGCTGCTATAATATTATGGCAAGCTTGTATGCTACCTTAGATGGCTGTTGCACCTCGTTAACTGGTAGTTTGGTGCTGGACACTTGCTTGTGGAGTTGGCAAGCTCCTGACAGGCCCCTGTTTTGCACCAAACACAGGCGATGATGACAGACAGCTTGGTGTGGTGTGTTCTCAGATTGGCGGCGTCGGCAAACAGGAAGTCTTGAGAATGTGAGAGCTGAGGCTGTTTTTTCCTCAGAGACACGACTGGAGCAGCATTCTTACAACTGCGTCAACAGGAACCCCGACAGACCTGTGTGCAAGTGCATGTGTGTGTGTGTTTGTGTGAGACTTTTGGCCCACTACTTCGTACACAAGGTTTCACGCACTCAGGAATATCCATTCCGAGACTATGTATCATTCAGGAAATGGAGGGGATTGTTTACTTTTACCAAATATTTTTTTCCAGTTGGCACCTTTCATAGAAAATACTCATAACCACATTCATAACAGAATTATGTCTAAGGAGGTGGTGTTTTGTAACTGAACAGGATAAAAAAGGGGTTTAAAAGCCATTTTATTGTATTTTAAATGTTTTTAATGAGATTTATCACATAACTTTAACTGTTTATGTCAAGCCATTTAGTAGTGTCTGTGAGAGAGCACTGCTTTTACAACCCCTTCCGTGCCTGAAAGTTGCCATTTCGTCACCAGTCTCACACACACCGCCAAGCTAACAGACCTAGACAAGTTGTGTGGAGTCAGCTGTATCTCACTGTGCACCTTCACCCAACACATGACTCCAAAACCTGGAGGGTCAAGGGTCAACCGCATTCCTCATGGAGGTGTCCCAAAAGACATCCAGAATATATAACCATCTTCCCTGGACTCTGTTTCAAAAATGTCTTGCCAACCCACAGAATTAAACATATCATTATCATCATGACACACATGACCATATACATGACACAAAACTACATATTTATCTACACACTGGGGGTGCAATGCAGCCAAGTCAAAAGACTCAGGAGGCCTTTGAATCCATCATGGTTTGATATAAATATAGAATAGTACATTTTTTAAAGTTTTTTGCCAGATGAATAAAACTTCTCATACCGAAGCACATTGAAGTTGCTAGCCAGGAAACTAGGACAAGTAATACAGAGCAGTGTACCCAAATTCCATCAAAGTAGGATTTTTAGTCATTATAAATTTATAAAGTTGTCATACTTGTTATGACATGATACTTTTTATTTGCAGCTTGAAAAATCAGTGTGGCTGTCCAAGTCTTGTCTTACTGTCACCATTATGTAAACTTCATTGTATGTGGTTGCAAAATATTTCACGGGGAATACAGAGTAAACATGCAAACATTGTTCCTGGTAAAATGCAGCCAGTGTCTTCAGTCGTGTGTTTTTTAAGTTTTTACCAAAGAGGAAAAGAATTCAAATAAAAAATGCAGAATCACATTTCTAACTGGCATGTAAATAGATCAAATATTTTCTATTTTTTAGTCACTTCTTGTAAATCCAATACTACCTCTTGTAAATCTAATGCGTAGTGCAATGCTCTCAAAATGACAAGTCTATTACTCCCAAAACAAGAGGGAAATGTGGAAATATTCAGATAAAAACTTCTCATATACTGTCAAAGCAAAAGATACAAGCTTTCAGTAAAGGAGATGGACATACCTGTGGTTTATCTAAACCTGTGCATTAGTTGATAAACACTGTAGCTGCAGGTATAACTTGCCTGTAATCTAGGGCATGAAATCAGGCAGAGGAATGATGTAATGGGGGCATGTGAGGTATGCACACTCTGTCTGGGGGCAGACATCTGCGAACCCTTTTCAACAATTTTGCGCGAGGCCCCCCAAACCCTGCATACCTGAGGCTATGCTAACACAGGTGTGGCCATTGGGCCGCTTCTCAGGCAGGTGTGGCTCGATCCGGCTGGGCACAATGGGCCTCATTCACCTGCCGGGTGCCAGAGTGGGAGAGCCAGGGGACGCCAGTGCATTCCTTCACTCTGCAAAATAGGAGCGATGACAGCAGATAGAGAAGGTACCCCCCTCCTCCCCAACACACCCCTGTCCCCGAATGCGACAATAAACCTGACCACTGTGCAGATGACATGAGCAGGTGCGTGGGTTTGTGACCTGGGACAGTTGTTTCCACACTCCCCCACCCCCCAAAAAAGAAAAATGGCAAGCCACAGGAGAATGGGCTGGCCCTCGGCAGGGATGGATGGTGGAAGTGTACGGAAATGCCAACGCCATGACGCTGGGCTGGCCCCTGTCAACATGTGACCTCCAACATGTGACTGTCAAGGTGTCTCGTGCCCCTCATGGACACACACTGCTGTAGGGCCCATGATGTGGAAAACTACAAACTGTACATAGGAACAGACATTGTGTCTATACACACACTATAAACTGTTTATAGACACAATCATACACACGCACACACACACAATTAAGCATACATGTACAGATTTATACCATGGCATGATAAATTCTGATTGGCTGACAGCCATGATTTATATTCATACACTTGTTCAGTGGCTATACTTATCACACATTTGTATATATGCACAGACAAATCACAGCACAGCCTTAGATGTGTACTAAAGTGCAGACAACGTCTAAGGCAAGGCCAGCCCACATACACATTCCATTTGAATGGAATGACTCTGTCTGAAGTTTATAAAAGCCATTTCATGGCAGGCCACTTGATTAAAACTTTGCACAGGGCTTTGAGCCTCCCCACACCATCAAAAGGCACACTGTAAAAAAAACAGGGGAAAAAATGATCAAATAAGTGAGCAATTGACCATGGTAACCTTTTTTTCCAAGATACCAATACGGTCTATTCACAGGTTTATCTGAAGTGGTTTCTCATCCAGCAGGCAGCACATAACGTGCATACACACACACACACACACACACACACACACACACAAAAAATTGAAAAGGAGTGAGTGTTGAGACTAGTGGTGGGGAACGCTCACACAGAGCGTTCTCTGAGGTTGAAGGTGGGGGAGGGGGAAGGAGGGGAGGGGGGGTCAGGGGGACTGGTGGTGCCCTCACAGAGCCAGGCCTGTGATTCCGGGAGTGAGAATGTTATCACAGACCGCCATAAACAGAGAGTTCCAGAATTATCCTACAGGGATAGTGACACAAACAAATATGATAAAATGAACACACACACATATACACACATGAACTGAATGGTTACTTATCAAAACAAATGTACCCTTTTCTGCATCCTCATGGGTCGTGAAATTATTTTAAGACTCAATCTGGCCGATGATGACGGCAGCTGGAAGTGAAGGAAAGTAGAGCCGATGAGAAAAGGATGCAAACACATCATGCTGACTCACCCACGTTTGGCACAGGTGGGAGGGGAAGAACGTTACACCCTGCTAGGCACAGTGACACCCCTTTACAGCCTGTGGCAGAGGGCACAGATGCACAAGTCACCCTTGGCATCAGCATAAAAACAAGGCTGCCCATCAGAGAGAAATTCATTTTCTCAGTATTTTAGAGCAAGGTGGCCCCCTCCAAAACAAAACCCAGATTCACGCATGCTGTTTGGTTTTCAGAGAGCAAACAAGATTTTGTTAGCAGCAACCTGTGCTTGCTTTCCCTTGCAAGGTCGTTCATGATCAATGGCTTCTCTATTGCTACGCGTTCCCTCATTAGGGAAAACTCGGCTACCTGTATTCAGGGCTGCGGGCCATTCAAGTGATCTGAACAGTACATCATACATGTCAACTGCCCTTTGGAATGGGGCCTCAAAGCCAGAGGTCCAAGGGGAGTTATAGTGATGCAAGGGGGTGACATCACTCCCGCCACAGCTACCGTACTTACAGGGCTGGTAAATCTCATCACTTTGTCTGATGTAAATCCAGCTCCAGAAGGAGACCTCTGGTTGGAGCAATGGCCACCTTGGACAGGTCTGAAACCCTCCATAAACAACCAGGGCTGACCTTCACACTCATGTCAAGTCAGGAAATTCCCCATCCAGCCTTATTTTAAAGGGGTGGTTCACTGAAATGCATTCATTTTTCAAATGTTATTTTGCCTCTACAGTCAGTAAATGACTGAGTAATGCCATTACTGTCTCTCCAAAGACAGCCCAATGGCTATGTCATGAAGTTCCAGTTGTAAATGTTCCATTCACTCCAAATTAGAACAAAAAACATGTCTAACTGCCAAAAAGATGCCAATACATATGATCTCAACAACTCTCAAACAATATTTAACACAGTTTAACCTACTTTCATTTTGTTCTGTTATCAAAGAAAATCACGGGTGATCACAGGTCTCAGGTAGTTTGACCTGTCATCACCAAAGTAATGATCTGAAAGGGACAGTCCTATTACCAATTCAAGAGGTAAGACAACAACTGAAAAGTTACATCATTTAATGAACCACCACTTTAAGTGTCAGTGACAGGTATGACTGAAATGCTGATACTAGTACAGTGAATTAACAGCATTCAGATGCATCCTGGCAGCGTTTTCTTCCTTGGTTACCTCTACCAAAGCCAGTTTCTATGAAGCTAAAATTCAGAATTCTACTTCTAACCCTCGTCAACTGTTTTCTATTTTCTCTTCTATCCTCAGCACCCCTCCTCCCCTACCACAGTCCTCCTTCTCTGTGGATGACTTCGCAGTTTTCTTCGATGAGAAGATCGCTGACAACATGCAGCTCTTTCACTACCCCCTCCACCCTTCCTCGTTCCCCTCTCCCCATACCATCTCCCCATTTCTCTACTTTCTATCCCCTCTCTGCTGCTGACGTCTCCCAGCTCCTGCTCTCCCACCGTCCTACTACCTGTGCCCTTGACCCGATTCCATATTCTCTCCTCCAGGCAATCACACCAGACATCCTTCCATTCGTCACCTCTCTTGTAAACTCCTCCTTGTCTTCTGGGTGCTTCCCTTCTTCCTTCAAGTGGGCCCATGTCCCCCCACTGCTAAAGAAGCCCACTCTGGACCCATCCATCATCTACAACTATCATCCTGTCTCTCTTCTCCCTTTTCTTTCCACAACCATTGAAAGAGCTGCTTCCAAACAACTGTCTTCTTTCTTTTCACAGAACAGTCTGATGGACCCCCAACAGTCCGGCTTCAGACCTGGCCACTCAACAGAGACCGCACTGCTCTCTGTCAGTGAGTCTCTTCATGCTGCACTAACGGCCTCTCTCTCCTCTGTCCTGATTCTCCTAAACCTTTCTGCTGCCTTCGAGTGGCCATCCCATCCTCCTGTCTTCCCTGGCGGCAATGGGGATCTGCGGCACAGTCCTTGATTGGATTGAGTCCTACCTCTCCGGTTGCTCTTTCCAGGTCGCTTGGGCAGGTGCAGTATCAGCACCTTGCCCCCTTGCCACAGGTGTTCCTCAAGGCTCTGTCCTTGATCCTCTTCTCTTCTACTTTTATGCTTGTTCTCTTGGCCCTGTAATTGCTGCTCATGGTCTATCTTACCACTGCTATGCTGATGACACTCAACTGTACCTCTCCTTCCCCCCTTCGACACACAGGTTTCTGCTCGCATCTCAGCTTGCCTGAGGGACATCCAGAACTGAATGGATAAGCACCATCTCAAGCTCAACCCAGGCATCAGACCCCTGCAGCTCATCCAGAATGCTGCAGCTCGTCTGATCTTCAACCTCCCTAGACACTCTCATGTCACTCCCCTGCTCACTGCCCTCCACTGGCTGCGTGTTATTGCTCACATCAAATTTAAAACTTTCGTGCTAGCATACCAGGCTGTTAAGGGGACAGCTCCAGCTCACCTCCAGAAGATCATCAGACCCTACACCCCTGCCAGACCCCTCCACTCTGCCACCTCTGGTCACCTGATGCCACCCCCTCTCCGCTCCTGCACTTCCAGGTCACGTCTGCTGTCTGTCTTGGCCCCCCGGTGGTGGAATGACCTTCCCGTGGAGGTCAGAACAGCAGAAACACTGGCCACCTTCAAGTGCAGACTGAAGACTCACCTCTTCAGGCTGCATCTCTCCCCTCCCCTCTCTTGGTCTTTGGAAATGGTTCTACCCTTATTGCTCTTGTTTTCATTGATTTTTTTTAACCTAGACTGTTGTTTACTTTCTCTTTAGATAGTTGGTAGGGGAGCCCTGATCTATTCAATCACCTTTGGCACTTGGGACTTTACCCATCTCTAGGGTTATCTTTGCACTTTTTGTACCATTCCTATGCACTTTGCCTTGTACGTCACTCTGCATAAGAGCGTCTAGCAAATGTCCTTTAATGTAATGTAATGTAATGCATTGTATCTTCCTACTTTAGCTTGCACCAGTGTTTGTTGTTTGATGGAAGGTTGATAGTGACTAGCAGGGTGCTCCAGAGACAGAGCACCACGATGAGCAGGCCTTAATGGAAGCAGCTGGCACTGCAGTGCAGGAAAAGCCGTCCAGGCATCTGCTTCGGAAATATTCATTTGCTGCGGAAGCAGAGAGCCGTGGGAGAGCTCGCCTACGGCATTCCGCGTATTGCCCTGACGATCGTGGAAACATGGGTGGAATTGTTTTTGTTGTGTTTCCCCCTCTTGCCCTGCACCCCCCTCCCCCCAACCACTACTTCGTGTGGCATATGCTCCCAGGGCCAAACAACGCGAGCTCTGGCAGGCTGCCCCTGGACTGGAATAGGGCTCTGGGTTGTGAAAAGAACCATGGGGATATTCGCAACAGCATGGGGCCCGCCGCCTGACCCCGCCTGACCACAGCTGTTGGCCATGCCGTGATCACACCGGGACTGCAGCTGCCCAAAAAAAGTGCCAGAGCGTAGCCAAGGTAAGGGTTGCGAGGCAAAGTGCCTCACTGACCACAGGAAGATCACAGAGCTGACACAGGGGATCTCCTGCCTGGCAGACATATAGTTTACTCTGAAATAACACTCAAATGTGTCCCCCCTCCACACATACACACCACATATGTACTCACACCAGCCTACTATTAATGAAACTGGGATATCTGATCAGTACAAATTGCAATCTGCCATGTATGAGTCTTGCCCAGCTGTGCCTTCAATGGTGGACCATCTGACCCAAGAACACAGACCCCAATGTTCTGCAGTGTACCCTAAGGCATTCCGTCTCCCCAATGGTCAGAGCTAAGTGGCCACACCTGGGTCCAGGTGAACCCACAGAACACCTGCGTTGTAATGGCAAGTGATGTCCTCCTCACGCTAACTCCATCAGAACTGTGCAACAGCCATCCAAACAGAGCTCCTGTTGACTTTTCAGCACACTAAAAACAGCACAGTCAGTTCTTTCCCGTCATTTTGTCAATGGTGGGATTTCAACTTTTTAATCTGGTGACCATTCTGTGTTGACCCACCAGTGCTTCCTAATAAGGAAGATGGAAAACTCCATGCTTCATAAATGTGCTCCCATTGACTCTTATGTTGGCCACACTAGCTGCTCCGCACCAGCGAGAGGCGTGAAACATTGGTCATAATAGCAGAAAAAGAAAGGCAGGATTGATGGGAGTTATGACAGAAACAGAGAGAGAGAGAGACGTCATTAGTTGAAGAGTTTGCTTCACGGCATTCCGTATGGCAGGTTTCCGAAGTCCACTGCACAGCGGAAGGGGGAAAAGTTTACTTCATCCCACTCGAGACGTTATTGCAGCGGGAGCGATGGCCGGGAGAGAGGGGAAAAACAGCAGCGGGGAGGCCACAGCCATCGTTTTTACTGGAACACTGTTTAGAGCTGCGGTTTATGAGGCATTAAAAAAGCAGGGACGCTGGCCAAGCAAACACATGTGAAGCAGCCAGGCCAGAGGGTCACGCCTCTCCCTTCCCCAGTTCTGCCCATGATATAGACCGTTACGGGCAATTTATTAGTGTTACTGTCTACTCTGTTCGGCTGCTTGTAGCAACCCTTGTTATTGGCACTCAGTGCTGTTTTCCTTAAATCCCCAGTAAGTCGATTTGGAGGAAAGTGTCTTCCAAATTAATCCCTGTAAATGTTTTCTGAAAAGTTAGCAATAAACAGTAAGGCATTTTTATGTCTTCCATCCATCTGGACCCCGTTATCTCTCAAGACAAGAGCCTTCTGCCTCCACCATAATCTTTAACTTTAAGCACTGAGATGATTTAGGCTAGGCTTGTGGGCTCCGTTATTGTGAATCAGGCGGGGTGTACTTCAATTTTACAGAATACAGTATTCCAGCCAACTTTGTTCCAATAAACTCACTAACCTTTTCTCTGGCCTGAGCCTGTGCTGACCATCATGTGTGTAAAAGGCCCCAAAGCTCCAAGCACATTCTATCATGTATAACGTCTCCTCTCCAAAAAAAAAAAAAAAAAACTGGCCACTGAGACCTCTAACAGATTCCACAAACTGATTATAAACCAGCTTACACAACAGACGGTTTTATCATAAAAAGCCCAAAAATTAGACAGCACACATACGTGCAACGCTTTAGGCTGTGTGTCTATACTGGATCTTTGCCCTGTTCTGTTAATTTAAAAGACCCACCCTGTGCTATCCTCCCACATGTATTGGATAATACTGACATGTTCCCTACATTTTTCTTACTTGCCGTACCTCTTCACTTTCTCCTCTCATTTTGTTGTGCCCGATGCTGTTAGGATGGTTGACCTGTTGTTATAAAAAAAAAAAAAACATTTAAATATAAGGAGCCACCAGTGAAAATGATTTTAAAAATTCAGTTACATAATGTATTGAAATTTGACTCACCATTACATAATAGGCACACAATTAATCCAAGTGTGTGTATATACATCTATGGTAAGCATATATACACATACAGTAGGTTTAAATTTAGTAGCATCAATTGATTTCAAATATCATATTAAAACTGTCTCCTGACTTCACAACATTGGATGTGCACAACGCATATTAATTTTACACAACTTGTTTTTATGTACATTGCATTTTCCAGAGGGGTTTTCCAGATAGACATGAAGATGATCAATATGTCGAGTCATATTTATTTTGGTGGGCATAAAATGTGACCTTTGAACTATTATGGTTCTCACATGAATGTGAAACCAAGCAGAGCAACCAATCATGTGGTTTGATTTCTGACAGTTTCCAATGCCTATTTTTAAAAAAGAAAACTTATCTGCATATTTTGCAAAAACCCAGAGGTGAATATTAACCAGATGGTAAATGTGGAAAATAGATATTCAATAATTATGCTGAAAATCACTAGCACATTTTTCTAGCTTTACTTTCCTTCTCTCTTTCTGCTCTCGTCTTATTCTAGGACTTCCTTGAAAGACTATACAGTGACACCTTGTGTTTTCAAAAGGAAGAAATAATAATGCAGTCAGTTCATTATTTTAGCACATTGCATTATCTATGCCTTACAAAAGCACATATGCAGTACAATTTACATAATTGCATTAATATTTATTAATTTTACACAGACCCATTCATATAACTGCAGCTGGTTATTTACTGCAGTAACTCAGGAGAATTACTTTGCTCAACAGTGCTACTATCAGCAGCTTTAACTGCAGCTTTAATTCTCTTTTTATAAATTTGAATTTAGAAGTCCACTTTTTATGTACATTTCTGTAAAGGTTTTATTTAATTTATCTATTAATGCATGTGTTTTAAAGTATACTATTAGCCATGAAAATCACATTTTTATCACACTTCATATTTACTTCAAGACGCAAAGACATAACTACAGTGTTGTGATCCAAGAAGCTCTCTTATACAGTCAGATAACGGCATGACATGATTAATTTGTTGGACTGAGAAGGCTATATATCATGGGGTATTGTGACTCGGTAGTACAAATTACCATCAGCATTAAGCTGTTACATTAATCCACTTAAGAAAACAATCCACTTAGTTGCTTGTGTGTTGCAGGTATGTATTTGTAAGTGCTTGTGCAGTTTTTCCTACATTTCCCCCAGTCAAACTGAACTATGCTGTCAGCCCTCCATGTCCCTCCCTCTTTGGCTGGCCAGGAGAGGCCGTTAGAGAGCAATGCGACAGATGATTTTAACCATCTTATCTTCTGTTGTTCTCTGGTGAGGCTGAGGAGTGCTCAGTCACTGTTTATAAAAAAAAGTAATAGTTTTTATTTTTTATAAATTTGTAATACCCAATTGTATGCATAGTCATCCCCTATCCCATTACAATGTCCTCTTTCAACTCAGAAAAGCACAGACAAGCTCACGTTTCTCTACAATGTGCCCAGGGTACCTGAGATAGTCACTCTGTCCATTTAGCCTCATCATTCTCGGGCAAGGAATATTGTGGCCTGTCAAACTAAATCCCCCCCTGCTTAAGTTGAAGCCACTTGACATGCCTTCATGAATGTTCTGATGGGCATAAATGAAAACACGCTCATCCTCTGCCCTGTGTCCTCTGTCTCACAGGGTTGTGACCTGGACGGGTGGCTGGTGACCTTTGCCTGCTGTTACAGTCCACCTGGAAGTGTCAGATCTCAGGCTGGGGGGAGGCACGGGGGGTTGAGACCTCAAAGACCCACAGTCCCTATCCTTTGAGACTGAGTCATTTCCAAAGTCACGCTCCACTGTGTCTTGCGTCAGAATCCTCCCAGAGCCCCGTCTTCCACTCTCACTGACATGTTTTATGTCAGTCCCTACCTCTAATTCTGTGGATTAAGAGACAGAGAGATATGATGCCAATTACAATAAGTAAAAGTGTTAATGAAAATCAAAATTTATTTATCTATTGATCTATAACAATGTCTACTTGATATATTTACATATATACACTCATGTTAAATCCAGAGACATCTTACCCAGGCTGTCCCGTACTGCATAATCCATGAGGTGTAGCACAGAATTGCTGGGGCTGTCAGTATTCTTGTCATTTAGCTTTCTTTCACTGATGTCACCTGCATCTACAGGCTTGTAAAACAAAGTCATCCAAATTTCAAAGTACCTGTTCTTACCTTGGAGCACTCACTATTTGAAAGTTTACACTTACTTCAAAGTTAAAATGACTCTTGCTAAAATGATGACTTTCCTAGGTTTTCTTTTAACATTGGACAGGTCAATTCTGATCAGTCAGAGATGTTTGCTAGCAATTCTATCATAACAGGATAGCCATGTTGCTTGTGTCACACAGCTGCACCAATAAACACTCCAACTTGCTGAAGAAAGAAAGAAACTTTCCAAGTCCTTTAAAAGTAACAAACCATAAAACACATTACTCAGGTTAACAGAAGCAAAGAACTATAATACCACAGTGAAGCGTGAGGCATATGATCGATAAGGAGGCTCACCTGGCGTTGGTCAGAGCACAGGCTGAGCTTGTGGAAGCCCTCAGTGCTGGTGTCAGAACACCAAGCCTTAGTGCCCATCACTCCACCTGCTTCACAGCTGCTAACTCCCCTCACACACTCCACACAGTCATACACAGCAGGTCCTGCACACAAAGACAGAGACCGCATTATAGTGCTCATTAAGAAAGCCCTGAGAAAGACAAGAGCACAGTATGAGACATAATGGAGTAGTATCCGGTACAACGCTATTTAATGAGACACAGTTTACTTCGCATTACTGAAGAGTGGCCCACAGGGGAACAGTATACAAAACAGTACAGCACTGCTGTAAACCTAAGTTTTACCAATGCAACTTTAATGGTGCTTTTGTCATCGGTAACAAGTAAGATTAATGCTCTGTAATTGTGTTTTTCTCCTTTTTTTTATTTTACATTACAGCAGTAACATGTAGTGTATGTACAACAATTACTAATGACTGCCTATCTTGTGATGTGCTCAAGCTACGCTACTGAATCCTTTTTTCCTTTGTCATATGTGGCAACCAGCAATACATTTATACACTTCAGTAAACACAAAATATTTATAATGTGATATATCCAAGACCCCTCCATTATGTTCTCCAACCTTATTATTATTATTTATTATTATTATAACAAATTGTGAAGCAACATTATAATACTTTAAAAAAACATTTTAGTACTAGAATGAAGAGTATAGCTTCCAATATGTTTGAGAATAAAATATAGTTCAGTATCTGTGCTGTTTATTTTATACAGCCTTTTTGTTTATCTTCATCAACGATTCTGATCATTTTGGAGTCAGTTGTAGATGCAATCATGGAAAGATTTATTAGATGCTAATGTGTGAGCCACATTTAAATGAGCATTCTCACTAATCATGCAAAATGTTGCTCATGCTTAAAAATATTATGAAATAAGTTAGGTTTAGTAGCAAAATAAACGGATGTGCTCACATAATCACAATCTCAACGCTGATTAAATAACTTAATATACAACAAAATCACATGGCATGTTAAATCACCCATATAAGTCATGCAACATTGAGACACATTGTTATTTTAATAGTAATTATGACTTGCAACTGAACCCGTAACCCAATAATTGCCACTCAGTCTTCAAATCTGCAGAATATATCATAGAAATCTGAAGAAAAAAAGGACATCAATTATTTAACTGACATCACTTTTTTAAAAATGTATAGAGTGGAAAGAAATAATAATAATAATAATAAAATAATCTCATTAAAAGCTTAACACAGTGTAATAAATAGGTTAGCTTAAATCTAAAGTAAATATATTAAAGTAACATAAGGGACATTTGGATACACAGTAATGTTAAAACTATAAAAAGAAAAAGACCACAGAAATCCTTGCCCATTAACTACAACCTATTTTGTTTTATTGGGTCTACTTGGATTATTTAAAAGGTCAGCATTGTGAATCACATCCGTAGGTCATGGTGACCAATTGGATTACTGCACCGATAGCTAATGCACTCCTGTGATGGCAGTGTAGCGTAGCCTTGGAGACAGGCTGGGTGTGGTGCTGGGGGAGCCGGTGCAGGGGCAGGGTGGGGCTGTCTTCGTCCCAGTGTTGACGGAGTTTCGGTCTCTTCCAAAGGTATGTCTGACTCCTGAGTCTCAGCCAGTCAATTCCCTCAGAACAGTTCTAAACCACGAGAAACAAGGGATAACAGGAAAAGGTCTTCACATTTAATGGAAAATAAGAAACAGTACAACAGTAAGATAGCCACATGGAATTAAGTACAAAAATCCATTCAAATGGATTAATTCAAGGGTGCACAATTCCATTCCTGGAGGGTCTTTCTCTGATTTTTGATGTGATTTAGCAGTTTAGTGCTTTATTTAAGACATTAAAGTGACAAATAAAAAAAAAACTTATACACTAGCCCTAAAGGACTACAGGTGTGCAACCCTGGGGTAATACTAAAGCAGTATTACATTCATGGAAAATTACCCTAAACCTGGTAATGAGTCTGTCTGTATGTGTGTGGGTGAGCTGAGAGATTGGGGGTAGGTTTTATTTTTTTGCCACTTAAATGCGTAACAGTCAGTGGATCAAGAAAAGAGAACAAAATTTATTTTTCTGAACCGCAAAGATATGGGCTTAACCAGACACTGGCTCTGAAGCAGTGCACCACCTAACATCATTCTCACGCCAACAAATCATTAAGAGAGAGCAGTGGTTTTGATTAAAGGCAAAATTCAGTGCTCCCTTGCTTTACATAGTACTTGGAAATCAGCTAAAACAGTTATATCAATTATTAACTCATAGCTTTCTAGGAATGCATGCTGTGCAAACTGCATTCTTCCTGAACTTCGGTGTGACTAATCAACAAAATTCGTGACTGCTGAACACTCACTAAATGGGGCCTTTCTACTAAGCAAACAAACAAGGGAGCTATTAGAGGCAGATTTGGTCTAATAGATTGTTATCTGGGACTGCAACAAATAAACAGCCAGCCCTGGTCTGAACCAACTCCACTTTCCCGTAACAACTTTCTTCCCCCCTACCCCCCATCCAATCTGCACACGTTGTCACAGCAGAGCTTGTTCCTTTCACACGATAACAGAGCGTGATACAGTAGATGGCATGGCCTCGCTCTAGGCCGAGGCACAGCCCGAAACTGAGCTCTGTGCAGTGTGAAAAGCGTCAGTTTTCCAAAGGCCCTTCTTTGCAAAGTGACTGGCTTGCATTCCCCTTAAGCCCAAAGTTTCCAAGGAGGGGAGATGGCAGCACTCGCTCTTCTGACCACCTCACCTTGCTGTCCAACCTGTAGTGGGCATGGTGGGTTGGAGCACTTTGGAAGGCCACTCTCTGGGCACCTCTCTCCCTTACATGGCAGAAAACAGCAGGCTTGCTCCTGAGGCAGGCACTGGCTTCCCCTGCCGCTGTGGCAGGCCTTGGAACGACCTGTGGTTCTGGTTCTCGTTCAGGCTGCATGGTCCCCTGGTTCTGACCAATGGTGAGTTCCACCCTTGTGTCTGTGGGGCTGGGTTCTGTTGTGTGGAGGCCTATCTGGGAGATTGTGTGACCAGGTAGGCTGCCACTGGGTGACACCATCTTTGTGTGGGCCAGCTTTAAGAGAATAACGGAGTTTCTTATGCTCCTGTTGGCGGCCTCAGCGTTTCTATCTAGAGAGATCTTTATCACAATAGCAAATGATAACCTGAGCTAAGTTTTAAAAGTCTTTTTCATTTGCATGAAAGAGTATATTTCAAAGGATAAAAAAATATAAGAATCATAAATCTCACATTAATTTCCATTGAAATGTTCCATTTTTTTAAATTGGCAGAATCTTGCAAATCTATATATTTTGGCAAGCTCAATTAAATTTTGTAAGTCCGTCCCAACCCTGCAGTTTGTTTAATCTATTTTCAAGGGTAAACAAATTTGTTTTTAATCAAATATCATTTTAAATAATTTTTCTTCTCACCAGCTTTGCAGTCTTACACATCGGAGAGGAAGGAATGCAAGTGATGTCCTTCACAGCAAAGTGGGGAGATTTCCATCTAAGGAAAAAAGGAAAAACACCTGACACATTAATCCACCAAAAATGTAAATATTTTTAAAAGCCAACAGTGGTGATTTGATTATGGAACATCTCATAAATTCTCAAGAAGGTCAAACTGGTTAGAAAATAAATCAATGTGACGTAAGGTACAAATAACGTCTACATTACCTGTGGTGGGTGGGGCTATGAGGAACATGCTTTGGGTTGGGCATCCATATCACCATGGAGACACTATCACACAGGACTCCACAAGAACTCTCTAAAGGGCTGATTTTGGCCTTGCTCAGCTGTGAGAATGCCATAGTCAGTGTAAGTACAGAGAAGTTTTAAGAGTCAAGTCACAGTTGGAACATATTTTTAACTTATATCAAAGCAACGTTTTACATGCAATAAATTTTATCTTGGAAAATGTGCAAATCTGCAGCTTTTTTTAATGTCGAATCATTTCATCACTGCTGCCTGATAGTGGTTGTGAGACAAAAACAGAACAACAGGGGAAACAGGGTGGACATTGAGATCATGTCAAATTATTTTTACAACCAGCAAACATGTGTCTGCTTGTGTGTATGTGAGTTTGAAAGTGTGCTAGTATGTGTAAGGCTTTGATTGTATGCATGTGTTTGTGTGTGTGGACAAACATACAGACATGTGTGATTATGTGTAAGACAACTCCTTTAGAGATCACCTTAACTTCACTGCTGTGCTTATTATTTGTGGAGTAAGGGCTCTTAGCAGCAGATTTAAGCTCAGGAAAGTGGAGGTCTCTCACACTGTAGAATCAAAACCCAACACAAGGCAACAAACATCATTAGTTTGAACAGTTATGAAGTGTCATTTCAACAAAAAACAACTCATCATCAGCTTCTCTTTTCAGATTCCATTTAGAGTTATGTTTAAAGCAGGATATTAATAGGTGTGTTACAAAATAACTATATCGAAAATATGTTTTACTATATCAAACACATTTATTCAAACTGAAAATGTTTAGATCCCTGTGCCTTTTTAATTTGCTTGCATAGAAAACCTTTTCACTTTCAATTCTGAATCAGGGTGTGTATTGTTGCTGAAAGGGAATTGAAATTTTTTGTATGACATGTCATTTTGGGGCTCCTAATAATTTGTGTTTTTTATTTATTTATACCAACTTTTTACAATCAGTGTCTAATTAGTTGTTTTATCAATGTTTTATCACTCTTTTGAAGGCTCAGATGGCTTGATATTCTGTCAAATTAATCAAAATGTTTTATCCATTTCAGCCATAAAACCACTTACCTCTCCAATATTATACCAGAGTCTCTCAGGAGGTTTATGGAATGTCTTGAGAGTGGGGATTGAGAGGTGAATGAGTGACTGCTCTCTGAGCTAAATGCTCTATGAGGCAACTTCTTCTTTGAAGGCTTTCTGGTTTTGACCCACTCTGAGCCCACATTCACAATTTTAAGAGTTGGACACTCTTCTAGATTTAAAAACAACAACAAAAAAGGCATAAGAGGCATTAAAATAAGACACAAACCTCTTAAAAGGTCTTGCCCACCACATCACAATGGACCTCAACTAACTTTGATGCACTCCTGTGGTCACTACAACGAACTCAAATAACTTAGGGTACCTTCTATAAGAACCCCATTCCTGCCAGGTACTCTGGACTGTATGCGTCTTGCGATGCCTCTGGCCACACGCTGCTCAGCTTCCCAGCAGCACGGATGCGGACACATGACCCAACAGCAGTGGGTCTCATCTAGAATCTCACTGCTAGTGGTGTAGCTCCCCATAGTGACAGGACCACCTCTGTGGAGACGCTTGTCATTTTAGCGACCAGCCTTCGAACATCAGTTCTACAACAGCCAGTAAGAACCTACATGAACACGTTAAGCTAAGCATATACATGTTTACAGCCACCCACGGTTTGTTACTTATTACGTTACATTCATGTGCCGAACGGACCATAAACACCATATGTTTTGCACAGCCAACGTTTGCTACCTCCGAAGGTTGCTAAAGCAACACGCTAGTCAGCTTTACACAACATTTAACATTCATTTTATGTAATGTTCTTTACGAGAGATCGTATCTATAGCTTAACAGAATTATCTGGTTCACCTCATCTCAGAACGCCAGACGCTAGGCAGGAGAAAGAAGAGTAACTTTTTCGTAACCGGGCAACTGGACGCTTTTGCCTCGAGCGTGCGCAGGACAGCCTTAAAACACAGCATTGTGGGATCATTGTCCTAGATAGCAAATGAAAGCAAGTATGTCGGGAAGATAATAGGCTCAATTACGGGTATTTTGTTGTATTCTGCTGTACGTCATACAGTACCTCAAAACACCAAGTTGCAGGCAGGATATCTGTCGCTTAAGTTGACCGGGTGAGTTAAAACTAAAGGTGAAAGTTAGCGAGCTACCTACCCTCAGCTAACTTGTAACTGTACAGCGTACGTAGCTAACCGTTAGCTTCTTAGCTGCGACACATGCTATGATAGCAATATTTGAGCGCGTACCGGTGGTCGGCTAGCCAGCGACCACGTTTATACAACGGACAGCGAGTTAGCTATGTAGTTGCCTTTAATGAAACATGAATAACACCTAAACCGATTTAACTGCACAGCTTGTTTATACAAGCCATTAAGAATAGCATTTGACCGTATTGAACATGATTTTGGTGTTCATGATGGGTCGTTAACTAGTATGCTATCTGTTGCAGTATGTTCTCGATAGCTACTAACATTTAGCGCTCCTAGTTCGCGCTAACCAGTGTTAAATTAATGTATATTATGATGGATTAGTATTCTAGTTACCGAATGTATTTCTAGATTACACGGGTACACTGAAAACAGCATGTTTGTGAGTTGGGTTCTATTAATGATTCTTTAATGTTGTCTCACTGGACATTTTGGCGCTTTGTCTTTTAGGAAAGTATGGCAGAACGACCAGAGGACCTGAATCTTCCCAATGCTGTCATCACGCGCATCATTAAAGAGGCGGTGTGTGCAGTCTCATTATGGTTTACTCGTGGATCCACTAGGTTTATTTGATAATGACTATCCCTCTTTAGTAATTTTTAAAGCATAAAGAGTAGTACGCTCCAGAATCAATTTACAAGATTGTTTATCTCACATTTTAAGTATTCTAGAATTCGATTTGTTGTCCGCGTCTACGCATTGAACATGGTAATGCAGTAAGAATTTAAATAATAGGGATTGTAATTTGACATTTATTACTAATATGAATGCGATCTACACTTCTTGTCTATGATTTCTTGCATATTCACTGACTGGGGTCATGGAGACTTTCTGTCCCATCACTCTCTCAATGACAGGGCTTTTTCTTTACATGACAAAGGAATTTCATGTCTGATCAAGCATGTATTTTCCTTCTCAAGACTACATGTTTTATCATGTGACAATGTATTTTCTTTAGTTGAAAATGGATGGAGGCTATTTGTACATGAGGCTGTTTGTATTGAGCACTTTCTCCAAACAGGTATTTATGACACTTCCCCAAGAAACGGTGGGAAAAAGTCAATAGCATATAATACAGAATGCAGTATTTGTATAAGTGCATTCCATTCTAGATCTTCTGCATGATGTCTGGGAAGTGGATCATGTGACCTACAGTTTTCCCCTAATTGATTGCTTCTTGCAGTTGCCAGATGGAGTGAATGTGTCTAAAGAGGCAAGAAGAGCCATCTCACAGGCTGCCAGTGTATTTGTCCTGTATGCCACATCATGGTGAGGATCAAAAACACTTTCCAATGTTTACAAACTACATGGGAAGAATCTGTGTATATGTGTTGTATTATGGTACACAATTAGATCATTATGAGATCTGCCTATCAGAAAAGTCGGATCATGTAGATGCTTATGTTACGTTTTACTGTACAAATCTTGACTTATATCTTTTTATGGAAATATAATTTGGTTTGGTTGTAAAGGTATCTTGTATTCTCTCTTGGATTCAGTGCAAACAACTTTGCCATCAAGGCCAAGCGGAAGACGCTAAATGCAGCAGATGTGATGGCAGCCATGGAGGAGATGGAGTTTGAGCGCTTCCTCCAGCCGCTGAGAGAGGCCCTAGAGGGTGAGAGTGGGAAAGCAGTTAAACGTTGGTGAAACGTTACAGGATGTGGACTGGAGAGGAAAAATAAGACCTCATGGTACTATGATAAATTCAATATGTTCAAACTGTCAGGCTGGATAAATTGTAGCCCTGATCCTGCGTCGTCTATGGGATCGTGGCCTCCCAGTAGGTCACACTGCTCAGACACATCTTTAGCAGTTGAATTTCACACTGCTTAAATGAACCAAAGTTGTTTTTTGGCTTCACAATTGGCATAGTGCTGTCTTTCTCCAACAGTTTGACTTTTTTGTCTTAGTTTTTTGCCAGAAATTCTTAACACATTTTCAGCCAATTTACTATTTGAGTGGGTGCCTGAGGAAACAAAGAAAAGAGATGGAGAAAATGTATTTATGTAGAAATGAATAGCTGAAATGTGTGTTTTACATTTGAAAACTAATTGAAAGAGCAACACCTGAAACCCAGAAAGCTTTTTGTTTTAAAGTATAAAAATGTTCTGTTACAGTGGAAATTGAAAGTGGTAGAAATGGTACTTCAGTGGTGTGCATTAAAAATGTGGCCTTACTCTGCCCAAACAGCCTACAAAAAGGGGCAGAAGGGGAAGAAGGAGGCCTCTGAGCAGAAACGTAAAGAAAAGGATAAGAAGATGGATGCTGAGGAGAATGACAAGAGCAGGGAGGAGGAAAATGAAGAGGATGATGAGGAAAATATGGAAGAGGAGCAGGAAGGAGAGAATGAGAGAGAAGAGGAAGTGGATAACTAAAGAATCTTACATTGCACTCCTCAGGGAAATCAGCCGGACCACAAATGTCTTTTTCCCGCAGAAATAAAAAACATTGCACTGCCAGCCAGTTCTAATCCTGAAAAGATCCTTGTAAAGTCATGATGGTGAGAGTTAGACTTCTCGGATACTGAAATGGGTTGAGCGTAGTTGACAACACCATATTGTATCTCTCCCCCTCTCCCTTCTCTTTTTTTGAATCAGCAGTTGTACTATGTTTATGTCCTTGTTGTTGCACCTGCATCTGCCCAAGGAGCACTGAACCTTAAGCGTGTGCACAATACCAATATTCTCAACTGCAGACCAGTAATTGTTTTCCACACTGCAAACTGCACAATGTAATGCAGGGCAGAGTTTACTGGAGGAAAGGTGCTTCACACAGACAGCCTGTTACCTGCAAGTGCTTGGCAAGAAGCAGGAGCTACTGCTGCAGCAACAACCTGAATGTTTTAATTGGTTCATACAAGCTTTCTTGACAGCACATGGTAGCTCCACCCACAGTGGAGTTTTTGAAGCTTTACTCTCCCACCATGAGTATAAAGTGCTCCGTTCATTCAAATGTATTGGATTACTTTCTACAAGCTAGCACTTTCTAATCTAAATCTGATACATTTAATGCATTATGGTTTGGTATAATTATTAATTCTTATACACATACATTATATTTTTTTGAGTAGACATGTAACTACTGTACCATAAGTTTCTCATTGTCTGCATTTGAATTGAGGCCATTGTCTGTCTTCCAAATCCTTTTAATAGCTGTATTTTTATTGGGGTTCATTACAACTGTTAATATATAGTAGTTGTGACTGTAAAAATGTCTACATTTATTGGACATTCTTTTGAAACATTTCAACGGATATCCTTATGGCCACCTCTGCAGTATAATGATAAGAACCTGATGTCAGTTACATGTACCAAGACCTTTCAGTAAAAACAGGTTTTAGAAAATATTTGGTTTTCATGGAAACCTCTGCATTGAAAAAGTAAAATGTAGCATTGCCCTCGGAATGTCACAGGCTTATTGTGGGCTGAGGTGATAGGAAGTCACAGACATTCTACCTCTGACCAACCTTTTATAAACATGAGCCTGAATTCAGTCCTCAAACTTTTCTGTAGCACTCAGGTACTTCATCTACATTGCTGTTGTACACGATGTTAAGCCATGTAATGGGAAATTGGGGATTTCACCATTTTTGAAAATGTATTAGGTAGTTGGGCTGCATTGTTTTGGAAGATACAGTGTACTGTATTTTTGAAATATTAGAATGATACAGAAATTTGCCAACATTCATTAGTTTCAGGGTTTCGTAAAATCATCTTTGTCAACTGAGATGCAACTGCACTGTATTTCAAAACGGCTCACTGCCATGCATTTTAATTCCTGTTTCTTACACCCACCCTAACTGCATCCATTGTAATTAAACTGAGTTTCAATAACTGTTGTACAGCATTCAGAATGTTTTCTATGTAATTTTTGGCTACATTTCTAATAAAAGATTTTATATAGAAGTGTGCATTTGTTCTGCTTTATTTGTCAGACACACTGGTTTAGTATTCTAACCAACTTTTGGTTAAATGTTGAGGCTTCAGGTTCATGCACTGAGGCATAAATCTCATAACTTGCTTTAGCCAGACAGACAGAAGTTGAAGTGTCCCTTAAACAGCGTGCTCCAAGACATATAGCAAAAGCATAGAAATGTAATTACACCCAGAGCAGAGCAGCACTGGCCTCAACTTTTCATCCAACACACCTTAGGTACATTACATAGCAGAAGAGGAAAAACAAGGTGTGCTGACTCATAGAAAATCATGGAAATTTCTGGTCTTCTGAAAACACGTTTTTGGGTAAAATGACTTTTTCAAAGTACTGTGCTTGCAAGTCTTAAGACATCATCAACAACATCTGTCACCGGTGTGTTGGCAGTCTATTTCCAGAAGTTTGACTGGAGGGTGGAAAAAGCATTAAGTTATATGGGAAGATTTGTGTAAACCTGGACGTTTCTAAGTTTGCCTGGTGATGGCAGGCTGCTGCATTTGAAGCATTTACTAGTTGAGTGTCCTTTACTCAGTAAAACGCATTTTTTTTTTTTAAATCAGTGTAATAAAATGTGGACGCACTGATTTAATTTGCTTCAAAGGGGGCTTTAGGAACTTTTATGTATATTGTAGTGTTGGAAGGATTGTATTTCAGTCTCATCCCTCACCCTCTTGATCTTTCTTTGTCATTCTGTTTAGATTGCCACACAATGATCACTTTTTCTGTACTTGGTAAGGATCTGTCTCTGCTTTTTATCTGACAATGACAAGATAGTTCACAAATTTGATTTGTCTTTTGGCATATCGTAGCATTTAGTTTGTAATTTTATCATTATCTTCCAATGTTCCAAATGAGACTTGTCTATTGTTTTGTTGACTTAAAGCAGTGCTGGTCTGAAACTGATCATACTTTGCCTCCCTCTCATGGACAGAAACCACTTCTCTTCAGTGTGTAAATATAGGACTTACCCCACATACTTAAAAGCCAAAGGAAGCCTTTCCCCTCAGTTTAAGTCACCAAACAGGTTAATGCACTCGGTGAGTCTCTAGCACACTCTGTTGGTTAAATCATGAAATAATTGCCTTGAGCTTCTAAGGGCTTCAGCGCTTTACTCAGCACTCTCCAGAAATTGTCTTTATACAGCTGCACTGAACAAAATGTTATATAAATAGTAAAAATTATCTAAACTTACATATTTTTATTCTAAGCTCTCTTGAAATAAAGTACCATTACATTTAAGTGTTAATGTTCCACCCTCGGCAACACAGATGTTCCAGCATAGTCATCTTTTACATACAGTTAAAATCTGTACATTTATGGTTTAAAGCAAGCATTACAGCTTTCCTACCAGCCAAACATGTAATTCTCTATCAAGGGACTGGATATCAGAAAGCAAAGACTTCTAATTTGTTATTTCTGAATTGATTTACCCACATCAGTTAATGGTTCATGGGCTGCTCAAGATCGGCCATGCAACAGCCTAAGGTTGCATTCAGACCTGAATAGTTCTGCTGCGTTTCCAGTCTTTCTAGATCAGCTTAATAAAAGCTGAGCTACTGCGAAGCTTGGATAAAGAGACTGATCATACCACAGCTGTAGCATGGATCTACTGAACATCAGTCCGGAGTGTTTGTTCATAGACAATGATGATTACACTGAAACGGTCATATAGTAACATTTGTATATCAGTGTATCACCTACCTCAGTATTCAGACTCATTAGTTCTGAATTCAAGACAAGTCGACTGGCTTCTTTAAATCTGATGCCAATAAACAGGCTATCCAGAAAGCACTGAATATGCAGTTCTGTGTTTTTTGATGGCAGAATAGACCAGTCTTAGACATTCAGACAGAGTGGAGGGCCAATCAGAAACTGTATGGGCTGTTTGGCAACAAAACACAATAGATAATACAATGGCTCATGTTCTCTGAAGCTTCAGCTATATTTAAGAGAATGTCCATGGTAGGTCCACTGAGCTGGCTTGAGAGACCAGCTTGAGGGTAGTGTATTATCATCAGGGCAAACACTGGCATGCCTGAGATAGTTGGGACTGACCTATATGTAGATAGACGGATGGACAGATTCAGCTTATCACCACATTCCAGGGAACATTGAATTCCTGAAAGGCTTTCACATTTCACCCGCCACCACCCAGAACGCCGTGCAAGGCTGTGCCACCTCTGCTGTTTGATGCAGGGACCCCTCACACCCCGCTAATGCCCCATCGTGCCCTGACTCTGCTTCTGTCTTATTCTGGCTTTTCCTTGAATTAAATTTTGCTCACTGCACAAGAAAATATTCAGCATTAATTTAAGTACACTGAGTTTGTCAGACCAAAAGGGAGCATGTGCACTCCACTAGTCCTGAATTATTAGGTTTAAATGCAGTCCATCAGTTGATTTAAGTGTTTCACAGTTCCACTTACCAATTGGGAGACGATATTTAAAGAGTTTTAAGCATTTCTCATTTTAGAATGATTACACATGAGTTGACAGAACATTAATGGAGAATGTGATAATGCGATATTATGAAAATGCAGTATTTTATTAATTTCAGACAGCAACAGAGACTATGTTAGAGAAAAATGGAAAACATCTCTTTGAAGTTCCTGTACCAGTGAACCGTTTCTTTATTACTAGAGGGTTGCAGACTGAACAGGGAAGGCACACCACCTCTCAATCTAAACTTTTCAGAAAAAACACACTGTATATGTTATGGGATTCACTGCCTTGCAATTTGAACTTTACCTAAATGATTTCTCAAAAACAAGACAAGAAACAAAACACCTTGTCCATGCTGTAAAGAGTGTTTGATGATTTCTGAATACACAAAGAAATGAATGAGAAACATTATGCCGGGCTTTTTTTACAAGTTTTTCTGGGTTGATTCCCCTCTGGTTCAAGACTGGAGTAATCCAAAAGATCCACAGTTAAATAAATCAACAATTTGTAGACAGCATTTGTAAAAGTTTAAGGTTTTGATTTCCGTATCCTTGTCTTAAATATTCAAATTAATTTTCCAGTAGCAGCAGTAGCCAGTTCAACTGCATAGCTCTTCCTCAAGGTCAAAATGTGACTGTTTCAAACCATTAGTGTTCCACAGCAGTCTGTCAACCATGAAGGTCCAACCCTGTGACAGGATCCAAAGAAAGAGATGGGACACAAAAGGACACACAGGCTCCTTTTATCATGGCCACCAGGCTGCTTCCATACCTCCGATGCAGAGGAGGGCGCTGAGGATTCAATGAGTGAGTTCCAGTCACTGTGTTGTCCAACATCATTTTTTCCAGGGCAGAAGTGATCTCCCAGACAAATGGTTCTTTTGGTCCTCCGGACACACACACACACAAACAGGTATACCCTCAACATAAACGCACACACGCACACACTCACACATACATACACACATTCAAACCACCCCCCCCCCGCCTTTCATCCTCATCCTAGCCAATCGAGGTCATCTTCATCATCGTCATCACCAAACAGCGGGGCTGGAGGAGGCCGGCCCTTCATGCTCTGTGAAGAAACCATAAGTCAGAAGAACATCACTCCATTTATACTGTGACCTGGCATGTTGCAGAGAATGGACCGGGCTTGAAATAACCAAAATAATTTTATGACAGACAGGGAGGCTCAAGCATTCAGATCTGAGAGCTAGGGATCTAGCTCTACAGATCCTTCCTCACCGGCTCATCATCTTCCTCCTCAGTGGGCGGTGGGGGGGGCTTGGTTGGGGCTGCATTCTGGAAAAATGGCTCCTCTCCATTTTCCTCTTCTACTCCCTCAGTCAAACTGAGAGAATAGGACATCAGGGGGTAGGGACAAGACAATGTCAAGAAAGACAGATACACAAACAGGCAAATGCAGACAGAAACACACAGACAGACAAACATACACACAGCCAGACAGAGGGAATCATACAAAAATTGAAGCTTATTAGCTGGGACTAGCTGGATTATTACATGCATAGGCAACATGCCATGTTGGGAGCTGTTAGTCTTGTGTGGAGGACTCACCTGGTTGAGTGACTCGTCTCAGTTTTCTCCTGTAGGGCACTGGGTGGAGGTGGGGGCTGGGTTGGAGGACCCATTGGGGTTACTTCGGTTCCCTCAATGTCTTTAGGGGGACCTTCATCACTCACACACTCCTTCTCCACATCCATCTTCTCAACCTCCATATCCGTTTTTGGTTCTGGGTCAGGGGTTGGTGCTTCAGCAGGTTTCACCATGGTCTGTTCCACAGCCACCACATGATTCCCCTCCTGCAATTGCCTAGGTGACGTCTCCATGGTGCATATTTCTGTTTCCTGTCCCGCATCCCCATTCTCTCTCAGCTCCTCCTGCGCTGGCTGCTCTTGTACCTTGGGCACTTCTGGTTCAATCTCCTCCCCCTCTGGCTGGTGGGTGTGGCCTTCCTTCACTTGCGAATCATCTTTTTTCACCTGCACCAGATGCATCTGGTCCTCCTGCTCTTCCTCCACCTTCTCCTCCTCCTCTTCCTTCCCATTCTGTTGAACTTTTTGCTGAACTGCCTCAGCCTTCGATTTCACATTACTCTCATCCTCCTCCTCTTCCTCTGTCCCATCATTCTCACTCCTCTGTGACATCGTTCGCTCATTCTTTGTTAAGAGCTGTAGGGTAACATTCTATAAAGGAGGAGCCAAGAATTAAATGACTAATTAACTGACTTTTTGTTTAACAGTTTTTAAAAAAATGTAGGTTTTAAAAAATGTTTATTTAAAAAATGGATTGACCAATACAGGACCCTGAAACCCTATTACCCCTCAATACTGATCACAAAGTTGTTGTTGGACTCTAAACAGACTAAATGAAAAACGTAGATGGGAACCAAGAACTGTCCATTTGAGGGGGGCCGGGGAGTTTCGTACCTTGATGGTGCTGACAATGACCCCCAGCACAGCGTGGCCCGTGTAGGTCTCCTGCAGGTCGAATTCCCCCCGCAGGGAGTGGAACACTCCGTTCATCACACGCTTCACCTGTTACCACAGCACACAAAGGGAAAGCCTCAGAGCCAGCTCTGCTGCCTCCACACCCAGATGTCCATATGCACACCCACTGTTATGGCCCAGCTCCATGGTTCGGCCTCGTCTCACTCACCTCCCCTGCTGTGTCCACCAGCTCCTGCTCAGCTAGCCTCTTCTCCATCTCCGCTACCCTAGTCTCCAGCTGCACTTTCACTGACCCCGCCTTCTCCTGCAGGGCTGCATACTAATAGACAGACACACAGACAGACAGAGCAGGCATCAACATCAGATCCATCCGCTCCCTGCTCTCATGGCAGAATGAGTGTCAGAATGTGAGCACAGTATAATCTAAAAACTCAAAATCTCAACATACAGTTGTCTATTTTCTTTAATTGCTTATTCTTTAAAGAAAAAGGTCAATACGATAATTTACAACAATTCATTCAGAACAGAGTGTTTTATACCTTTTCTTTCAGGGCCTGTAGCTCCTCCCCCTGCTCTTGTTGCTGTAGTAACCGTTGATCCTCTGAATCGCGCGACTGTTTGAGTGCTGAAAACTTATGGAAGAAGAGCACAAGTGTGACAAACCATGAACACTCAAGGATGTACACATCAGTGAATACACAGTGGGTGGGACTGACATCCTCACCATGCCAACAGTGCCCCTTGTCACTGTGCATCGGAACTGAAATGTGTAATGCCACTAGATGTGAGAATATTTCAGGTGCACACCTGTACAAAATGCAGCCCCCGGAACCCACTGTTATACACAGACACACAGAGTGCTCTGTATGAAGCACACTGAGCAGCCTGAGAGCATTCACCTTCTCCTGCAGCTGTGCCAGTTTCTGCTCCACGGCCTCTTTCTGCTCGGCCAGTTCGGCCAGCTCACGGCCCTGCTGCTCTTTCGCCAGAGCCAAGGCCTGCTCACACTTCCCCTTCCACTCCGCCTCCAACTCCGCCTGCAACTGCGCCAGCTGGACACACACGGGCACACAGGCACACAAAAAACAGACATACACTTCAAAATCTATGCAGGCATGTGCAGGCAAAAAGAGTCATGTCATCATGCCAACCTGAATATTCTCCATAACTTCATGTGTTTAATTATACTTACACCAATATAGAATTTGCATGTGTCTGTGATGATGACAAATACTAACACTTACACCAAAGTGCTCATAGCTCTTTTGAACTGCTCTGAAATGGCTCAAAACTTAGGAATGCCAGTTGGTCAGCATAAGATCCCATCCTTTCTATACCTCCATAATGATTCTAATATCTGTACCTGCTCTGCAGTAGCCTGGTCAGTGCTGGTTCTGGCCCGCCGCAGTTGGGACCTCAGGCTGTCCAGCTCCAGCTGGCTGCTTCTGCGCACTTCCTCGAGCTCCTCATCACATCTCTGACGCTCCGCCTGCCATTTCCTCTTCCTGTCTGCCAACGTCTGAGGGTGAAGCAAGCAGTGGGGCCATCACAAGGAGACATGGTCACATCACCACACCACCCTTGCCCCCCCATATACATACATACATACATACACACGCACGCTCTGACTTGGTGTGTTATTACTCACACGGTCCAAGTTGTCCTTCTCAGTTTTGAGGTCCTGCAGTTCCTCCTCCATGTTGCTGAGCTTGAGCTCCACCTCCTTGCGCTTCTGTTTCTCAGTGCGGTATTGAGTCTGTGTCCGCTCTACACCCTCCTTCAGCTCTGTGCATGGGAAATAAGGGTGGAAACTTATTCTCTCACAGCATGCACAGCTCTGCACCACTTTTTAATATTTACCCTCAATTACACTCTTATCCATGATGTGTTACTGACAGCATTATTGTCTTGCAGCAATGCTTTGTTTTGATTGGATCATCATTTATTTTTTAATGATACATCTTTTCA
This sequence comes from Albula goreensis, assembly GCA_022829145.1. Lineage (NCBI taxonomy): Eukaryota > Metazoa > Chordata > Actinopteri > Albuliformes > Albulidae > Albula > Albula goreensis. The sequence goes on along the minus strand of CM040744.1, from coordinate 27,340,667 downwards.
ATAAATATTTGTATGCCCTAAGCTGTAAATTATCTTGATAAGAGTGTGTAGCATATCAAGTTAAATGGACAACTTTTGGACACATTGTTCCCAATAATCACTTTGTTCTCCTTTTGAGTGATCAGGGAATCATTTTACAGTTTTCCCCCCTGGCACAATTAGTACCACTCTGTTATTTTACTCCCCTTAGACAATATTCACCGGAAAGTGATGTGTGACAATCTATTAAATAGTACCATAAAAATAAGGATTGATTCATTAATCTCCAGTTTACCTTCCACCTGTGTCTCCAGTGAGGAGGCCTGGGTGCTGTGCCTCTCAACGTCCTGCAGGGCAGCGCTCAGCTTGGCCTGCAGCTCGGCGGCCCTCTGCTGGTGAGAGGAGGCCTCGAGCTGCAGCTGGGACACTCGGGCTGTGGATGAGGCCAGCTCCTCCGTCAGCCACACCTGGGGGAGAGGAGGAGGGGGAGAGACCCGGGGGCGGGTCAGGTCAATCCACAGTGTCAGCAGGCGGGGGTGAGAGACATACAGGTGACACGTTAGGGTTATGGTGATGGTGGTGAACGGGTGGCGAGGAGGCAAAAGAAATGCCGCATGTGGACAGGGGAGCACAGCAAAACCCTGTGGGTAAAAAATTAACTGGAAACAGACAATGATGACTGAGTGATGGAAAACAACAGAAAAAAACAGAAGGAGAAAATTAGTGACAGAAGGGATGATAGAATGAGACAGGAGATAGCAAAGAGCCTCACCTGATCCCAGCCCACGTCCTTCGGCAGTGCATGCTGGGAAAAGAAAGCAGTCACTAATAGAGGCCCTCAGACCAATCAGGCAGGATAAAACAGGCAGGAAGAACAGACGGTAAATAGGGAGGATGTTGCAAATCCACGTGCTGTGAAACGGCCCCCAGACACACGGCAGCTGAAGTGAGATTAGTCCATGCAAATTCAAATACAGCTTTTACAATATAGTGAAAACTGGTATGGCTAGTACATGATGTCAAGCACAACAGCAGTGCCACCAGGGATTCAAACCCACACACTTCAGGTAACAAACAGCTCACTAACCACCACACTGCCTCTAATTCTACTGCTGCCTTTAGGACTGTTTCAAACTGTCCGAGTTGAACATACGTTGCACAAACAGATACAGTCTATTCAGTGGGTAGAAAAGTGTGGGTTTTTGTACCCAAATCACTCTGTTTTATTGACCTGAGACTGATGATGCTGATGTGAAAGAGAAGCTCAGCTATACAGAGTCACCTTAGTTCAAATGTCAAGCCTATCACTTTCTGCTGCATTGAGGAAACCTTGCGAAGGTTTACAAACAAGCTCAGAAATGAGCATCAAAAACAACAGTGACACATTTTTAAAAGTTATTTTACCTTTTATTATTTAAATGTATTTACAAAAATATTTTAATTAATCATTTGAATATGAAAACTGTTACACAGAACTGGCACTGGATACCACAAGGCATTCGAGACAAAAAAAGTATATCTTACATACATAAAGTATGTCTTTGCATGCAGTTAGCAGGGATATGTGAATGCATGCCATGTGTGTGTGTGTGTGTGTGTGTGAGAGAGAGTGTGTGCACGAGTGATAGTTTATACCTTGTCCTGCTCCGCCTGCAGCATACGGGCTTGGTTCTGCTCACTGCTGGACTTCAGAGAGTCATTCCTCTGCTCCATCAGCAAGTTACTCTGCTCCATGTACCTGAAAAACAGGGAGAAATCACATGTAAATATAATATAATCATATTTACAATAAAACTCAGGACAAGCAGGATATCACTGCAAATGTCTGGTGATGATTTCAGAGATAAATGATTTTTGTCCTTAAAAAAATAGGCAATACTATTTAAAAAAAATGTGTAATATACCAAATATATAACTGTATAAATATAACTGCTTCCTCCTTTTCGGGGAAATTCTATATTTAAACACAGGAGCAACGGGAGAAGATTCAGCAAAAAGCAGGCCAAATGCTCTCCTTAGATTTTGCTGTTGAACTATGCATATTAATAAACATACATTACATACATACAAGACATTGACCATCACATCTGCTATTAAAGAAAGTGAGTATTTAGACTCATTTACAATGCTTAGACACTCTCACCTCTGGTTCTGGTTGATCAGTTCCCCAATCTTACGATTCTGCTCCTCAATTCTTGAGCTCTTTTCAAACACTTCTTTCTTCAGGCATTCATTTTCCTGAGAACAGTGTGATGAGAGCTTACAGAGGAAAGCCTCAGGAATAAAAAACTTTATTTAAAATAAAGAATTAATGTGAATTTCACACCTGGATGATTCTTTGGATGTTGTGCATGATCATGGTGGTTTCCATGGATACATTTGATAAGCCCAGAGAGATTCCTCCCTGCTTCTGAAGGTCATCCACCTGTAAATGGATACATTAAGTAGACACCAAACCCAATATTGCATAATTAACAGAAACAATGAACATGAAAGGAAACACAACCCCTGCTGCTAACCTTTGAAGCCAGCTGGTCCACTTTGTCCGCCACTTTCCCCACGGCTAATCGGATTTCAGTGTTGTGCTGCCGTGCCTCTGTCATCAAGAAGGAAGTGATGTCACCTGGGAAATCACAAGGGGAAAACAATGCAAGATGTGTAACACATCACTTAACTTATTCTTCAAATGTACTCAATTACTGATGGGGGCTCCACTCATGACAGGGCTGGATCTGTAGGTTTTTGCTTCAACCTTACAATGTGAAACCAGCTTAAACCCATGAATCCAGGTAAGGTAAGAACTCAGCTGATATAAATGATCAATGACAGGATCACAGAGCCATGCTGTAATGAGAGTAGTTGCCACATACTGTATGGATAGCAGATTATTAGTTACAAACAAAACACATCCTAAACAAAGAGCCTCAGAGCTTCAATATGTAATAAAAAGTGCAAGGATTAGTACACAATGGATAAATGACAAAGCTGGTGTGACCAAATCACTGAACTTTACTTTGAACAAACCAAATACTATTTGTACACTTAATAACATGTCATAGTTGCTCTATTACTTTTGAGCTGAACGTTCACACCCTAATCCTAGCATCCATAGTACTGTGCTGGTCAGAGGCTGGTGCGGGACAGCACTCTCTTACCCTGGTATGGTACAGTCTGTGGGGGGTACATCTGTCCAACAGGAGCCACGCTTGTCTGTGAGTATGAATAGGGCTGAGAAATAAATGACACCCAAAAACAGTTAAGACATTGAGCCCTGATGTTGCTGAAGCAATGATTCTCAGTGTATTGCATCCTGGTATCAAGTCCTTACTGTGCCACTGCCAAATACAAAAAATGTGAGTCTGATTAATTCATTTGAGCATTCCAAATTTGAAGAAAAACAGCAGATAGAAAATAGAACAAATTTAAAAAAAAAACAACCCTGAACAACAAGGCACAGCTGTTCCAGCTCAGAAACTTTGGTATGATTGATCAAGTCAAGGGTTGTACCGTGGTTGCTACTGTGTCTAATGAGGGAGGGGCCCTTCCTCTCACCTGAAAGGCATGGGCGGGGCCTGGTATAAGGTGCTGGGGGTTAGCAGTCGTCATGGAGACTGGGAGCAGGGCGGCAGAGGGGGCAGTCACCCCTGCGATAGGGCGAGAGGGCGCTGTGAGGTAGAAAGGGGAAAAAACCAAATTAGGGCCATAGCAAACCGCTAAAGAACAATGAACCATCATGCCAGCCGGATTAAAACATCACATGAACAGGGTGTGGGGCGTCAGGTTAGGCCTTACCTTGTGCAGAGGCTGGTGGGGTGGCCGAAATCGGCACAGGGGAAGGGGCCGCAGGGTTGTCTTTCATTCGGGACACACTGGGGTCCTATGGGGAGAGTTATGAAAGGAGCACACACATGTCACTGGAGATTAGCTACCAATTCACAAAAAACAATAACCAAATTCAAAGCTCCACAGTACCTACAGTACATCAAAGCCAAAATTCAAAATTTAAGGGTCTCTAGAGAAGTTTTCAATATTTTCATGGAACTTATTTGTAAATGAATCATCCTATGAACCAGACTACTAACACTAAAACAAGAGAATGTGTGAGAATATGTGTATAAGCATAGAATATCAAGTACTTTGGAGCACCATGGAAAATCCAAACACTTTGAAACCATTAAATTATTTAAATTATATTTATTCAAAATGAAGGTTTTCAAGGGTTAGTAGGAACCCTGTTCTTTAGCATGGTAGATGAGCATGTGCCCCTCTCAGCTTCCCCAACCTCACCTCCATCTCGGAGTCACTGGAGTCTGGCTGAGAGGACACGGCCCCTGCGAGGAAAGGCAGCATGGGCTGGCCCATCTTGGCCATGCGTGAAATGAGCTTGGCCTTGGTCACATCAGGGTTCTGCAGGGGTGAGGAAATGCAATGCAGGTGTCACTCCAGTGTTTGGACAGGCAAGATATTGAGCACGGACACGATTGCTAGCACAGGTGCAACTGCAAAACCATGTGTGACATGAGCGGCAAAGCACCTCAGAAGGAAAAGGAGATAGTACAAGAAGGGGAGGGGAGAGAATCACTCACTGTCAATTGTTCACTCAGGGAATTGGACTTTGCTCGAAGCGGCAGCTCTCTGAAAAAAGAGAGGGAGAGTGAGGAATAAAACAGACATAGATAGAGAGAGCAAACACTTGAGTACAATAACAGGCCTCTGCTGCTTTGACCAGTTCTGGAAGAGAACAGTTTATACCCGGGTTTGGGTGGGATGTGGGCAGGAGGCTGCATGGCGATGTCTGGTCCCGAGCTGTCTAAACTGGGAGCTGGTGAGGAGGCGGCAGAGTCCCGAGATCCTCCGCTTACACGGTCTGACCCACTGTCCTTAGCGAACTTCACCTGAGAGTGAAGGGGAGTGGCACACTCACTCAGTACTGATTAACTTCACAAGCGCACAAACACAACCAGCATGACCATATAAAGCTCTGCTCACTCCTCGGCCTATTAAAGTTTTGATTGTCGAAATGCAAGAAGCTTTAAGTCACATGACTGATCAAGAATAAAAAAAGAAAAGGAGCCAATACATGCAGGGGATGCACAGCATACAGCATATGGGGTGTCCACTTTTGTTCATCTTTGTTTTTAAAAATGAGGTCTTAAAATTAGAGGAGAATGTCATATTGAAGAAGTCCTTTGCCATACCCGGCGGATCTCTGTCTCAAATATTAGAGTGCTGTCTGGAGGTACGCGGTTCGGAATGCCCTGGGAGCCGTATGCCTGACTGGGGGGCACAACCATCAGCCGCCGACCCCCCTTCTTCATTCCCAGCATCCCCTCTTCCCATCCCTGCAGCAGATAGAGGGGCAGAAACAGGCAGTGAGAGAGACATAGAAACCCTGAAACCCTATTTATAATTGCATTACCCCACCCTCTCTAACTGACTGGTAGTGAAAGAGCTTCCTCACCTTGATCACTTTGCCAAGCCCCAGTTTCATACGCAGCAGCTTGTCTTTGTTCAGATTGGAATCAAACATCTGAGCAGGACAGAGAGCACATGGGGTGAACATAGAGCCTTCAGGAGCCATACAAAGAAGGGTGTCAGCAACATGTTTGGAATGGCAGGACAGATGCCAGCATAGCAATGACCCCATGATGTTCATTAAAGTAAACTAGGGCAAGAGGACAATTCACTCAGGGGGTCAATCAATCCAAACTGTCATTTCATTTAGAATGCCAAAAGAGTTCCCCACTGGCAAACACTGATGGTGGGAGTGAGGCACCTGAACCACATAAACAACAAAATGGGTGGAGCCATAGTGTGTTTCACAGAGAGAGACATGGATTGAGACTGCTTTCAACCAACGGTTCAGGCAACTGCCATCTCTCAAGATGAGTACACTGTACATCCAAGCTTTAACCAGCATGTGTTTGAGTGCGTGCGTGTGTGTAGGCACTCTGGGCATTTCTGTACACTTAGAATGTATCTTTACCTGTCCAATGGTATGGTTCTGCAGCAACCAGCCTGTGTACGCCACCTCCAGGGAGTCTCCATTTTCCACCCCCTGTCCCTCACCCAACACCAGGTCCTGCACCACTACCGAGTCCAGAGAGGGGGTGCTGTTCCCCTTCGCCAAACAGACCTGAACGAGGAGAAACAGAACTCACACTCTCACCAGAAGCACATGTCTAAGGCGTGTGTGCCTCATAAAAACATGCTGCACCGTGACCAATGAACTATTCACAACATTCTAACACAAAGGCACAAATACAACCAATAAATTCCCTCTCCACTCATTCTCTCTTTTTCACAATGCCTCTCACCTCTTTACAGAAATCCATTGCCGCCTTCTCAGACTCAAACATCAAAGACCAGTTCTGTCGCTGGTCATCATAAAAAGTGCAGTAGTTGCTGGGCTGAACCTAGAGAAAGGAATGGGCAAAGAGACCTTCGCTTAGGAGTGCTTATAATAAATGGAAAAACACAGCCTTTGAAGCACAACAATGTGCTCAAGAAAAAACTCACCGTGAACACAAACCCAGGGTGGATCCTGGCTGCTGTGACTTGCTTTTGCTGGCTGGCATATATCAGGATCTTGTACTGGGAACAAAGCAGGGACAGGGTATGGGATAGGCCTTCTTTACATACAATACAATCAAGTCACACAGTTTGCATTATAGGCAATAGATCCTAATCACAAGTCCACACATGGTCCAGATTTCATATGTCTTCCAGAAAAAGATAATCTTATGGGTTAACTGGGGAATATAACATGCTATATCAGTGACCATAACACCAGTGTAAAAGTACAATCCTGAATACAACTCCATTCCAAAAAAATACTGACATGCACAAATATCTACTACTACAAATGTAAATATTAAAAGACTATAAGCACTGTATCTGTACTCCACCAAAAGTCAATTAACTATTGAAGATAACAATGTATGACACACAAGCAAAATGCTTGTTTAAATTAAACTGTATAATATTCTCTCTTCACAATATTCTCTACTAAATTTGGTTTTATTAGGGCAAAAGACACAAAATTGTACTAAAATGATACTGCCTCAGATTTGTGCAACAGTCATTTATTTCTACAGATTGAGGAAATGTGGGCTTTTCCTGAGGAACTTAGTGTAAGATTCAATCACATGACATGGGGAGGGTATGCTGTAGTAGATAAGAGAGACTGCCTAAAGCATTTTGTTATTGGCATAAACTCAGCCTCATAGAATACTTAAAATGACAACAGACAATCAATAAGGGATGTGCTTTTTTGACAGCTTGAAATGTTTTGATACTACAAACACAACACAGAGCCTGCTAAGCTTCTGCTTTGCTGCAGTTCCTAGCAATTCCAGCTGCGATGATGAGAACGCATTAAACTGCAGTATCTTGTGACTGGTGAGCATGAGATTAAGAAAGCTGGGAACATTGAGGAAAACAAGCTAAAATGTTTCTGGAGGCTGACTCTGAACCCACCTCTCGAGCTGTGTGATTTCCCAAGACTGCAGCTCCCAGCTTTCCTTGCTTCATGTATTGTCCGTTCACACTACAATCACCAACATGCAATCACATATTAATGGTGCGTTCCTTACAGCCTGACGTCTTCTTTGATCTCTCTATTTAGAGGCATTTTGAGGATTGAACTCACTATCGGTACGCATGGACTGCAGTGGCCAGCAAGACAGCAGGAGCTCCAGGTGGTGGGGCTGATTTTTGTGTTGGAGGACCTAGAAAGAGAAGAAAGTTTAAATGAATCTGCATGAGTGCCTCTTATCTATTCCTTAAACACCAATTTTTAAATGAAAACTTGAAACCAGGCCCATATCCCTCCAGCTCTTACCTGCGTTGGCCGAGGTCTTCTTTGGCTGTCTGGGTGCTGTATACTGGAATGATTCATTCCCCTGACTGGCAGCCTGATCCATCCCAAAGAGAGAGGCTAGCTTTGCCCTGAAAACAAAGCCATTCTTTGCAAATTCATTTGCAGAATATTTGGACAGGTTATGCCTATTACTTGATCAGCTCTGTACATCAATCTGTAAGTGTGAGAACACAGGTTTACCCTGGTTGTGGAGCCTGCAGCAATTCTGTGTACTCAACAGCTATTTTATCTTGATGTTCACCTTCTACAAATTGTGGATGCTTAGAGGTTTTTAGTTACTTATTTTGGCAGCCCCATGATAAGCCATCTTTCACAGACATCTTTCTAAAATAACTAAATACGTTTCTCTGTACAGCCAGCTCAAATTAATGAATGAACGACTTTGCTAATTAAACAGCAATCAAAAATTATTTACAAAGTCAAAAATACATTAATATTACAAATGACAATTGTCATAGTTAAATCAGGGAAACTGTTACTGTTCAAGCTGCTGTTACTGTCAGCTTACAACTGATACTTTCTCAAACATTGTTAAGTCCTGAATGGCCACAGTAACTTCTGGTTTCACTTGGGCCTCAGCTTTTAATGGGAACTAAGCTTGTCTACTTAGGTTAAGTAGGAAGTCACACAATCAGAGGCTTCAGGTGTGGACTGAAATTCAATCCAAAATGATCAAGCTGTAAAGGGACCGGCTTTGTCCTGGATCATTCCAGGTAACTGCACAGTTGTTTACAAAACCTTTTTTTTATAAATGTTAAGATTTTCAGGGCAATTGTGAAGACATGAAAGCAATGTACAACAGTAGCAATCCAACAAATACAAAAGGCATACTGATCACCTCATTGTTAAAGCAGAACAAGTTACTTTTCTCCTTAGCTTAAACGGGGAACAGGAACAGCTTTGACCATGCCTCCTAATGCAATAAGAAATATTTAAAGTCAACCTGCTGTACAGAACATACAGTACAGTACAGTATGGTCCTCATGAGAACAGGCCACTCTACCAGTTAACTAAGTTATCAGCTGTGAAAAGACCTCAAAAATCTCACCACGCTATGTGACCGAGTGCTTCCAATGAGTCAGCATTCCAAAGCACCACCTCACAGCTACCAGTCATTTCAAACCAATGTCAACAGCCAGACATTGCACACACAAAACCCATATGCAATAGTTTCTTGTAGATCAGTGCATTAATTAGCTGTTACTATCATAGCTTGCGCTAATTCAAGAATGCAGCTTCAATGCAAACACCTAGAAAAAGGCTGTAAAGTCAACGGGTGTGACACCACAAATCTCTCTCACACACACTGCTTTTCCTCACAAGGAATGCAAAATACTGACCCTTGAATTTCCCTCCACAGGTAGTCATTGTCCCAGACAGCTGACATGGGGGAGACCATGGCATTCAGGGCCCACGCCACAGACACACAGAAATGTGAGTGCACACATACACACACGACGCTCTGTGTACAAACAGAAGGATGCTGATGTTTGCCACCGCCGGCCAATGGATGCAGAACTGCCTAGAGGCTGCACTTTTCCTTCTGAATGGTCAATTCTTCTCTCTTCCGCCGGTCCTCTTTAAACTTGCCTTTACTTCATCCGCCACACCCCAATCACACCTTGATGGCAAAATCAACACCAAATTCATGGACATGGGGGGAACGTGCAGAGAACTGGAGCCCCAGCAGAGAGGTGTATCTGAACAGCAGTATCGTCCCCACTTAACCATCTGGAAAAGACATCCGTTCAGGCCCAAATGAGCAGCCTGATCCTGCCCTCTAACTACTAGCATGTGAGTGGAATTAGAGACTAGCCAGCCCACATCTCTTCCTCCTCCTCCTTCTGCCCACACCCCCATCTCCTTTCCTTTCTTCCATGTTTTGCCCCATTCCTTTATCAGATTAACTTTATTAAAAGTCAAACACCAGGAAACACAAGAAAGCAAAAGTCTGGCTGAATATTGGCATGAAACTGAATATCCCAAGCACTTCAAAGAAGAAACGCCGTATCTTGCTGCTAATCGCAGAGAAGTAAGATTAGTTACACACTCAGGCACACCAATCTTCCTCCTGTTTCATGTAATGCCTTTATCGATTACTGGTTATTGTAGTGGAAAGCCACGCTCAAATTACTTGGTTCTCGCAGTTTTTGAATTCATTAGATCCAGACTCATACACATAATTACGGGGAGATATACAGGTCTACTTTATTTTTATGTACTTGTTTTTAAAACAGATGGATAACTTTAGTTTTATTGTAATGAAGTTTTGCAATCAATTCCACAAAGATAAATGTTTCAACGTTTAGGTTAAGGATGCTGCTCATAAATCAGTGCAATCAAAGAATATTAAAATAAATCATTCACAAAACACATTTTAAAATGGTAACGTTAAAGGTGTTCAGCAGTGAAGAGAAATATCATCGGTGTTTGAGTTTTGACTAGTTATCTAAGCTGCCTACAGTGCAGCAGTTTCCAGAGAAAAAACCAGGTGTCTTCTCTCAAAAATATTTAGAACATTAAGCCAAAAACAAATTGATTTCCTCTTCCATCTGCCTATGAAGAATGTACAGCGAACATCACCTAACGTTAGCTACCAAGAGTACTGCAGACTAGAACCCAGATGACATCAACTTTCCGTCTGCTGCTGCAATGCATACCGCCCGACAGTACAACATTACCATGTCAGTGTTGGCATATTTACCGAATATCTAATAAATTCACTGAGAAAGCTAATTGCATTTTAGTTTCAAGATATGCATTCGATACCGGGATGAAAGGCAAGGTTAATTCATTTGAGGAAGATAAAACCTCCTCACTGATGTGATTATCACATATACACACTGACATACCCATTTAGACTGGCCATGAAAGAAATCTAATTTACAACTTGTCCTGTTAGATAACCAATAAACGGTTGCACTATCATTTCAGCAATAAATGATATTATCTCCCAATCCCAACTCTGTTAGCTAGCTAACGTCAGCTAACTATCGCTAGCTATGTAACTGACTGTGGCTATGTAATCTACATAGCAGCTAACCAGTGTTAAATTACTACGATCAAGCTGTCTAAAATAACATGTCTGTCTGGCAACTCATATAGTATCGGGGATGACAACTGCACAACAGACAACTAAGAAAAGCGGGTTTCGTACGGCTAACGTTAGCTCGCCGGTTAGTTGCTAACTCACCCTCCAGTCGGCGACAGAAAATCCCCGTCTTCATCGTCATTGGCAAACATGTCTTGTGCTCTTGATTTCCTCCGTTGCTAGTAGACTGAGATGGATGAGTATCCCTTGTAAAATGTATTTTATCTTTTGTGTAACTTGCACAATTCAAACACAAATATTCGCGTCCCCCAAACACTCAAAACACAGAACTCCATCCAAATCTGTTCAGGTCATGCAACTTCGGATTTCCTTTCCTGTTTCTGGAGAGATCAGCTGACATATCACATGCTGTCGTAAAACCACAGATCAAAATATCCTCTATATCACCCGTTTTATAAGTCATTATCCAGCGAGGGGTTCTGAGTATTGTCCCAGATAAGGTTCAGTTTGCATTCAAAATAATTCTAGTTGCATACGTATTGAATTAGAGTTAGACTGTCAGCTGTAATTTTATTTTCGATAACCATCCCGTTGCTTAAACATAGCCGTAAAAGTGGTTCAGTGGCACGCCGCTGGACGGTAGCTTGTAGTTTCAGTCTGTGCGGTGTCCCTAAATGGAGTCGTTCTTTCCTAAACTCCCCCTGGCCAAAGCGTCGATACACCTAGAAGCTGGTTTCCAGGTTTGTTCGATGGAATACATTTTTCAAGATGTTCTTCGAGTCGTATACACTTTTACAAATACTGGCCTCTTTTCTCAACGTTTCCTTGTTTTCCGTTCTATCCGGTACAGCTAACGTTATCTAAAGAAGGTAATAGAGGGCAGTCGTATAACTTACAGTACTATTTACTTACTAATGTTAGATGTATGCCTTAGCAAGAGCTCAACTTTCACAAGTACCTAAACCAGCGATATCCAGGCTAGCTGATACGAAGGAATCTCGAACATGGTCTTCGTTGTGTAATGCTAAGAAGAATATGTGGTGGACTCACCAAGTTAGCTTGTAAATTATCATATGTTACAATAGTGTTACAGCATGCAATGTGTCGCTCGCAAGCTCGTAAGTACTTGACAACCATCTTTGATACGCTTTCCCTCAACAGAAATGCCATCTCCATCCTTGTTGGTCCTGTATGGCAGTCAGACCGGAACGGCTCAAGATACTGCTGAACGAATTGGACGTCAGGCCAAGAGGAGGTGGCTGAAAGTCATGGTGGAGGCTTTGGACAGTTACAATGTGGTTAGTTAAAGGGGATGTGAATCCGATAGCCAGTCTACCAACAGTTGCCGAGTCAAACATTAGTTTTGGTCTCTTAAAAACTTCCTTTTGTTGGTTACTGATATTTGTTGAACAAATTATACGTTTCTTGTAAACTTTACATCTTTGTCCTACACAGGTAAATCTAATTACTGAGTCCCTGGTGGTATTTGTGTGCGCGACCACTGGCCAAGGTGATCCACCTGACAACATGAAGGTCAGGAGAGGAACTAGCACATCTGTACTCAAAATCATATTTTCACGACATCATTTTCCCCCGTTATTGGGTTTGTTAATCTTTTTATCCATGTGCACATTATCATTTTGTCATTTTAACCCCCATCTTTGAACTGGTTTCTCTCCATTGCAGAAGTTCTGGAGGTTTCTCTTCCGCAAGTCTCTACCAGCTGGTTCCCTGTGTCGCCTTGACTGTGCTGTTTTGGGTTTAGGGGACTCTTCCTATCCCAAGTGAGAATCATTTGGTTGACATGTAATAGCTGTACATATTATAATGTAATAAAACATCAAAGTATAAATGCATAGATGCAATATATACATGAATGCCTTTGACTTTTGGGAAATAATCATAACAAACTCTCAGCACACTCAGAGTAAGTGCCATAAAAGATTAATCATTCATACAGATGAAGTAATTCATATGGACAAACAAACAATGTCAATTTTTCTGTCATATTATTGTATAATTATGATAAATGCTTGTGTTGTCTTTGTCTCAGGTTTAATTTTGTTGCCAAGAAACTTCACAAGCGCCTCCTACAGCTGGGGGCCACTGCCCTTCTACCTGTGGGGCTAGCAGATGACCAGCATGACCTGGGGTGAGACAACAATGAGGAAAATATGGTGATGAAGGCCATGCATTAAAGAAATAGTAAAAACATAGTTTGGTTAGTCTTGCAAACTAACACATGTCTAGACCTCAATCAATGAAGGTTTATGTCAAGCTTCAAAACTGATAGGAATTTTCACATAGTCATTCTGACTTGGCTTTTTCTGTTCTTTAGACCAGATGGAGTGATTGACCCTTGGCTCAAGACATTCTGGGAGAGGGCAGTGGCGTTGTATCCCCCAGCTGAAGGACTGAACCCGCTCAGTGAGGATGATCTGTAAGATTATATACAGAAAAATAACAGAGTTTACTCTGTGCTTATGTTGTATACTTCTTCCTTTTTCATCATACTTATCCTACTGTAATGCTGCTCACAAATCACTTATGGTCATTTCCCCCATACTCTCCCTTTTAAAATTTTACTACATGATGGGAACTTGGGGGGGTGTTTTTAATAGTGTCAAAGCCAATGCTTCATTGTTCTTTAAACCAATTTCAAAAATAAAGAAATATGACCATCTGTTTTATTACATGAGAAGCTATATCTGTATCACTCCTCTTTTTAGACTTCCTCCCAGGTATGTGGTTCACTTCCTGGATGATGTCACTGAAAATCCAGCCCCCCAATCAGAGGCCATGGAGACAGAGCGGCCAAAGTCAACTTCTCAGGCCCAGCCTTTTATGGCACGGATGGTCTCCAACCAGCGGGTGACCAGTGCCTCCCACTTCCAGGATGTGCGTCTCATTGAGTTTGACATCATGGGGTCAGACATAGAGTGAGTCCCATGTAGACTTTCAAAATAGCAACATGACATGTGTGTCATCTATGACATGCAGGACACAAGTAAAAGCTAATTATGATTATTTTCCTATCCCAGCATTGATTGGGTGTTGACGTCAAAGGAAAAGCAAGTCTTTAACTTTGTATAACTTGTGGTGTTAGGTGTTTCAGCTTGAAGCTCCAATAAGGAATCGTTTGCATCCGTACGTGTGTGTGTGTGTGTGTGTGTGTGTGTGTGTGTGTGTGTCATTCAGTCCTAGAGATATGGTAAGTTATTGCTGGAGATATGATAATTTATGTTGGAAACCTAAAAGAGGTGCAGGAAAACACTTATATTGTTTTGATATTGAATGCTGGGAAAAACTAGGACCATTATGAATTGAAAACTGTGACTGGCAGGTTCAGCGCAGGTGACGTGGTGATGATGCGACCGAGGAACTGCTCTGAGGACGTGGAACAGTTCTGCAAGCTGCTGAGACTGGAACCCAGCCGACAATTCACACTAGGCCCAGCAGAGGGCGAGACAGGTCAGGACAGCATGTAAGCTGGAGTTCATGTACAAGTCATACTACTTATTTATTCCTGAAGTAACTCCCAAGTGTGGTATATGGTATAAAATATACAAGTAAACACAAAGTTGCAAAACACACAGGATACTCACACAACACAGCAGATACATGTGAGACTCTTGGGTAGTGAATACGCCTGATATACTTGTTCACACTGTATTTCTCACTGCATTTCAAAGTATATGAGTGCCAGTTTGCACCCATCTAAACTTTTGGATCTGCTGAGGTTTGTAAGTTGAGGTTGCAGTGTTGAGACAAGCCTATAATTATATGGGGGGCACAATTGGTGTAAATTTGTTCCAAATAAAAAACTTGCTATGAATTTTGACCCTCCTGGCATCCCATAGTGCCTGCACGTCTGCCTCAGCCATGCACTCTGGGATACCTTGTGGAGAGCTTCCTGGACATTGCCAGCGTGCCTCGCCGCTCCTTCTTTGAGCTTCTGGCCTGCTTTGCTACCAATGATTTGGAGAAGGAGAAACTGAGGGAGTTCAGCTCAGCCAAGGGGCAGGAGGATTTGTACAGCTACTGCAACCGGCCTCGACGCACAGCCCTTGAGGTGAGATAGCGATGTAGTTTATTCATATCGCTCTTACCCATTACAGCACTGACTTACAAATAGCATTTTTGATAATATAAAAATATAAAACCTTCAATTTTAGCTGGTAATTGAAGTACAATATTAGCAGTCAGTGAACATCAGTAAAGCTGGGCCATTGTGCTGGTAGTCTGAAATAAGGAAGAAACTGAGGCAATAGGAAGTGGTATCAAATTTTCACAACAGTGTCTGAAATCAGTATCCAAGCTGGAATAGTTACATTTTGACAGAATCTATAAATTTTAGCTAATGATTTTTGGACTGTACAGACTGAATATTCTGCAGTCGTAAATAGTTCTATGCCTTCTGTGCCCTTCTGCCTGCAGGTCCTGGCAGATTTCCCCCACACTACGGCTGAGCTCACCGTAGATTACCTGTTAGACCTCTTCCCAGAGATCCAGCCCCGCTCCTTCTCCATTGCCTCCTCACCACTGGTACAGTATGATGACTGAAAAACATAGATGGCTCTATCAGAGTCAGACACAAATTGCCATATGAAACTGAGAGTAACTAAATCAGGATGTACTGTACATCTGTCGTTGAGGAGGAGTAAACGCTGTTTCTCATTCCCACAAAGCATTCTGTCTGTTCCCCCTCAGGCACATCCCAATAGGATCCAGATTCTACTTGCTGTGGTCCAGTACAAAACCACTCTGCTTAAACCACGCAAAGGCCTCTGTTCAACCTGGTTGGCCTCTCTAGACCCCACACAAGGTACGAGGGCCACTGTAAACAATCTGTATTCTCAGCTTCCTGTATAGTGTTATAATTTTTAATGCAGTTTTACAGCTTAAAGCGTGTATCCAAAGTCATAGGCAGTGCGCGATTAGTGGTGTGGCTTCAGTGTGTATAAAAACGAGAATTGTCGTCACATGAATCAGAGTAGTCATGTGTTCGGCCTCTCCTCCCAAAGCTGGCTGAGCAGGTGCTGTGGTAGCAGTCAGCAAGTTCAGTTGAGTTCGGGTTGAGAAAAATCAGGTGGAAAATCAGGACAAAACATAAATTAAAAAAAAAAAAAACACTAGTTATATTTACCATGGTGCAGGGGAAGTCTGTGTCCCATTATGGGTGAAGAAGGGAACGCTGAAGTTCCCCAGTGACCCAGACAGTGCTGTGATCATGGTTGGTCCTGGAACAGGGGTGGCCCCATTCAGATCTGCACTGCAACAGAGGATTGCTCAGGGCAAGATGGGTAAGACTTCATTCCTCCTTCTTCTATTGATTTTTTTAGTATGAATCTATATTTGAATGTCTATTTTCTTATAAAATTAGCTCTCCTTAAATACATTTTTTAGAATTAAAGGCATAACCCAATGTTGTTAGTCTGACTATCGTTTTATTACGTACTGTAGTATTTTCCTAGGCATTGATGTCTTATTTTTCTGTGGCAGTGTATTATAATGGTTAAAGATGTTTTCTCATAATTAAAAGGTTACAGGGTCAAGTCTAGGGTAGGGTATCATCATTGTGCCCTTAAGCAAGGTACCTCACCTAAGTTACTTCAGTAAGTGTGCACACAGCTGAATAAATGTGTATTGTGTTAAAATGTAGACAATGTAAGTGACTGAGAATAAAAACATCTGCTTGATTTCTAAACTGTAGCTGTAATTATAATATTTATATCAGGGCCTTGAACATGCTGTAACCATTGGGTAAACTTATGTTAGTCTGTTGCAATTTGTCCATGGCTAATCATCCACCATTAATTCTCCCTTTAAGGCAACGTGCTGTTTTTTGGCTGCCGTTCTGAGACCAAGGATTTCTACTGCCGCCTGGAGTGGGAGGAGATGAAGCAGGCAGGGAAACTGACTCTCTTTACTGCATTCTCCCAGGACCAGGTCAGGTCTACACACTCACATCTGGCCCGTACACGCACACGTGCTCAGACAGACTCAAGAAAACACATCTACTAATGCATACTCATACTCGTACACAAATGCAGTTAATCACAGAATATCCATATGCACACATTCACCTATACACATTAAAAAAATGTCTCTTTATATTATGTGTTCATTTTTATTTTATGTGCAGGAGAACAAAATCTACGTACAGCACCGTGTGAAGGAACAGGCTGCGCTGCTCTGGAACCTGATCACTCAGCACAACGCTCACTTCTACATCGCTGGGTGAGTTCCCTCAGAAACAGCAGATCAGCTGGACCTCATATTCTTTGTGTCTTTATTTTGAGTTCTCTTCAGACTGGAAAGCACCAAAACACTCATTTTTGTCTGTTTTGAAACTTAGTGGAGTATGAATGGTTACTGCATTAGTTGTAGCTCATTTTTTCTTTTCTCCTATCTCAGATGGCTTAATTAAATAAACATAGCTGTATTTCTTTATCCAGTTAACAGAATGGATTATAAAATCACTTTTGATTGTCTAAAGCTACTCCAATTAGAATGTTCTTAACCATCAGGAACATATTGTAGAAAGAGCTTCAGTATTCAGATCTTACAAACAGCACTGAACCTCTCTGTATTTGCCCACTGTCAAAAGAGCAGCACTGTTGCTCTTTTGATGTATTTCCTGAAACACAGACAGAAATTGACAATAATTACAATGTCAATCAATCAGTAAAGACCAGAATATACCCTCTTGATGAAACATCACAAAAAATGCTCACTGCCAGTTCTTTAATTTTCTTTGTCTCTGTCTCTTTCTATCTCCCTCATCCAGCAATGCGAAACAGATGCCAACAGCTGTGTGTGATGCCTTGAAAGGGGTATTCCAGAGTGAGGGGGGCTTGTCTGCCTCCCAAGCTGAGGAAATGTTTGATGCCATGGAAAGGACAGGCCGTGTGCAGAGTGAGACCTGGGCCTGACCTGAGATCAGCAACACCCATGTGCTTGTGGTGTCAACTGTCAGGGAAACTATACTGAGCAGAACTGGGTCTTGTCATATTGATCTTCGGACGTATACAATTCCATATGGGTTAATATATCCTACTTTAACCCAACTCATTCCATCCTGTAACCTATTTTTGCCAGACTGAAACATATGAAACACATTTGTATGTGGTCATTTGGATTGTGTGGTGTATAAGGCCTGGTTACTCTGTGGACCAGAGAAACATGACAAAATAAACATTTTTGTCTTAAATCCCTAGGTTGTCTATTATTGGCGGTTTTGTAATGTTCCTGAGTATTCCCAACCCCACTTTCATTGAGACACATATTTTAGTTTTTTGTGTACAGCCCAATTTTGACACTTCAGTATTTGAGACTTGTATGTTTATTAATAGCTGAATAAAATGCAGTATTTTTGTTCGATATTACTAAATGTTACTTCGTTCACATATGTTTTAAGTTTTCTTCAATATTTGATGTTTAATGTGATATTTTACCGTCTTTGTGCGATTTCTTCCTTCATGTAGAGGACTTCTATTATGACAAATACGACCCGGAAGTACATTCCTTATTTTTGCTGGCGGAACAGGTTGGCGGAATAGAGGTATCTTTTCCCACAGGTTAGGGGGAGAACTGTTATGTTGTTTATGTATGTTTTTAAAATTATCTTGCCATTGCGATAAAGCTTTGTCAGTGCAACCCTCTCTTTGGCTTGAAATTGGCGTAGTTAAACGTTCGTTCACAATGGTAGTCATTGGTTTTCGGATGTATGGCAAGCTCCTTGTGATAAGGCACGAACTTTGCTGGCTAGCCCAGCGAGTCTTGCCAAGTTACCTACCGAGATTCAAAAAAGAGGCGTTTTTTCCCTTTAACATACTAGCTATGTACTTTGTTGTATTTCGTGTTAGTCGACTGTTTTAATACATTTAACATCTGTGGAACTGGATTTGTGTATGAAGATCTGTTTCATTCAACCTAAATGGCCTACCTAAAAGGTACCGAAATAGACTATAGGTGAAAAGATAGGCAAGGAAGTCCCCATATTTTACATTTATTGATTTTTGAAGAGTGACCCGAATCATTGAATTGCTGGGTGTCCGTACAGGATTTATGCTTTGAGTGTGCAGCTATAGAGCAAACCAACCCTAGATGTTGGCTTTGCATTTATGTGCACGGGTGTATTAGAGAACTGCGCTAGTCAATTGTGCTGACTCTCAGAATATCTAAAGGACGATGCAGGCACTTTCTTGCGAAATAACAGCAGCGTTCTTGGAATACAACGGTTAAACGCGCACAGCTTTTGTGGTTGCTAGATAAGCACTATCTATGGCCTTTCAGACATAAGCATTGGCTCATAGGCTTATTCAGTGTATTCTAAAATCTAAACGTATTGTTGCTCATGTACGTGTCTTCAAGACAATGCGTTGATGTATCTCACATGCATCGACTCTTGTTTTCCTCTCAGTTTGGGGCAGAACGAAAGAGCATGCCTTTTCTGCACGGTTTTCGCAGGATCGTCTACGAATACCAGCCTTTGGTTGACGCCGTGTTGTGCGTCGTAGGGCTGGAGGACGATGCAAGCGCCCAGGGCAGGTTAGGATGAACCCAGTACAAGTGATGGGATACTGATATGGGATTAATGTTGTTAACAGTGATACCTATTGATTTGAGCCTAAAATAATTAAATGTTCTTGATGAATATTTAATTAAAGAATGTTTCTCAAACTTTTTTCAAAGGTTTCGTTCAGCCTGTTTCAAATTATGTCAACACTTGCTTTTAATGTTTGTGAATACCTGGTCCGTCAAAATAAATATGCATAGGTTTTGCAGTCTCAAACAGTCCTTTAAGCAGCCATAACAGCTATTAGGTAACTACTAGGTAAAATGTTATCTATGAATTTAAATTCATATTTATTGTGTGTATACATATTTAAATACGTATTTATGATCTGTGCCAATAGGAGCAGTAACACTGAGAGTGAGGGTGCCATCTGCCAGTCTTTGGTGGAGTTGCTGGACAAAGAATCTCAGTCGGCGGTGTTTGAGGAGGGTATCAGCTATGCCCTATTCAAAGTGGCTGAGCGTGGTTTGGTCCACGTGGCCGAGATTCTCCTACATTATGGGGCAGACCTAAACTTTGAGGGTAAGCAACAGTAAACAAATTAAGAGAGCCTTACAGTTTTATGAAAAGAATATATTAGAACAGGATATGTTAATTCTTAAGATTAAATTGTTTTTCCCCTCCCAGATCCTGTGTCATACTACAACCCCCTGCACATAGCTGTCCTAAGGAACAGGCCTGAAATGGTGCAGACCTTGATGCACCATGGAGCCGACATCGACAAGAGAGATAGGGTGAGTCCAGCAGGTAGAGCTCTGACCCATTCAGCATGGCTTATCGCTGTTGTCACACTTACAATGCCCTTTTTTGCCAAGCATCCCACAATACATTGCATGTCTATGCAGATACACGAGAGCAGCCCATTAGACCTGGCCAGTGAGGAGCTGGAGAGGCTGCCCTGCTTGCGTATGCTCCTCCAGCTGGGGGCTGACATCAATGCCAGGGACAAGAACGGTACCATGCACCTGACAGTGCTAGCACCCTTTGAATGATTCACCCAAATGACACAAACCTGGCTGATTATGGTAATATTTCTAATCACTAATGCATATTTGGGTGCATGTACTGATATTTGTCTTTTCATAGGGAAGACCGCTTTGCTTCATGCCCTAGCCAGCAGTGATGGACTCACTGTGAACAACACAGCCAACATTCAGCTCCTTTTGGAGAAAGGTTAGTCCTTGAATTCTGTCTCTCTCAAACACTCAAAGTATTGTGGAAGAGTTTCTTGGAAATAAAACTGGGTTAATTTGACTATTTTGAGCAGTATGGTACCACTTTTTCCTCCCATGTGTGGTGAATTTTCAATTCCTGAGACGAATGATGAATCTAATAGTATGATTACAAAATGGTTCATGTTCCCTAATACATAATAACAAGCATAAATGTAGGTGGTAGACATGCATCTTGATGTTAAAACTGCATCTGTGTTGAAATGGTCCCTTCTATCTGAGTTTAGGTGCAGATGTCCGGGCAGCCACAGATGAGGGTGAGACTGCTTTGTCCTCACTGGCATTTTTGGTGAAGGAGGCACTGGAGGGGAACGCAGAGGACGCATGTGAAATTGGGAACTTCTGCCTTGCTGCGACGCAGCTGCTGCTGACCCATGGTGCTGACCCCAGCCACTGTGAGGTGGGCGGGACTGAGGGGGAGCCCTCCCTCACCCAGACCTGCCTGGAGTACTTTGACCTGCTCTTCCCATTGGCCGTGCTGCTGCTGCAGAGCGGAGCTGCGTTCCTCTGCTCCTGCCAGGGCGCCCCCTGCTGGACAGGACCGGGGCTTATTTCTTGTCGGCTGAGGGCCGCCCTCCGGGAGACCCGTGATCCAGTGGAGGTGCGTGAGGTCCTAGCCAAGGCCGAGTTCCTCCTTGAGCTGGCTCAGGTTTCCTACCCAGCCCTGTCAATGGCTTCCAGACTGGATCTGTCCGTACCAGAGGAGGACCCCCATAGCCAGGCTGTCTTGGACTTCCATCGTCGTGTCAAGGAACAGGAGGCCCGACCACCCCACCTGCGGTGCCTCTGCAGGGCCTTCATTCGCCAAAGCCTGCAGCCCTGGCCACTGGACAGCAAGGTGAAGGCCCTCCCTTTGCCAGATAGGATGAAAGAGTATCTGCTTCCTGAACTCGCATATAAACCGAAGCCCGGCCAGGACAGCTTCAAACCACACCGGCCCCTGCGCTGAATAAGCTCTGCCACCAGGGGGCCATACTGAGTACATTGGCTGTACATGGGAATTGGGACAGTACACAGTTCAGCCCCTTCTTGCCCTTCACTCACAATTATTGTATTTGGGATATTAGATTGTGGAAATGCGCACAAACATGAACTGTGCCAATCTGAATATATTTGTTTATATGTGCTAGTCTGTGAAGAGTGTCTTACACTGTGATGATGAGATTTCTGGTATTCTGAAATGCCTGACTATCAACAACTTGCTAACTGCAAGGATAGTTGAGTTGGAATGGCATTCTCTTGAAGGAAAAATTCTCCAAAAATGTCAGAAGTGTTTTCATCAGATGACATCACTGAAGCCCGACCAAAACCAGATTTTTGGGTCAAATGCTTATATGAGAGTCCTAGTCTTTGAATTACTGATAAATAAAGAGGTTTTTTTTGGTCATAAATGCTACATTTTTGAAAATTTCAACATGGAAGAAAATGTTGTTTATATTACTCTACATTTGATGAAATAATTATACTTGTGTAATTTAAATTACAGAAGAAAAAACTGAATTGATTTGATATAGGTAACATCAAGCTATAAAGGTATAAATGGTCATATCCCTTGTTTTGAACTGCCAATCATCAGGGAGAATGACGGATGTATTTAGTGGGCTCTAGATGCTTCCATGTTGTCTTTGCCTCAAGCTCCCATAGCTCATTGCAAAGTCATTGTAATGAATTGTCACAGAGAGTCTAAAAAGGTTCAGTTTATAACAGGAAAAAGAATCAAGCTATGTTTTGTTGTGGATTATTAACACAGTAATGTAACAAAGTAAAAAAAAAAATAAATAAAGATTGAACTAAATATGGAGAATTTTTCCTTTAAGCGCACACAAGCTAAGACCTTGGGTGAAAGCGGATTATTTTTTTAAATAAGTGCTTCATGTGCTCCAATTTTTGTGTTGTATGATTCAGTTGTCTTTTTGAGTGATTGGATAGAGCAGAATAAGTTTCCTGCTGTGCTTTTGTTCTTTTTAAATTCATGCATATACTTCAAGGCATACTAAATATACAGCCCGAATGGCTTGAGTTCTGACAGGAAGTGTTTATCAATGCCCGTTCACGTGCCTGTTAAATGCAAGTTTTTGTGTGTAGGTAGATGGGTTAAAATTTGTTCCAATACTGTTTCCTGCCTCACCATACTAATCCTCTGGTTTATCAGTCAGTTTCCATCAGCTGTGTGAAATGTGCATTTCTCTGCACAATGACTTCGCTGGTAGACCATAGTGAAAAGAAACCAAGCATGGCAGCATAAGTTTCAGAGAACATTCATGCCAACTTTCCCTCTGCTGCATTTATGGAGACAGATTCAGCAATGAGACAACTTTTATTATTAAGGGGCTAGTAGATAAATAAATAATGGTGATTATAAATCTTACCTACAATATGGTACTACCAATTCTCATTGTACCATTGAGTCTGGGTATTCACTTTAATATCACAACTTTGATATTGACAGCTTTGGAGTCATTGAATTATTTTTATTGCATCACACCCTTTTCAAATTGTGCAATCACATTCACTTTGTGTAATGGGCCCACCCCCAAGTCCCCTTCCATGTCACTGACTTGATTATTGAAGATGTCATCAGCAAACTCCTAAACATGTAAACATTTTTTATCCTCCCTTGTCAATGAAAATTGTGCAGAGGTCTCTGCACAAAGCCAGGGCTCACCTCTCAGCCCTAGTAATTCATAAATGTATAAACATTTCCCCCTTTTTTAGAAGAAAACTTTCCTAGAGATTTCTGGACAAAGCTAGGTGTCACCCTAGTGATGAGGCTTTCATCAAAAGGAACATTGTCCATTAGGTTGGGATTCACCTTTACAACAAGGCAAAACTCACTCATTTTTTTATTTTTGTGATGGAAGATTCTGACTTAAGCCTGAGGTCATGACATTGAGATTTCAATAAAATTTCCAAACCAGCATGTCTATGCCAGAGAGAATCCCTGAAGGGAAGATGAACAAGCAATGCTCTCTCAGCTTTAGATAGCAGTTGAAGGGCATCGTCCAGCTATGTTGCCAAACGTCCCATACTGCACAAAGGACACAACCCCACAGCCAATCAACGAGAACCTCAACCTTCAGCCACTAACCACACCAAGTGAGTGTAACAACCTTAGATCATAAAGTACTGAAAATAAGATAACTTATATGTCTGAGCATGCATGTACATATTACATATTGTATGTCTTTTGAAAATAATGTTTGTGAGTAATGTTTTGTATTAAAAACTGTGTTTCCACTTTAATATGCTATATTCATTAATATGAACTCAAAAATATTAATTTCCTCCTACATTTGTTATGTCACTTCATTAATTGGTAACCTATTATGAGAGGAAACCCTTTCTTCTCCGCAAAGATCACTACAATCTATGATACAGTAAGTGGTAAAGCTCACTCCCCATGTAGAATAGAATAGAAATGTTTCTGTAAAAAGATGGATTCAATGATTTAAAAAAATAATAAAGGTAGTCAGACCCCGGAGGGTACAGCTGTTGTAACTTCTGCAAGATTTGGGCCAAGGTGACCATTCTTATGTCTTACACAATTCATCCTATTTCTGTCCATCCCAGTCTCATGTAATCCTGTGGGTTTTCCATAATGTGGAGAAGTGTATTTTTCTACTACTCTGAAACCTAACAGAGAATATTCTTTGCCTTGTCAGTAGCATCTTCTAAAATGAATCCAGAACCTTCCATGCACTCTAGGCCAGTCAAGTGATATGGAGCAAACAAGCAAATCAGGACAAACACAAAGTTGTCTTTTCTATGAAGTGTTTTCTGCCACTGCTTCATGTTATTTGTGACTAAGGAATATTAATTGTATATATTTACATGTAATAATTAGTGCAATATTTTTAAAAATAAGATGATTGCTTGATGTCATTGGTATGATAATTATTTACATAAAATTGATCTTTAATCTGACTAGTGAACCACTGAAAACTTTCTGCAGGGTACTCTAGAGTGTATGAGACTCCTGTATTCATAACAAATGGTAAAGTATCGATCAAGCAATGACATAACTGAACAGAGGTTATTAAAAAGAGCTCTTTCTCTCTCCTGCTCTATCCTCCCTGCTCACTTTGGCAGTGCTCACTGATGATGCAGGGCAATATTTGTCTGTGCCAAACGGCCTGAGGTCCGTCAATATCTAATCCAATCTGTTTCTCTCTCTCTCTCTCTCTCTCTCTCTCTCTCTCTCTCTCTCCCCCCCCTCTGCTGCTTCCGTCTGTCTGACATGCTCCTTCATTAGAATTTCAAAACAGCAGGAGAAACAGAGTGGAAATCAACACATTTCAAATAGCCCTTACTCAGCACTAGTAAGTAAAGGGGAAAAAACTGCAACTGTCTTTCATTATTTCTTTCTTTTTCACACTCTCAGTGTTATGAATCCTTCCTCTCTTCTACAGCCCCTATCTGTCTTTTTCTCTTTAGCTCACACTTTTTTTTTCTTCTTTATTTTCTGCTCAGCTCTGTCTCTGTTTCTGCCCCTCATCCCAGACTAGTCTCCCTGTTCTACTATCTCTCTGGTGTCCGTACTGCAGGGAGGTGAATGATGCAGCCTCAATTCAATTAAGAAATGAAAAATTTATGAGGGAGTTCATTTGAATGTGCCATGTTGTTCTACGAGTAAACACCTCCTCTGTAAATCTGAGATGCAAAGTGAAGGTTGCTGAGGAGGAAAGAGGATAAGAGCAGACAGAGCGTGAAAATGACATTGCTCCAACTCAGACCATACTCAGAAACCGCAGGACGGGAGGTCGACATGGCATCCAGCTGTCATTCTATGAAAAGTGCCCCCAACACCACTGCCCTTTCCAAGGGCCTGGGACAAGATTGGGACCGCCCCTCTGCCTTAATGCAGGCAACCCGTGAAGTTTCCTTACACTCCACTCTCAGGCCCATTATGTATGAGCGAAGCAAACACTTGCGTATTTCTCTTTGTATTATAGAATGAAAAACGCAGGCCAAGGAAGGCCCTGGACGAAGGGGTTCTAAGAGCTTTGAACGCCGAAGAGCTCCAGGTTCTGAGGGGTAGCATCTGTAGGCCTAAGGCGGTGGACACAGTAAAACCATGCACCACTAAAGGAGTGGACTGCCCCCCTAACTTGCACTCACTACAAAGTGTTAGTAGACTTGTAGCCAATTCCTCACAACAGAGAAGTGCTAAAATGTTAATGGTATGCTGCTGTCAGCTACCATAAAGTCACATGAGGTAGGGCTGTCAGCATTACTAGTTAGGAAATGTAAGTCATTTTCTGCATCTTTTTTACATTCCTATCAGGCATTTTTGAGCAAAAAGCACCTAAATTGCATGTTATCACTGTCATGTCCTTTGTGATAACCTGGTACAGAGAAAATTCATCCAGCAATTTCTGATCAAAAAGATTTTGTGTTGGCTCCATATGCCTCCAGAGTTTGTGACAAAATCATTTAGGGGGTAGCACAGGGTTCTCTGTCCCAATATATATTACGGTCATTTAGCTGATGCTTTTATTCAAAGCAATTTACCGTTGATTATGCTAACCAAGGGCCAATCCCCCCTGGGAGCAGTGTGGGGTTAAGGGCCTTGCTCTAGGGCCAAACAGCAATAATGGTGTTCTTGCTGTGGCTGGACTGGGACTTGAACCGTCAATTTCAGAGTTTGTAATTAAAACTCCTCTCTTCCTGAGTTTAAAAATTATGTATATTTTTCATAAAAATCATCAGATGCACAAACCCAAGAAACAGGAGAAGCAAATCATAACTAAAATGATTCAATTATAAAAAAAGACACACACACATACATATACACATGTACACACTAACATACAATATTGCACCCTCAGTACAGTGGCTTATGGGATTCTATTATTATTATTATTATTATAAATCAAGATGATGAGCTGAGAATATGTATTCAGGAAAACAAAGAAGACTCAACCTTCCGTCTGGACTGATCATGAGGCTTTAGAACTAAGTCAGTTGTTCGATACTACCATGCCTCTGTGAGATTCCCAAATCTCAGGTGACCTTCATGTTTGTCCTGTGACTATCACCCCCTCCCCCACACACACACACCCTTCCTATCACATCCTCCATCAGTCTGCCTCCTTGGCCTGGATGCCAGACTGGGAGTGGGGTGGTTGGGGATGGGAGTGTTAAGGTCAGTGCTGGGCTCTCACACAAACTACATTAAGCACATCAGTCTCCTTGGACATCAACCTATTCTACTGTGTCCCTCCATCCTTATGTCCTATGTGCCACAGTGAGAATGCTACATACACAACTTCATTTCAGGACTGTGAAGACAACAACACCTCTCGATTTTCTGACTTGTCCTACATGAAAATGGAAATGCCTTGTATTAGTCTTTTAGTAATATTAAATATATATTTACGTTCTGTGTGTGGTATATTAGGTATTCATCAGTTATATTTGGGGGAATGGGCATTGTCAGTAGAGGTTACAGAATGTCTTTTAAACATGTTAGGCATAATTGATATTAAACTCATTGGGTCAGACCCTCTGATTTTGGAATCGCTGGCCAATACGAGAAAATAAACCACGGTCCAAATAAAACATGTTTTGCTGATTCTCCTGGCCCATAGAGAAGACAAAGGAGAATATAATCACAGCTGAACATATGTCGATATTGGGGCAAATTTGACAGTTTTATTTTTAGGTTCTAAGTTTTGTTTATGTTTACACTAGTTAGTAAGTCAATTGATGGAATATTTCTGAATTTCCTTTCAGGAACAGAGGAATTCGTATCCCTCAGGTCCGTGTCGAAGTGGGAGTTTAGTAGTCTTACCACAAGATGGCAATGTTGCGCTTTAACATTTGTATTTTCCACCTGCAAAGATTGTCTAACTTTTACTTCTTATTCTTTAAAAATTATGCATAATAAAATGATATATCTTACAAACTTGAACCAGATATGTTTATGCGGTTATTAAAAGTAACTCTGGCAAACATCAGATTATGACAGTGATTCCGAACATTTCCATCTTAAATGTAGTTGTTAAGTATTTCTAAACACACCAAATATCCCCGTAGATACTGAGAAAATGAGCTTTTTGTTTTTGTAATAAGGCTTGGTCTTGGTAGTCCGTGCCACAAGAGCACAGAAAAGTACAGATACAAGAAAGTTTAATTCCTTTCATAACGATGTACGCAGCATTGCGGTCGCTCGATTTTGGTAGGACTCTCTTCGGCAAGATATAAAATGAACAGCAGATATGCGGTATAATGTATTCAACTGAAGCACTCAGTATAAAGCTCAGAATGGAGAAAGCACTTTGGCGCTCGTTCCAGGCGATGGAAGCAGAGAGCTCACAGAGTGCGTGGTCATCGTACTGGTGTGATCCGTCCAAAACTAGGATTTCAGAATTGCGTGGCCAAGTAATGTTTGGTAAACCGTTGGGTTGCAAGGTGGTAATGTTAAATGTGACCGATATTTCGCTTAACTGTGGGTAACGCATTAATACCGATTTTTTTCATCTGACTAAAAGAAAATATGTAATAATTATCCGTTTGTCGAAGATTGGTACAAAGAGCGACAGGTTAATCATTGACCGAAGTCTGGTCCACCGCAAGTGTAATTAGACCACTAAGTAGGCTATAATTAATTAAAAACCATAAGTAACTAGTCGAGAGATGAAGGTGGACATCTAACTGAACTGTCGCACAGGTGTGCATATGTCTAACAATCTGACTGAGCAATACAAAAAACAGTAAAATAGGGTCGGATTTGGAATTCATAACGAAATTACTGTCTGGAAAATGAGGAAGAAATGATCCCATTAAGGCTTCTAGGAGTCGACAGTTAAGATTGGCGGAGGTGTGCACTCCGCCAAGTGTCACTCCCGTTCGATTTTCCAGTGCTGCTGCTATTTCCTTAATTAATATGATTGTTTAAATGGTGTTATTGATGTTTCTCTTAGCAGGACTTTTGATTCCAGAACGCTTCCAATCCACCAATATCCATGTTTAACTTAGCATTTCTTTTGCTGTTTTTATATAATTAGTGAAATTCTTCCTCATCACTGCAGAGGGGAAATGATGGACTGAGTGCTGTATTTCAGGTAGTACCACAAAGATCTGCTGACTGACTTTAAGAATAAGGATTTCTAAGTTGCATGTTACAGGTTATGCTGTGTACAGTACTTTTGGTTTTACAGATCTGCCTTGTATCCTGCGTGTGGGTGAAAGATTGAAGCTCTGAAGGCAGCTGGTGTGGAAAGGTTACAGAGAGTTTACACTATGTGCTGCTCTCTCTCTCTCTCTCTCTCTCTCTCTCTCTCTCTCTCTCTAACACACATACACATGCACACATCTGCTCACAGCTTCACAAACACTCATAGACATGCATGTCGTCACACACAGATAAACTCACACACGCATAAACACACAAATGCAAACACAAGCTTGCATGTATATACTCTTAGATTCACAATCACATGCAAAAACAATCATACACACAAATGCAAACACACACACACAGACACACACACACAATCACTCAAATACAAATATAATGACATATCGAGAGGTAAAGATTGTAGAATTTAGAGTAAGAGGAGTGATATACATCATGGTAGCAGCTGAGGAATGTAAAACAAAGAATGTCATTTTATTATGGTTATTATTATATTCATCTAACGGAAAAGGTTTACCTCAGGTTTCCAAAGTGACTCCAAAGAACTTGCCTGTCATTCTTGTCCAGGGATCATGCAAGAATGACTGGCAAGTTCTTTTGTTTCCTCAAATGTTGTATTAAGTCACTGATTAAATTATTTTCACCTGGGTATACCCCCTTCAAAATGGCTGCCAGGGCATGAGCGCAACATCCATAGCAAAGACACGCTAAGTGCTGAAACCTGGATCTTTTTCATGAAAAATCTGTATGATCTTTCAGTAATAAGACTGTGTGGCATTTTATCCTTTCATGTCAAACCTTGATGTAAGAATTCAGGCACTCAAAGCCCATCTGAATATGTAAATTCCATTAAGTGTGTCGTGAAACTATTCGCATGGCCCATTAGAGATTTTTAGTCCATAGCCTGAGTAATCATTTTCAACATTGCGCACATATTTTAGAATTTTTGTTATTCTGACATTGCTTGGTGCTTCTCAAATGACTGACCTGGCATGCTGATCTAAAGCATGGATGCAGCTCAGTTGTGTGAAGATAGTTCTGTAATGCTATTGGCAGATGAAATCAATCTCATCATTACTTAAAGTATCTCAACAATGAAAAAAAAATCTTTCATGGTTAGTGGAATAGAATTGTATTCACTGGACTGTATACCATTGTCTGAATAAATAAAACCAGGTGTTGTGATTATGCATTCAGGGCTAGCATTGCTCTTGGAGAAGAAAATGTGTCAAAATATGGAGACTGCTTGTTTATATTGATTTATATTAATATGTCTGGACTGACAGGAGAGGCATGGTGTCTTTCTCTCTTCAGGTATCAGTAATGGAGCATTCCCACAAAGCCCCATACATCTTCTGCACCAGAGAGACAGGGGAAACGTGAACTATCGACGTATCAAGCCTCCACACTCCTGCTGGGTGCCAAAGGTCTCAGGCAGCATGGAGATGTAGAACAACTCTACGCATGCATTACACCAGAAAGAACCAAATCTGAAACAAACACGCATACTTTATGAAGTGTCATATCCAATGAGCTGTGCAGTTCATCAGGGAGTTATCTGATAGGCCTGTTGTGTCGTTGCTTGTCGTTATTGCTTTTTTTCCCTGGTTGCATATGCCTTTCTACAGGAAGTACAGAACGGTAAGTAAAAGCAAAGTCTTCTGTTGCAAGCAGCTGCTACTCCTCAGCTTAAGACTCCACATGCATTATCTTGCATATCTCTCATAAACATACTAGAAAAATACAAAATAATATACTGCTTTGCATATGTAACATGCATTCTGTTTTATTATATATGTGTGAGTCTGATATTGAGTATTGTATGTTTATACATGGAAAACCCCCAAACATTACAAAGCAGTACTTCATCGTCACACTTTCACCTCTTTGTCTTACATACTGTTCCGTACTGTATGCAATTACATACGGTTATAGGAGAAATCATTTGCAGAATTATTGTGGCTGGTCTGCACAGCATAGTATATGATGATTTTATTATTGTCATGTATAAATGACAATAATATTTTACTTTTACATGGCCGAGTTTATGGATGGGTGTCTGGAGCAGAAGGCTCAGTTTATATTTAACATTAACATCGTATAATTACATCAGAGGGTAGGAGTGGGTGTTTTTTCAGTTTTTAAGCAAGAAAAAATTAATCTATGATAATTCATTCTTTCAGTGTGGGGTAAAGCGCTTGTCAAAGACAGGCTTATTGACTGACAAAATGTATGCCATCCCCCATAGTGAAACAGCTATGACCTCAGTGAGAGAATGGCCAATCACAGGCCCTCCCTGCCCAGCCAGTGACACCCTATGAGACACTCCAATCGACAAACCAGACAATGTTAACCTCCCAGGACCCACTGCTGCAGCACCATTCACTCCTCAAACAGTCATTTTCCCCTTGTTTTGATATACTGTGAATTGTTTACAAGGGCAATATTGTAACAAAGTGGATGATTGGAAAGCCAGACTTATTACGAGAGGAAAGTTTCAGGTTTGAATATTTTCAGTGACGCTGCTGTTGTACCATTTAGCAAGATATTGATCTGGATGTTCTGTGGCAGTCGTTAAACAGTAAAAATGGATAGCGATTTAACATAAAAAAGCAACCATATGAGTCACCTTGGAAAAGAGTGTTTGCCTGTCAAATAGATAGCATGCTGTAGTATCTATCTGAAGTGGAAAACAGAGTGTTGCATGAGCAATATAGCATTGTGTTGCAATGCTGCACATTTTTCTGTGGAACGTGGTATGTGAGATTGTAGGGAGTGTGTGTGTTTGTGAGCATGTGCATGCGTGTGTGCAAGTGTGTGTTTATGGAACTAAATAGGACAGTATGTTACACAACATCTTCCTTGCCTGGCTTCGCCCCGTCCCTCTCTTATGGCACTGTTGGCTTGGGCCCAAGTGCCTCTCCCGTTCGCAGGCTTCAGGCTCCCGTTTTCTAGGTCACAGCCTCGGCAGTCAAGACAACGGCAGCATCAGTGAGCACGCGCCCCACTTTCCTGTCTGTCCTAATCTGTCTCTGATTAAACCCCTGCAACAGCAGACGGAGGGAGAGTGGGACCGAGAGAGGGACAGAATCGGATAGGGAAGGATAGCGAGAGGAAGGGAAATTGAAAAAGGGGGAGCATGTAAAGGAAAAAAGAGAAAAGGGGCTGGAGGAGATGGAAAGGTGAGAAAAAACTCAAAGTGAAAGACAGATGAGAGAGCAAGAGGGAAGGCAGAAGGGACAGTGTGAAAAATAAACAAGAAAAGAACAGAGGGAGGAGGGAGGAAGGAGGAAGTGAAGACAGAAAGAGAAAGAGAGAGAAAAGGGGCAGCAAGGCAAACCAGCAATCAGAGAGAGGGTGGGAGAACTGATAAAGTGGTGGGAAGACTGGCAGAAATGAACAGTGTGACAGAGAGCTGTGTTTGGACCTTGTTAGCTGGGTGTCTCTGTTTGGAGACGCTGCACAGTCCATTCACACCCACATGGACCCATCATTTTCCCAGAGCCCCCTGTTTCCTCTCTCCCATGGGTGCAGCTAGCAGGAGTTACCAACACTCCTGCAGGGGGAATCCAATCTGACTACTCAAAGAAGACTCAGTGTCCCCTTGACTGATTTGGAATTGCACACAATATCCAGTGCTGTAGTTGAGTGCATATGCAAGTATATAGAGTAAACTCATCTAAATTTATGGGGATTTCCAATATATCCACATATTAGCCTTATTATTCTGAATACATTTGGGCTTTGGAGTAACAGTATGCCTACCAACTCAGACAGAGTCTTACCCTTCCTTGGACTGGCCTACCACCACCCCCTTTCCCCTCATGTGTCACCCCCTGCCATGTTGTTTAGGCTGGGTGGT
Organism: Albula goreensis; assembly: GCA_022829145.1. Lineage (NCBI taxonomy): Eukaryota > Metazoa > Chordata > Actinopteri > Albuliformes > Albulidae > Albula > Albula goreensis. The sequence continues at coordinate 27,307,939 of CM040744.1, read as the reverse complement.
GGTGGGCTGTCTCAATGGTCCCCACAGCTGCTGATGAAAAGTCTGGGCTCTTTCAGGCATCTCCTGCACCTGGCCCTCCTTGAGACAATGCACGGAGCCCTGTGAGCTTGCGGCAAAACACGCCAGCACGTGCCTGCAACGGCCCCCCGGCTTTGTGCTGGGGCGTAGCTGTGTGTCTCTGCTTCTCAGGCCTCTTGAGCCAGTGGAAAGATCAATGCTTGTGTCTTAGTCTCATTCTCCTAGCTGATTACTCTATTTACCTCAACCTCTGCAGACAGAAACAAACCCCCCTCTCCCCACTACAGTTAGGACAAAGGGTAGAAGAGAGAGAGACAGGAGAATCAGCAATGTAAGGAGAATGAACATGATCAGGAGAACTTAGGGGATGGGAAGAGGAATGAGTGAAGTAGAAAGAAAGGATGGGTGATAGAGGGAGAGAGAAGGAAAGAAAGACAGGGGGCCTCGATGAGTTTCTCCTGCTGGGGTATCATTGCCGTAATGATTGCTTGTCCCTGGGCAAACTCCCCTGCACTCCAGCAGAAGCGCTGGGCCACATTCAAGCCCGATTATAGCATCCAGGCTTTGTGCTGTGGAGTGTGGTGGGACCCCAATGACTGGCACTTGGTTAAAAATGCATAGCCCATTTCCTCATTAATATTTCAGCAAGGCAAACTCCCCCACCAGAGCTCAACCTGGCAGTAGCTCACTGCAGTTTTTTTTCCACTAAAAGCTGTAATGCAACCCAGCACAAAAAAGGGAAACTGCTTGCACAAAAGATGATTCTTACCTCGTTTTCGGCAACACATACTATATTAACACTTTAACATCTCAGTCCAACTAGCACCATCTCCTTTCTGTCCACTTGCTTGCCTTTTATTTTGCTTTTTTATTTCTGTAATTCTGTGCTAGCCCTTTGGAAAATATATTCTTTCATATTATGTAGTGGGACATATTTCATAGTCATGACTACCATTGCTATTTATAATGGACTTGAATGCATGGCTAGCCTAGTACAGCAACATATATGATGTGAATAGCACCATAGCCTGCAGTTTAATTGAATTCCCCACTCATCCTAATTTCCTCTTCCTGCTGCCATAGAGTGATTTGTATAGTAAATGTATGACATGGAGGGGGTCCAGACAGAGCCTGGAGATACTGGAACTGCCACTGTCTGCCTGGTCTTATCCTGAAGCCTGGCAGAGCCAAGCAGACATTTCTACAGTGAAGAGCGGTCTCTGCTCAGCGGCCCCTCCTGAAGGCCGGACAGAGGGACTGCAGGCAGGCGCCGTGTGCTGTTTGCTGAAGGTGCCATGGTCCTGCAGTGGCAGGCCCATCAGCTCTCTGGGCAGTTTACATTGGCTGGCAGAGAGGAGTTCTCACACAGATTCCCTATTCACTCAGTGTTAATGCTTTCCTCATTAAACAGACTATGGAAAGCATGACTCCAGACACATATGCCTGCTCATTCATCATCACACCATTTCAGCAAGTTACCGTCTGTGGGTTTTGACTTTGGCAGTTTTCGGCTTGTCCGTCCGCCATCTTTCCACGAATGGGGTTGTCTGTCACCAAGGGGTTCGGTACATTTCAAAATTTTATATTTTGAGAGCTGTGGGTCTAGGTTTTTCAAATGGTCCTTGATATCTTCACTTCCTCAGTAAAACCACATACCTTTCACTTCCATTCTCAATCTAACATGATAGCTAATAGGTAACACCAAATGGATCGCTGCCTGAGATCTTGATACAGAATAAATGAGAATACCAAAAAAAGTTATCCATTGAGGAATCAACACCTCCAATGACAGCACATGCAAAACTATCACTTGCAGGTATTTATGGCTTGACAGGCAATAGTAACTGATGGTGTGAGAGCCTAACACTGGAGTCTATGTATCTTTGGGTATATGTGTTTGGTGACAATCAGCTGTCAGTCACTGACTTGTTCCAACCAAAAGGTCCTGCTCTTTACATAAAAAGAAATGGCTAAAATCTATGAGGGTCTGGTGACATAAGGCACCTCCAACTATTAGTGGTGACATGGTAGCTCAGTCTCCCATCAGCAGTGCTGGGGTGTGGGTAAGTGATCTTGGCAGATGTAGGTTTGGGGTGCTGGGTGTTGGTGGTGGGATAATGTGAGGTAAGTGAGGTTGGCTGGGGAGCCAGACAGACTCAGAGTGGGTACACAGCCACGGGCACAGAACCCTGGCCCACGCCTCTGTCTCTGCCTCTGTGAGCCAAGCACAGTGCGTCCCAGCTGGCTCCCTCTCAGCTCCCTGAGAGCAGGTCTGCTTTTTCCCTGGCAGACCTTGGCGTTCGTCCCTGCCCCTCGTCCCAGGGGGCCTATGGAAGGGCAGCTGGCGAGAGGAGGGTGGCACGTGGCGGGCGGGCGGCATGCGTCAGGGACCGGCCGGCCGGCCTGAAAGAGAGGCTGGTTTGAGGCCACAAAGTTATGGGTTGCCAGAGAGAGAGAGAGTGTGAGACAGCCGCCATCCAATATGGTGCCTCAAAACCACCACTCAGCCAGCCAATCACAGTCTTATCTTCATGTGTTCTTCCCCATTGATATTCTCACTGCTTACCTCCAGGCATACATTACGCAGAAACATTTCACATATGCACACTCACACACACACACACACACACACACATGCACACACATACACACACACACAAACATACACACACACACAGCCAGACACACACATGCATACATAAACACAACCATTATACATCATGAATCACTATTTGTCAGCTTCTTTAAATACAATTAATTTATGGAACTGACAGGTCAGTTCTTTACCCTGTGGATGCTGTATATAATATCTATACAGGGGGTAGACAAAGTAAAAGAAACACCAAATCAAAGGTACATACATAATACATACATTTTTTAATGAAGTCTAAAATGGGCTTTATATTCTTTTTATATTTACAGAGTAATAATTAGACTCAATGACTTCCAAGAGACGATATCCCAAAGCATAACAGATCCACACATACAGCTGTCCAAATATAGGAAAAACAGTCAAAGACAGATCATCTGACCATTACTTTCTTCCACCGCTCAGATGTCCAGGTTTTATTCTCACTACACCAGGTATGTACTGCTGGTCATTGACCTTGGTTACCAGCAGTCTTCAGTTTTGCTGATACTGGGTAAGAGAGGTGTATAAACAGTTCTGTGGTTATTAGAGGCCATTGTTTCGTGGCTTTTTACCAATTATCAGTTTAAGTGTCCATCTCTCCCTGCTTGTGAGCTTAAACTAGCAACCGCTGTTCCTCTTTGCTGATACACTTTTTCCTTGTTTGGCATAAACAGTCTTTAGACAGACATTCTTTAGAAACTCATATATCAAAGTGTTGTTTGTTGTTTTTAAAGGGCCTTTTTAGTAGAAACATACATGTTTATACCTATGTGTTTTTGCTAAACAAAATATATTTATAGTATCTTATATCAAAAAACACAGAAAAATCTATTTTCTTTCATTACATTTTTTTTTTTACTATTTTTCTATTGTTTATAAATCAAGGAAGTATACTGGGAGGATTCTGGGTAGTTTTGACTGTTGCTGCTGTGGTACTGTGAGTGGGACAACCAGGATCTACACCTGTATATGAAAGCCAAAATAATGACCTGAAATAAAACAGCTTACTGTGCTAAAAATCTGTGGCGTTTTGGTATGGTTGCAACTTACCTCTCACCTTGTGAGTAGTGGAACAGGGTCTGTGAGAGTCCAATTCTCATTTCAGACCCAGGTCTGTGTTCATATTGATCCAGCCATCTGTAGTCCAGGTCCTGAGAGACAGAGAGACGGAGAGGGAGAGAGAAAGAGAGGGAGGGAGGGTATAGGCACAGCTATTCAAGCTAACTCGTTATGTCCAGCGCTTATTGGAAAACAGTCGGACTTCAGCTCAGCACTGAAATTAGTTATTGATCTCTCCCCCAAGCTCTGGGACTGCAAAAACCCTTCTGCTGAATCCTTCTCTCTTTCATTTGTTCTCTCTCTCTCCTTCCCTCCCTCCCTCTCCCTCTCTCTCTTGTCAGCCCCGCACTCTCATGCTTCCTCTTCCCCCATTTTCCCCAGCAACCATTTTCTAATTTCACATCTTCTCCTCTGTCCTTCTTCCCTCACTGTTCTCCCTGCTGCTCTTTGTTTTGCCCTTGTTCCATCCTTCTTCCCATCTCTTGCATTGTCTCTCCTAGTCTTTCATTTTACCTATCAGTCCTCCCCTCAGTTTTCTCTTTTTCCTTCCCTTCTTCAGGTCCACCCCTTCTACCTTTCCCTCAAATCTTCCTGTTTCTTTCTCTCAGTCTCTCTCTGACTACAACCACTTATTCAATTTTCCTCTGTCACTCTTTCCTTCTCATTCCCATTGTCCATCTCTCTCTCTCCTTCTCTCCCACTCTCTCTGTCCTTCTCTCTCTCACACAGCGGCATTCACTTGCAGCCTCACACAAACAGCTGCCATAACTCAAAGAGGCTGGGAGGAGAGGCTGCTGGATAAATGTAGCAGTAATTGGCACTGGGAGTAAAAGATATTCCCTGCTATCATGGCCTCACTCACCTTTTTTTATAGCACACACATACACACATAAAACACACATTTGAACACACACACACACACACACACACACACACACACACACACACACACACACACACACACACATTTATATGCATTCATAATATGTAAGCATACATTTTGACAAATTCACATGGACTTACACACATACAAAACACATTCTTACCCCCCACACACACACACACACAAGAACTCACACAAGCACAAATATTAAAAGAAAAAGAGAAATATAACCTCATACAAACAAACAAACAAACACACACACACACACACACACACACACACACACACAGAAAATACACATAACCAAATATAATTATCTCACACAAGTATACAGACACAGACACATAATTAAGATAACTGAAAATAGTTATCTACCTGCTACTGTGAAAGATTTGCTCTTATAAAATAATCATATGTCATACAACCATAGTTGTAGGCAAGACATAAAGAGAATACTTGCAAATAAAGTACAATGAATCATCTGTTCACTTTTACCCTGCCCCTGTCATAATACTTACCAGTATTGAAGACTTGGCACAGAAATCTGTCTCATTAGTAACTCATATTTGCAACTAAAACAGGTGAACAATGAAACTTCTTTTCAACTAACAAATGACAATATGGAATTGTCCTCAGTTACGTGATATATGTTGACCCATGAAAAATAATTCCTGACTTGGGCTGTTCCCTGTGTACATTGTGTAGCTGAGGACCAAAATGGAGATAAGGGTGTTGTCTTTATTGTATAATTAATCATCAATGAGTGTGTTTCATTTGAAAATAATTATTTAATTGTGTTTTTGTATGCAACAGATCTATTTAATGTTTGTAAAAAGTCATTCAATTAATAAATAAGCAATATAGGCACTCTGAATTGAATTGTTGCAGTTCTCTGGTTTTGCCACAAAACTGAATCCTTAACTGCTATATCACTTCTAACCACCAGGTGTCACTATGCAACAGGTGACTACTCTATAGAATATTACAGGGCTTATGTAAGCTAACAGTGAAAAATAAGTTTTTCCCTCAATGTCTCTTTTTCTTTCACCATAGTTTATAATATTTTATCATAATAATATTATTTTTGTAAAATTCATTGCTGAGGTGGCAACACAAGGATAGATTCAAATTCATAATATCCAAAAAGGTTCTCCAAGAACTGGGTCTTAGATTATCTGTGCTTTTTGTGTTAATGATATACAATGTTTTTTCATGGACAGGATTCAAATTGCAAGCTAAAGATGTTGAGTGGATAAGCTGTTACCAGCATCAATCATCCAATATAATTAACAGTTCAGATTCAACAGTTTGAAACATAGGTTATGTTTTTTGACACATGACCTTTCCAACTAAATTTTTAAATAACTGACCCTTAAAATGAAATTGTACGTGTATTTATTTTCAGCAATCTAAAATCCAATGTAGATATGAAAACATTTAGCAATGCATAGTCAATACAATGAATGAAGCAGAAATAGTGATACCCCTTTGCAAGAATTAAACAAGGACTTTGATTTCTAGCTTTTCCATTCATGTGGAGAGGTCAGAACAACTTTGCAAGGAAGCTACCAGGAATTTTGTTATTTCCATTCAAATAATCTCAAGTCTTTTCTAAATAACACATCTTTATAAATTGTGTTCATAAAACAACTAAATGTGTTCATAAAGCAATAAGAAAATATTGAACCTATAGCTATGAACAGAGTACTCTTATGAAGTAGAATTTTGAAAAGGGCAATGTGAATATTTGAGAGGGCTTTAGTTTAATTGGTCTTCAGGACCTATGTCTTTCTATGACGCTCATATGTACATATATTAACTTTTCATTTAATAGATTTAACATTACGTATATGTTTCACTTCAGTCAGCTGAATAGTTCGTTAGATGTTCATGAAGCAACATACTTTCATGAAGCAAGTCACATTATCATCTTGTGAGCAATGGGCCAAATGAACTCCAGTCAGTTGGATACTTTCAACTGAAGAGAGACAAAAAAGCGTAACCGGCTAAATCAGTGGTGAAATCTATCTCCCTATCAATACCGTTCAGCATAAACAAGGGTAATTTAGCAACAATGGTGAGCTGTACTGCTGAGCGCTGTGATCTCGACTGTGAGAATGATTCACAGGAAAGATATATAATTTTTTTTTTTTTTTATCTTTGCCTGTTGCAAACAAAACAGAGTCAGAACATAAACTACTTTTGCCTCCGCGCCAAGTGTGAGTGTGAATGCCACGTCGTTGCGAGTCTTCACTGCCTGTGACTCACACTGGTCTGACTCCGCGGTAGAAACGGCCTTTCGCACTCATCTCCAATCATAAAATAAGCCCCCCATCTCTGCCGCTGTTCCATTTGTTCATGTTTCAGGGTGGAATAAATGACAATGCGAGGGGGAGAGAGGGAGAGCGAGAGAGAGAGAGAGAGAGCCCATTGCCAATAATGTTAATCTCCGACTGTCACGTCATGCGGGGGAGATTACCCTGTTTGTTATGTTCTGCTCAGAGAAATAAACATAGATAAAGTGTGTCAGAGAGAGAGAGAAAGCACCGTGTTTCTGTGACATTCCTCTCTGTAGTCACATGAGAGACGGTCGCGGTGTTCAGAAGGACCCGGCCTTCATGTGACAGATTTATGATTTTAGTGAAATGCTCAGAATGACAGCCATTAATGCGCGCAAATAGCTACGCTGCACTCGGCATGAGTATCAAGCATGTTCTCGAGTTTACAGGAAGGCTTCAGGGAAGCTGTGACATAATTGCCCATCTACCCTGACTTTGGCATATTCTTTGCTGATAGACAGTATAATTGGCTTCTATTCCAAAGGTATGGGTAACATTTAATTAGTGAGTCATCTGACCAGTATGACAGTAGATCAAAATATTGCTAGAATCTTCCCCCATGCTACCCGTCCAGCAAACATCATCACATTAAGATCTCTGAACATATTGAATGTATATGACTAGGTACAAGAACAAAGTAGCTGAAATGGATTTACCCCAGTGTCATCCATGCCTGAAATGGTCTCACAGCTGCCCACTCCCCAACAACAAACTTCTTAAAATATAATCCATTCTTGTCTAAAATTCCCACTCATGCTCTGATGAGACTGTCTGACATTTCCCATGGTAAATGGACTTTTTTTGCGGCGTTGAAAAATTATTGCTTTCCATTATAGTCAATGGTGCCTTACAAACCACCTTTACTGTTGCCATTTAGTTTCATCCTTGCTCAATGTTTGAGCCTGGTTTTGATTTGTCCCATTAATTCCCTGTTTTTACCTGACTGGGAAAAGGGGCATTTCCTCCCTACTAAGATGTAAATCCATTTAATACTTATACAGCAAACCCTGGACACACAGCAAAGTTGCCTGAGCTACATGGTTGTAGTAGTGCGCAATGCAGGAGCCAGCAGCCGTGACTGTCATAAATGAATTGTCGCGGGCAAACTCGGGGAGTTTGGTGAGTCGCATTGGGCCGCGCCGCTACAGAGGAACAGCATGGAAAAGCGGAACAAAAGGCACATTCTAGCGCCTGACAGGAAGTTGAAGTCAGAACCCCCAAAGCCTCAGCCTCAACTGTGCGCCTGTTTGTGTTTTCTTCTCACAGGATTTGGTGGGAGGGGGCTTTGGGGGTCTGGGAGAGGGGTGGGTGGGGGGTAGAGTTAAGGGAACAAAGCTGGAATTTAAATACCACCCCACCCCCCTAACTCCTGTTCCCCAGTCCTCCGCCCCTCCTTCTCCCTTTCATGTGTTTGTCAGACTGGCATGGGGTGGGGGGGGGAGAGCAGGGGGGGAGACAGCAAACTGTTTGCATCTCCACAGCCTCAGCTCAGATAAGAGGTGCCATTCACTGGGTCTGCGGGCGAGAGCTGGAGGGCACTGTTTACAGTGTAACACTGGAATGCCTCTGCAGCACTGTCCCTACCCCCAGCACCTCCACCACAGGGCCATATACTTTTACCGTGTTTTCCCTGGGAAAGTCAGCCGGTGTGAACGCCTCTCAGTGGTGCAATGGGTTGTGCTGCACATTCTGGGCCACATACTTTTCTTCAGTCCACCATAACCCCACTCAATGTGTCACACTCCATTGGGAAGACATGTGAAACATGAAGAATATGTTCAAAAGCAGTTGGAAATCACAAACAAGCAAACTGCTGGATTTGTTTGTCAACAGAAAGAAATGCAAAGCAAAGACCTGGCCCTTGTTTAGATGGACAAAGATGCCGCTTTGGGGAAATGACCAGTGTCCAGGATTCAGTGTGAAATAAACCTTTCTAATTACATGTAGAGCTGATCAATGAGCTGAAATCACCTCTAATTCAGTTGCTAGGGAATACAGTCACAAGCAAATATGTTTGGAAAATCCAAACAAAGTAGGCACATAGCCATCATTGCACAGAGCAGCAGTCTAAACACACAGGCAATTAAAAAGAGGTTATACCTACTGACTGGGAGGGACAGTTATTTTGGGTCTCCTTCACTCAGGCACACTGCCTATTGTCTGCTGATTAAGCCATTCGGTGAGGGAAAGTGGCTCAACAATCTGTGAAAGCGTGCCAGGAAACGTCTACCACACCCCCACCTCTCGGACCCCTCCCCAGAGAGACCCCTTCACCAGGCCACCCAGTACAGCGTCCCTCCATAACCAGGAGGAAGTGCGTCAAAAGCGACGTCAACAGAGGTACAGACCTACAGGAGACTCAGTGTCGGAAAGGAAGTGATCTCTGAAATGGTCCAAACAGTCCCCGATTCCAGCTCTCTGAACAGGATGGAGTTCAGAGGCCTCTGTTTGAAGTCGCTGCAGCCTTGAGATGCAAGCCATGAGAGGGAAACTGAGAGGGAAAGCCATGAGAGGGAAACTGAGAGGGAAAGCCATGAGAGGGAAACTGAGAAGGAAAGCCATGAGAGGGAAACTGGAAAAACTCCCACAATTCCAGCGTGTTGATCTGACCTGATTTTGCTATATGAAAGGAAACGGGACAAATTTCAAATGGGGGACACAAGCTGATCAACGTTTCCTGTGTACATAGCTGCAAAACATACAAAAAAATCTTAATCTATAAAACTGGTTCTTCAGTAATTAAAAGATATATATTGGACACATATGCTTTCCTTTCATTTAAAATTGTATCTGTATTTATATCATTCACCATTTTTGCAAGCTTGGCTAGCTCAAAACGCATTGCAACTTATGTCAGTGTAGAATTTGCATTATAAAATACCAAAGAGCTCTATAATGCAGTTACATCAACAGACCTGCAGTGGTGCTGTGTATTTAGCTGCATGTAAAGCAAGAGCAAATGGTGGTAATACTACATAATGCCCACCGGATGGCACTGCAAGTAAGTACACTTTCCCTTCTAGGTTGGACACATATTGCAAAGACCCCTAATTTAGGAGCTGGAGGAAGTGTCTGACGAGGCTTAGCTCAGTGGAAAGACGCATAACAATATGCAGGGGTGAGTCACGTAACATCTGCATGGCCTATACTCCAGAGCCTGGCCACACTTTTATCACAGGCTGCATCGACATTCTCAGCTTGCTCATCAGAATGTCCCTGAGCCAGTAGCTTCGGCTCAGTGCGATTTCAACAGAGCGCCTAACATCGGAGCGAGACAGGCAACAGGGTCCAAACAAAGAGAAACAACTGAGGACTCGTATGAGGAATGTCTTGAGGTGTATCAACAGCAGATTTATAATGCCTTGACCAGATGGAGCTCTATCCCACCCAATCTGTCCTAACAACCTATGTGAGGTTACTCTAAAGTTGTCTTCCTAATGGAAATAATTAGATTTGGGCTGTGCACTGAATTTGATGGGTCAAGGAGTCACTTGGTACACAATTAGTACTTTTTATGTCTGTGGTAACTGTGTGAGTGTGTGTGGGATGTTTGTGCAATGAATTCTCTAGTGTGAGAGAGAATGAACATTACATGAGAAAGGAGTAAAAACGGTCTTGGGCGTATCCAACAGGACTTGTGCGCACACACAAATTCACACACATAGACACACACACGCGCGAACACACACACACACACACACACACACACACACAGCTTGTTGTACACCAAATAAACATTATTTCCAACAACAACTTTTTCATTTGAGTGCTGTTCTTTTTTTGAATATATCCTCACTTGTGGTTCTCTCTCCCCTGCTCACAAGCAACGGCTGCAACATTTCCCGATCCTCTCCTACACCTCACCTCCGCTTCCCCCCCCCCCCAAACCCCCCTCTCCACCCCACCCCTCCACCTCCCTCTCTCGTTCCCTTTTCTCTCTGTTAGCAGATTAAATGGGCAGGCTGCCAGTTTTTCACATTTCCTGGCAGCAAAGGGGCCAGTCAACTTCCTGGAGGAGGAGGGGCCTAGCGAAAGGTTACATTTGCACAATGTGCCTATGGAAAAACACAGAGCCAGAGAGGGGGAGAGAGAGAGAGCGAGAGAGGAGGGAGGAGGGGAATGTGCGGGTAGAGGAGGAGTAGGAGGGGGGTGAGTGAGAGAACAGCTCGGCTAAACTAAATGACTCTACCATTCTGCTGTGGCTGGGTAATGGAAAAAGCCCTCCAGGGGAATATTCAGCATACAAGAGTATCGAGTTGCGCTCCATCATTACAATGTCGACTCCCAAGCCCCCCCTTCTTTTTTTCCTCCCTCCATTCTCCTCTTTCTCTCCCTTCCTTTTTTACTCTCTCTCTCTCTGGGTGTCTCGGGGAGTCTAGCTCTGGGACAGGGGGTGTTTGAAGCTGGTCTGTTTGATGTGGGAGTGTGGAAGTGTGTTAAATGGAGAGGCAGACGCGTTGGTTGGAGAGTGTTGTTGATGGGAGATCTGCACAAGGTTATTGTGTACTTTCACACACATATATACTGACACTCTTAGCCCTGAATGTGCTGTTATAATGCTAATGGACAGGTTATGAGTGTAGTCCTATAATGGCGAACATATAGGGATCTCAACCCTAACCTTTTCATTTTTACACACTCTGCAGATTCAGTTTAACACAGTGGTATATTGTACTTATAGATCATTGTTAGACACGGTGTGGACATTAGCATGCCATTAAGTAAGTTGGCTTGCAGTTATGGATCATTGTAAGCCATTGTGTCTATTCCATGATGTAAGGTATGTTGATATTGCAATCATTTCCAGTTTCCATTGTCAACGCTTAAAGATTCTGGCTTCATGCTCATATCATAGCTCAGTTATTCATCTTGATGTTTTCCTACTGATGTGTTACTTGCCATTTCACATCGATGGCCATGTTGCTTGTTGTGGAGCACTAATAAAAAACTAACATCAAGAACAATTATTATTATTATTGCTATTATTATTAGAAAGTTGTTGTTTGCTTATTTGGTGTATTTGAAACAAAGAGGAAGCCTTTCTCTGAAACCCCTCTACAAATTTTTTTTCTTATTAATTTCTTAAACCACTGTGACCCCCTCCTCTACCCTAGCACCAATGCCCACCCCCTCCCCCAGAGCTGATTCTCCCTCTCTCTAGCTGGCAGATGGGCGATTATTTGAGATTGTCAGTCAGAGGACAGAATTTGCATACAGTCTTCACCATGGAGCTGCTAGAAGTAGAGGCACTTACAGTGCTGTGGTTCAGGAATGTATTTCTGTCAGTCTGGACGGAATAATCTACAGCCAGTGCTGCACAGCTACTGTCAGTGTATGCATGCAATCGCTAAGTGACTGATAAGGACTCATTCAAAGGGCCTATTTGCCGTGACATGAGTGGACGCTAATCCACGATCCGGATTCCAGTTCAGCAGAAGCCATCCTGGAAAAGTGCAGTCTCCAAGCATTACAGTGCATTTGGATTGCAACATCTTTGCAACTGAAAAGTCTTGGAAACATGCACTCATAGTCATCCTGGCTCCAAAGGACATTCAAAGGTCAAAAATCTATGGCTGGAGTGGAGGTGTTTCCATAAAATATTCTGGCCCTCTAAACAACAGTGCCAACATTGACTTTGGAGAGGCTCTGCTCCCTGCAATCAAGGTGTAAGTCCCAGTAGGTGAAATTAAGACCAATTTGGAAAAATTTGAAATGTAGTCCTCTCCAATGTGAGACCAATATTTATAATCATCTTGGTTGAGTGTGACCATTACTGATTAGTGAAAATTTAGCTGGAAGGTTTTGGGCTATATGAACTAATAACACAGGTTTGGTTAGTTCTTGTATTGCCATGTCTTTAACTAAGGAGACATTTTAACAAGCCTTTCTAATCAGAGGTCTGACAGTATGGCTTCTCAGTGTAAATGAATGTATCTGAAACTCAAGCAATTATGGAGAAATAACTTGTTGTAGCAGACTACAAGGTCACATGGCTCCAACTGACCTGACAAAGCTTCATTCTCTTTTAATTGCTTTTTAAAGGACAGAACTTTCTTCATACGACTGGAGTAGTAAGAAAATGTTTGTCCCAGAATAGTTTTTCTGGGTCCAATTTGTGCTCCAACACCTCTGCCACCCGCTGATACCAAGAAACGTTTGGAAGCCATGCACCGTTAGAATAACCATTTCACCCCCCACCACCCCCCCCCACCCCCACACACACCCCCACCCCAACCCCCACCCCCACCACTCTGACTACTCCAACACACACATGCACACCGGAGGCTCAGCATGTGTGTGCGTGCCCTCACGCTCGCGAGGCCTTGCTCTCCCAGCTGCTCGGTGTGCGTCTGTGCTGATGTTATAGGCATGAGAGAGTAAGGAAGACACAGATGTGACACAGAAGACGACAAAAACAAGGAAAAACAGAAATAGACAGAGTGGGATTTGTCTTTTTGGAGGGGAGAGTCAAAATCATATCAATTTTTTTACAAGACCAAATCATTGTTGAATAAGTGAGAAAAAATGACATGTAGACATATAAGTCTCTGATCGAGAAAACTTTGTCTGATATCATTATTTGAGATTTGGACAGGAGGCATTTTTTTCTTCTGTTTTTAATCGGGGGACTCCCCCCACACTGCCCCACCCCCCCTCCCAATCCACCACTCCTCCAGTGCGTGTGTGTGCGTGTCTGTGTGTGTCTGTGTCTTTGCCTCAACAGACAGTGTCTAGACTGAAGCAATTACAGACAGCACACAACACTCGGCTGCTACCCAGGCAGAGAGGGGAGTCAGAGCAGCCCTAACAAAGACAGAAAGGAGAGAGAGAGAGAGAGAGAGAGAGAGAGAGAGAGAGAGAGAGAGAGAGCGCAATAGTGAAGGAGGGAGTGAGAGCTAGTGAAGGTGCGAGAAAGAGAAAGAGCAATAGAAACTTTCTTCCTGACTTTTTTTCTTCTGCAATATTATTGTGTATATATTTGTGTATGAAGTGATATAATTATTTTGACCATTTCCCTATTTCATATTGGTGTCCTAAATGATATGCTGTGGATATGTATTTTGTGTTTCACATGGTACATGTTATCTATATGCTTTAACAACTAATCCGGTATTCCTGCTTATACATTGATTTGAATGCGGGGTGGTGAATGTACAGAAATTATAACTTGAACTTATAACATGACCCCATTTTCTTATGCTCCATTTATTTTAATGGAGTTCACTTTTTTCTTTTCCCCATTCTCTGTGTTACTGATGCAAAAAATAGTGATAATATGGGAGAAACAGGAGAGAAAGAATCTTTTTCATTTTAAAAACTATTGCTTTAAAACAAAGCAGTTGTTGAGTATATGTATATCATAGTAAAAAATACGCTAATTTATTTCTTTTATTTAAAATGACAGAATAAGGAGAGTGAAAAATATAATTGTAGGTGGAAATTCATATCTATTTGAAGAAATGATCGTTTGAGAGGACACCGATGGAATACACCATCCTCCATGAGTAATATATGGAAAAAACAAGTATGTGACAGTAATTTCAATGTCACAATGACACAACAGGACGTTTATTGAAAATCTCACCAGACCTGCCAGTGAATGGTAGTAAAACATACAGTCTGAGGATATTGTCATATCCAAAATGCACTTTCCCCATTCTGATAATCCTGCCCTCATATTTCACACTGTTGTTACACATTTGTCTGCAACAAGCATCCTCTGCTCACCCTGCCTATTCCTCCCCCCTCTGCAAAACCCCCACCCACCACTCACACTCCCCCCACCCCCAACCTCCCCAGAAGACTTGGGTCCGACTCTGGGGCCACACTGGTGTCTGTCTCCCCCAGTACTGCCCCTGCCTCCCCCATGATAGCAAGAATTCCTTTGCTCCGGTCTGTGTCTCTCGCCCCTAAGGCTACGCTCCCCGCCCACACACTCCGACACTGACACACAGAGAAGGCTCTGTGTGTGTGTGTGTGTGTGTGTGTGTGTTCAGACTGAGCCGCTGCTGCTGTGACTTCACCAGGGAAAAATGTGCTCTTTCTCCCCTTCTCATGGAGGGATAGCAGCTAGCATGGCAGCCACTTCCCTCTCTAAACTGTCTTTTACACACAGACATGCGCACACACATGCGCTCACACACACATTCACACACTCATGCACACACAAACATGCATGCATCTACACACACACACACACACACACGTATGCACACAGGCACACACACACATACATACATATGAGCATATATACATATTTCTACACACATACACACTTTCACACACACACACACACACACACACACACACACACACACACACACACACACACACACACACACACACACACACAAACACACAAATGCACATAAACACTCCCACAGACACATAGACACACACACAAAAACATAAATATATGTTACAGCTCTTATTCTTCCACTGAAGAGCCCTGTTCTGGAACACTCACCCACACTTTGTAGACACATCTATTACCACCATTTATCCATGTGTGTGGTTTTTAATGTTGCCTTAATGTGCCAGTAAGTGGGACTACAAAGACCATTTTTGCTTTTTCCATGTCTTTATTTGCATTTGTGTATGTATGTTTGTATGTGTGTATGAGTCTGGTATGAGCATATTTTCATGGGAAGAGATTGTTTTAGATTTCAACAGAAAAATAAAAGCATATTTTCAATATGTAGACTATATAGAAATAATAATGTTAATGTGGGGCATGCATTTATATGATATGGACCCAGCATTTTACTGTCTTGGTCATATCTCTGTCTGTCTGTGTTTGTCATACCCATAATGCTATCAATCCATTGATGTCGCCTCTCTGACGCTTGCTGTGGTGACCATCTGTTGCTGCGGTGATGTGGTTGGGTATTGTCACTGGCTCTGTGTCCTGAGATCAGGTCTGTATCATGGCACCTTTTTACTTCCTGTCTTCTTCTAATTGGTTCAAATACTGACATCACCTTCCCCCCTTAGCAGGGCCTTAGTTTTTGTACACACCAATGACTGTCTTGTTTCTCCTCCACAGTCAAGGAGATATTCTGTTAAAACTACCCTCAGGCCTGACAAATAGGCCACAATCAGTAATAGCACAGTTGTACGTGACTTCCTGTTATGACGAAATGACCGACTGGGGGAAGAATATGGAGTGTAGTGGGATGCACTTGGGGATAGTTTGGATGTGTTTTGGGGAGTGGGGGTCTTGACCGATCGACATGTGTGCCATTTCCTCCCAAAACTCCCAAAGCTTTTATCACATATTCAGTTCTGTGGCCTCAATTTGGCTCAGCAATTTTATAAGACCAACACAGGCAAAACCCAATATCCTCAAGTTGGATAGGTTATTTGATTTGTAGGAGGTGAAGGTGAGGAAAGGGTTTGATAGGTAAAGGCTTTGGGTTAAGGGTTTTATTGACAGAGGGTGTAGGTTAGGATAGTGTTTGATAGGGTGGGTGTGTGTTTGGCAGGGGAGCGGGTACGTGTCTGGTAGAGTGTTTGGCAGGGGAGAGGGTAGGTGTCTGGTAGAGTGTTTGGCAGGGGAGAGGGTAGGTGTCTGGTAGAGTGTTTGGCAGGGGAGAGGGTACGTGTCTGGTAGAGTGTTTGGCAGGGGAGAGGGTATGTGTCTAGTTGAGTGTTTGGTAGGGGAGAGGGTAGGTGTCTGGTAGAGTGTTTGGCAGGGGAGAGGGTAGGTGTCTGGTTGAGTGTTTGGCAGGGGAGAGGGTAGGTGTCTGGTAGAGTGTTTGGCAGGGGAGAGGGTAGGTGTCTGGTAGAGTGTTTGGTAGGGGAGAGGGTAGGTGTCTGGTAGAGTGTTTGGTAGGGGAGAGGGTAGGTGTCTGGTAGAATGTTTGGCAGGGGAGAGGGTAGGTGTCTGGTTGAGTGTTTGGCAGGGGAGAGGGTACGTGTCTGGTAGAGTGTTTGGCAGGGGAGAGGGTATGTGTCTAGTTGAATGTTTGGTAGGGGAGAGGGTAGGTGTCTGGTAGAGTGTTTGGCAGGGGAGAGGGTAGGTGTCTGGTTGAGTGTTTGGCAGGGGAGAGGGTAGGTGTCTGGTAGAGTGTTTGGCAGGGGAGAGGGTAGGTGTCTGGTAGAGTGTTTGGCAGGGGAGAGGGTAGGTGTCTGGTTGAGTGTTTGGCAGGGGAGAGGGTAGGTGTCTGGTTGAGTGTTTGGCAGGGGAGAGGGTAGGTCAGGAGAATGGTTTGAGATGAGAGAAGAGACGTGGAGTGTAGATCTGATTATAAACTCCCAGTTTGAACCAGGTGTGGTCTTCCATGGGGATGGAGGGACTCTGCATTTGAATGTTTCTCCAGAAAATAGTGTTCTGGGTGGTAGAGGGACCCCTGAGTGAAACCCTCCCACCCTCCCCCATGTTTCTCCCTCTCGTTCTCACTCTCTTTCTGCATAAGGGTGTGGGCCCCCGGCTGAGCAAACGCAGGCCTTTCTCTAAGCTCCCCGGTAGGTCTGACGCAGGAAAAAGGGGAGGGAGAAGAAGAGACCACCACTGGGGCGGGTTCTGGCGCCACCAAGCATCCCCTTCCCCTCTCCCCATGCTTCAAACCAGGGCCTGGCTGTTTACAGTCTCCATGGTGATCTGTCGCATTCAGTGTGATTAATCATGATGCAACACATAGCTTTGTACATATTTCGAATGGACAGTAAAAACAAACACAGTCAAAACAATGGCTCCAAAAAAGTTTTTGGTTTTTCCAGAGTGGTACAACATGCCTGATTTTAAGACAATTCAGTGTAGTAGAACCTCTGAGATGTACCTTGAATGAATGTTATTCAGAACTCTGAAATGTTCGTAATTTTGAAAATGACTTCATAATAGAGCAATTTTAAAAATTCTGGAATCATTATTGCTAAGACCATTGCTTTATTTTTAATAAGAGACTCTCATTTATAGCTGCAAACCAAGGTATAAATTAATCAATAATTAAATTAGCGGCTGTTAAGATCTTACTAAAACCCTCATCTTTTTTTTACATTTGAATTTGTTCAGTGACTTGCTATCTTTGTCCTTTTTTCTAACCCCTGATTTTTATTCCAACCCTTCTTTGTATAAATATATTGTCAGTTTTCCAACTTTGTATTCTTTAGCAGTTTTGTCTGTTTTTGTGGTTTTTATCAATAAAAAGAGTAACTACTGCTCACCTTTTGCAACATTAACAATAAAGATCTTGATGTTGATAAAGGACAATTGTGTATGTTACTTCCAGTTTCATACTGCATTCAGTTGACTGGTCAGGTAGTAAATCTAAGATTTGTATATGTGAAGTTCTATTGTATTAGGCTGGCAGCCATGCCTTCAATTGGACAAGTACCAGAGCAATGGAACCATTAGTGACACAAGAGGAAGTGTGGATGACACTCAATGGTTTGTCCAGAGGGAAGATAGGTGGAGTCACATGAAACAGACAACAATGTCGACCCTGACCCCACCCCACCCCTGGCCATTCGTTGACTGCTTGAGCTTTGACAGGACTCCCTGACAACCATCTGACCTGGTCCCGCTCGACCGCATTCTCTGGCCAGGATTTCGTCTCTGTCAGGCAGTGGGAGAGGAAGGCAGGGATCACCCTCCACCCTCTCTGCCCCCGCTGTCAACTGCACAGCGTGGTAGACAACAGCACCCTCACATAAGGAGAGGCACCCAAAGTCTACTGACTGTGAAACTCCATCAAGGAGGTTGTGTTCCTCAAGTCCTTTACAGGGTCTCCAGTCATAGTGAGTACCCATTCCACTGTGACCATTCCATAGGCTCCTGCCAGCTCTATATCTTTTGCTGAATCATGGTGAAACCTTTGGTCTGGTGTGATCTGAACAATATTGCACAGCCTCTGAAGAAGAATAGCAAGTGATAAATAATAACATGATCTGAAGACAAATCGTTCTGTAAATGAAGCAAACATGTGGTTCTTCATGCCCATATCCTTTGTGTAAGGAGGGTGAGATTGATCAGGACTTGGTATGTCCAACTGACCTTCGCTGAAGCATTTCAGATTTGCATTTTAAATTTTCATATTAATTGCATAGTATATTAAAAACACAATTTCAGATCACATTTATCAGATCACTGGCTAACAGCACCAGATATTGCTACAAACCAGGGAGACCACCGACTGTGGGGGGACATCAAAACCATTCTGACCCCCCAACCCCCCTCAGATCATGGCAGCAATGCCCTGCCACCCCCATGATCTGATTTATGGAGGTAAAAACCAGAGGCAGACCAGAGACCTGGTTGCCTGGAATGCTTTGGCTATGTGGGGGATTTCTCTCTGTCTCTCTTTCTCTCTCTCAATCTTTCTTTCTAGCTACAGAGCTGAGACTGTTCCTGTGTTCAAGGACAGATCTTGCTCTTCAGTAAGAGTCCCACAGACAGACTGGCTACTATTAGCTAGCTAACAATGGATTATCCACCCCGATGACTAACTAAAGGACACCAGCATTGACTATGTGTAGGGTCCCAGGATCAGGTTTCTGCTATGGTATGTAAAAATATAGTTATGTCTATGTGTTTTTGTACACTTGCTGGAAGCTTAACTTATAAAGTTAATCAATGAAAAACAAATATTGCATTCTTTTAGTTCTTACATTGTAAAAATAATTTAGTCCAATCTATAACTGGAACAATACCATATACTTGGAAACATATGAACAGCATATCTGTCCTCTATGGGCTCCCTTTGCAGTGCAAAAACACACAAACACATACAAACAAGCATAAGGAAACACTTCACACCACATGTAAAAGTATATCATACAAACCTTAACACACATAGGCACAAATGCACACATACACACACTCCTACCCAAGAACACTCAAGCACACACACACCACGGACACACACAACTGTCTCTCTCTCTCTCTCTCTCTCTCTCTCTCTCTCTCTCTCCACCTCCTCCTCTCTCTCTGCTTCTATAATTCAAATCCTGTCAGGCCTGTTCCAGACTGCTGGCGCCAGTCTCTCTCTCCAGGAAAAAAAGAGAGAGAGAGAGAGGGAGGGAAGGAAAAAAACGCTGGAGAAAAAAACAAATCTCTTCCAGGGACAAAGCTGGTGGAACCACACGCAGGCAGCCAGAGCTGAACTGGAAACACAGTATTAAAAAGCCTGCTGTGAGCTCAATATTTTTCCTTTTTCTTTCTCAAACCTCCCTTTTTATTCCCCTTTTTCCTGTGCTTTCTGGTCAACGTTTCTTTTTTCAACGGTCAGAATCCTTGTTACAGTCTTATTAATGTGAGATTACTTCTTCATAACTCTATCTGCATGGATAAAATAAGTCACTTTGGATGATTTCCTCATTACTCCTATGGTTTTTACTTTTAATATGTCTGGACGTGGCTACACTTGTCTGGAGGTATTTTTTAATGACAATCTAAATATATCTGCAAAGAAGAGCTGAGCAGAGCTCAGGCGCATAGGTTTTTCCCAAAAAAGTATGTGTAGACCATATCTTTAACAGACAGTAGATTGCAAGGCAGGACTGTTGTACTCCCTGGAATAAAATGTGCACTCCTCACATGAAAAGTCATTAGAACAATAAAATAATCTGAAGTTTTGATCATAAGCATTGCTTACTAGGATGCTAGAGTGAAAACCAGAGGCGTCAGAAAGCCCCACATGACTATAGACTGCAATTCCACCTGGACAAACTAATGTCAGCCTACATGTGCCTCAAGGGCATCTTTATTTATTCATTCGGAATTGTCCACAACGTTGTTGAAGTGTTGGCTTGTAACGCCTTTGTCCTCGGGAAAGATATCGTTAAAATTGTGAAGAGGTGGTAAGCTGTAACGGTGCACCGTTTTCCTGGAAAGGCAAGGGTCATGCCGCGAATCACAAATGTGATCGAAACTGACTCCTGCCCCAGCTGTTGGCGGCTGTTTCTCCAGACCAATGGAGCCAGTGGTCCTCTAACGTCTGAAACTACTGAAATGCAGCAAGCACCGATTCTCCACTCTGAGTAACGACAAGGCAGAGGCTTCTGTGCACAAAATTGTGTGGCTATTTGTCTGAACATCAGACTTTGACATTTTATTCCTTGCTCGCAGTGAGATCCTGGTGAGGATTCTGGACTTGATCATCAATGTTTACAATGTTTACATGGCTGGGCTTAGTGTCATTGAAAGGTTTACATTGCAATATAATTCTGCCCACCTCAGTGTAACTTAAATGGTTTTCTGCCTTTACTAATCAACATTGCCTTAAAGAATAATGACTAAAGGGTCTGTATAGAAATATTCTCATCTATATAATTGAATCATTTTAGGTTACAATCATGATGCAACATCAAGAGTAGTTAAAAATTTTAATTATGACAAAGAAAAAACTATTGTCAGCACTTGAATATGCTCCATAATAGTGTAGATTTACTGAAGATGTAGGTATACTGCAGCATGCCTCATTTTCTGCATTACTAACTGAATATGGAAGAATATCTGTAATAGAGGTCCTGTTTAATCTTACTGCCAAATTAGCATTGGAAACAGAAACTCACTGACATAAAATCACAATACAGCTATAACAAGGGCCAAAACCAATCCTCCACATGACTCTGCTGTACTTTCACATTCATTTTATTCTCATGTTAGGTATACATTAGTCACCTTGTGCTAGAAACACAAAAATTAAAATCTACTATCTAAAAACTGCCGAAACATTGCCGGCTATGGTCAGAGGTCCCCATTCGCGAGGCAACAATTGGCCCAGCCTCACCAGGGAAGATGGGGGTAAGCCAGCCGAGTTTGTTGGTCTCATTGCCATAGCGCCCTCTCAGGTCATGCTGGGCACCTGCGGCGGCACGAACTGAGGGCATGCTGACTACGTCATCCTCAGACGTCATAGGCAATGTGCAATTAGTGGTGCGGCTGCAGTGTGTATAGAAGCGAGAACTACAACTGCAAACCATCCATTGAGTGAAGCCACATCTGAGCAAGAGGAAAGCCCCAGTCACTGGCTGTGTCTCACCACTCCACTGCAGTAAAAGGAAAAGAAAAAGGGCAAAAGGTAAACTCACAAAAAAGCCAACTTTCGCCTATACAAATTCAAACAAAAGGTCAAAAGGCTGAGTCAAAGGGAAACAGGACCACTCAAAAAAGTGTCAAAGATTAAATATTCCACCCGCAATATGCAGTTATGTAATGAAAAATGAGCACAGAAAGGCTTTGGCAGAGGCCTACAGCAGAAATAGAACTGCAATCAGAAAATCCCATGATGCATCTGGAGGACTGCGATGGATGGGTCATGTTTGTTCTTGTTTTGTTTGTTTGGCTTTCTTGTGAATGGGCCACAGTCAGCCATTTTCCCAGGTCTGTGTGTGACTGTGTCAATAAATATTGACAAATGAAACATAAAATTGGCTGTAGGTCACTATATGCACTTATATTATGGATCTAATGTTGTGTAAAAACAAGACCAAAAAAATATCAGAAAACTGTGTCAAATCCCATCTTCAATGCTAGCCCTCAAGACTCCCCTGTACACAGTACAGGTATTAGTGTGGGCGAGGAAAGGTGGGGGTGCAGAAATGTCAGTTGGGTTTTATTGCGGTCAGGGAGTGCGATGTCCTGCTGTCCTGCAATGGGACAAGGAAAGACACCCCATCTCGCTCCTATGTTCAGGAACTACAGATGCCATACTTTGTGTCGCCCTCAACAGTAACTGGAACATAATAGAACATTTTTGGTTGCAAAGGTGGCCCCGTTGCCCTTATCAACCTGCAAACCTCAGCGAAAAGCAGTCTCCGCTGCGTGAAATTCTACAGGTTTTGGCTCCCTCACTCTCTCTATCTCTTTCTCTCCCTAACATTCGCTTTTTCATCTCCGTTGGTGAACTGATGGATTACCTGGGTTGTCATTGCACAAGTAATGCTCAGGTAACCCCTATCACCTACAGTACTGAAAGATATTTATTTTCTGACCGGTTCTGAAAATAAAACTCTATTTCGACCAAAATAACCTTACACTTGCAGAGAAAAACAAATGGTACTTTTCACTTTTTCAGAAAATTGTATGGTGTCTTGGAGGCCTACTCTCTCCTTTAAACTGTATTTAAAGGAAACTGCATGAATATTCTGGAAATGTGTGCTCACTATTTATTATAGATTTTTGTTTGTTTATGTGTTTGTTTTAGAGAGCATAAGTAATGAAAAGCTGCTGTTTTGATTTCCAGGTGGCACGTTCAAACCCAAATAATGTTCACAAGGGCTCATAAAGACTGACAAGAAAGTCTTGCTGCTGTGTACTTAATCTCTTTTTAATTACCCCTCTTTATAACTGGTGCCCAACACCTTTGTTTCAGGTCTCTTTCTTCATGAATGAATTCCCATGATGACATAAATTCATTATGCTCTTAAATATAGGGGATTCCCCCTTCTAAAGTCAGGGAACACTGTACAGGTTAGAATATGTTCCGTATTGTGTGCAGGAGAGTACCTTTCAAATATATGAGATGTCCATAGGACTTTTTATTTGGAGTGGGGTGCTGGTGTTTTCATCAGAGATTGGAAACCATGTTGAGCGAAAGTTTTCATCAACATTCTGTATTGCATTAGAAGTTAATTTTAATGTGGCTTCATATTACATTGTAGTTCATATCATACCAGGATGGTTGTAAGGAGAACGGTTGTTGGGTGACAGAGATACTCCTTTTTTACATAGTGTCAAAGCTTTCTGACCATAGTATAGTTCAATAACTTTTTTCAATGTATATCCAGTGGGCAGCACAGTAGATTTTACATTGAAAAGGACCCAGGCTCAATCTGTGTAGCGCTTGCGTATTCCTCCCATGTTCACATGGGTTTTTGCCAGGTTCTTTGGTTTCTTCTCACCGGCTAAAGACAAGCTGGGCAGTTAGGCAGATTTTACTTACCAAATTGCCCTGGGGTATGTGTGTGTGACTAAGTGTTTCCCTGTCTGGCCCTGCTATGGACTTGCAACCCGTATAGAGCATCTTCCTACCTTTGACCCACTGTATGTTAGGATAGGCTCCAGCTCCCCGGCATTATTTTTCAGCCCAAGACTAAGGTTTTCTGGGTAAAAATAGGAAAAAAATTAAAGGGATTCTCACATTTCCTCTCTCAAGTATAAAGTGTCCAGCCTGTTCTTTTACATTGTACAAGATGGCAGCATGATTCTTTCCTCAAACTGGGCCTTACATTGGACAACATGACAAAAACGACTGTTTAAAAAAAACAAAAACATTAAACAAGAATTGTTTGATGACAAGACACAAGCCTTTTAGTAAATCTGCGCCCATCATTTTGCTAAAAGCCTTGACCCAATACAGCAATGTGGTGAGCTTGATCCAGAACACACCAAGGGTCCTAGCTTCAATCATTAACGACTCAGTGCAAGCAAAATACATCAAAACCGGTGAAAAAAAGTAACAGAATCGCAAGCTCTGAGAGCCAGGCATAAGCAAAGAGGGGGATCCCGTCTTTTCACGACTCCGACACTTATCTCCCTCCCCGTGTCATTAGCATATGCGTCCTTATTGGGTCACTTCACCCACCAGAGGCAGTCAGGGAGATGCTGCCCTGTCATGCGTATATATCTTAAGCAGGACTGGCAGCCCAAATTGAATTCATTCTGCCATTTTTCTTTTCTCCCCCCCCACTTGCCTTTGTCTGTAGAAAATGTGCAGAATTCACTTAAATTGCTTTTATGCGGGCCGGTGCACCTAAGAGGCATGGACCCCCCATTCTACCCCTCCAGTCCTCCAGGGGGATCCCCACTTCAGCCTGGTCAATTGGTCCATTCTTAGAGGTTCCCACCAACAGATTGGCTGTGTCACAGTTCATCGTACACTGTTGTACTTAAATTATTTATTTGCTTAATAGTCTGTTACTGACTTACATAGCTTCCATTTCACACATTGCTCTTTTGTACCATTTGATTTTTATTTGTACTTTCTGTCTGAAACAAGCACTGTCCTGTAAGAATCAAAAAAAATAAAAGGAGCTTCTTAGTTTTAAACCTAGTGCATGTGTGTGTGTGTATGTGTGTGTGTGTGTGGGTGTGTGTGTATGTGTGTGTTGTGTGTGTGTGTGGGTGTGTGTGTGTTATTCTTTTCAATACATCATGATTGTGTTCCTATGTTGTGGTGTACTGATTCTGCTCATCTGGACAGTGTGCTTCACCTCCATAAAGATGCCATGATTCACCTCCTGTCTTGAAAAGGCACATTTCTCTCTTCTCATTGTGGGGTTAGGGTGAGGGTTGCTGAGTTTCCTTTTACCCTCCTAGCAGCAGTATTCTCCATTGCATAGAGTAAAAACAACCAGTACCCCCACTCCACCCCATCCCAAATGCCTCCCCCCGACCTGCGGTCTTACCATTCCAAATAACTCCCCGTTCCAGACACCCTCTTGGAGGTCCCTGTCTGATTTCCCTCTCTCTTTCCCTCTCTCAATTCCTCTCAATCCCCCTTGGGCTCAATCCATCCCCTATCTTTCTCTTGCCCCCCGTCACCTTCACTCCTCCATCCGGCTGCAGTCATTACTGGAGCAGGGTTCTGGGGGTCTGCCTCCCCCCTTCATCTTATCACCCAGTCTGTAACTGACGGCGGGATGGCCTCTGGATTTCAGACAGAAAAGCACCAGGCTGCCTTAGACACAACACTCCGAGGCTCTCAGACACAACCAGTCAATGTTTTCATCTCTGGCTTCTATTCAACAAAGGCAATGCGATCTGTGCCCAGGTAACCCTCTATGGGATCACAGATACTGTCTCAGTTAAAAATGTTTGACCAGAGACCCTATCCCCCAAATCTTCAAATGCTTTAAGTAATTTACTGTTCACAGACAACATGTTGGCTCAATTGGCTCTTTAACAATAGACAACTTCAAACATGACATAAAAAAACAAAGAAACAGGTAAACAGCCATGCTTGCCTTCCCTATGGTCTCAAACCATCTTTGCTCCTGCACTTCCAAAGACTTCAGACACACAAGAAGGGGGTAAAAGGCTTGCTCCAGTAATGGCAGATGTATAAGGGTTTTCATTCTTTCTTCTCTTTGAAAACATTTGACTCAGAGACTGAACATGCTGGAAGCAGTGAAAATGCTGATATAAGCAGTCTTGTTTGTAAGGGGAAAGTCAAAATTCTTCTAGTTTTCCTTCGCTGAGGAGCTGGAAAACATGGACACGTCTCGCCAAAATAAGAAAGATTGGACTGAAGTATGACGAAAGAGACTACATGGTTTAAGATCCTCACCCATTTACAGAGACAACAGAAGCATGCACTAGTTTTTATCATAGGGGCAAAAAGGTATCAGACTGACCAATCTGTGTGAAGAGCCACTAGTGCTAAAAGTATCGTTTACTGTTCATTTGAGACAAGCAAAGTTGGTTTCTGGTTCATTACAAGATTCTGCATTGCTTTTTCCCCTCCCTAATGAAAAGTTCATTTTTAAGTCAGAAATGCAGTCAGCAACACTGTTTTCAAGTATCTTTACATGTGGAAAATGTCTGCTCCCAGTTTATATGCGTTTATGTCTGATACTAAAAGGGGCACTGAAGTAGTGAGTATGAAGCCATGAAAAGTGTATTGCAGTTAAATTTTTAGAGTCCATACTTTTCCAATTCAAACATACAGTACAATGTGTAAAAAAAAAAAAAAAAAACGGAGAATACGTGGCCTTGTCTGCGAAACAGACACCTATTGAAAACATTCTTTGCTTGTTTCAATTCAATAAAATTATAAATACACTCTCTGTACAGGCACAGAGTGTGAAGCACATTACTTTTTTAATTAACAGCAGTCTGGTTTAATTCAGATGCAAACAGCCTATTGAAACAATACCGAGAAACAGTCTGTTAGTTTCTCTCTGCTCTCTCTCACTCTGCACTCCCTCCCTCCCTCCCTTCCATACTTTGCTAGGGAGACAGGGAAAAAAATACAGACACACAAAAGCGGAGCTAGCTTTCCATTGCTGGCTTACTAATCGACCTCTTTGTTGTGTTCTATGCATGCCTGTCCCTGTCACATGACTGCGTTTCCATGGCGACTGAGGTCTGAGTAATCATTTGCGCAATGACCTTTATTCCCTTGAGGGGAGGGGAGGAGGAGGGGGGTTAGAATGAAAGCGGAGCCAGCAAAGGCGGGAGGGGAGGGGGGTGCAGAGGAGGAGGGGAGGGGGTGAGCAGGCTGTGGGGACTCAAACAAAAAACTGTTTTTCTCTCGGCACCGAGAATCTGTTGGGTTTGCTTAGATAACGAACAGAGCTTAGAGGAGAAGAAAAGAAGAAAAAGCGATGCAACGCTGGGGAAAAAGAGACAGATAGAGTGGGGAAACCACGAGAGAAGAGGGACTGCGGCCTCACACCCTGTGCCCGAAGACAGGGAGAGAGAGAGGGTGAACGAAGCGAAAACGAGCGCAGATTTTTTTTAATAAACTCTCTGCGTGCTCGGGAAAAGGCTGCTCTCGGAACAGCGAACGACGGCCGCTCGGTCTGAGAAACGTTAGCCGAGCCACCGTCTTATGAGGGAACTGCGCGCAATGCTCTGCACCTGTATTACTCATTCAACACACGGCTATGCAGTTTCATAACAGTTATATAAAATAATGCTATTTATATGGAATGCATAACAAAAGTGAATAGGACCGGAGAACAGAATAGAGGGCCGCAGTCTGCATGCAAAACTGCGCAAAATCTATATAATGTTTTTAAAAAAATGTGGCTTAACCTCGCTCAACAAAGCATCCACGATATGCGTAATACTCCTGTGAGTAACATGTCTTCCACACCAACTGGCGATTTTCGCTTGGTTTGAAGAAGAAGGAAAAAATACAGTCGCATTTCATTATAGTCAATGATGTCTTCCACACCACGACCGCTGTCGCCATGCGACTTTCTCACTTCTGCGCAATTACCACAGCTTGCTGTACTTTCTCTCTTTATTTTAGGGTACGAACTAAGGATCCCTGTCGTCCAAAGCATATATTTCCACAAAAATCCCGTGAGCCCCCGCAACATAGAATTGGAAAGACAATATTGCCGTTAATAGTTCCAGGCAAGTTTTGGTTTGGTAGACCTGTTGGGGCGCACCTGGGCCGGCTGCTGGTTTCATATAACAATCTACACAGATCTCAGACGGGGCAGACTAGTGATTCATTCCCACATCAGTCTTCAAAAGAGCCTGTTTGAAATGCTATGACTAGAAACCATGGAAATGGATCCATTATCTTTTGCCATAACACAATGCTGACCCGATTAGGAGAATTTTTTTTCCTCTTGTATTTGAGGGCAGGAACACCAACCACTTCACAGCAGTTTCAAGTATTACAATGTTTCTGCAACTACCTTATAAAAAATTACAAAAGTCTGGAGTTGGACTAGAACCTCAGTCACTGTTTGAACCTCAGAGAAAACCAGTCAAAGGAACGCAGTATGAGCTCAAATGTCATGGGACTACAGATGGAGAGTATCTTATACCTAATTCTGCACCATGTGCATGTACCCAGTTGCTGATATTTGTTGATTATTGTGTACTGACCCTTTTAACTACATAAATATTAAAAAAAACCATAAGTAGCATAAGCGATCATTCCTAATCAATACCAGTTTTTTTACACCCAACTGCAAAAACTTTATCTGCTGCAAAAAAAAGTTCCTGTTTTGTTTTGCCAAAGTGTGAAGTGATATGTCCTATGTTACACTGGCTAAATGGTTTATTATGGTTGTTTATTAAATGACTGATGATAAAGGTCTATAACATTTTAAGGTTCTGAAAGACCTTCATTCCCAATGCATATGCATACTTCTGAACTACTATTGCAGATAACAGCAGTGAGTGTAACGTGATAGAGCCTTTTAAAAAGGCCCTATCACATTAATAATATGTAACTATTAATAATCCCATTTTCCTGACATGGTTCCCTCAGATCCTTTGACATGCAAGTCAATATTATTGCAGTGAATACTTCCCAAAGCTGTCTCTGGGGTCAGTGTATTTATGATGAGTGAAATGTTCCATATTAATATGTGGTAAGGGTCGCACACAGGAGCTGATGGTTGCTAAGATCTAGGTTTGGAAGGTCAATGATGGAGTTACATTTGTAGAGTTGAAGAAATTGATAGAGAGGGATAAGGGAGGATATTGGGTATGGAGGGAGGAGGAACCCCAAATGGTGTAAATCCCCCATAACTCTCTGCCCCAGTGTTCTCCATCACATGCTAACTCCCATTGCCTTGTCGCCCATTAAGTAGAAAAGATGGCAAGGAAAGAGTGGTAGGGAGGGATGAAGAAATTGTAGGAGTAATATGTTTGATCATTTTAACAGGGCTCACATGAGACATGAAATAGTCCCTCATATCTAGCCATATTAAATAAAAACATAGATAACTGTAAGAGAGGAAAATATGGCATACATACACAAGGTGTTATTTCTATTTACAGTTGCCTTACTTTAAAAATGATTAAAAGGCCTACAGAGGCATCTGAAAGAGATGAGGACAAAGGTACATCAGCAGGCACAGAAAGGACATGGAAATATGGAGGAGGGAAAAAGATGAACCAGAGACAGCAGTGGACTATTAAAATGACAATATTTATGTTACTATTGTTATTGCTATTAGGAAAATAACTGTTTTTGTTGCTTGATATTTTGTAAATTTCTTTAGCAGTATGTTTGTATAACATTGGTACCATGCCAATGAAGCAGAGAGCAAATTTCAATTCTTTAACAACTGAAGGCACAGCTCAGTCACAGCCATCATCTACTATTGTCTCCAAGTCAAGAAATACAAGATCAGACTGAAAATAGAAAAAAAAACAACTGGCTGCAAATATCTGTAATTTCAGGCAAACTCTTTCTTTAACCAACAGCTGCAGGTAAAATTACAAATTCAATGTCTGATAAGTTGAGATCAATGAAGCTGATGTGAATTCAATTTAACTGGGCAGAACTGAATTCAATTCAATCCAATGCAATTGGAACCTCATTGCATATTAGGCTAGTACTTAAACTGCAATTAAACAGCAATAGTGTTATAAACCGTAACAATTTATTGTGATATAAATAATTAGTTTGTTTACCCATTTCCCCTCAGGATAAGGATGCATATTTTCACATTCCCCTAAAAGGATGGGAGTATTTGGGTTTTAGGGAGGAGGGTTGGGGAACACTTTTTAAACAGTGAGAAATGTCTCACAATTTCTTATTTCAGTCTTACAATAATGTGTTTTGGTCTTTTTTTTCCTGTTTACCATCAACAAGTTGACATTGAGCAGAAATCTCTAATGTTCTTTATTTAGTCAGCAGGATGGCCCTGAATGCAGCAAGTATCTCACACCATTAGCAACAAATGTACACACCCACATGCACACACACAGTGAAAAAGTACTGCAGTGGTTTTAGAATTGCAACACTGAAATCATCAGTAGAGTCGTGATACACTGGCATGAAAGAGAGGACTCAAAGGTAGCTGATTAGGACAGGGAGGATCTATCTATCTATCAAACCATCTATGTGTTTGTCTGTCTGCCTGTCCATTTGTCCATCTCTGTCCATTGCACTGTCCATTGGAGTTAATGTATGGGCTATAATTGAGCTGGCTGCTTGCTGCCTGAGGCATGGCTCAGCTCAAGGTGAGCACAGCGACATTCGGAAGGGTCTGAGTGGGGCCCTGGTTTGGACTGAAAGAGAGCGCAGCTGCTTCTCGCCTCTCTCCATCTGCATTTAACTTGATGACACCTCCCCCGCTAATCTCCCACCAAAGCTGATATGGTACAGGGCAATCTATTTGACACAGTCAGCACACAAAAGCAAAAAAAGTACCAATTCTAGAGAGGGTGTATGGCAAAGCATTTGATGGGGTCTACCAGACTGTTAATCAAGTATATGGGCTTTTTTCATTGGCAGCAGCTGAGGCAGGTTAGTGGTACAGAGGAGTACCCGTCAACGGGCCCACCAGAATATCACAGTGGGCGTGGAACAAAACAAAACCTGCCGTACATCCATAATGGCCTCCCACTTCACTGAGGCAGCCCACCTGCAGCACCCCCATCCTGCACACCCCCCCAAAAAAAAAAAAAAAAAAACACAGATAGCAAAAGAGGCAATACCAGCCTATGACATCATCAGCAAATCAATTTCAGTCCTCCTTCCATTAGTGGGATCCTTCTGTCTTGAGTGCTGATGACTGAGAGAGAGAGAGAGTGGGGAGGGGGGAGATGTTGGGGTGGGGTGGTGGTGGTGGTGGTGGTGGTGGTGGGGGGGATTTCTGACAGCAGCCCCCAGCCAGGGTGGGACAATAAGCTTGATGGATGAGGATGAGGGGGTGGAGCTTGGGACAGTATGATACCAAAGATATAGAGTTTCTAGTTTTGGCATTTCTTCCTGTAACATTTTAGTTTGCACCTGCCCAGTGTACCAGTGTATATTTCATTTAATGCTGGGTAATGTAGAGATAATAAAGAACAAAATATTTCATACCATGTGAGCATTTGTGTGTGTATTTATTACCATAAAACATAATACTACTTAAAGTAAAATGAGCAAAAAAAGATCATAATTCAAAAACATTTTAATGTTCACATGTAAATATGACATTTACAAATCATACATATTTGCTCCAAACAATCAATTCCTTATGTCTCACTAATTTTGCACAAACACAAGATTATTATGGCAGTCCAATTTACAACTGGGCAACTACAGTGAATATGACATGTATCTATGAAAAAAAAAATTGGTTCATATGTTTTCTCTGCATTTTTCATTCCTGTTAATGGGAAATAAAAAAATGTGAAGCTTTGCGTGACAACCTATTTGAAAGCTTAATGGATTGTTGTTCTATTTATATCCCACATCTCATCCACATCATTGCTCACTTAATAAGCATTGTTTGCCACTAATTTACTGCCATCTTCCTTCACAAATACAACAGCCAATCATAACAGTTCAAGCATCAGGATATCTTCCTGTGTCATAAGTGAATGAATATACACAGACATGGGCGGTTGGCACACTCACCTGCTCACAAAAATATATGAAACATG
Source organism: Albula goreensis (assembly GCA_022829145.1). Lineage (NCBI taxonomy): Eukaryota > Metazoa > Chordata > Actinopteri > Albuliformes > Albulidae > Albula > Albula goreensis. Next base: position 27,275,987 of record CM040744.1, on the reverse strand, counting down.
TAGATGGATGAAATACAGAACTCTTCAGTCTATAGCATGTTAGCAGCTGGCAAGAGACCATCAGCCTAAATGACAGAATGCCACAATGAGTTTGTTTTAAAATGGGAAGCAAACAGCTAAGCTAACACATGTGCAAACCAGGCCTATGTGGCAACTGTTGCTACATCCTGAGTTTCCATGTCCAAAAGTAATGGAAGCCTGTGAAGTGGGTCCAAAAACCACGGGATAGTATTCGTCATTCACCCATGCCAGGGTTTTACAAGAAAGGCTATGATGTAGGGACAACCTGTCTCTGGCCGGGAATGCAATGTGGAGCTGGTCAGAGTTGGTGGAACTGTGTCTCTGTGTTCATGAAGAAGGGGGGTGCGCACAGAGTCACAGGGCTAAATAGATGATGAGTCAGTCCTCTGTGATTTGGCCGAAGCAGCCATTAGTCTGTGGTGGGGATGACGATGCCTTGCCCTGCTTCCCACTCACCTCCATCGCTCAACTTCCCAGAAGTGAGGGAGAGGTACACAGCAAGAGAGAGAGAGGGAGATAGAGTGAGATGTGGTGGAGAAGCTGAATGCCTAACAGTATTCAAAGGACATTTTGAGGAGAAGCTCCTGAAGTGGATACGATCCCACAGAAGGCTTGCGTCTCATCATGTGTAAGAGTGACAACCCAATTCAGACACCTTCTCATGTGCTATTCTACATCTGTATGCTCACACACTCACATGTATGCAGATTCACACAGATACAAACCAGCATGTATAATGCTTCTGTTTCAGTCACTAGGTCCTATGTATGTCACAAACATATATGCAAACATACATCCTCACAAACACACAGACACACATGTGTGTGCACACACACCACACACACAACAGGGAAAAAGGAGAGATCTTGGTGTAAGCTGTCCCAGTCACTGATAGATTAGACTTTAGACAATTGAGTTTTGCAGGAAGAAGAAAGAGAGGGAGAGGGAGAGATGCGAATGAGAGAAAAAATAAAAGCCCCCACTACACCCATCTGCTAGGTCCTGGTCCATGTTCTATCCATCCACAGCTGTTTGACTCCCCCCCTCCCTGGGTCTCCACAGAATAAAGGCCACGTGTCCCATATAGCCTCACCCCGACTGCTGTACATCGCAGCCAACCTGATTAACCCCTACAACACTGGGGGGCGTGGGCCCTGCCCTTCCTCAGTCTTACACACACACACACACACACACACACACGTACACATATACAGTTGTGCACTCAAAGTCACACACACAATCACATACACAAACACACAGGCTTGTACTCACTCACACACACAAAAAAATATGAGAGTTTTAGTATTGTAAAAAATGTGAACAAGAAACATGAAACTGTGTAGTAATAAAATCAAGATTAGACAACATGAACACTGTAAAAATAAGCACAAGCAATAAAACAAACCAACATTACTTCATTTTGACAAACACTGAGATCCTTGAAAACCAACAATCAAAATATTATCATCTGTAATTAAAACAACACACTACCTACACATGCCTAAGTGCAGCTGTGCACTCAGCACAAGTCTATGTGCACACACATGCACACACACACAAGCAAAGATACACTCAAATATACTGTATACTACACACACAGTACACCTTTAGGAAAGAATACGCACTTGACACACTGCTTAAACATTATGCATCACGAGAAAAGGATACACAGGACAGCATGAACACATACAGTATAAACACACACAAACCCACACTCAGACATATGTACAGTCTGCATCAAGAGGACATGATACAAACTGGAATATACACACTTATGCACGCACACAAAAAAGTGCCTATTTCTAGATACAGGTTAGAGGGACTGTAAAATAGGTGTGGGAAACCCCTCTTGCCCTCCCCCACGCCAAAAAAAAAAAAAAACTCAGATCAGTGCTCAGCTCCAAATTCCCCCTTTGTCCTGTGGAGAGAAGCATCCATGTCTCAATTCCTTACAAATTACTGTGAAAATCGCATTTTAATAGATGATTAAGATAATAAAGTCATAAATCAGCAAGATGCAAATAAACAGAGAATTAGGCTTTATTTACACGTTATAAATCTCCACTATAGGTTTTAATAAAGTCCACATGTAGAGGAGCACACTTCATTAAGAGACATGGCTGCTGCACTGTAATGTACTACAGCCTGTGGGCAGAGGGCAGGCTGGGAGGTGTTGTGGAACGGGAGGGGGGAGTTTTGTGAGGGGATACATACCTCACACAGGAAAATACGTCGTGCACTATTTCCATAGTTCCCTCATGCAGCCAGTCCATCCCCGCCGGTATGTATGTAGTTCTGAAGAATGCTCTCAAAAATGATGCTGTACTTTTCAATAACAAGCAAGTTTCTCACTGTGAATAAACAGTAAGACCAAACTCCATCAATCAATGTTAGTGATCTGGAGTTTTACACTTCCAAGCCTGTCAGTAATGGTGTTAACTTGGACTGCACATCTTTAAAATGCTTTTTGTGAGTTGGTGAACTAAAATCCAGGTGCAGAAAGGGACTGGTGGCAGTTAAGTGAACTGCCACCTCAGTACATGCTGTGATACCCAATGATGTGTCAAAGATTCAGTGTTTATGGTTTAAAATGAATGCAGTTATTAAACATCCGAGTGCCACCTTTTAGTGTAAAATTAAACTGTCTGTCAGGAGTACTGGAGTATGTCATAGTATACATTAGCATATTACCCCACACAGTATTTATTTTATTTTGCTTTTCATATTTATCGCACTTATTAGACAGAAGCTGCTGTAGTTGCTTTGCACTGCCTTTGGTTCATACTACATGGCAATAATGTAGAGCTGCTCGGATATGAACTGCCCCAGATTTTGTTCTTGCTGATCAATCTTCTTTGCTCTCACTGTTTCAGACTTGTGCATTGCTACAGCTTTGCAGGGAAATAGATGAAAATGTAGGTGATGCAAATATTGTACTTTTTATTTTTTCGAAACCAACATGGTTGCAACTGAGCTCCATTCTAACAGCACCTCTCTCCAGACTGATGTATGAGGGGAAATATGCTAATTCAGGAGTATGTGCACAGTCCTTAAGGTAGATTCCCAGTTTAAGGCATGAATATGCAAATCATCACACCCATTCACTGAATATCATATTATCATAGGTTGCTGTTTTAACCTTTGTTTCTGAATCCCATTGAGATTATTCAGTTCCATGCAACCAATGCTGCATACCGTTTTAGGAGTGAGGTTTAAATTCATTCAATTTTTTTTGGGGTGGGGGGAAGTCTGAAGATTCACAACACAGACTTGTGTGTTTATAACTTTATAGTAATTATACATTATTCTAAAAACAATGACTAGGCTTGGCCATGTTATTTTACTACAACATGTGACCAACACTGTTTCCAGTCTCATTCTAGACCACATGACCAGCACTATTTCTTGTATTGTTCTAGAACACATGACCTGAAGAGGCACTCCAAACCATTGGTGGCAGCAAGCACGTGACATAGAGAAAAGTGACTTTAAATTTGGTTTGGAGGTTGCAGGCTGGGCAACGCCATTATATTCAGTTGCTATAGCAAATATGCAGCACATGAATGGGAAGCTTGGAAAGAACAAATTCTGCAAGCCCTATTTGAATAAATACATCTGCTAAGCATAGATATAAAATAAGATATGTAGTAAGTTGTACCTTGGCAGAGGAATTCTGGCAAATGGAAAAATAAGTGACTGGAAAAGTTTCAGTATCAGATGACAGGGTATGTTATCAGTTCAAAGGATGACTGTTGACTAGTGACTGATTCTAAATGTGAACTCTTACCCTTACATACATACAAAGTGAAGATGTTTGATGTGTCACAAAAAGGGAAGAAAACCTTACTTGTTGCCAAAACTATACTTGTCAAAAAACTTTTTTGCCATGAGTTTCAAAAGAAAAAAGGGACTACCAGAGCAAATCAATAAATAATCCGAACCTGGAGAAGGGATCTTCATTAAAGCCAGAACGTGCCATGGTCTTGTGTTCACCACTTCTTCTCATCAGCTGAGACTGCACCTCTTGTGGAAATAGTACTAATTGGACTGAGCTGGGAAAAGGGATATGGCATGTATCTTTAATGAGGGCCTCTTTTTTCCCCCACCCTTCCTCCCTCCCTTCCTCTCTTGCTCTTTAGTTCCCTCTCTCTTCGTTGCTTGGCTCCAGGAGAGAACACTATGCTTGCACCACTACTGCAGGCCTCAGCAAAATGAGATTCTATTTTCTGCCGTTTCCTGTTCCTCATCGCCATGTTGCCATGGTTACCATGTTAGCCCACGGAGGTCTGCTTCCCATCTCAGTCACAGCGCAGAAAGAGCTGGATGGGGTTATCTCTTGCTCTCTCCCTCCTCTCTCTCTCTATCGCTCTCTCTCTCTCACTCTTGCTCTGTTTTTCTCACTTTATTCCCTTTCCCCCTGTATATTCTCCCCCATGTGTGTCTCCTATCTTTTTCCTTCCTTCACTGCTGTGTATTTCCTTTCAAAACACTTCTGTTGTCAGCACCCCCTGAGAAAGACACTGCAGTGTGATTTGTAAGCAGGGTTGGTTTTTGAAGGAGCTCAGTCCAGCAGCCCTTTCCCAGAGCGAGGCTCTTCTATGGGCTGTTTGCTAATCACTGCTGTCTGGACACACGTCTTCAGCAGTGGGATCCAGCTTCAGCTTGGGGAAAACTACAACAAAGTGTTGCAAACAATCTCACATACACCCGCAGACACACTCACACACACACACATACATACATACAGGATATCAAGGGTTGCACAAAACACACACACAGAAATACATATTCTCTCACACACACACACACACACACACCAAAACTGGCATGTGCACACAAAAATGCTGGAAATCATTGACACACAAAGCACAGACACACACACACACACACACACACACACACACACACACATACATATACACTCACACACATTTTCTCTTCTCACACCAACAATCACCCAGGTAAACAAGGGCTCATGAAGCAGTACACATACACATTCATGTATGCCCACACAGGCACTCACATACAGAATACTCATATGTAATGGACGCCCAAATGAGCACCCACCCACACACACACACACACACACACACACACACACAGAATAAACATTTGTGAACACAGACACATATGTAAATGTACATGTATACATAACACTTGACAATTAATTAGCTTATTAAAATATGAATCTTAATTTATATTTAATATTTTTAAAAGCACAAATAGGATTCCAATCACTGTTGCAATTATATACCATTTTAGTTCTTTGGTCACAATGACAATCTGATAAAAGCTGATAAAATAGAGGGAACAGAGAGAAATCTCGAGTGAGGATCCTCCAAACCTGATGGTCATTTTGGGGTATGAGGATACAAGGGAGGGAGAGATGGTCCAAAGAGAAGGTTCAGACATCACTGTGTTAGGCTGTGCAGTGTCTGAAAGCTTTAAACATCTAAAGTAAACACAAACACACACATACACACACACTCAAGTTCATGCATCATGTGCAGGAGGGGCCTCCACATCTGGGGACTTGAGTTTTTTGGGTGGGATTCTGTACAAATGCCACAAAAATAACCTCTATTAGATGATATAAACACAGCAACACAGAAATGAAGAGATCTCTATTGGCAGGGCTGGCAAACAGTTGTAGTGGTTTTCTGTGGATACTTCCACATATGTCAAAGCATATACACAGGCTCTTTTCAAGCCTACATGATAAACTGGTAAACATAGGGAGAGATCACCACACATGAACATAAGCATGTGAGAGAAAGGGAGAGAGAGAGAGTGATGGGGGAAGGGGGTTATAAATGGAATCGGACATAGTAGGTGAAAAACAAACTCTTGGAGTGCTGAGGACTAGGCTTGACACAGAAGACAAAATGACAAGCCTTGACAGCATGAATGACTCTGTTCCTGTCATCAAATATACTTATGTATAAACGGACACACTTACATGGCACAGGTAGTGAGGCATTTATATCTGTGTAGAGGCACATTAACAGCTTATCTGGACTTGCAGTTGAAAAATAGACCATTGGACTGTCCAAGCTTGACATACTGCTGAGTGCACTTTGTGCTATAGGCAAAATGGCTAGAGGTGCTGAATGGCCAGTATTTTACATCAAAATTATTTATGTATAAACACACTTAAGCGGCACAGGTCAGAAGAGGCATTCATACAGTATATCCATAGAGACGTATACACCTTATTTTCTGCACCAGTTTTAAATACATATGGTCAGTCCTTGTCTCATTTGCCGTTGCACCACGCTGTCTGGATCTTACTACAATGAAGGGTGTTTTTCTTAAAGTGAGCTTCAATAACTAATGATGGAGAGAGGGTTTTACATATGGCATGTACAAAATGTTCGGAAATATGCACAGCAGAATGTACTTCATAGAAGATTTTTATCCACAAACTCACTTAATCCTAGGAAAACAGGACCTTTCGAGAGGCTGGCCTACCCTGTGAAACCATTTCGCTTCTTTAATTAAAAAACATAAAATAAAATAAAAATAACAACATCATGGAAAAAGAGGGGATCCAGGAAAAAAATAAGAGAGGAAAAAGGTTATCTTAGTTTTTGTTTTGGATTAAGCTCAGAGAAATTCAGCCGACCACAAGCTGCTACAGTTGAAAAGGCCATCCGGGGAATATGGGTATTGATTTCAGGATTGGCACTAAGCCCCGGGGCTGGGGGCTCTTCAAAACGAGAGCCATCGCTGACCGCTGCATTCTTGCCATGCGGCAGGATCTCGCATATAATCAGGTCATATAATCAGGTAGTGGATTACACCTGACATCCCCGAAACACACCACCCATCCCAATGAGGCCCAGCCTTAAGAAAAGACAGAAAGAGCTGTCTGAATTACAATTTACACCGATATTTATAATGCCATGTGTTGATAAGAAAAAAGAGGTGGAGTTCAGGGAAGCAATGCGGTTGTGTTTCCGTTTCTCACACAGAGAAAGGAGAGGGCCCAGCCTTATGAATGAGGCCCAGCCTTGAGGAAAGACAGAGAGAGTTGTCTGAGTCAGAATTGAGAGCCATATGTATAATGACATTCAGCTCTACACAGGTATAAAGATAAATGGGGAAAAGGTGGAGTTCTGTGTAGAGATGCCAGAGAAAGGAGAAGGGAGGGAGTGGTACGTCTCTTTTTAGATAGCATGTATAAACAGGAAGAACTCCTCCAAGTTTTTTGTGTAGCTCAATAAGAGGACAACAAACCTGACTGTTGTGAACTCCAGATGACCAAAACAGGAGACATGCTTCCTGTTTTCCTGTCCAAAGACACTGTGACACATAGGAGACAATGCATGAAAGTGGTGTTTGTGACCAAAATGCCCAAATGTGTGAGAAGAGGAGTAAATGGCTGTCTTGAAGGCCATGCATGCATGCCACAACTATATAACTATCAAGGATTAGAGATATCAATCAAACAATCAATCAATCAATAAATCAATCAATCAATCTATCTATCTATCTATCTATCTATCTATCTATCTATGTACCAATGTTTATATTAAGGAGGTACAGTTCTTATCTAGTTTGTTGTTGTGGAGTAAAACGATGGGAGAAGGCAGTGTGACTCCCTCTCAGGCATCATCTGTAGTCATGGCATGGACCCACAGCAATGTAAACCCCTTTTTCCCCTAAATCTTCTCTTGGTAACTATGTAGAGCTGGGCCTTGAGAAAACAATGTATCATTTTCAACAGCAGGGATCACATATTTATGTCAAAGTACAGCGTCCATAGCAGGATCTCTTGTCAGAAGACCCCACTTTTTTGGCCAATAACAAATTATCTGCAAAGCATACGAGAGAACAGATCTGTAATGTTCCACCTTTGTCTCAGGGGAAGTCCTGTATCGACATGCATTATAGGGAACAAATGCTGAATCCCACCGAAAACAAAGGAGGATTTGGGAGCGCATGGTGGTTTCTTTTTGACGTTTACAGTGTCAGGCGATCAGACATTCTTATTCAACTAGAATGAGACAGTGAGCCTGTTTTCGTCAATGGCAGATATCTGTGATTCCATTAAGTGGGGGATGTGGATTAACACAGCTAATTACGGTGTTTAAGAGAAACAGACACAGATCGTTTCAAAAGGCCAGATCACTGTGATTCCCCTATCTCACTGTGGTGCTGGAACCAGGCCACCAGAAGCTATACACAACATTTGGTCAACCTACTCACTCAGTGTTTAGCCTACAGCGATATCTCTCTCTGCACCTCTTATCACGTGCATTTGGAGTCTCACTTATTGTTGTTGCTGTGCATCATACTAATAAACCTCCATAACTAAAGAGTAAGGTCACAGTGATGCCCAACAGTAGCAGAGCCACTGTAGACTAGAGTTTTTAGCCCTAATATTTCTTGGTGTTTGTTTTTTTTTTTCATTTAAAGATCAAAGATGCAGAACAATTGATGAAGGCAGTATCAGGATTCCTGTATATCCTTAGTGTTTTTTGCTACATGTGTAAGCAACAATGTCAACTAGTCTTCCAGGCTCTTCAAAAGCTCAACTGCTCAGGATCTTAATCAATTGAAAGTTAATCAAAAATGACAAAAGACTGAAATGACACAGTATGTTCACATTAAGCGTGACAAAAAAAGATAAGGGGACATCTTCTGGTACCTACATCAGCCAACCTGCTTATAGCTGTACATTGCGAAAGGGGTTATTGTAAGCTAGGCAGGTTTCAGCTCTACAGAGGGAAATTGCTGTAAAAGGCTTTGCTAATCAGGTTCTAGCTATACAGTAGGAAAATGGTTACAATGAGCCAACCTTGTTGCAGCTGAAAAAGGTTGATATGTTTGCTCACATAGGTTCTGATCATGCTCTATCCACCTCTAGGCTGACAAAATCCTTAAAAGAGTAGATTGCAGAATGGGTAATGTGGTATGAGGGTCATATCATGAACCACAGACATATTACTTGGAACCAACTCATGATGGTAACATACAACACATGAAGGAAATTTAACACAAGATTTTGCATCTGACTGTATAATGTGATTATGTGGCATGTCTAGGAAATGGCCACCACTGGCTTGTTTCATTCAGTCCTGAAGGCACTGAGAACACTAATGCATATGTAAAAGATTTCACAGCAGTACTACTGCAAACATACTCTGCCAGCAATCACTGTGATATAGTATACAGCATAATCCCATATAGAATAGATTTGACTTTCCAAATCTTGATATAAAACATTTGTATTATTGAAGCAACAGCTGAACTTCACCGACCAGGTTGCGTAAGGGCTCCAGACTCAAGCACTGCTCAGTCTCTGTTCACTACATGGTCAGCAATGGCTGTGTCTGATTTCACAGGAAAAAACACCACTCCTTAGTTGTGAAGCACAACCATGCTCACAACCCATGACCATAACCGTGACCTCAAGCAGGAAAGACTTTCTCCAGTGGAAGTGTCAACCTGTCTGTCAATGACTTCTGTGTCCCCAAGATGAAAAATCTGTAACCTATGTTCACACAGAATTTTCAGAATAATAAAGGATTGTCATGGTGGAGTCAATACATTTTCATCAATATTTTGCACATTTTAAATTTTAATCCAATTCAAAATCTTTCACCACAGACCCATTTTTTGTTTTCAACTAATTACTTAGGAAGATCTGACAATATAAAAATGTGACTGAAGACAGCAGGGATTCCCAGGTTTACTGCTGTATCTCCTCCTTGCAATGATATTTCAGGTTTTGAGCTAGTAGTTGTCATAAGTGAAAGAGGTCTTTGATTTGTGCTAGCTTTACCACCATGTGGCCTCTAGTATGGAAGAAGCCACAAGATGCCAATGCAAGTGCGTTACAATGTGCTACCTACACCCTTTTGTGAGTTTGAGAGGCACAACTGGCAAAAACAGAAAAGAAACAGGAACTTGCATAGCTAACAAACTCTCTGTTAAACAATGTGATAACTGTTCAGTACATTTAAAAGATCTTGCTGCTCCGCAAATGTGTGTGAGTATGCCAATGACATTCCCTTCCCAATGGTCAGTAACATGATTAAAATGATTAATCATGAGGGAAAAAAAACACATCAATAACCATACACTAAAACTAACAAACCACAAACTGCTGAACAAAACATACATAACAACGTAACATAACACACAAATGTGTGAAATGACCTGCCTTTTGTGCGAGCGCTACGATAAAAAATAAACAGGCCGTTTGAATTATTTTCAGCCACCTCTAATTTAGGGCACAAAGTGCTTGATTTCTTATCACAAAGACAAAAAATAGAGACATCCTTATTTGCTGAAGATGTGTTGTCTGGGCTGTTGACAAACAGCCAAATGACATGTAGTCCTCATCACAGCTATTTACTACAGAGGACAGCGTGAACTATGCAAATATGGTCTTGCAAAACAGTGTTCTGTGTTTTCTTTAAGCCCAAAAAACTGGATGTAAGTCAAGGACATAGGAAGTGGGGGTATGGGGCAGAGATAGTGGGGGTCAAAAGGGAGGGAGGATTTTGGTTGTTTTAAATGAGTAAAGAATTTTAAAATTATCTAACTTGTTTATCTATTGCATTCATTTAGTAGTTTCTACTGCATACTTAAAGTATGTACTACATGCTATACTGTATACTACTTATTAGGCAATGTGATATTTGACATGCTTTAAAAATATTTGAACATGCTTTAAGAATTGGGGCATACTTTTTGTAAGGTGCTATTGAAAGTGGCAGCTCACAATTAAACCAATGAGGAAGCTGAATCAACACAGTTGTTTATTGCCTGGTAAACTGACCTATGCTAATACCACAGATTCATTTTCAAACTTCACTTTATAAATAGTTACTTCTTTATCTATGACTATGGGTTAATCCTATTGTTTTAGCCAGTTTACAGCTAGGTATTCAATCTAAATATTTAACTATGCATTTGTAATAATGTTATATTTGTGCACAGCAATCTAGCACAACAGTTGCCATAGACATTGATCCCTGGTTGTAAGCATGTTGAGCTGTGATCCTTTGAATTTCAGAGCTACACAGTTCTCCCCCTGGTCTTGCTAGCAAAGCAGCTGATACTATGTGCCATAGTTATCCAAATAATGTTTGCTTGTTTGCCTACGACCAATGAAGCAAATATCTACCTAACAATTATGTGACTCAAAACATTCATAGAATGTTTTGCACTGCTGATAAGATTCAGTTATGACAACTGAAGCTCCACCTGCCTGTCCATATTCTTCCATATATTATCTCATATTTTCCTTTTAGAATGCCACTGAAAAAGCTTTACCTAATTATTTAGACACAAATATTGTACTGCATTGACATACAAATGGGGTATCCTACAATTTCATCCTGCAATTCCATTGTTTCATAGTTTATGATGATGCAGGTTTGCATAGAAACTGAAAAATGTTTTATGTTAATTAATTTCTGTTACTTAAAGAAGCATACAACTAAATGTACATGCTTTGGAATATGTCAGTTTTGGTAATGGAAATAAAAATTATACCAAATTAGGGCAATGCAAGTAGATGGCGGTAGGCTAATTCAGGTGCCCTATGTTAAGTGCATAAACACATCTAAAAAAACATAATTCCTGGTTTTTCATTCACAACATCATGATATTCACCTTTAAAAAGTAATCAGAACTGAGAGCTGCAAAAGCTGTTCAGTAAAAATGTTTAACAAGCTGGGGGCATATCCAAGTCTTCCATACTGCTCCTTCTCACAGAAAATACTTCCTACATGTTGGGCAGGGGTTGAGATAATTTGTCTTTAGTTTAGTGCAAAAAAAAATCATGGCAGAAGCTATCACCTCTTTTAAGAAGATCCTCCCTCCCCCCAAAAATTGGACCTTGCTTGAGAACCACGGTGAGATTAAAGAGGATCGAACTGGTAAAAAGAAAAATCTTATACCGCCTCCCTCTGTTTGTTTATTTATTTATGTGGCTATGTGGTGTTCGCTAGCCGCTAAATCATCTGTCTGGCTGTGAGATTCCTGGGCCGTTTCCCTGATGAGCAAGTGAGCACCCCCAACCACCCAGGAGCGTGTCTGCACTGAGCATGCTCCATGGTCCGCTCAGCCATATTTCACGGCACCAAGCGAGGCCATAGTCTGCAGGGACAGGGATGCGTGAGGCAATAAGGAAGAGGCATGGTTGTTTAAATCAGGCCTGCCCTGCCCCACTCTCACCTCAGGGGAAAGACACAACAGTAAATGACCTTCTTCCCAAACAATTACCCCCCTCAAGGACCTCCACACCACACCAAATCTGCTGTTTATTGGGTCTGGAGGGGCGTGAACACACCAGATGAGGAGGGGATGGTGAAAGAGAGCGTGTGTGAAAATGCTCATATGCAACTGCTAGTATGTGCACATGCTTGTGTGCATATATGAGTTTGTGTGTATTTGTGTCCCTCCAATACTTCTGTCCCAACCCCATTTTTGTATACCAAATGCATTGTAGTACATAACTTTCGTACCAGTATGCTCATGTGAATGTGTGTATACATGTGTGAACATGCCTAATAAAACTCCAAATATACCCTCACATGTGTGATAACAGAAATGTACCAAACAAAGAGTCACAAACAGCAGATACACAGAATGTGTGGTGTTGTTCCATTTTGTTGGGCCGTGTGTTAGCAGCACCTGTAGAAGTCTATCAGTTGGGCTTTCTCCCCTAGCACAAAGCCACTCCCTTCTCCATGTCAGGTGCATATTGTCTCCAGGTCAGGTGCCAGGTGTATGCTGTCCCCACCCACCATCTCTGCCGGCAGCTGGACTCCCACCCTTCAGGGTAAGTGAAAGAGGCTGGCCAACTGGGGGAGCTAACAAAAGGTGTCAATGCTGGAGCTCGAGCGCTCCCCTCTCAGGAATAAAAGGAGCCCGTTTTTTGGCCGTCTGGAAGGTTCTGTTGGCCTGGGAGGCAGAGGGGGGAGTCGGGGAGCAGCGGAGGGTAGAGCAGCGGCAGGCGGGAGTTGGTGGGGGCCAGTGGGGGGAGAGGTGGCAGCTGAAAGGGACCCATGGATGGGGGGATGAATATGGATGAGAGGCCTGTCTTTCGCAGGGCTGGATGTGGAGAGATGGATATTCTTGGCTGAGTGAATTGGAGGCAGGTGGAAGCATACAGACCCCCACATGGCTTTCTGACAGGACTCGGCGTTCACTTTAATTAACGCTTCCACTCCTGCAGTACCAGAGGGGGGAGCTGGGGGGAGGTGGGGTTGGGAGTGGGGGTGGAGGGTGAAGTGTCTGAAGGAGGTGGGGGTGGTTTCTGACTCATAGACAGGGCCTCAGATGAGAGGTGAAGCTTTCTACTTTATTTATGAGGTAGGACTGAGTGTGTGTCTATGTGTGCATATGTGCATATCTCTGTATGCCTCTGTGCATGCATGTGCACCAATGTGGATGTGTGTGTGTGTTTCAAGTGTGTATATTTTTGTGCGTGCACATAGGTTGAGAGGCCTGGAGGAATCTTAAGCTTGTGATCCTTGGATCAATATGTTAGACACAGTATCACAGTAGGGCTGAAGGAAGGAGCTAGACATGCTTAAAACAGAGGGAAACACTTCATTCATTTCTTTTAAATGTGTATTTTATTATATCTCACAGTATCAAGCCACATTTAAATCAATAAATGCTACCTTGTCCACCACTGCAAACAAATCTTGTGTTTTTGTTCAAGTGGCTTAAAAAATAACCCAAATCTCATGCAAAGAAACACACAGACCCACTGCAGTGAGTGGATGGAATTAAAGGCCCTAAAGCAAAAAGGCTCCTCTGATGAATTTAGGTCAGCGGTAACACCAACTGAACACCCTTGTAGTACACGTTACAATGGATCTGGCATAAGTCGGTGTGGATTTTTTTTTCTTTGAAACATCAAATTGCACATTATAATCCTACTGTTCAAATTACAATAATTTGGAAACATAGGATATAAAGAAATACAATGAGTGTCTGTGTATGATAAGATGAGGTTTTTTTGCATATATTTGTGGATGTGTGCCGACTATGTCTATACATTAATTCCATTGTTTATATACAACACATTTCTACAATATGTGCATGTATCAAGGTATAAGACTAAAAAATACATTTCCTACTTCCAAAACTAAAGAAAAATATGAATGAACAGTGATTATTTTCAGGTTTGTCTTTGATTAGCTTACAAATAGAGAGAACACAATTTTTAAAATGCCTAAAATACTCCCTTTCATCTACTGATCATGATCACGACACGCCAAAAGTTATTCCATACCCACTTATGACCACACTCACTCTACACCCCTTGTTGACTCTTGGACATTCATAAAGATGGATGCATCTCTCTTTTTGTCTATATACAGGGGGTCCTCGATTTACGAAAGAGTTCCGTTCCTACAACTTGTCGTAAGCCGATTTTCAACGTAAATCGGAATTTATACCTAAATTATACCTAAATTAACACCTTACGTCACTCACACTGTACACACAACACATGAAGGACATATAAAATACAGTAATTAAATGAAACATTAATAAAAAAAAGAGAGAACAATTTCTTATCTTTATTTCTGTGGTCATATTTACGAACCAAACCGCTTAGGTCGAAACTAGGTGTTTTAAGTAATTTATGGGAGTGCGTCATAACCACGAAACGACGTAACTCAAGACCATCGTAATCCGAGGACCTCCTGTGCTTTTATATGTGTGTAATTGTACTGAGTCTTTGTAATTTACTTTGCAATTTTGTGACTACATGAACATATGCAGTATGTCTGCATTTGTGTTTATGCATTTGTACTTGTGTGTTTGTGTGTATTCAAACATGTGTTTTCTAGGTGTGTATGTATGCATGTGTTCTCTGCAGTCACTGTTGGGACAACAGTCAGCACCAAAGAAGCACTCCCTCTCCAATTAATATAAAGCACCCATCCATCCATCAATCCATCCATCCATCCTCCCATCCTCTCATCTGCTTGTCTGCTTTTTTTATTGACTGTGCATGACTGTGGCCCTGAGCACCAGACCATCTCTGGAAAGGTTCACAGAGGCTCATACTGAGACTGTTTAAGTATTGTTAGATTACATACTCTTTCTACAACCATATTGGCACATGTTGTAACTAGTTGACATGACACATTTTTGTATATCTTGGTGCAAATAGAATTTGACAGAATGTTCTGATCACCTCATGAAAGCAGAATTATATACCTTAACACCTGCAGTATCAAGGAGAGGGTTCTAATTTAGGTTGAAATTTAATTAACAGTATATGAATATTGCCATGTTGAGTAGTAGATGGGACTAACTGCACAGAGTCAAGGTTTGGAGTAGCCCTAGCATGGAGTAGGGGTTAAGAGTAGCTTCAGTGTTGAGCAGTGATCTAGAGTAACTGCAGTGCTGAGCAGTGATCAGTATTAAATGCAGTGCTCATTGGTGGTTATGGATAACTGCAGTGCAGAGTAGAGATTATGAGTAGGGATGAAGAAGTTTTAACAGGGACAAGGAAAACTGCATAAATTAACTTAAATTACTGCCCAGATGCAGACACTGAAAATAATTTTTTGCACAAAAATGTGACAGTTCATATCTAATTGAACAAATTACTCTTAATTGTACCAATATATTTGTTGCGCATTTATAAAATGTCAAATATAAGTCACTTATTGATGGTGCAAATCTGTCAAGTCTGAAGACATGACTGTTAAAAACACAACCGTCCGCTATCTTCCTTCCACACACGCTGCCTTGTAAATCTTATGCATATCAGCAAAAAATGATTTTTTGTTTTTCATATAGGAGCTATATATTACTGCAACACAGCAGCATACATTAGTGAAAAGCTGAACATTTCAGTCATCAAGACCTTTCAGCAAACATATTATTCATTCAAAGATTTGATATGAATTTACGTTAGAGCTGGCTGGCTTGTCTTAAGAAAGCTCTGGGTTTCAGCACAGCACTACAGCTATTGGTCTGGTATCGAGTCCTCACCATGCTAGTGCCAACCATGGCTGGTGGCCCCAGAGGGCTGCCTCGGAGAGGCATGGCACTGGCATTAGCGTTGCTTAGCGAGGTATGGTTTCAGACAGCGGGACCGTCCTTCTCCCGTAACACAAAAGCGACTCCTCTGGTCGATTGGGCTCCTGCAGTCTGTCTGCACCGCCTGTGCATGAACTATTCACCAGCATAATGATTGCACAGGGCAGCTGAACTGCAGGAAGAAAAGTCGCTGCAATTGCCAAAGAACACTTTAGGACACAGCATGTGCTTGTCCACACCATCCTAAATTGAGAGAGGACATTGCAGATGCACCCACAAATACAATTAGGAATTCCAAATTAGGTGAAAAAAAAATTAGGGGATAAAAATTGGTTTTAAAAAACAAAAGAAATCAGCTTTGAGCTTACTCTGACTGGTAACCATGGTAGCACAAAATACATTCTGTACTCATACCAATCGAGGGAGTGCTTCGGTGTTAACTCGATGTGGTGGTCAGGGAGCCAACGGAAATCACAAGAAAAATGCACAAATAATGTAATTTAATGGGCAAGTGCTGAACATCCACTATTCCATCTACAATGCATTACTGTACCATGGCCTGTCCAATCCTGTCAAGGTAAATTTGGCAAGAAAGCTCGCTGCTTTGACACACTTCAGAAAACGGGATTCACCACTCCAACAAGACAGGTATTTCCACACAGCCCCTGATTCTTTACCCATGCAATACACCCATCCTCTCGCTAATAAATGATGTTGTACACCCTGTAATTCTTTTATTGTTTAATGCACCAGGTACTTCAACAAACTTAAAGCTGATCTTGCATCACCTACAAGGTCCACTTTTAAAATAGAACGCAATCAACTGCAGGTGGTGCAGAAATAAGAAAGCATGTTGCAAATTGGAAAGTGGAGCCGAATGAGGGGGCAGGGGCTGGAAATTGAAATGCTAAGAAAGATGTGATTTTCAAGGGGCCTGTTTTTACCTTACCAGTGTTCACTGACAGTATTGCACTGACAGTTGCAAAAAGCAATGGTAATCTAAATACTGATTTTACATGAGAAATAGCATTGTGACCATACTACACAATCACAAAAAAACACACCAGTCTGCAGGCTGGTCTAGATGTACCTGCACACACATATATGAACAAACACACACACTTGCACCCAAGCACACTAGAGAGGTGTGTGTAATGTCTCCTCTTCATGCTGTGCTCTCAGAAAACACAGAGACAAGTTAGTTCCTGAGGCTCCGTGAGACACCCACCCCTCTCCTCTCTCCCCCCGCACACATCTCCTGGCAGCCAGCGCTATCCTAATTACAGCCCTGCCACTCCACATCCAGCAGCCAGACACTCCCAGCCAAACCTTTTGTCCGGCTGCAGTCCTGCGAATGAGCCAGTCTGACCCGGGAGAGAGGCAGGGAAGACAGAATAGACCTGGATAAGGGACATCCTGGAAGACTGGTAATTATGAGCCAGAGACCACTGCAGGGGGACTGTGATCTCCTATTCAGTTTTCTTGTGGATATTTGCACTTTAAACTTTTTTTTGCACTTAAACTGTTTTTAGTTGGACAGGTCATGCATGCATCATGTAAAGGGCTGCACAAAGGAGCCTTTTACCCTCAACAACCAATTCACAGTCAGCTTACCCACTCCTCATCATAACCTCAGTTAGCTTAAAAGGTGCACATCATTGATGCTTTGAGGCTGATTGGTAAATTCTTGGTGCATTCAAACACTTTTCCCCCATTATCGTTGTTCAGACTGTGTAACTAACTGGCCCTTCGGTAGCAGTGCAGTCAGCTTTGCCATGTGTTGTGTGAGAGCAGTGACTCATTTTTTTCAGGCTGTGCTCAGGCCAGATGCATTCTGGGGACCATCTAAGTTCCAGCATCAGTCCATTTCTTCACAGGAAGTGTTATACACTCACCCCCCATCCGCCTTCTCAAAGGGGCGTGGTAAAGATGATCACACCTGTACATGAAATCATTTTGTTGCCCTTTATACCTGAAGCTACACAATGGATTACAGTTTTTTTTCCAGGGATGATTTTTTTTAGGAGGAGGCAGAAGGGAGGTGGGGCAAGCAGTGGGGATGGGGTTGGGAAGAAGGGGATATTTTCTGAGGGAACGAAGTGGCAGAGCAGCAGCGGCGGCTCTAACACCGCTCACATTAATAGGATCTTACAGGAACAGGACACGGGTGGCTGGGCGCTGCTGAGAAGCCGTGTCAGAGGAGATAAGGCCAACACTGACCTCTATCCACCAGACGACTTCCAGCTTCCACTGGAGCCGACCAAAAACCGAGTCAGGGCAGGGGGCGTTGGGGGGATGGGAAGGTGTGTCATTTCTCAAGGTTTCACAAAATAATCCATCATAACACATGTGGCAGAAAGACACTGAGAAAAAAAAATCTGGATGACAGAGGCAGTAGCTACACACAAGGTTTTATAATTGAGTAAAATCATAAATGGAAAAAATGTGTTGTGCGCTACAAGAACATGTTAACACGCAGAGATTGTCCTTTTGAGTCTGGCTAAAGAGAAGCTTTTGTGGGGGGAGTGGCAGAATTGATACTCTTTCACTGTCCATTGTACCTTTATTATCAGTGTCACGGTTAAACCTCACAGTACACAGACTGTATGTAAGACATACAGCATATAAACATTCATCCACAAAAAAGAAGAGAAGATTAAGAAATTGCTGCAAAAAATTGGGCAATATCAATACATTATTCATATCAGAGATCAGGCTGTGAGGCTTGGATAGGAGGTAGTTTTAATTATGATTTTAAAAAACTCTTAGCTGCAAGGGTTCGTGCTGAAATGCTATGGCCTGCAGCCGTCATTAAAATGAAGTTACGAGGTGGGGGGGGGGATACTGGTTACTTATTCATGAGTCACTGCTATATGCAGATTTCTGCAAGCAAACCTGGTTGTTACCTGCATACTTAATAAGGAGGGTGCGGCCAAAAGAGGACCTACCCACTAAATCTTAGTTTACATATGTGTATATACGTACAGGGGATTGACAGAATAAGGAAGACAGTGAATAATATATGAATATGCATTAGACAATAAGAAGTTGAGCTTGCCATTGCCTCAAGAACAGCTTCATTCCTTCTTGGAATGTTGCTATGTAAGTTTTGAACTGTTTCTAGTAAGATATTGGCACATTCTTGGGGAAGGAAAGCCTCCAGTTCTTTGAAAGATGAAGGAGGTGGAAACTACTCTGTATTCCTCTTCCAGAACTTCCAGTGAAGGCTCAATTATATTTATGTCAGGTGATTAGGGAGACCATGGGAAATGTTTGACTTAATCCTTGGTTTTGAAAAACCACTATTGAATCCCTTTACTACTGTGTATGGGCTGCTAGCTTCTAAGAATACGGGAGCATCTTGAGGAGACATGTTTCTACCTTTGGGTGAAGCTGGTCACCAAAATGGCTTTGTATTACTTGGCTGTAAGTCTTCCATACAGAACAATACTCAGACATAATGAATCCCACAAGATGGCTGCCACATCACAACAGATCCACTACCATGTTTAACAGTTGGGAATTAGCATGCTGAATACTAAAAGTTTGTTCACCCCAAATATTTTTTGTACGAGTCAGAGGCAAATGACTAAATAGCTAGGGTAGACACAATTAAAATAAAAGTAACTGAAGCAAAAAAGAATGGCAAATATCTAGCTTCTTGTTGTCCTTATTGCCACCAATGCAGAAAAAGCAAACATTAAACTGAAACAACTCATTCCTTCCAATGATAATATAACTTTGAAAAAAAGCACTAATAATTTATAGATGTGAAAACAATGGTGCTGCACTCCACTCCTGCACGCAATAGTGAAATAGGCATTACAATGTTTTGTACAATGCATCTAAAGCTACCTCCTCATCAACAGCTGGGCTTACTTAAAAGATCTTCACATGCCTTGCACTCTAATCCATCCATCTAGCATTCTTTTGTAGGTAGCTATAGAAGGAGAATAAATATGGCATATGTTATGTGACAGTTAAAATAAAGTTTCAATAAAACGATTAACAGCACTGAAAGTGCATTTTGACATAATGTCAGCATTCCAAACCACTCCTGGTCCAATGATGTTCAAAATATTGTGGCTGTACTATATACATAGTATATGTACTGTACACTTGGAATATGTATGGCTCAGAGCATGTATGTGTATGTGAGTGCATGAGTTTGTGTGTATGAGTATGAATATGCATGGTGTGTATGTGTGTTTGTGTGCAGAGGGGTGTAGAGCTGTTTACAGCTTTCAGTCCCACAGGTGGAGTGACAGTGGCAGAATTAAGGCACTGACAGCCAGTCTCCAGTGGTGGCATTTTGTTGTTGAAGGCTGTGGTGCATTTGAAGGTTGCTGAACGGCTTTGGGAGAACGTGTCTGTATCTCTGTGTCGATGATCACAGGACGGGATGGAACTGCTGCTGCTGGCTGGATTCGGAGAACTAAAACGAATACTTCTAATTACCCAATTAATTGGACAACTGTAACATATCCCAGTGGGTACCCTGAGTCGAGCACAGTCTTTATAAATTTAAAAGAGGAACACAGTGATTAAATTAAAAAAGAAAAAAACAAATAATTGTATCAAACTGTATTAACGATTAAAAAATGATTTACAAAATGGTAGCAAAAGTGGGACAAAATGGGTAAAACAAGCTATACTAGTCCCAACCAGACAGGAGTTTAGCATTCCGGCACACTGGCAGAGCATACAGGGGAGTGACAGGAAGTGACATGACACGAGGCGAGCTCTTTGGAATGTTCTCCGGAAGAGTCCACTGACTCTTCCTCCCAACCTTGAGACCCACGGCCCCAAGCACAACCCCTACCCCGGCTCTCCCCAGGCCACCTTTTCACTGAATTGGCCGTCGTGTTTGAAAGGGGGCGAATGGAGGGTAGGAGTGCGGGGGGGAGTAAGACTTTCCGCTGAAAGGGGGAACGGAGATGGGAATTTTCCAGGCCTCCTCCCTGGTCCCCCGGCTTCTGCCTGTCCTTATAAGGCTGGTCTGGGAAAGCCGGAGACAGCAGTCAGAGCCCTGAACACGGCACACTCTGTGCTGCACACTCAGCCAGAGAGTCCTGGGAGTTTATACTTCAGCCTTTTAATGGCCAGACCTCTCACGGTTTAACCATAGGCTCTATGCTACTGCTCAACAGTCCAAAACTGAAGAAAACTTTTATTTTTATTAATACATTATTTATGCAATATATCACTGCTCTAATTATATGTTTACGACATACACACAAAGGGACTGACCAAAACCAACAAAAGAGCTGCATGTTCATTTGTCCAACTCACACCTATTTAGTTTTCTATGACACACATTATTAATAATACGTAAACCTAAAAAAGATGCAGTAGACACATATTATTTATTTGCTTTGCAAAATATTTATGCAATTACTGTGTGGATGTCCTGACCCATAAAGCTGCTCAGATATTTAACACAGGCATTTTAGGTAAAGTGTCTTATTCCACTATCCTGCCTAGAAGTTCAACCAGTAAGAAATATTGTAATAAGTCCAGTTCCCTCACCAGTATGCAGAACTGCTGTGTGGGTTTTTAATTTGATTTTTAAAATGTAGTTAACTGACATCTGACACAAGCTAAGCACCCAATGTCGACCCGTTCGTGACGTCGCCCTGAGTAAATGGCAGAAGACCCAGCTGGCAGCAAGTATCACAACAAACAAAAAAAACAGGCTGAACCGTTATGCGCTTCACATCCCCCGAACAAACTGCGTCCCTTTCCTGTAAACCAAGAGAGCGTAACTGCGCAGAGAGGAGGAGGAAATGAAATCGATGATGGTGGTTATACATTAATAAAACAGGAGACGGAGAGGGATTGTAAAAACAAAAAAAAGCTTTTGCTGTGAAAACTGGGAGAGGAGGCTGGAGAGATAGATGGGAAGTGGTAGAGGGAATAGAATATTTTGCTCTTGATAGATGGATTGACGGATGGGGACTCTGGTTCCCTACATCTGAGGCTATCACCCCCCAGAGGAGCAGGGGAGAGAGGCTGGTTTCAAAGCTTGTGGTGGGGGACAGGGAGCCTTGTGCTGCTACCCCCAGCGGTGGCTTTCTGTACTGTCACCTCTCTGCCTGTGAGCAGAACCCCCCAACCAGCACCTGTCACCCATCACAACACCCCCCAACTCACCTCACATCAGTGCATCCCTGGGCCCCTGCAGCCCACAGACAATGGCCAGCATAGGGACATCTCTGCAGAGAGTGAGATGGGCCAGTTCACAGGAAATGGACACTGGGGGCCACTCGGGGCCAGTCATTGTGGCCAGCTGAGCTCTCAGAGGCACACCCTGGTCCCTTAGGGAGGGCAGTTCTTATACTAGCTTGGGAAGGAATCCAGAATCTCGGTACCAGGAAAAATCTAATGAAAGAGCTCTCTGCTTGAGAATGCTGCTTTCTCTCTCTCTCCCTCTCCCTCTCCATCTCTCTTTCTCTCTCTCTCTCCAGTTCCATTCCCTCTGCACAGCGGCTATGCAAATTTCCTCCTGCACATCTGAAACATTCTTTAATTTGACGTATTTCAATACACAGCCAGCCTCGCGCCTCGCACCTCGGCACGGAGAGAGAAAAAAAAAGAAGAAAAAAGGCACTCGCTCCGCAGTCGCTCTCTATAAATTTTAAATAAGCCTTTACAAAAACAGACTGCGCTTCCCAAAAGCAGCTCCTCTTATTTCAATATTAAAAATAATATCAACGCTGAATTGTTATAAAGACCCACACCCCCACCCACCCCAGTTTTCATTCCCTCAACAAACCCCCCATTCCACCCGCTCTCTCTCCATCTCTCTCTCTCTCTCACTAAAATCTGCATAATTTTCTTAAGCATATTCTGATGTATGCATGTGAATAATAAGGCAGGCCTGCGTGCCATGCGAGCTTGCCACTGTTCATTACTGCTTTGCACAGCAAAGCCAAGCTCCATGGGGCACTCATTAAACATTCCGATCAGAATAAAAGGCTGCTTCTCTCTCTCTTCCCCTCTCCCTCCCTCTCTCTCTCTTCCCCTCTCCCTCCCTCTCTCTCTCTCCCCCTCTCCCTCAATCTCTTGCTGGTCAGACAGGATCCTGCATGGTGTGAGTGTTCGACCACAGGCAGGGGGAGACAGGGAGACAACAGAGAGAGAGAGCGAGAGAGAAAGAGAGAGAGAGAGATGGGCTGGTGGTAGTGTGTGTGTGTGTGTGTGTGTGTGTGTGTGTGTGTGTGTGTGTGTGTGTGTGTGTGTGTGTGTGTGTGTGCGTGCGTGTGTGTGTGTGTGTGTGTGTGTGTGTGTGTGTGTGTGTGTGTGTGTGTGTGTGTGTGTGTGTGTGTGTGTGTGTGTGTGTGTGTGACTGTGAGAGTATTTCAAAACCAGGGGGAAACTGTGAGAAAATTTTGTCCAAGAACCAAATCATCTAGCAGTTGTGTTTGACCCATCAACTTACCTCAAGGTGGCTATTTCATTTTTTCAACCAAAATTTGTTCAGGCCTATCATTTCAACTAACTAAAAGCTTAGTAGTACTAGCAGAAGTGGCAGTGGCAGTGGCAGTAGCAGCTGCAGTAATAATAGTATTAGCAGTAGCAGTAATAGTAGTAGGAGTTGGGAGTAGTATAGTATACTAGTATTATTCCAATCATCTAAGGGCCTTTTTAGCATGCAGGTTCCTAGTAATTCGGCATTAATTTCATTTGCATCTTGAGGAATAAAAGTCTTCATTTAGACTAATGGATGGCAGAAGGCTATCAATAATAATTTTCTGAGGGAAGCCAGCAGTGATGATCATTTCTTCTGATTGTTCTCATTGTTTCTCGATACATTTACATGGTGGAATACACACATTTTGCATTTTATACCTGTAAATAATCCTGAATTTAAAGTCTTTTGAAAGAGTTCTTTGATGGAGAATGCAGTGCTCTTTCTCACTCCTTCTCTTTTGCTCTCTCTCTCTCTCACTCTCTCTATCAGGTTCACCCTTCTCTACCAATTGCAGGTCACTTTATGCACTCCAAACAAACCCTACCAGTTCAAATCAAGGAAGCACATTTTATGTATAAATTGAACTATAAATTGAATTGAGTAAGAATATCTTGCTTCACTTAAAACATAATGTCTTAAAATAGAGCTCTTCAAATCATATGGTATGCAGAGATAAGGTCATATCTGCCATCCTGATTTACTGTATTATACAAAGACATTTGAAACTAGTTTCATGATTTGTAAAATACTGCATATGAAAAATATACTAGTTGTGACAAAGTTTTCCCTGTGGTATACTCTTGAATGAGGTGTACAGATTCTGTTTCAAATTCTTGGACAATTGATGGATTGACAGATGAATTCAGCAGGGTGGGACCTGCGCTCCAGGGGCACCACACTTTAGTACAGTGAGTTGGGTCCAGGGGCAAGGCCATTGACAATTTGATGATATGTATTTAAAAATGCATTTCTCAATTAACTTTCTTTATCTACAAGACAATTACCAAAAGAAACACTTTAGAATTTGAGTATCTAAATAATTATGTATGAAACCATTGATATATATTCAAATACTTGCTTGACATATCAGTATTTTCATAATAATTTGACCAATGAAAGGTTCATGTAAAAATCCACTGACAAAAGTAAACCATATATTAATTGATTTATAAGACTTATGTAACTTGTGGGCTGTGGGCTGACTCTGTAAGGTAGAAATCTGACAAATGTCTGCGTATTTTTGCACGTAGAATAAACTTTGTAACTGATTGTATTGGGTACTAGAGTGGTTTTATTACGCTTCCACCCTTAGCTGCTTGGGAGAGGATAGGTTGTGTAGACAACATAATTGTAAATAAATTGTAAGTAAGTCTAATAGGTTGCTGTTATTACTGTTTTCATTCAATAGAAAGGCACCCATTCCAAACACATCCATGAAACCAAATGTCAGTGGAAATATTTAACAAAGCAATTGTTTCAAAAGCATTCTATTATTTATTCAAAGTATTTCAAAATACTGTAAACAAAAAAATTAATGTACCTCCTATTTCTAAATCATGTAATCATGTCATGTCTTAAAGTCATCAAGATAATTTGAATGCATACTTTGAAATACACATGTGGTAAATGTTTAAGGTGCTTTTACAATGGAGCCTGTAAAGGATCCCTCCCTCTGCTATGTCTACTCTTGTCATAAAAAGCTATTACATGTCAAAACCATTGTAATTAGCAAAATCGGTTGTCACACACACACACACACACACACACAAGCACACACAGACGCACACACACTATCGCTATATATGTATGTTCTTACTATTTCTCTACTCTATACATATTATATTGCTCATACTCTAGTCATACATTCCAGCCCAGGTTGGCACCATCATGTGTATCACATTTCAGCCTGAAACAATGGGCAATGACTTATGCAACCAAATGACAACAACTGCAGTGAAACCTTAAAACAACATGTTATATCACTGATGTTAGCATTTAATTCAAACGCTTTGGAATTTACTGATACAGTCCTTAAAATATTTAAGAGCTTCCCACTTACAGCATTTATTACATTGTGTTATACTTTGCTTGGTATTTACTGTTAAAATGCAACATTAACATTTAACATTAATGTAGAATAGCTTCATAAGTCTGCGTTCTTGGCAGAGATGACTGAGATGATGAAAATGTAAAACACACTAACCATTTGGGCTTATGTGAGTCACACACCCCACACAAACACACACACACACACACACACACACACACACACACACACACACACACACACACACACACACACACACACACTTTAGTGTAAGGTGCTACTGCCTGCACACTGGACCATTTGTGAGTTCAGTGCTGGAATCTAACAGCCTCTAACCCAACCAAATGTGTCTCTCTGATACACAGCATGCTTTCTGCAAGACCAGGCCCTCCAGCAGAGAGGTGTGAGGGGTCTTTGACGGGAGTGGTCAGAGCCAGGGGTGAATCAGAGTATCACAGGGCAGCTTATCAGAGGCCTTAGGTGGCCTTGCCCTTTAGCATTCATGCACCCCCCCACCCCCTTACCCACAAGCCCCAGCCCCAACCCCCGGCTTGGCCAGCACAGCTCTGGTTGTTTGCTTTAGCCTTTTGTGGCCTGCTCACCCTCTGCTGACTGATGGTGTTGAAGGATCAGGGTGTCCATTGTTTACTGACACTCTGTTGGAACCCCCCCCCAAAGCAGCCTGCGCCGATTTGGAATTCGGAATGCTGGCTGGGGGCTAACTTTAGGCCTCGATCCTTTCCCTCCACCCTGACTAAGACAGGCTTGCTGGAACCCCATTCTTCACTAGGCATACTGCTAAGACAAAAAACAAGAACCACTGCCTTAAAAACAAACATGAAAACAAAAGATCCTGGAGCCAAATGCTGTATCTCTTAGAGATACACTTTAGAGACCTTGAAAGATATGTTGGATATTTAGACTTTCAAGCAACACCTGCAACACATTTTGGATGTTTATGACAGTTAGGCGATAATAGTGTAAGATACTTTGGTTTAAATTAAAAATTATGTCACCATGATTACATTCTGTTCTAAAAGCACGAAGCAATCACTACATAAAAGTGTAAATGACATCACTGTGAGTAGAGCAGAGTAGATTTCACAGCACATGCGATTCCCTTTCCCTCCAGCTTGGCCATGCTAGAAATTTCGGTCTCCCCCACCCCTTCTTCTCAATGTACACTCATAAAGATCCAGTAAAAAAGGGTTAAAAATCTCACATTTCACATCCATGCTTGGCTTGTACATACTTAGTTTGCCATGTTATTTGCATCTCAAGAATTACAGCCATATTTTTTCTTTCCAATGATTCCAGAATATTATCATTCAGAGCAGTACCTCACTTATATGATGAACTTTGTGAGGCCCTCTTGTTTGAAGAGATGAGAACTGAGAGTGGATTAGTCTATTACATGCTATCTAATACAGGCTTTACGGCCTAGTGTCCTTTACAAGATGCCTCCTTGTAAAAATTAAAGAAGCTTTTTATCCGGAAGTAGGTTCATCCTCTGCTTTTGTACAATATGTCCATACTCAATGTCCCCCATTCAATGAGAAAGATGGCAGCTTTGGCCATCTTTGAAAAGCTCGCTTGTGAGGGCTACCAGGTGGCCACTTGCTGGGATTGTCCTTGTTTCATTGATCCAGTGTCTGCAGTCTTTCCTGCACCAGCTCTGCATGAAGTATTCTCCTCCAGTGCTATGACCTTGCAGCTGAGCTGGTGCTTGTTTTTCTGCATTTGTCCACAATGAAGCAGGAGTTTGTAATGGTGAGACCTGTTGGCAAAAACAACCTGAAATTCCAAATTGTGAGGACACTGGTCCTGAAAAACAGTCCCTAGTCATGTTTAAAGAAGTGGAAATATTACATCCATGTCAGGAAACTTGGTATTTTCCAGTCAAAGTGGGAGCGAATAACCTTGGATGAGCAGTAAAACATGGGTCTGAAACAGTGGATGGAGGGCAAACATGCAGGACAAATGGGTACTATACTTGGGAGAAAGATTGAAACTTTTTTTCCCCATCGGGTTTTTGTCAGAACTGTGCTGAAACCGTTTGCCGCTGTTAAAATTTCATTCTGACCCCCCATGTGCACACGTCGATCTCATTCAGCACATCCTGCCTTCAACACGGTGAAATAAAAAATACATGCTTGTGCACTGTATCACAGAGATAAGCAACCTCTCCGCTTTAAATATTATATATTTTCCACTCTGAATAATGCATTAACTAATCCAATTAACCACTTGTCTGTTGTTTTGTGAATTGCCATTTTTTGATAATCAACCAGATTGAATGACTGACACTTCAGTTAAAAACATTCTACGCCTGCTGCCATGTAAATGACAACTTAACTCATGTATTTCTTTCCTATATATAATCAGGAAGATGCTTTGGCCAATGGGCTTCACTAATTAATAAAAACACAAACCACCATTTTAACAAATACTTAGCTAGCCAGGTAGCTGCTCAAATAAAGCATATATACAGCTAATAAATGACAGATTAAACAGTCAGTATGCTGCAGATAACTGTGTCTAGTTGGTTCTCCACATTAAACTGACAGTAAGAAAGCGGTCAAGCAGTTTGTAAAACAGCATGGTCCAAATGAGTTTAATTGCTGAAGTGATGCTGGGAACCGGTGGATGCTGTGGACAGTTAAAACTGATTCTGGGCATGGCATCCACCTGACACAGGTTGTACTTATGTTGTTACAGGTTGTACTTTGTATTTACCTCCACATGCAAAAAAATCTATTCCAGCTGAAGCAATGATCTGTAAGGGAAGTACACAGGGACTTTGGCAATATTTAATTGTGCATTATTAAGGGATTTCCTACTGTGAATAGTCGACGAAGAGCTTGCTGATTAAAAATTGAATAGTTTTGCTGTACTGGTTGTCTCTTTTTGTCTCTGTCTCCCTCTCTCTCTCTTTTCGTGTGTCACCTTCTGTGTGTTTCTCTGCATATCCCTCAGCCCTGCCCCCCCCCCCTTCACTTTTCCCACTCCTTCTCTTTCTCGTTCCCTCCCTCCCTCCCTCTTCTCTCTCAGCTGCTGTCAGGGAGTGCAGAGAGATGGGAGACCCGTGGGAATGTTGCTATGGCAACGCCTGCCACTCAATCCCATCTCGGATGTAAATGACCTCAAATTTTATTAGTGCACAATTTCAAGAGATCCCCACAGTTCTCACTCCTCTTTATAGCATCTTCTCATTACGACTTTATTACTAGGGAGTTGCAGGATTTGCTTTTAAGAGAAATTAGTGCAATATGCACGTTTCTACATATTCTGAGGACGAGTGGCAGTGGACGAGCTGAAAGCTCTGCTGTTACTTTACACACAAGTGTTTTTTTTTCTGTTTGTTTATACGATCATTGATATTCCATCATTTGGGCCTAGAACACTGTCAGACACTTTAAAAGATTGCAATGGACTGTGTGAAGAGATCTCAGCCTTATTTGCATTATTAATAAGTCACTAATTAACAACGTACATGGTATTTATGCTAAAAAGCACAATAACATCTTATGATCTGCCTGGTTGACCCATACCAAATTTAATTTCCATGATTTTCGCACTGTCATTCTCTGCTGACAGTTATGCAGAAAGTAAATGAAACTGCAACATTAATAAAATGTGGAACCCATGATCCAGCCAATTTACAGTATTTGTATGGAAATGCCAAATGACTTGTGCACCTTAGCCACTGTTCTGACAATAATTAAATACTGGAATAATACTGACATAAAATGATGTGTATGCTCACTCTTTTTTGTGGTATTGTTGGAGGAATTTGGGCATTGAAAATAAGCCTTCAGCATGGCCACCAAGCACAGATATGAGTTAGACAATTTATAAGAGTAGTTCTAGTAGTAGCAGTAGTTGTAGTAGTAGTGTACGCAGTAGTAGCATAGTTGTGAATGTAAATTGAATCGAATCCATTTTTTCATCAGTTATTTGCGCCTGAAATAATGTGTGTGATGCTTGTTTTATCTTTTGGATATATTTGTGAAATATTCATATACTTTACCAATAGTAATGAAACTGTAGTTTTCTTTTACAGTTAAAGTATACAGTTTATTGTTATGGAAGTTTTTATTTGTATGCTTATGCTCTTAACTGTCACTCCTTTGGGGTGACAACTATGTCATCTGCAAAGTATAGACTGGCAGCAAATACCCAATATCTATGCAGTGCTGGTTTCCCACAGAACAACATAGTATCTCCATACATTAACAGTGACAGCCCAAATGTATGCATTATTCCCTTCATAGTTGTCTTGCTGATTCCATCTTTCTGCTCCACAAATTAACTCTGCCATTGGTCAATATCTACTTCAACCACACATTTACGACAACATTTGGTCATACTGAACGGTTGCTGGACAAGTAACAGATTTTTCATAACTTTGATTGTATATCAGTGTGCAATCTGTTGCTATTTCAGTATGTAGAACATGCTGGCATTTTTTTCCAGAATGTTTGGTGATTAAGAAAACAGCCATGCACATAAAATTCCAAAAAGTTCATGCACGGTGTAATTTGGTTCAATTAAAAAGTTAGGTCAAAAACCATGTCTAATTTCATAGCATATAATAATTTCACAATTGTATGCAAAATTAAGTTCACAGCATTTCACTTAAACACCCTGGTAACTTGCTGGCTTCCAGTGGTGCAGCCATGAGGAAGATTTCTCCTAGCACCCTAGTTACTCATGCACGCTAACTACACTTTAGCCTTCCTACTCATAGAGATTAGCTGGCTTGTGACATTAATTTCTGAGTATTGTGGTACTTATAATAGTACATTGTAAGAGCAAACAAGTTTACTGGCAACTTAATCAATTCAGCAATCTTTAACACTAGCCTTTAACTTAAACATATTAACCTTCCCTACTCAAATGGTCCCAGACAAACCTGCTGTTGCTGACACACTGTCCTTAAGTTATTAAATAACTCATTTTTTATACTCAAAACCAAACACTGCTTATCTCTGATTGTATTCAATGATTGCTTCATTGTTTTGCTGAAAGCTATGAATGATCCCTGAATGAGTATAAAATAACAAAATGTCATTTCTCAGTTGTCCTTATTCTATTCTAATTGCTAATGTGTGCTGCACTACAAAAATATGTTATACATTGAAAGCTACAAACATAGGAAAAGGGGTACAGAAGGCAATGGGAGCATCAAACAAAACGTGAATATACAGAACATTTCCATCCCTGCATGAAATTCTTTTATATAAATGTTGAACTCTTTAAAATGACCCCTGCTATTACTATATTTTACAAAAACTATGCTGATGGAGGCAAACGAATATTGTGTCAGTGGTAATAGTGTTATGATGGTTGGATTTTGTACATAGTATTATTTGATGAATGACACACTCTGCCTAGTCTCACACTTATAGTAGACTATATGAGGTATGCCTTCATATTCGTTAGTTCTCAATATGTCTCAGTATTGTGTTAAATGTCTTTTGACTTTCACGCTGATAACACGCTGATAAAAAAGCCCAGAAATCACTACTTCTAACCAGTCAATACTTTCCATTCGGTCTGCCAATATAACCACGGTACAACTATCATATTTCCTGTCATACAAGTCTAAAGGCCTTTTGTGAGAATTGTTTATTCTTCTTGTTTTTTTTTCTTTTTCTCATTTCCGACTCATGACAACTCTCAGCCATATTTCATGAGCACATGTTATGAGTGTTTTTGGGGTGTGTTGTGTGTGGGTGTCATGTGTTGTACATAAGATTGATCCTTTATATTTGTGTGTCAGATGGGTGTTTGGGATGGATTGGTGTTTTTCAGTATGTCTTATTATGCTTCTGTTTGTCACAAATGTATGATATTATTGATAGTAATATTTAACTGCGTATATTATTTGTTGTAATTATTTTCTATAATTTGATGCTCAGAGAATGCCACTTGTTAAGCCCCTAGAGGGTTTTTTTGGCAATTCTCCTTCACATTTTCTTAAAAAAAATTAATGTATTTTTTAACACGTTTCATATGTGAAAATAAAGAAACAAACGAACAAAACATGTTTTTTTTTCAGTCAGCATCATTGAAAGGGTTTTCACACAGAATATGAAAGCAATACACATTTTTGAATGTGCACCAACTTTATGATTTGCCTCTTTGATGTAACTCAATATGTGAAGGAGCCTAATGAAAGATGAGATGTTAAAATGGAAGAAACGCAGGGCCAAGATTCACAAAAAAAATTAAGGAAGCATTGCAGAATTACATTGACAGAACCTCAGGAGTATCATATTTTAAAAGCAATGCAGAGACAAAAAACTGCTTTACTGTGTGCTTCAGTCACCCAGGCCTGGATGAAAAGAGCCCTTTCCTGCCTTCATTCCACCCCATGAAACCAGATTATGGCCAGAAATCTGCTTCAAAGTAAGATAGGACAGTCTGTGACCCCCCACTTTCACAAAATACTCCCCAAACCCACAGAAAAAGGACCCTGAGAGAGTCTACTTCACAGCCCACACTTTGCGTGCTCCTCCTGGAACACCCTGCTGTTCCAGAAAGAGCTGTCAGAGTTCTACCTCCAGCTTGCCTCCGGTGATTGGCAGGCCAAGGGTTAGAGAGCGTACATTTCCAGATGATGTAATCCTGGACTGTTTTTGGCCTCTACCCTGAATGCAGCCCCTCAAAACACACACACACACACACACACACACACACACACACACACACACACACACACACACAAACAGACAATAGTCAGCAGAGACTGGCTGTTGATTGGCTAGAGAGAGCCCTGTGTATTCTTTACAATGTGCTGTCAGTTGACACTAAAATATACTGTATGAAGGCTGTCTTTAGGAAGACAACCCCTAAACAAGCAATCAGCAGTTCACCCTCCAAACCTGTAAAGGAAGATAACTCATCCTGTCCTCAAAATTGTTTACTTGTGAGGTAACCTAATATATTGCTGAACTTGCTACTTTGATCTTAATAAATGAGGTCCTATAGTTTTGCACTGCTAAATTATTCTGATTTAAGTTTTTTTTTTTAATATGTGTCTCCTTTTTCAGATCATGTGATGCTCAACTTTTGGGGACCCGCTCCTTGAAATAATGCCTTCTGAAGGCAAAGTTCCAGATGGTACCTTTGACAAAACAAAAAATATGGGTATTCCTCTGCAAAGGTACATACTATGGCTATCATTACCTTCTATTATGCTTTTGAATTTCTTGTTGAAGATTTTATCACAAATTCGTACCTCTATACAAGCATTAACTGCTTACTTGTAACACAAACTGCATGGTCTGCTTTCTTACTTCAGTCAGGTGAACTTTAACCCGTCTATCTCTGGGCCCTCCAAGCCTGAACAAGCCTGTGAGTAATGGCTTAGGATGATATAGTTTAGAAGTCCCCACTTCTACCCAGCCATACCATTGAAACTCTCTGTTGACTATGATTTATACTCTTTTTCTGTCTTTCTCTTTCTGTCTTTCTTTCTCCATTCATGATGTCACACCAAGTTCAACTTACTTCACCTTTGACAGAAAGCCTACTGGATTTGAAAAAAAAGGAGAGGGAGAGAGTCAGACAGAGGAAGAGAGAGATCAAGAGAGATCAAGAGAGAGGGAGATTTACGATTTTGTTTGATTGCTTCAGCACAGTATTATGTTCATGCTCCTGCTTCACACACAAACACAACACACACACACACACACACACACACATACACACATACACGCATGTGCACACGCACACACATACACAGAGCCCGCATTTTGGTGGTCCTCCTCTGGTCTCAACCCCACACTGACCCCTGTGGATTTTTTTTTTCATGAAATATAAATACGTGTGATAAGGTGGGCTCATGTAACAAAACTCGGAATCAGCTTTTCAGTACAAAACTGTGAATAAAGGACAGTTGACCTGGCAATGCAAGATTAACATTAGACACACTTTTGACACAAATGGTGAGAGGGCATCTTACACACTCACATGCAAGTAAAAATAAAGACCTGAGGATAGCCCTCCACATTCTTCAGCATACCCTTACTTCAGAAATCTATGACTGCACCATTTGGAAAAGGCAGGACGCTCTGTACTGCATGGAAACAAACGGAGGGAGATGTGCGCAGAGCTTTGTCCCCATGAAGCCTGTGCATCTACCAGATGGCTATGAGATGAGAGATTTATCCTGAGCACCAGATTAACACAAGCCGCATTAACAGACTCTATACACCAAATAATAACAATAATAATAATAATAATAATAATAATAATAATAATAATAATAATAATAATAATAATAATAATAAATTGCAATAGAAGCAGCAGTAGAAGTAATAGAGGTAGCAAAGTTATTAATACTCTTGTTACAATTACGAAAATCACTCCTTCAACTAAAAGTAGAAATATTATAAGTGTCAATAAGAAATTTATAACAGGGATATTCTGACACTTATAACATGTATATATTACAAACGTTCCATGACAGTGCCATGTCTTTTTGAATTTTTGTATTTTAATCAAGGCTCTTGTGGATAAAAAACCCAATCTTGTCACTCAAATGTCAGTGATTCATAATGACCACTGTCATCTATTTATAAATGAAAGATAACACTGTGACATGCATCTGATTATGTCAATTAATAGGCTATATTTGCATGTTGTCAGAACATTCCCTATATGAAATACCATAATAGCACTGAACACATTGTCCTTCTACACAGTCTGTGGGGTACATGTTGCTCATGATCAATGTCCACCGCTGTATTTGTGAATCTATTCTAAAGATTGCTTATGACATGCAGCTTCTTATAAATGTGTTTACCTTACTTAAAGTAAGTTCGGCCTTCCTCGTCAGCATTACAAATCAATACATATTGAAAATGTAATCAGGCCTACCCCTGTATTATTTCAGTGATACTATCTGTAACATAGAGACTACATAATCTACCAACTCAACCAAATCTATTTGTTTAAACCTTAAAAACTTGATGTGACCTCACAGGGATTTATGTTTTGTTCTGCTATGTCACTCTATGCCAGGGGTCATGGGTCAGAGGTCAGGGGTCACTCAAAGACATTAAGGGCAATCATCAAGTGAACCTCAGATGTGAAGAGGATCCAATCCAACCCTCTATCAGAAGATGTCATTATAAGAAAGTGAAACAAAAAACATAAAAATTGAATAAAAAATGACAATCATTACATTCCCATTTCTGACAAATTAAAGAATGTTGAGCGGGGTGATGCTACAGCAGGGTTAATATTAGACACAAACCTTTCCCAAATGGCTTTGGATGGAAGAAAAATACAATATTGGATTGAATATTTAGTGAAAAGCTATTAACAAGATACATCTGTACTAAAGCTCAGTGTAGCAGATTATATTCTTGCATTGGCTGAGGTTTTCAAAATGAATATAAGTTTTGTAGTTATTGTGAATATGTGTCTGTGCAGAGTTTTGGTTTGTGACTAACCCGCAGGGTTAAAATCTCCATGTGGTGTACTGCACATGTGCAGTTAAGTTCACTGCTCAGTGCCCTCTCTTGAACACAATGACACCTCAGCATGCATTTCATTTCCCCTAACTCCCACTTTGCACCAAAAGGTGGAGAGAAAGAGTAAAGAGGGATTTTTTTTTTTAAAAAAAAGGAGTCGTTGATTCTCAACCAGACCATTAGGGGTGTGCTATACTGACAATTTATACTCAATCTGATATAAATAGACCCTTCTCTGCACTCTTGGTTTTTTCCCCATCTTTGCTGCCGTAGAGATAGGCTGTCAGTTGCACTCAGATCATCGCACCATGCAAAGGGGGTGAGCTAGAGGCAATCAGGGAAAGAACGAGACAAAAACAGACACTCCATAAGGCGCTCCCCTCCCCTCTCTCCTGCCATATTCTAGTCCCCTTACACTCTCCTCTCTCTCTCTTACACTCTCTCCTGTTTTTTTTTTTTTTTTTGCTTCTCCTGCAGAGACGCCAGAAAACTTTCTCATCTCGCTCGTATTTGATTCTCCCTGCTCCCCTTTTCTCCAGCACCGGAGAGGAAAGGAAAAAGAAGACATTCTTGCAGAATATGATCGTCACTGAGAGACAAGCTTCTGAATCCCAGCCAGTCTTGAGCTTTACTCATCGTGCTCTATATTTTTCCCTTATTCAAGAAATTATATAAAATGATAACAAAAACAAAAATAATTCTTCAGGGACCATCTGGCAAATGAATGCACAAAGGAGAGAGTAAGAAATTACAGAATGGCAAAAACTTGGGCTCTCTGTTAACATCATCATTTTAAATCATTTTAAAACTCCTTGCATTTTAATTTTTTGTTTGTTTGTTTGTTTGTTTGTTTGTTTTACCTACACCCAAAAAAAATTACCTGAACTTGCAAGGTCAACCATCATCACTTTCACTTCTGAGAGGAAGGGGCAAAAACACAGAGTAGCCTATGGCATAGATACAGAGATAACCTTCTGGGAATTCCACTGTCCAGAAAAATGAAGGGATGCAGCCCAGGTAAAAGGCTAAGAAACCACATTGTTTTCAACTACATACATGTTTTTTGTGCAATCCCTGACATTTTAAATTGTTTTGTGGAGTGATGTTGTCAAATTTCCATGACAAAACTGTAAGTATGGAATGAAAACAGGCATTCATCCCTCTCCTGATTAAGAGTGACTTCATTACTGAGAATCTACATATAGTGTGTTACATTATGAAGTGAACTTCAGGATGGCATTTAAGACACATAAATGCCAATTCCTTTTGAACTGTGATGCCAGCAAGCATCATGGTTTACAGTTAACTTCCCAAACATGGCTGTTTCGGGGGAACTTAAACACTGCGGAACAAAATTATTCTATGAAACATCTCTGTTGAGCTCTTGTAGCTAGCTACATTTGTATATGTATAAGTCTGTTTTGGCTTATATCAGATCTCCAGAACTATGAAAGTGAATTCTTTGGCAAGGTTTTCTCAGACAGGTGTTTTTGCTGGCATTCCACTGATGAGAAATATATCTTCCTTCATAGTAGCAAATGCAGCTGTAGTTAGTTAGTTGTTAATCAACCAATCATAACATTTCCACCTCCAAGGCAACGTAGAGCTGCTTCGCAAATAAGATTCATTCCTGAAAGCACTAAGCAGCCAATCAAAGTAATAACATGTTGTAAAAAAAATGTTGTTAAAATCTTTGACCCGCAAAGTTACATCCTAATTAGTGCTGTATCTAGCATGTTAGCCTGTCACATAGGAGACCTGTTTTCAATTCTGAAAAAAGTTGCCCTTGGGGTGTGAGAGATTTGTATTAGTGAAATGTGGGAATGCCCTTACCAGAACGCACTGGACAGTGGAATGATCCTTAAGCACCGCAAAGCTACTCGCCCGACAAAAAAGCCTTATTGGAGGTGTGGCTAATGTTTAAGCCTGTGACATGAGAGCCCCTGGTCCAGCTGCCACTGAGGGAAGTTGCTTAGATTCTTATGGCGCATTCATGATTTTACAGAAAATCCATCACCACTTCTCCACATCACCATTGAGTTGCATGGGAAAACTGCAAAAAATCTGCTGGCTTCACCACTTCATATTGCATTAAAATGCCATCGACAGCTCGATTGCAGAAAGGAGAAAATAACAGAATGCTGTTTGTATTGTA
The DNA here is from genome assembly GCA_022829145.1 of Albula goreensis. Taxonomy (NCBI): domain Eukaryota; kingdom Metazoa; phylum Chordata; class Actinopteri; order Albuliformes; family Albulidae; genus Albula; species Albula goreensis. Next base: position 27,238,770 of record CM040744.1, on the reverse strand, counting down.
TTTCAATGGTAAATGTACTTTACCATTGAAATGTAAGGTTGCAGATAGCCAATCATAGAATGAAGAAGGACTTGAATATCCCTTGAAAGAATCATGTCCACCCTGCAATTACACTGATAGATACATAGGTCTTGCCATCTGCAGATCAAGGTATATAAACAACAGCGGATTTTACATAGAAGTGTGAATTCACCTTCACACCAATGACTTAATGTTAATTCAGCAAATATGCGTGTCCCTTTTAGAGAAGTAAAGGAAACAGAGGGGCTGTACAGCACTGAGTCCACAGCAGACTGCATGCAATGAAGGAGGTCTCGCTGCAGTGTTTCATTGCAGTCCTTACAGCTGATGTGGGTTACAGTATTGCCAGAACTGTCGGGAACCCTCTGCACATTGTACCACTGCATCTCAGCCCAATCTCTTCTTTTAAAGACACCAAACAAGATGAGTCTGAATTCTTCACTAGCTTGTTACAGATTTGTAAATGGGGCAGCATTCACACATCACAATGAAAAGTGGCGTACAAGAGGCAATGAGACTCTTCAATAAAGAAAAGTGTGACCACCATGTTCACATTATTAGAGTGAAGAATTTTCAGCAAGAGAGCTTCAAATGAATGTAAATATAGGAAAATAAGCACTTACTGTATCAGCCATAATAACACTGTACCTGACCAAAAATGGTGCACATAAAGAGTAACCAAAAACTGGAATCTCATTTCTGGGCGGGGGCCTATTTGGCTGCTGTCACTTTTATAAAAGCAATCCATGCCCTGAGATTAAATCTGTATCTGTCCTTTATGTGGTCTCTATTTCCAGCAGAGGCAAACTGGGGAGCACAGTGAAGGGTGCTTGTTTTTTTTTCCTTTTTGCTCGGTTGACCTGACCTCGTCACGTCAGTTCCTCTTTCAGAAGACAGCTCTGCTCGTCTCCTGGGAGACACCCCACCAAATCAATACTCTTCATTTTTAAAATACAGCAATCACTAAAAGAGGCAAGCACTACAGCCACACCAGGGCCCCCATGTACCTTCCTCACTGGCCTGTTCCATTGATCAATGTGCTCTCTCTTTCTCTTTCTTCTTCCCGCTCTTTAATTACGCAATGGCAGTTTGCCGATCTGTCAGTTTAAACACAGAGCAGCAGTACCTCACGGTCTTGGAATCCTCTTCCTGATTTTTTCTGGGTTTTTTATGCTTTGTGTTTGAAACACAGCTTGTTAATTATTTCAATCCTCTATTAGCAGTATATGCAAGAGGTCTGAGTAAAATATAGAGTTTATAAAGTATATATCATTGGAAAGCATTTAACCCACTGGCTACAATGTGTTGCTTAGATGACTGCTCATCAGTATAAAAATATGGTTACGATGTAGGACTACGCAAAAAGACTGCCTCTTATTACCTGCCATGCATTTTTTGGACAAACAGTGATAAAGAAAGAGGTGGACACCTTGCACCAAAACACTGCTTTGAATATGTTATGATATGATTGAGTAACCATTGTATTGTCCATTCCATCATTTGTATCACAATAACAATGGAATGCTGGGGCACTAGACAAGGAAAAGAAGGCATTGGAGGCAGAATGAGCCACCCAGTTTGAGTTTTCCAGTAAATACAGTCAGACAGGGAATCAGCAACAAGGAGACAATTTCCTTTTAGATAAAAAAAGGCACCTGTAAGTCTAGTTAAAGTTACGATATTAACAAGTGGGAGAAACCCGAGAAAATTACTATGGTTTCTGAGGCTGAAGAATTATATTAGAACATGGTCTATCATTGAGAGCTATGTAAAATGCAACATTTTTAGCCTGTATTATATAATTGATACTGAAATTTATAAGATTAATAGCTCTGTTTACATAACTCTACTTGTTTTTTTAAAAAGGTTGCTCTCATTTTGCAGATATTTCTCATTTAATTAACCATTTTATTAGGTCCAACACAGCAACCCTCTCCCACATACTCAAGAAGGAGTAGTTGACTGCGTGTCTTTCTCAATTTCACATAGCAACAAGCTTACCCTTTTCCATACTGCAGCTGTATCACCAATTGAACCTCACAAATACCATGCTAGCCATGTCTACCTGCCAACTTGTTCATTCTACCATATTATTTAGCAATAATGCCACAATTTGCCTTATTGTCAAATTTTGCCTTTTTCATTAACGGAAAGTGTGACATCATTTTGGTTTAATACTTTTTTGCATCTGAATTAAAACTAAAAAGACATGATTATAATGCTCCTTCCAGGTTTATGTCTCATTCTTTTTTCCAGTGTTCCTCTGATAGTGTTCTTGTTATAATTCTAAAAAAGTCTAAAGAAGACTACTACTTTTTTGATGAATTGGACCTGCTTCAGGTTTATTAAGTGAGACATTTCCAAAGAAATTATTTGTAAACTCTGTTAAAAATGCACTACCATTAAATACAGACATTGTTGCAAACTTGTTTTGTTATTTGAAACACCAACAACATCGGTCCTCAGATAACACTGCAACCAGTCAACCCAACTCACAAGTAATTTGCACCATAAAATCAATCCCTTACATCCCGTACAATAGTTGCTTCATTTCTGAATGTAGAAAGATTTTCTTTTTTGTAACACACTGGAGACGTACATGTTTTCATTCTCACAAGTTTGCGCAGCAGTGATTTTCTCCTATTTTCAATTGCAGCACAGGGTTAATTTTTAGCCTGAGTGTAAAGCTTGAGTTGTAAGCTAAAAATTGAAACCAAGGTAAAGATTTTATAGCTATCATCCACTTTACTGTCTTAAGCTGCACAATTTGTTTTCCGTCATCACAATGGAAATGACATGGAAGCTTTGCTTGCCCTTGTACGGTTTGATTCATGTTTGGCAATATTGCAAGAACACTGGCAGGACCTGCATCATGTGATCAATTATAGTTTAGATGTAGTTACTATAACTTGTACCCTCATACATATTATGTAAATACAATTACATACATAAAATTATCAAACCTATTGAGACAGCCAACAGTGAACCCCGGTTTTCCTTATGTTCCCCAGCCTCTTACATGTAGTGTGACCTCTACATAACCTCTCTGTACTTTGTATGTACCATAAGTATAAAAAGTATGAATATCATGACCCATATTGTTAAGCAAAAGGCAGAGGGTCACTGTAAAGAGGTATACTGTTTGGAAAGTCAATATTGGGGAAAACTGGATCCTCATTACTGGTGGTTATTATTATGGTTTTTAAATTAGACTAAGGAGTACAGCTTTAAAATGTGATTAACCTATGTAACAAATTAACTCTAAAAGGTGTATGATCCCAGTCAATACAATTCATATTCTTAAAGGGGTATATTTTCATTTTTAAATATATATATATATTAAAGTTCAGAAAGACCTCTTGTCCTGATGGGTTCAAATCACAGAGGCTGTATTCATAATAAAAAAAAATGAAAATAGTGAATACATATATACATATTACATTTTTCTCACATGAAGGAATTCAATACATCACATGCCTCAGTGTAGTACTGCCAAGTACAGTGATCTCAGGCTCTCAACTTGAATAAGAATCCTGGTATAAATCAGTGACATGTACAGCTGTATTCTGACACACAGCACATGGAGAAGTTTGATCATGTCCCTATCCTATTCTTTCTTTCCTTCCTCACATTTCTGTCCTTCCTTCCTTTCTTTTTTATTTTCAAAGAGTGAATGAGGAGCAAGTTGGATGCCTTCCCTCAATCCCTCAAATATGAAATAAATCTCTCTGACTTGTCTGAGGAAAAACGGGGGCAATCCTTTTTTCTGATTCCAGATTTGTCCTGATCACAGGAGCCAAGCTGAAGTCTGTCCTATGATCTGGAGATCTGAATTAGTCATGATTATACAGGAGACTTACAGTAAGCTTCCTGGAGGTCCTCAAACTCCATAAAGCCATCAGGTTCTGTGTGCTGTAGTGAGCCATATTCCCAAAGGATTGCTGCTTGGCCTGCATTTGAGAAAGATACAACATAATTAGTGTTATTATGTGTCTATTACATAGACGCGCTGTGTGATTTTACAGTTAATTTGTAGATACAGCTCAACTACAGGGTCAAACGAACAGTAAAGAATACAATACAATAAAAAGGACATGTAACCAAACACTTGTATATCATTTGCAATTACCAAAACGGCTCAACTGCAAAACCATAATACCCCACAACTAAATTTGTACAGGTTAAGTGCTGGCCAGTTTATTTTAAAAAAGACTTTATTTAGAGCTAGAGAACCCGGGACTTTCCAGCTACACACTCTCAGGACAAATCCATGTTCACAAAAAACTTAATACAAGGCAAACCAGAGAGAGGTCAGTGGATTACAGACAGGTAGTCTTTTCCTATCAGTGCAGGTCAGAACCCAGTTGGAGTCAATATCAGATTTGAGCCACGTTGCAAGAAGCAATGAAATACATATTTTTTTTCCCCTCAAAACCTTCTTAAAAGGCTAAGTAAACACGAAATAAAACACTATATTAAATTTAACTTTAGGTTAACACTGGCAATATAGTTTATTTTATTAGTAACCTTTTTCCTATGCATCTAAGGCACCAAGTGGCCTTTAAGTAATGAAACAACACTTTTATCTCTACTTTTCATAAATATGTACTCTGCTTTAGTTTTTAGTCTGTTCATTTTTCTTAAAATTGATTACATTTCGGTAAAAAAAAATCTCTTACTCCCATGCTGTGTTTTAACATCTAAATTACGTGATGTAGAGATTACCTCTTTTTAAAGTCTATTATATGATTCACATTATGGAAAAACAAAAGGTATTTTATGTGACAGAAAACCTTTCTGTTACATGCTTTCATTAGTGTTTCATTTTGACTCAGATTAATTTCCAGTTGACTACAAACCCCCCATGCCAATATTGCCAATGAAATCAGACATATTTTCATTTTCTGCATGAAATCTGAGCGACTGCATGTCAGAGTATAGCATTTTGGTAGTCTTTGATGTCTCGCAAGAGATCAGTGAACTTTTTTATTAGTGTCCCAGGAAATCAGGGAGATTTTGGTACTGCATCTTCATGGACTGAGCCAGCTGAATGGTAACAGAAGGATGTTATAAAGTGCATTTTAAAATCATATGATTCTTATAGAACTGCTGAAGTAATTCGGACACACAACAGAATTAATTTAAGTACTGAAAAAATATCATGAAGTACTACATCTTAGTACAGATTATTGCAGATATCTTATAGTTTTCAATAGGAATGCAATAGTTCTGTCTTTCATATGAAAATGCTCACTACAAAAGTTTGATCATTAATGAATTGTGAAATTACTTATAAGTTACACTGTACTATTATACAGTTAGCCCTACCTATAACTAACTTGTAACAACACCCTCCATTGTTTATTCCAGGTGGTTACTACATACGGTAATAGCTATTGTTTGTGTTTCACAGCATGTTTAGACAGGCATCGCAAGTCTTGCCACATAATCTGACGTGCTATTATTTTGTTCACAAAATGAGGTAAAATCCCAACATCCATATATACTTGCAACTTAATAACATGCCATTTAGTATTTCAATTGCAGAAATTGTATGCAATAAGAGTGTCGTGACCTTCATTGCTAACACAAGCGCTTCTCTCTGCAACAGCCTATTAAACAGCAACAGGAGCCTTTGCTGTGCGCTTTTAACAGGGCTTCCAGTTAATATTTGTGGTCGGTGGGATGTCGAACGCTGCAGCAAGTGTGTTGGATTAAACTCATATCCAAAGTAGATCATTTTCCAATATATTACTCTTTCGTTTTTGTACTTTCAATACGAAATCGTCTTACTGAGAAGGAGCCCTCGCATCACAGCGATAGATATGCTATTTTAAACAGCGGCGCTTGCCGGCTCGAACATCAATGGTTCATTAATCACTGTGTGTCTTCACACAACTGGAAGCCCTTTCCCCGCTACAACCAATCAACGACACGTTGTCATGGTAACAACCTCTACCCTTGAGAGGTTTTTCATGGATTTTTTCTGTGTTGTTGATGTTCCTTCAGCTTTCATTCCCGGCATCGTTTAGCTTTTGGCAGATGTGCCGCGCTGGGGAGAGGGAGAGAGGCAAGTTGAAGAGACAAGATCACGAAAGAAATTCTTCGTCTCTTTGTCAATTAAATAATTTGGCAAACGTTAACATTAAACAACGTGTAGGCGAGTGAGATAGCCAACGTTAATTATACTATCGTTATATTTGGTTAATGTTAGGTTCAAGTTGGAGATGACATATCGACTAGTCAGCTAACGTTGGCTAAATTGATAAATCTAGCTGAACACAAAAGCTATGTTGATACTGATTTAGCATGCTAAATTTACTGCAGTATCATTAATATGTAAAGAACTATTTTGAGTTTAATAGATTTTGAGATTAAATCATACTTTTGCTGTATCTCTAGACCTCTCGTCTGCATTGCGGTGTAACGTTTAGCCATCTAGCTATCTAGCCAGGAATTAGCAATGGTAACGAACAGATTTGTTAGTGTGGGTAGGTCATGCGTTGGTTTTGCTCTTTGAAAGCTGCCCACTTTATTTTTTGCCAATATTCTGCTGTATCTGCCGTAGTTCACCATATTCTGGTATCTGAGTGCTGTCTATTAAAATGAAGTTCTGTCAATTTAAATGATCCCTTGTTTTTTTCAGTAAGTAAATGTTGGCTGTAACGTTAGTACCAATTGTAAAGACATCGCTTCTGTGTTCTGGAGCAATTAGTATGCATACAGAGGTTACGTTACGCTAAATAATACCTCAGGCTGCTGTGTATGGTTTATTTTAGAACATATAATGTTATAATGTATATATACATTATAATATTATGTTTCATTATATTATGTACATATAATGAGAGCAAAATGTAAGTTTTGTTGATGAAGTCATAGTACGTTAAATCAGTAGATATAGCAGATAGTTTATAAATGCATGGTAGTTCTGAAAATATAAAACAGCCTGCTGCCAGTTCCCGATGCATTTACCTCGTGCAGGGTTGATAGAGCGTCGAGTCCCGAAGCTGATAATGCAGGCCTTCGTTCTCAAGAGTCGCTGTAGATTACTTAAGGATTGCCGTAGTTTAACTTGTAATTGTATTGCTAAATACAACATTATGTGGTCTACATTATTTTGTTTTTGAAAGGGGTCAGTAAAAATGAGCAATTTTACATCCCATGCCACAATACACACTTTATCATTTTGTGTCTCCAACCACAAGAGCCGAGAAGTGATACATTTGTTGTGAAACCTGTTCAGGTACTATACGAAACTATTAATTCTCTGAAACGATTTGCTGTAGTAATATTAAGTGAAATTCCGTTTTAACAAAGTACATGATGCGCTGCCTCAGTCTAAATGCTTTACAGATCGAAATATGTAACCTGGAAAGTAAAAATCAAGTGGCAGAAGTTTGAAGATAGGAGTGCATGCCACCTTCTTTTGAGTAGGCCCACCGGCTGGACGGCTCGTGCAGTGGTCACTGGGCACTGAAACCCAGGCATCAAGTAAACAAGGCCAGCACAAGATACATGGTGTCTGCATGCTGAGAAACAAAGATAACAGGGCAGCTGCTGGCTCTCTGCCTCTAGTCCAGACAGAAACCATCTGGACATGCTACTGGAGTGAAGGAACCAGGAATTGGTCACCACTAATGTGCTGTGTATGCCTGCATGGAAGGTTTTACGGCCTGCATTCACTCATAATTTTAGAGGCATGCAGTGGGCCAAAGTAGACCGGCAATATTTTGTTGTTGGTAGCATGTGTGTTTGTATGTTTATTAATGATTTGAATGAACATAAGTTTATGTTCCTGTTAATATAGTTGGATATTTCTGTGTCATCCTCCAAAGTCATAGACAGTGTGCGATTAGTGGTGCAGCTGCTGTGTGAATACAAGCGAGAGCGTCGTCACGTGAATCGGAGGAGTCACGTGCTCGGCTTCACCCCCCCAAGCCGTCGGAGCGGGGGCTGTGATGAGGTTAGATAAAATTTATATATATATATATATATATATATATATATATATATATATTCATCCAGCTATCATTTTGCAAACTGGTCCAGAGTTGCACACATCATTTTGTGTACTTCTACACACTGTAAATCAATCTTTTGGTCACGTGTGAAGTTTTTAGGGATTGTCTTTTTAATAAAAATGTAGAAATCCCATTATCTCAGTAGAAACTGAATAAGAAAAATGCACAGTAAGTGAAGTGAGGGGGGTAAACAACAATAGCTTCAAATCTAGCCACTGTTTAAACATTTCCTGTGGAGTCTTCACATGTGCTAACAGTATACAAGGAAAACTCTTCAATATAATGACAGTAGTTAGTCTCACATAATAGCCATGCTGCTATTGACAGCTAATAGGAATGAACAAATAAGAAATGATGGAGCAAAACTATCACCCTGGCAAGCCCTCAAGCTGGGTGTGGATGCTAACCCAGATCAGCAAACTGTCCTCCAGCCTCACAGCATTGTGAGTGTGATTTCATGTTATTTCTTCAGCCAGGGGCATTGTGTTCTGGACTTACAGCTTTTGCTCATAGCTTTGTTTTATCTTCTTATCTGCCTTAATCCATTGTTATCTGTATGCTCAGCAGCCTGGTTGTCTACTCCACTATGACTTCTTTATTTACCCCCCACATATGAAGGAGATAATGTTGATGATTATAGCTGTTTTCTAAAACTGGTGTGATTTGCCCTGTTTTAGCAATTCCAATGTAAGAAACACTCGAGATCAGTAATGTTACAATGCAATAACCTTTTTTAACCTTTGTTTAACTTAGTTAAACTAGTTAGTTACCCAGTATCGGATGATAGTTTGTATTTAGCCCTCTATCCCACCAAAATCTCCCTGATATTCCATGGGGGTGTTAGAGGAACGTGTCGGTGTCTTTTTTACTGGTAGTTAAGTGCTGAGATAAATTCCGGTGTAATATCGACGCTTGATATGTAAACTCATTACAAGGTGTAAGACAGTACAAGTACCAGGTTGAGATCTGCCTTTACAAGTAGGCCTACATTTCCTGGAATTGTGTGAAAAGCTCTTGTAGGATGAACTTAAAATTACAAAGAAGGAGAAGAGCTGTTGTGAGGGAAGGTCAAGTGAAAGATATCGTATTACATGTATTATTAGATAACTTATTAAGGCATGTAAGCGATTATCAGCTCCATTCAGCTATCAGCAAACCCCCCCCCCGAAGTGCAGCCATTCCTTGGTTCCCAGTGTCGTAGCCCCAGAACCAGGCACGCCGCGGCAACCACAAACTACCGGGGACTGAAGCTTCGTAAATACAAACACTCTTCACGCAGGCTGACTGCTGGAAGCCAGACAATTAAGGGATAGAAGACGCTGCATTTGCATACATATTAAAGTGAGGCCGTTAAAAAAGCGCGTGTGGGGAGGGAGGGGAGGAAGGAGAGAAAGGGATAGAGAAAAAAGCGTGCACATGCAAACAAGCATCTCTCTCATCAAAAATACAGGACCCACCGTCGCTGAGGCATAAATCTGCATCCTCTTTAGCGACACATACATCCCGCTTGGGCGGTAAAGGATCAGGCCGCCTGAGTCGCATGGGTGAGGGGGACACCCTACAGGGCAGTGTTGCACCACTTCGCATAGCGCGAAGTCGAAGTAGGCTGTTCTGATAGAAGTCACAAATTATATGAAAAACGTTCCACTGTTCCACAAACTATATAGACTGAAACGCACAAGAGGGATGCTGTGACGTCAGATGGATGGCAATAAAATTCGCGGTCAGCACAGCTCATGAATATATTTTCCTCAACGGGGTTTTACTATTTGAAAAGTTCTTGGTAGTATGAGCGCTGACGGTATTTGCACCGATCAGGGATAAAAGCATAAATAGGCTAGTATATTGGCACACATTGCTTCATGGTTGTTGCCTGTCAATAGCTTTGCGCTGTTTACGCGTGGGTACGGTTAACAATCGGCGCCATTGGCGACAGCTTTGTCTGAACCACGTATGACGATGGCTGGGGCAGTGGTAGTAGCAGCGGTTCTGGCAGTATGGGGTGCTGCAGGAAAAGAGAGAGACTCTGAGTCAGTGCGCGGATGGTCGGGAGGAAGGGAGCCCCGCACAGGAAGGAAAGGAAAGGCTGGTTTTAATTGTAACAAGTGGAGCTCAACCCCCTCACGACAAACTACGGCCACCGCCTCCCACCGCTCTACTCACGAATCTTCCACATTCCTGTTCGACTGCTCAGGAAGAGTAGACAGAGGGTCAGTGAAACACAGTCAGAGAGACAGAAAATGGGGGAGGTGGAGAGATGGGCCAGGGACTTTGCTTTGATCATATGAATCTGATTGAAAGGAGAAGTTTGTTCAAATCTATAATTTGGTATGTTTTAAATAATACACCAATAACGTATAATCTGTGGCTAAAAGGTAGCTCCAACATCAGTTTAGGTCTAGAACCACTCTTCAACCTCAAATTTACAGTGCTGATAATAATGTAGATTGTGTGGTGGTGTATGTCAGTCATGTACCATCTGGAAAAGGCAAAACATCTAAGATTATCTCAGAGGTTAATTATAGCAAGCCTATTCTTACATTTGTAGTAAGTTAAAAATGTAGGGATCTTGCATTCCTGTCATCATCTTCATTCTTCTCATGTGATTACATTCTTTGGAAAGTTCTAGAAGAGATTGAGCATTGGAATCACCTCTAAGTATTTGGCACAGTTTACCTTCAGAGCAATAGCACAACTTCTTGAAGTTAAGTTTCTCCTTGGCCTGTTATTTAAAATGGCAGAATAGGTGCACAGTAAATAAAGGCACATACAGACACAAATGAAGGAAGAAGATTTGGAGGTCCAATGAAAACTCACTGTGAGAGGGGCTTAAGAAGACTACATGGGGGAAACGCACACACATGCACATTCACACGCATGGAGGCACGCGCATACAGAGGGAGGGAGGGAGGGACTGACTCTGGGAGTATTTCCTGCCACAGGACTTGAAACTGGAGCAGGTCCAGCTGTAAAAGTCTCTTGCTTCCTTGCCAAATTACATGAAAACAGTGGGAATGGGGGGGATTTCCAAATTAGGAGTGGTTTCCGTGAGCCGTGAGGCCAAGCTCAGGACCTCCGGACACAACTGGACAAGGTTTAAGAGCAAACTGAATAAGTGAGAGACTTTTTTTGTTCTTTTTTTATTTATTTTTTTTTTTTTTGCTTGCATCTCTCTTGAGTGCACACTTTGGAAACAAAATAGTGAAGTGAATATGTTTTATCAATGCTTTTCCCTGAATTACAGAAATATCAATATCCCTCTGGTTTTGAGCCCCTAATGTATATCTAGGTAATTTATGAAATTTGAGAACGGCAAAGTTTGACTTTTAGTTCCAGACAATAACAGATTTTTTCCATGATCAACCTAGGTTCAACATAAAAACTTACCCATTTGTATACACACAGAAAAAAAAGAATGAAAACCAACAAATGACCTCATGGTCTCACATCGCACACTGTCTATGAGACCTGGTCTCATTGCTGATAAATTCATACTATTTGGAGAACACACAATTCTACATGCATTACAAAGTACATGTAATCAGCTGTCACTTTGTTTCTTTCAGAAATCCACCCAATAAACTGTGCTGTAGAATTCTGCAGCTTTGTGCAGGCAGTCTGTGGATATTATACAATATACTAATGGCAGTTTTGTGGAGCAAAGCGATTTGCTTGGTGTCATCTTTTGTGTCACATTCTATAAATGCCTTTAAGTAAATGATATCTCATTTATATCAATATCTCATGATAGATCAGTGGGTAAACTGATTCGGGCCAAATCTTTATCTTTTATGTGGACAAGAGAATAACCCTTCCTCGTTTCTACTTACAACATTTAAATTGGTAAACAAGAAAAAACAGACAAAAGTGAAATATAAAACTGATGACACCGAATGAAAAACTTAAATCCCAGATAGACTTTTACATTTAGATTATGGGCTAGACTCAATAAAAAAGCACTGTGTCTCTGTAAGGAAAAATGCTATTTAATCTAAACAGACTTAACTCTTTGAATGTACATGCTATTCTGTTTTAAAAGGAGCAGGTCACATTCCACAGGACATGTTTCCTTGTCTCAAATAAAGTATAACATTCTTAAATAAAATTGCTTTCATGTAAATTGTGTTTAGAGAATTTTAAAGAATAAGCATATTTGATTGATTTGAGTTTTTGAAGGTTTTCTAATTTTTCGGTTTACTCATATGATTTGGCCATAGTCATAAAAGTTTGCATACAGGTTTATTCTCATTGTGATTATTTTCAAAATGCATCATAATAGCCCTAAAATTCCAAAAAATAAAAAAAAAACAAGACTCAGTGTCCAGCATATTGAACTGAACCATGAATTAATCATAGGAGGGAGAAATAAACAATATGAGCCAGGAAATGAAAACAATTCAAGCACATCTTATTATAAAACTCACAAAATGACAATCAGCCAGGCCGAGCCCTCAGAAATGAATCATTTCAATAACTCCCACTTTAGCCTTAAGCCTGCGTGACCCCCGTTTCAAAGAGGCTGCTGATCAACTGCAGCTTATTAGATACAGTTTAATTTTGTCATTTATAGTGGGAGAATATAAACAGTAAGGGACACTGGAAGTGGCTTGGAAGACAAAAAGGCAAATGGGGAGGTTCTGTTTTATGCTATCCCCCAATTCCACTCTGTCCTGTGTTGTGCAAGTCATTAAAAACAAATCAGATATTTATCAAAGAATATGTACTGATGTATTTGCTTTATCCGGGGAGTCAATTCCATAGTGACCTTTATTCCAATCTTCAGTGACAAACATACCTTGAGTAGGTGATGAAAGAGCTGATGTGTACAAGTTTGTCCTACCCCACCATTGTTTGTCTTATTACAATTTGGAACACAACTGTGTGAGTGTGGTGGTGGTGATGGAGGGGTTACATCATTGAAATGCATGAATTGATTACACAAATAGCTGAAAATGAAATGTGTTCCTAGAGATCAGACCACAGCACACAGTCTCTAAATTGCGGTTATCCCAAAAAGGACTCGTCAAATAAATAAATGTAATGAAGGAAATCAAGAACTGTTGCACATATGAAAAACAACAGTGAGTTTTCAGACATTTTCCCTTGTTGGTTTTTTCTGCTTTGGGAAAGACGGGTGGGGGTTACAGAGGAGTCATGAAACAATGAGGCGGTTGAGCCGGAGTGGTGGATGCAGGAGTGGAGTCTCAAGACGTGGAGACAGAAGCTCCATTCATTCAACAGGGGCTCCTCCTGCCTACCTCTGGCTCCCTGGAACGGGCTCGCCCTCCAAACTGACTAACTGACTGACGCCTCCCCCTCCCCCCTTTTCCATGCCTGTGATGAGGAGGTCCATATGTACTGCCGCTCTGCACCCACACTGAAGATTCAGCATTTCAACATATTCACAAACATGCAAGATCTGATTCCAGGGCCCCCGTTCGTATGTACTTGATTATCTAGGCACGCTTGTTGCCACATGGCGCGCACGCACACACACACACCAACATACACTAGCGCACACATGCATGCTAACAAGGCCTAACACCAATGCACACAGCAGAGAGAAAAGACTGAGGTTTTCATACCTGTCCTCCTGAAAGCTGTTTCCATATGTTTCCATATTTGTATTCCTACTTGTATTCTCCTCTTATTTTTTCCATTGTCCTGTTTATTCTTGAACACTTCTCCCTACTTTGTTCAAGTTTGACAAACTTTGTGCATGCATGAAAAAACCTTCATAAGCCACACCCATAATGAATGTAAATGTTTTCATTGTTTACACATTTGGGTACATTCATAATTTCATCTCACACTCTTGGTCCTTGACCACAACCATTCATTCCCAATTTGGCAAACATTACTTTTGTCTCAGGATGTTTATAATTTGATTATAGACTAAGAATATTGCATATATTTTATCTATCAGTTATAATAAAACATTGTCTGTATTTTTGATCATATCTGAATGTTGATGGTGTTTAGCTTTATTTCAAGGATCCTTGAAATCAGAATTAATTGCTTTCCTATACAAGTTAATTTATTATTGCTTCTTTCTAAAGTATTTAGTAGATTAAGCAGCTCAAAGTAAAACTCAGACCAGGAAATTACAACAATCAAAGATTGCATCAAATTTTCATCTCAATCTATAAACAGTGAGACAAACATTACAATCAGATGTACTGAAGTGAAAAGGTCTCATCTTTTCAAACCATATCCCACAGACCATAAAGATTCTTTTGTTGGGTCCCACCAATCACAAGGCAGAATTTTGTTACTTTGTAGTCATGGGGACTGGCTGCACAAATGGTCTTCTCTCTCAGTCCAGTGGGGGTCATGGAAACAGCATGTACCTGTATTTTGCAGGTACTAGCGACGTGCTTGGCTGGTTCAGAGAGTGCAGCTTCTGAATGACGGGGGGTGACTCTTTGTCCGCTTTCTCAGTTGGTGAACTGTCCTTGACCCTGAGGGAGGCAGTGCAGTTAATCAATCCCAGAGTAGCGGTGTGGCTGGCAGAACACTGCCTCAGCAGACCATAAAGGACACACCTTTTACTAATAATAGCCGGCTCTGCGGGGCACTCTACCTGCGACAGCAGGGCCTGGAGCGGGCGGGGAGTACTTTCACGGGACTGGAGCTCATTAAATAACCAACTCAGGAATATCCCACACCTGCCTACCTGCCTGCCTACAGCACACCACATTTACTATTCACCTCATATCTGCCTTATCCATCTGTGAGAATTCCTGCAATGGAATTCCTCCACTTCACACCCAGAAATCAGGTGTGTCAAGAAACATGTTCCACACAGCCCTGCCTGGGCTCATTGACATGGACAGTTTCACATTTGGTTCAGTCTTTTCTGAGAGGTTTTTCATTCAGTCTAGGGATAAAAAATTTAGCTAGAAGTTATGTTTTAGGGTTGCATAGATCATTCAAATGACAATTTAGCAGGGCAATTGAACACTGTAAAATGCTGTATGGTTGTCCAAGAGGAAGCTAAGTATATTTAATTGTGATCTTCTGGAGCTGAGAGGGTAGCCAGTGTACTTTAAGTGCAGGAAGATGCGGTGGAAATGCTGAAATTAGACCATGCTGGAATCGTCTACGCAACATGGAAGTATTTTGATTGTTGCTTTCAAAATAACAGTCATTCTGTGGTGATTGATGGCAGCAGAGTGATGAAAAATCCACCTTGAATGTGCAGATGCTTACTATTTGTGTACAGAAACATATTCACATCCCACAATGTGCCATTTTTGTAGTGTGAATCAAGCTGCCACAAGCCTACAGCATTAATAATTAGTGTGTAACTACTTTTTCCTCTTGACACTCAGTGAAGTATATTCTGCAGCAACCAAGGTCAAGACTATCAAGCTGAACACACACAAACACACATGTATTCATACATACAAGGAGAAGAGTATAGTTATAAAGAGCTGTGTTAATCTAGGCCACTGGGGTTGAGCTTCAGTGAAGGAGGTTGGGGGGAAACAGAATTACATTAAAACTCAACTTAAGCCCAGAATTATCTTGTCTGGAATTACCATAAAAACGTGTTTCATGAATTTGTTGCCACTGTAAGCATAGCATTTGGAGGATTCAGCAAAAAATCAAGATGATCTGCTGTTGGGTAAAATGTGCAAAGGTCAAAGGTCATCCCAATAACCTGGACATCTCAGAGATGGCCTGATTCCCTCTCCATATCCAAGCTGATTTGCTATGAGCTGAAAGTCCCTATGATCCAGAGAGGAACCATCAGGGCCCTCTAGGCCCTCAGGGAGGGCCTAAGTTACTGTAAAAAAAATAATATTTAAAGGTCTAGTTTTATTTTATCAACTCATAATTTGACAGTCATCATCTTAATGCTTCTGAAATAAACCCTTCAAACCTGCCTATTTAGTTTAATGTTGGAATGTGAAGGGTTAAATGAAGGAAGCTTCTTTGTCTCCCTATCAGAATTTTTCCACCTCTGCAGTTGCTGGGAGGAAAATGCTATGCTTTCTGCTCTGTGATTGGTGGTCCAGCAATAAATATACAGAAGGCTAAGCCAAATAGTAATTCAATGAGAGACAAATTTCAAATGACAGTAAAATTGACCAATCATATCTTCCCTCTAAATGGGTGGGCTTTGTTATGGCTGATGTTATGACAAGTTCCACCCACTGTGGGGGACATGAATCACAAGCCAGTGGGGGAAAAAAAAAAACACTGATAAATTAGCTAGCATTTTGGCTCAGAATGGAAGCCACAAGTAATGTTACCGTTAGTGAGGAGGACATTGTTGCAAATGCATTATCCACGCCGTTTTCAAGATTAACTTTTAAGGAAAAGTTGGAGTTGAATAATGACTATCTTACCAAATAAACAATAACATATATATTTAATAGGCAGCTGTGCCAATCTAATAATATTATTTATTAACAATATTACTTGTTTGCGGTGGTGGGTTCAAAAATGCCATGATCGCTCTTCACTGTCCATGGCTCTTAAGTGTCTGTTGCTAATGGTTGCTTGGCTGTGTGCGCGCTGTCATGATGTGTAGGCTTACATGGAATTTTGTTGGTTTTGTGTGGTGGGAGGGGGTGGCTGTCATGTGTTTTTTACCCAGGCCCGTTGTCACCATATTCCACAGAAGTGCACACACAGCTTGTGTGATGATACGATTATTTGTGAAGAGGATTTGCATTTTGTTTAAGAAATTAGCTGTTTTTGTTTTGGTAATAACTCTCACTCTCTCCATGCTGTTTGCTTGTTGTATTGCTAAGGCTGAACTAGGTCTTATTTTTTGTTTCAGAACTGGAATTGTCATGGGTAACTATTGCAGTACTGTAGGAGAGGACACAGGAAGCTAGACTGGTAGTTTTCTTTTTTCCAGATGAGGGAAGAGGGGTCAGAGGGCCAAGGTTTAAGAGTCATGGTTCACTGCTGCTATGATCAATGATGAAGATTCTTGCTTTTAGATGCTTTATAAATATGGTGGTTCTTTGGTGCTTGTAGATGATGAAGAAGGACTACCACTGACATCTATGTGCAAGGAGTAGAGATGGGTTGGCCCATTTGTCGGTAGAAAGAACTGAACCCAAGAGCTTTGGCATTTCAAAACAAGTGACGATTCCCATGGACTCTTACCAAATAACTAATCGATCAGACCAAGCTCCACCACCATGCTTCCCTTGCAGCACTCTAGCGGCTGCTCCTCTGCTGCGTTCCCGGAGGTAATGTTTTTATAGATCCCTCCCCAAATTATCAGCAGTGTTAAGAGCAGAGTGAGGTGTTATTTAAGCCCAGCAGGTCCTGTTTCAGAGCTTGGCTCTCGGCGCTTGAGGTTTGCCTGTAGAGCTCTGTACCGTTCACAAACAACACCCCCCCTACCAAACCACCCCCAATCAAAAACGAACCGAGGACCATGTGGGAGACCCAAGTGCCTCTCTCCCCACTTCCTGTCTGAGCTGGGAACAGAGAGACCAGGGGCCTCCAGGCAGGTGCCCCGACACACTAAAGATGGAAACATTATGGGGAGAAAAGTACAACAGGACACTAGTGGAAAAAATATAAAAGGCTAAAACAAGCACAGGAATCTCAGCTACAGAGGTAATTTATAGGGCTTGGAAAAAAAGTTCTCTGTGTGGTTCAGAAGAGGGACTGTTTTTTTCTTTCGTCTTTTTCTTTGTTTTCCATGACCACGTTTTTTCATCACACACAAGCACAGTGTTCAGCATTCTTTCGGGGGATTTTGATCTCATGAAAATTGGTTCCTTTTCCTTCCTTTTTTCCTTTCTTCTCCTTGTATTTTTTCTGTTTTTTTTCTTTTGCATCACATGTGTGTCATATTATATGTATGTTATATATGTGCAGTCAGTCTTCAGTGACACACATCTGTCCTGCACATGGAGGGGGCGAGCAGGGCTCCCTGTCAAATGAGAAGTGGGTCACTCTGAGGATGATTCGCACCTTTACTGTAAGTTGTTGAAATGAGTCCCACCTGTCTGGTAAACCTCAGGAACATGCCTTGTAAATGGTCGCAAGACTGACACAGCGTCCATTGTGCTCTACAGTCTTCCTCTCGGTGTGCAATGGTCTGTTATTGAGCCTTGGAGTAAGAAAGAGAAGGACAACATTTCATCTCCTCTGGAATTGAGCTTGGGAGTCTGGCGTGACACAAATGGAGTCTCCAAAGATGTGATCTACATTGCCAGTGCAGCTGCTAAATTAAGAAGTAAAAAAATACAACTGGAGCAGTCCCCAACCCCCACCCACATACACACAAACACACACACACACATACACACAAACACACACACACACACAATCACACACACACAGACTCATACAATCAACTGATGAAAAAAGCAATGATTTAACAATGATCTTGTGATCATTAGACAAAGTGCATTTTTTTTTTGTTTTGACTTGTGGTGTTTTCGCCCTCTGTATACATTTTAAGGTCTACCATCTTAAAAAGGTGACTATAGTCTATTGTAGAGGTGATGCAGTCCATCCTACCCACCTTACTTACCAAAGTATTAGTAGCAGGGTGTTGTTGTGCTATTTTGTATATAGTTTTATGGATCATATTTATAGATGTGTTGTGGTACTTCACTTTTATGTTATTTCTCCAGCTGTGAAGTACAAATTACATAAGGAAGGTGTGAAGAGATTGCACTTGAACATTGAACATAGAGCCTCAGGAAGAGGAAGTGCCAGGAATAAGCCAGAAACATGCTAGTTTGTTTTAACATGTTTCTGGCTAATTCCTGTGAGTAAATCACTTCTAAAAGCACTAGTCAATTATTATATTCATCATTCCTAGTGAAACATCACCTCACATTTGAAATAGTTTCACTTTTTTATGAAAGAAAAAAATAGAACTTTATAAATCACTATCTGCATGAAACATTAATTTTGCCAAAAAAAATCCTGAATTTTGTACAATAAAAACATGTTTTAGGCCCAGTTATTAAAATAATTTCATAACATTTCTATTATGTAGGATTGCGAATAAATTAAAGACATTAATTAATAATTACGCATAAAATATTTCCCACAACAAATCATCTCGCAAACAAAGGAGGGAGATATGCTTGACAACGACTTCAGATCAATGGCCATCATATCGCTTTTTTCATGGCTGGATATTTTTTAAACTTTCAGTTAAATTAGCCACAAGGCTTTTTATTTCATTTTTTTCTCAGGCTATATTTTTAATTCTGTCCCTCCCGGTGTCTGTAATAAATCTGCATGTTGAGTGTTTAAAGATTAATGTTTCAGCCTCTCTCTCTCTCTCTCTCTCTCTCTCTCTCTCTCCGCCTCTCCCTCCCTTTTTCCCCCTCTCTTTCTCTCCGTTCCATCCAGGCAGTACCCTCACGTCTGCATATGTAAATGAAGGGCCTCGGCTCGGTGGAAGTAATTGTATGCATTTTTAACTGGCCAATCGGCTGACAGATAGGCATAGATTGCCTCTGTTCTTTTTTTTTTTTTTTTTTTTTTATTTTTAGCTCTGTGCTTCCCCCTCTAGATGCAGAGAAAACCATTCTGTGGGTGCCTGTCTGCTGTAGAGTAGATTAGAAACGGAGCACTCTGCTCTCAACCCCCCCCCCCCACCCTCCTCATCTATCTGTCCAGCTCTGCATTTCATTTTGCAGGAGTCGGTGGGTCACTGCTCCACTGGGGGGCTGTTTTGGAGGATTTCTGAAGGAAGGAAGGAGAAAGGGGGACTGAAGGTGGAAGTAAATACTGCAAGGGAACTGTGAAGCACAGCATACGATGTTGTTGGCCTGTACCACGTCACCTGTTTGCCTATCTGGGCAAATCTTTCTTCATATCATCGTCATGCAGAATATGTTTTCTATAGTGCTACTTGTGCAGTTACACATTAACTGGAGCAGTAAGATTCTGATGCCAATAGTGACTGTTTTTACCCCCTAAACTGCAGCAGAAGTAGCAAATATGAAATATATCTGAACCCATTAAAAAAAGACAAGACCTGATAACTCTCATTTAATAATTTCAGTAGGTTAGGATTGCATCACTGATGTTAATTCACAATATCCTTACATTGATTAATAAAATGCGGAGAATAAAAGAGACAAATGTCACATTTATGTACAGGATATTGCCATTAAAGGAGTACCACTCTGAAAGTGATATGAAAAAAATGATTGACTAAAATGTACCTTGAACAAAAAATATTTTGGATGTTACTATCTGTAGTATTCATGCCTAAAGAAGCTGAAAGTATTCTGCAAGAATCCTTTCTGCCAAATTATCAAGTGAAATATATATTGAGGTTAATCTCTGTCCATAATAAATTAGCCTCGATAACATATAATTGAAATTAAATAACAATTGATTTTTGGAACAATGTCTTTAGTCTAGCAATTATTTAGCTATCAGTAATGTTATGACCAATGTTTTGTTCTTCTGTATTATTCCTAAATTTAATGTTAACATACCCAAAGGACTGATGCTTAGGTGCATCTCCTGCATCTGTATGATAAGATGTCTATTTCTAAAAATGAATGAAAAATGGAATTTTAAGACAAAATATGACAATATAGTAGCACCTAACATACTATATAACTATACTGACATTCTGTAGAATCCTTCAAAGCTCTCTGAAATGTATACATTTCTCCCTCTCTTCATACATCTGTTTCCCTATCCCTGATTTATAGACCACCACAATAAGATATTATAGAATTTAATACTGATGTCTTGTGGAGTGTTACCAATACTTGCTGGTTGTTAACTGTGTTTATTATGTATATATGCAGGGCTAAACTTCACAGTGTTAAGATGCCCAACCATGAGAATAAGCAAAAATTACCCAGGATATTTGCAACTGAGAAATCCTCTCCAAGGTCAAAGCATCGGTTTCTCTTCCTCTCTCCTACTTAGAATTTGGACGGGTGCCTGAATTAACGAACTGAAAGAGCATTGAAAGGCATTGCAGGCAAAGCAATGACAAAAAAGTTTTGAGCCTTTTTTCTTATTTTAGTTTCAAATCTCTTGTCGACACACAATGATGATAACACAACAAGCCTGGGTAAGGCAGGAAAAGGCAATGTCATCAAAAAGATTTAGCTGTATCTACAAAGATATACACCTACTAATTTACAGAAATTGCCTGTTCAATTGTATACTTTCAAAAATCTATGTACTTCACATGAAGGGTACTCGATCCAAGGATCTCAATAAACTCCAGGTCATGTGGTTCTCTGATGAATGTATCTTTGAAGGTATCTTTGACTATCAAGCCCAAAAGCCTTTATGACAAACACATAGGCAGCACGATATAGAACCTGCTGGCATTGCGAGCTACTGAGTGACTTTAGCATTGGCCAGACAGATTAGTGGTGTACCACAAAGGTCTGTGGTAGATCCACTTAGCTGGTGAATTTATTTAAAACAGGAGTGTTCTGTTGTTCATGTATGTGGTTCAAAATGTTTAAAAACCTACAAAAATTTAGAAAATTGGAGTCATTTCTAAATGGAGTCGCCATGGGAGTATAAAAGGATTATTGTACGGTCAACAAAATAAAAAATTTTGGTCCCATCCATCAAAGGATATCAGTACTCTACAATTTATTATGAAGTCTAGGGATGTTGCAACAGCTGAATTTGTTAAGAGTCTGTGATTACATAAAAGTCAGATTCATCTTTTTTTTAACTGATAAGTATTTGAAGAACAATTACATTTCTGCATACTCTTTTGGTATAAACGGAATCACCTGGCTGTGATGTGAATTGCAAATAATGAGTCTGATGGGTGTCCCTGATGTAATTATGTGTAACCTACTTGCAAGCAGGTGTGTGTGTGTGTGTGTGTGTGTGTGTGTGTGTGTGTGTGTGTGTGTGTGTGTGTGTGTGTGTGTGTGTGTGTGTGTGTGTGTGTGTGTGTGTGTGTGTGTGTGTGTGTGTGTGTGTGTGTGGAAGAGGATGGGAATACATACCTTATTAGACATGAAGCACTGCAAAAAGATCCCAGACTGATGTGAATATGACAGCCAGCTCACTGCTGAATGCAGTGAGTAGACCGTGTCCATATTTAGGTTCTTCATGTTCTAATATAAAAAAAAAGTTATTTAGTATTTTGTATACAGTACCACTGGTTATTTTTACACTGTGCAGAATATCCATTTTAGGCCTTCTTCATTTAATATTGTACATTTGCATTAATTTAAACAGAATTTAAAATGGAAAATTAAAAATCCACCTTAAAATATGTGCTATTATCAGATCTGTGATTGAGAAAATGAGGCACAGAATGTTAGTTACTCACTTAAAGTGTGAAATGCAAAGTGCTTGCTTTTAGCTTGTTTAAATGATGAGGTCATTAACAGTGCACAGGAATAACGCTGGACAACAATGTAGGATCACGCGGCATGGTATGGGATCCCTTCTCTTCTGCTCATTACTGCGCTTCCCTCCGTCACATTCCGCCGCTGTCCAGAACCCTGTTTACTTGGCGACTGGAGTGGTGTCACTCCGGGAAAAGCCGCAGTCTTTGACTCCGTAGTGAACCGTGATTAAAAACCAATTAATGACCGCTTCACACTCGCCCTCGCTCGCTGCGTTGCCAAGCTTCATGGTGCTGATGGGATTTAGCCACAGAGACAACAGCCGCGTTGATTTAGCGTGTGGATGGTGAATGAGAGCCAGTGCAGTGACACACCTGGGGAAGGAGAACTATGTGTGGCCCCAAAATGGTGCTTCTGGAAAAGGGATGAAATGTTGTGACATAGCATCATGTTATCACCTAAAAATAGATGTGTTGCTTTTCTCTTTGTGTACAGTGTATTTGATTTATCAAGATACAAAATGTCTGAGCCAAGCTTGGATGAGTGTACAGTGTGTTATTCAAAGTGAAAAACAACATTTCTTGGCCTTCTTCCCCTCACAGCATTTATCAGGGTATCCAAACTCACTCTTCACCATGAAATTGTCAAACCTGCTGCAGTCAGAAATAAATTCACAAAATTATCAAAATTTTCTCCCAGTCAATTTGCGTCCAGAAAACTCATGAAGTTAAGGCTTGGGGCAAGTAATACGGGTCATACATTACCGTGCCACACAAAAGCATATTAGCTAGAGCAATTCCAGTTGAGGACCTTGCTTGAGGATATAACACTGATGACCAAACGGAGATCTGAAACTGCCGAATAAAAGTTACAAGTTTATTTTGCAAACCGTTGCATCACACTTTATCAATGACAAAATCCAGAGCTACAACACAAGTATTTGCTTCATCAAATTCCACCTCTATCCCAGAGGGTCTTGGCTGTTGGTTCAGGCAGTGTCATGGAGGTTAAATTTAGAACTAGGCTACAGGGAGAATTCAGAACTACCTGTAGGATTTTTTTTCCTCCTGAGCATTCTGCTCTTGACATAAGGGACTTCCCCTTCCATTATGTTTAGCAAACAACCACGGTGTCTCCCCATGCTACACAGATGCCAAAACATCTGTTCCCAGAGTTTACTGCTACAGAAACACACAATGTATTCACAGCACCACAAAGTGTCACCAGCGCTTCTGGCTGCTTCAGAATGCTGACTACCAGGATTTCAGTCTTTACATATTTGCATACTATTAATGATATATTGTGTGGGAGTTCATTCATAAATTTACATTGCAGTACAACACAAGAGATCACTTCCAACCAAAGGCTCATAGAGAGACATGGTGACAATGCACAGTGTTACAGCTAAAAAGCCCAAAATTAATTTTAAAAATATAAAAAGTTCCAGAACTTGTATTAAAAAATGTCATGATAAATTAGTCCAGCTTCATGTTAACCTAGTTTTTAATCCTATTCCCCTGTAAAATCATATTGTGGCCTGCATTTGAGTCCATGCAGGCTGCCAGTGGCCCACTACAAGTGAAGGCTCATGGGTGCCATGCCTTAGGTCTGACACAATGCCTTGCACAAGGCCGTCTGCCTCTCTCTCTGTCCCCACCCCTGCCCCCTCCCATATTCAGCTATCTGACTGTCCCTATATGTCTATAACCTCTCATAAAATGTTAAATGAATCATAATTATGGTCTTGAATTTTTTGTGAGTTAATGCCATGGTATGTTTACTAAAATATTTGCCAATTTTTTTATTTTCTAAAAATTAACAGGCAAAAGGCAATGATGGTAATCGTACTTCAGTTAATTTCATCTTAAATTATGAAATGCTTCAATTTTGATTATATCCAATCATCAACAGGGCACACATGTGTTTGTGGGCACTACAAATTAAAATTCATTCAACTGAGGTAATTCAGTCTGTAGTAAAAATAAAATAAAAAATAACAGCTTTATTATTTAATGACCAAAAAGTTATGTTCATGGACAGATTTAATATCAGAATATGCTTTCTAGTACATAGCTCACTTACTATGAACTTCCACAGACTTTTATTTTTATTTTAAAAATTTGGTTCACAACATAATGACCAATGAATAAATGGGGGTCCCAAGACTAGATCAGTTGAGAACCACTGCTCTAGATGTTCTTGTTTAGGACACGTTTTGTGTTTGATAGTACATATTTATGTAAAAACACTGATTGTTTTTAAAGTTTTTAAATGAAAGTTTGTTTTTCATATATGTAACACCTATCTCAATGGCAAATGAAAAGGAAAATATAATTTTTTCAAATTAGAACATATTGAGTTTGCTGATATGAGACTGAGAAAACATATTTGTCACAGAAAATATGTCCTCTACTATATACAAAATGCACAATTATGCAGGACATCATATATGAAAATATTAAACTGTCAAGCATTTTGAATACTTTGAATTTCTTTTTTTTATTTTATTTTTGCTTTGTAAACTACAGCAATTATTCTGTGTCTCATTTGCTGCTTAAAATTTTATATCATCCATGTTTCATATTTAATATACCTCCTTAACATCTGAGTCTCATTATTAATACGTTTGCTCATTTTTACAGTACTTCCTAGGGCTCTGAAAAAGGAAGAGTGGAAAAAACATTAAACCAAAACAAAGTTAATTAAACATTAATGCTGGTAAAATTCTAAAGGCTAACTGAGATGCTAACAATATCTAGCACAATAAAGCCATTTTTCAGAGAAAACTGCAGCTTCTTTCCCAACAAAAATAATTGAAATTACCCCACTCACTTACTGTGGAAAACTTCATATCATAAATCTCAAGTTCTATTTTGTGTCAAAATAATGTAAATAATTTATTTAAAAAATATGCAGATTTACCTCAGATTTTGTCTAATCTGCACTCTGGCTGGTGTCAGACTAGTAAAGCAGTCAGTGTGTATGGCTCTCCCTCAGAGTTCTGGAGCAGCAGAAAGGGGAGAGTGCATTTTCCTGCCCTGCTAATGTATAACCACAGTGACACACAAGGTGTCATCAAACCACAAATCACTTCAAACTACGACCAGGCGCTCTCTCTCTCCCTCCCTCCCTCCCTCCCTCTAATTTTCTCTCACTTGCCCTCCCTCTCTCTGTCTCACCCTCCCCTTCCCTGTCTTCACATCTTTCTTCCTTTGCCCTCTCCCTCCCTCCCTCGGACTATCTTTCTCTCACCCTCCTCCCCTCCCTTCGTTCCTTTCTCAGCTCCTTTATCACACACACACACACACACACACACACACACACACACACACACACACACACACACACACACACACACACACACACAACCTTTCCCTCCCTCCTTTTCTCTCTCTCTCTGTGAGTATTCCCTGTTCTCTCCCATACAGAGGAGTGTATGCATAAACATATGTGTGCGTGTGTGTGTGAGTGTGCGTGTGTGCAGACTGAAACTCAGAACACCACAGCTCCTTCCTGGCCAGGCCTCACTGGGCTCCACTCCTGCCTTCTTAAAGCTGAAGGCACACAGAAACAAGGTTGAGCACGTCGACCATCCTGCCTTTTGAGCGCCGGAGGGCCTTTTATGCAAATGGAATTCGTAGCATGCCTAGATTTGTTTATTATCTGCCATTCCCTCCTCCCCCATTCCTCTTCCTCCCCCTTTTTTTCTCTCACCATTCTGTCCTTCCCATCGTCTATCCTGGCAACTCTCCTCCCTCTCTCTCTCTCACCGCAAGAGGATAAGATGATCCTGCCGGCCACATCAGCCCCTGCCTGCACTGTCCACCACTGTCTGGCCCACCCACCTAGTGTTACAACAAGTGCTCATGTCCCATTACCTATTGTGATTCAGTCAAGTAATGCTTAACGCTTTAGATGGCAAGCCCAAAAGTGGGTCAGAGACAGGACGCAAAGGATGATGGGAAAAAGCATGGAGGGAAAGAGAAAAAATATTTCATGGTTTACTTTGTTTACTTTGATTTTTTTATGATTCGTGTTATTTCATGTGAGCAAACTTGATTTTCTCTTCCCTCTCTTCCCTCTTCTGAGCTATGTACCAACTATCAAAATTACCTTTGAATAAAAATAAACATGTTTTCCCCTGGTTAATAACAGACATATGTTACATTGCTTGAGTTTGGTACAAAACTGATCCACGCTGTACAAGCTTTAAAATATTGGGTTTGCCAAACTCAAAGCAGCAGAAGGCCAATCAACTCTTTTCAAAGAATCTTCCTCCAATATGAGGAAATTGTTCCCAACTTACAATGTTCAGAGGACTGTCTGTAGTCCATGGGTACAGAGTACTGAGGGCAGTCAACATGTTACAACAGGGTCAGCTATTACAGGAGCCTCTTTGAGTGTGTGAGTGTGAGTATGCGTGTGTGTGCATATATGTACTATTACATGTGGTTATGAATGTGTTCATGTGCATCCATTGGTTTGTGTGTTTAAGTGTGAATATGTCTTTGTATATGTGCATATACTTCTGTGTGTGAGAGCTAGGGGTTCTGCTGTTCACAGGGAAGGGTTTAGGAGTAGCTTGCTGAAGGAGCAGGTTAGGAGAGCGGGCCCACTTGTGTTGACCTGTTTTCCGAATCTTACATCCTGCACTGCCTCCCCACACATACATACACCACACCACTACCACAACCCTACAGATCAAGTCTATCACCTAAACTAGCCTGTGCTACTCAGTAACTGGAATAAGCACAGGCTACTGCAGGCTGAGCACCACAAACAGATTGGGAGGCAAGAAGTCCATCAGTAGAAGCTCATTTCCATCAGTGCTGTAGGAGGCCCAGGCATTTGATACTATAGGTGCAAAATGAGATTCTATGGTTTGGAGGGATAAGCGGGCTGTTGGGTCTTCCATACACAGATGTCTCTCAATGTTTCAGGGTCCAGCACAGGATTCTGGCACTACTGACTTACATTGGGGGGCTCTTATAAGGGGTTGGTCCCCCAGTGGGTGGGCAACATGCTGGGACATAGACCATGGACACAGAACAGGGGGCAATTATCTCACCCATCTCAGATCTCCTGGTGAGCCTTACCTCCAGGCTACCAGCCAAGACCAGCAGGTTCCAATCCAAACAGTCATTTACTCACTGATCACGCAGTCAAAGTGATAGAAGTTGGTGCTCCACCACTAAAGAGAGCAGGGCTTCTGTCAGGGGTAAACAAGCCCCTGTGAAAACTGACATCGGTCATTAGGCATTGGATTGACACGTGGGTGGGAGAAGGCGCTGAGGCTGGACTCTAAAGATACTGCTTTCTGGAAGCTTGCAAAGACAAGACTAAGGAGAAATTACAAGTCAAGTCTACACAGTTGTAGCCAGTGTACATTTTTTGACCTAATCTAGCTTCTACGATGGTTTTAATGAGAGTACAAAGTGGAAACCAAACTAAGGTTCATTTCAACATTTCGTGGACTGAGTCTAAAAACTATTGCTTTTGACACTTGAAATGATTGTTATGTTAAACTGTTCCCCCAAAAATACATACAAGTGCCTTCTTTTTAAAAAGGTTAGCTTCAGCAGAAGTTTTGTGATTTTTGTCATAAACATTTCAAGCTTTATAATTAACTCACCCTGTTTTGAAGTAGCCTTTTTGTTGTAAATTGAATAATTGTCACTCATTTGTGTTTGTTTAATTAATTTGAAGCTGAATTTTATAAATTATCCATGTCAGCAATGTCAGGACAATGACAAGATGACACTGAGAAAGACAGACCCAGGCAAAAACCCACATTTGACAGAACCAGAAGATAAGGTGCTTATTGAGCTTTGGCTGGAACCAGAGTGTTCATCTGAGCCATTTGCACAGACTCAGCTACCAGGCAACTGAGCCTAACAACGAGTGAACAGAAAAGGCCTGCCAGCAGGTATTTTTGTATGTTCTCAATGTGCTGTGCTCTAAAACCAACAAGAATCAGAGTGAAAATCTTGGTAATATAACAGTAGTTATAACCATAGCTACATCCAGTTGTAGACAAACACTGTGATTCCAGAATTTCAAAACTTGTATAGGAATGTCAACTGCAGAATCCACTGGTTCCACAGAATAAAACCCACACATTAGTCTGTCAGTCTGTCTGTCAAGTGTACATAAATACATGAATATAGGTGGAAGATAAAATAATGGAAGCACCAGATAATATATTATTTTTTATTAACGAACAAGAAGTAGAGCCACACTTTAAAAGAATTTCAGGAATAGTGTTATATGGTTCAGGTTTCGAACTGTTTTAGTGAGATATAGGACCATTGTTCAGGAAGGAAAGCCTCCAGTTCTTTCACAGATAATGGACATGGAAATCTACTGTGCACTCCACATTCCAGAACTTTCCATTAAGGTCCAATTATGAAGCCAAGGAAGGTATATGCCTTGATATCCTGGCATTCATGCAACCTCACATGAATGCATTTAGCAGAATGTATTTGGTGTTATTATTTTGGAATATAAGAACATTTTGAGAACACAATGCTTGCACTATAGGCTGTATCTAGTCAACTAAAATGGTTTTGTATTTCTTGGCCATAACTCTACCATGCAGAGTATTCATATAATCCAATGACACCAAAGAGCTGCCCAATAACATGTTTAAAGTTGAAGTGAGACAATATTGGCTGAAGGCTTCTTATGCCTTTCTCCAAATATAAACCAATACAGACATAGGTAAGTATAATACCACATTGCTTGCTTCCATTGCTCAGACACCTGGTTTTTGGACCATTAACCCAGGCTATGCTTTGTCACTTAATGGCCTTAGTTATCCTTGATTTTCTGAATGGCAGCCCTACCATAAATATCAGCTTTGTAAAAATAAAAATGTATAATTTAGGAACAGGTTACATGGGATTATATTAATTTCACTGGTCATGTTGTGGTCATTTGCGATCTTAAATTTGGAATTACTTTTCTTTTATTTGATGCACTTTTTTCCTTTTTGGCACTTGCCAACTTTAATTTTGGCGTCTTTCCCATTGACAGTAGAAAAGCCGTTTCTGTGACTCATGCACCTGCCTTTCCGGCACCAACTCTTCTTTTTGTCTTAGATCTATAGCATCTCTCATGTTGCTTGAGAAAATCAAACATCAAAGTTGGGATCAAAACATAGGCTCTTTTTTATTTACAATTTAGTAAATTCAAAATACAAGACCTTTTAGTTGTGGAGCTTCCATGTCATCTGAATGAAGTATAATAATATTGTGAGAATTAACTATGCATTGCATTTCAGGCACTGTTGTGTATATTGTCTTGAAAAGCACCATATAAACAATATATAAACAATAAACACAACATAAACAAAGTTCAGCAGTACTAGTAATAGAGGGTGGTGATACAAACATTTATTGTCAGCTTCCAAGGAATATTGTGGGTATGAGTGACTTTAAATACAGAACATTACTGCAGATTAAAGAAATTCAAATTATATCAATTACATAAGTTCTGGAACTTTTTGGTTGCTTTATATTTGTCTGCTGTCCATCATTCTTTTTTAAAATAAAATTCAGATTAATTTTTGTACAAGACAATGTAAATTCTGCCACAACACTTACTCTTGCTCTTTCTGGCCTTCTCCTGGCTGAGTGGCACAAGTATCTAAAAGGAAAAACAATCTGAAAAAATATTCTAAATAAATAAATAAATAAATAAATAGCCGTGTTCTATGAAGCATGAGTAAGGGTCAGTCTGTCTGTTTGCTTCAGTTGGTGCCTTTCTCTCCCTCCCTCTCTCTCCCTCTCTCTCTGATTTTCTTTTCAACAGCCTTTTTCCATTTTATTTTTGCCTGCATTGCAATTTGGAAATGGTTTCCAAATTGCAATGCAAATCAAGATGGTTTTTAAGTGGTAAAAAGATGGAAACAACTGTTGAAATCTGATTTACAACTGCTTTCATCTCCCTACACTTAGAAAAACAATCTTCAATTGCATTGCAATTTGGAGACAGCTACAAAATTGCAAAATGAACTCTGATGTAAACATCCACCAGATATTATGGTATGGAGAATCCAAGACATCCCAACTAAATTGACTTTTTGTGATGTAAATACAAATGTTTCACCGCATCTAACATCCTCTTCTCACTACCCAACCAGTTATAAACTTTTACCCAAAGGTAGCCAGCCGTGTGTAAAACTCTCTAGCATAGTGGTGGCCAACCTGGACGGAACTGCAGGCCACATGTGTGGCCCATGTATTGTCCTACAGGCAACACAGTATAAAATTGCCCACTCACATGAATGCATGTCCCCGTCATACCACCAGTAATGACTCATTTTAGTTTTACTTTTAAAACCTAAATTAATTCTACAATTTGAAACAAAAATATAAACAGTTTTTAAACATTCAAAATTTTAACATTTAGTACGTGTTAATTTTGTCATCATTCATTGGCTGGCCACACAGCAGGGGAGAATGGATGGCCTTACTGTCCACCACTGTCCTTACATCAATGTGCAAGTATGCAAAGTGTCGACTGGTTTAGTTGTGTGGTACATTAGGTGTTATATAAATGGACAGACCATTACAGAATACAGAAACTCATGTACACAATGCCCTGGTAAAATTCCACGCTAGAAACCCTTAAGATTTAAAAAGCAATACATTTTCATATCTCCCTCTCTGTCTGGCAGCTCATTCTTTTATCTGCTCAAGGTCCATTTTTCTCCCTCTCTATTCCTTTCCTCTCCTGCTTTTCCCTCTCTTTTTCTCTCCCCTTCCCTCTCTCTATCCTATTTCCTCTCTCTTGTTCACTATCCCACTAATATTCCCTCCTCCCTTTTTCTGTCCCCCTTTTTTATTTTTCATGTTTTTATTTATGGATTGCTTTTTTTCCTATAATCACCTACAAACCTATTTATATATGATTTACTGCAGTATATTGTCAAAAGATTATGAAGCTGAAATACAGAGGACTGCCCTGTTCAGTATCTCTCCACGCCGACCAGTGGTCCAGCATGTTTGTAAGGCTGCAGGCCAGCCTGAGAGGATTGTGCTCTGATGCTGCCATGGAGCCGGGCAGCCCACAGGAGCTGTCATCGCCATGGAAACACTGGCCAATCAGAGTACAAGACTGCAGCAGGGGCGGGGTTCAGACAGATCTGTCAGAAACTTGCACAGAGGGGAAGAGACAGAGAGAGAGAGTGAGAGAGAAAAAGGGAATTGAATTCTGAAAGGAACTTTATTAAAAAAACCTTTACAAGCCAAAACATTCAAAAGCAGCATTAAAAACATTGACAAGCAAACAGTAACATTGCACTGGCATCATTATTCAACTCAAAAACAATCCTTTAAAATCGCAAGTGTAAAAAAAATCATGAAAGTGTGCTGAAGAGGCAAGATTAAAATAGAGAGCTTCAAGATTTGCCGTGTGATATGCATAAACACACACAAGCTCCACAGACGCACTGGCTTGGCTTGCGGTGGCGGGGGGGATTGGAGTTTAAAAGCTAGCTAGAAATGTTGAGTTGCAGAGCTTGAATGCACATTCACACACTGAGTCCTATGTTCAGCCACAAGGAGAGAGCTCAGGAGAGTAGCATTAACATTTCAGCACAAACACATTAGACCCAGCTGCAATAAAAATAGAATTAAAAGAGGAATGAGAGGAATGCAACATTCCAAATTAGCTGTGGCTGTGCTGAGAGCTTTTTCCTGTTGATGAAAAAAACTGACCCACATTCAATATACACACTCAAATCACACTGCACTTACGAAGCACTTAACAATCTGTTTATTTCATATTTTTATTTTTCATTCATTCAAGCTCTTACATTTAGATAAAAACAAACAACATCTTCTCAGAGTTGTGTGTTTTTATCTAAATGTAAGACCTTGAATGAATGAATGAATGAAACATAAATATATAAAATAAACTGATTTATGTATAATTTGGTAAATGTTAACAGGCATAGAGCTCCTGCTAGGTTATACCTTGTGCATCCTCCATCCACCTTGTTTCCATCACTCCAGATGAAAAAACTCATATTTTAGGATTTTTTTGTTTTTGGCAGCTAAGCTAAAAGAGAGATGATGTAGCTGACAAAACACTTTGCTACAGATAAGGACCATCCTACTTCATTAACTGTGCATGTTTCTGCAGGCCAACATTAATCCTCTTGACAGTTAGGTCAGATCAAACTACCAAACCATTTTTTTTTATTTAGCACAAATTTATCAGACAATTTACATGTTAATAAATCAAATCTCCCCTTTTGTTTGAAATTAACAATATCCACTGGTGTCACTAAGTCAGAGAAATTCCCCCATCCCACACAACAACTGAAACAATTGCACCTATACTTTCAGCTGCATGTCTGCAGGGCAAAGCACTACAAAACTGGAGAAACCGGGTTGCCAAGATATATGAGGGGTGACACAACCAGGAGAAACCTGAGCAATTTGAACCGAGGCATTTTGCCACTTCCCTTTGTGTGCAAAGTAAGAGGTTATGGATGACCTCACATTTGTTAAAAAAAACATGTTATAATGTGTGAAACACGGATTTAGGTTATGATTAATTTCTTAGTTTTTCATTAAAAGATTGTTATCATTAAAAGGCTGAAGATTTCCCAAAGACAGAAACATTCTCCAAACAAAACTCAGCTTATTTGTGCTAGAGCTGGGTGAAAGGGGTAAATTCATCAAAGACAAAGGTAATTACCTTATCATAGAAAAAATGGGTGGAGCTAAACACATGGTTCTGTATACTGCACTGCCTGATGACTGCCCTCTATAACAACATAAACAAATGTGAATAAAAATGCAAAAACAAGAAGTATACACAGTGTATTATTTCAGGTTATGATTTGTAACATTTTGCTTTTGAGATCGAAAGAGGAAAAGTATCTTTTTCAGTTGTCATCAGGATTTAAAACACATAAATCTTTAAATCTTTTGTCAGTGATCAACAACAACTAAAATTCTATTTAAAACTTAAATCAAATGACTGAAATGTTATTTAATTTAATTTTATAAATAATTGCAAATCTGTTCATACAACATGCTTTACAATGGTGTCATGATGGCAAAATGGATCGTTCAATGGACAAAGTGGTACCAGTTCATATGTCCATATGTCAGTCTGACTGAACATTATTCTATTAGACTGCACACAGAGCCATACCAAAGTACTGTGAACCTCTCCCATTCTGAGCATTTCTTCTCTGCACGTTAAGTTTTCATCCCTTTGTCTTGTGAGGGCAACTGCCAAAAATATGAGTACCTTCCTTCATAAATAATTGAACAATATGTCTGTTATTAAATATTTTTCATTTGATATTTTGGAAAACATACTTATTTTTCCAGGTTCACTCCATCACAGAAAGCATATTCATTAAGGTTCATACTCCTCACTGCAGAAGTGTAAATTAACAGTTTGTTTAGCCAGCAAAGAAATAACAGATTACACCTGACAGCATTGAGGCGCTTTCATTTTTGCTTAATTAAGAATGCTGTCTGGAGTTAATACGTTTTAATGAGAAGCAGGTAGGTTTTAAAAAGAGGATTCAAATGAACTGCACTCTTATGCCAGAAAAGCTCAAGCAGTGTATCCTCAAAGATCCTAGAAACTAGCCAGATAATCAGCTCCTGTATTCCTTCCTTCTTCCTAATTCTTAAGAATATGAGGTTTCAGCTGGCAACAAGATTTTTCATTGGCTATATTATACTGCAGACCATCCATCTCCACAGTACCATACTTAGCCACTAATTTATGAATATATTACTAGTCTTACACATATTAAAGCATGTTTTGTTATACTCAATGGTGAGCATACTGAACATTCATTTATAAGAATACAGAGCTGTGTACTAGATGGGACTATAGAATGCATGGCGTCCTTTGGCGTATGCGACAGCCAGACGCCGCCAAAACCAGGAGACAACTGCAGGCCAACACAGACGACAGCTGCAAGGGCACACAGCATAGCGCGGGCAGAGTTAATTTCACATCCTACAGGCATGACAATCATGCTCCATATAACAGCAAGCACTGGAGCTAAATATCTACATATTACTGTGAAAGATTTCAGTAGTAGTAGTAGTGGTAAAAATATAAATGCATGCATGCATATATATTTTATATATATATACATATATAAAATTACGTATTCTAAAAATGAAGAACTCCGGAAGTTATAATAATTGTGATAAATACAGTTTTGAATGACTAGGTAATTGCTGATTTTATAGCTGAAACACTCCTGACTTCAGGCTAAGGCAGAGGCATATCTCTTTTCATTACTGTGACCGGGACCCTACAGTGCTGCTTCACCCACCCCCATCCCCCTGTACCCACACCCCCACCCCCATTCCCTGCCACATTACATAATAACCAGCACCAGTCACTCAGCAGCTCTGCCGGGGCTGGGATTCCTCTGCTTGCCGCCTCGGTCCTGTGTGACAGCACAGGTCAGCTGACTGTCTGCAGTGCTCCCTGTCCAAGCCTGGCGTCCCGAGGAAACCCAGCCAACAGGTGAGACATGGGCCGCCTGTTTTCAGACAGCAGCCATTCCAGGCCTTCTTGTCTCCCCTCAGACAGGGCCTCTGTGTCGCCATGAGTCTCATTCAGCAGCCCACTGATGCCAAGTGTGTTTTTTCCACACACACCCACAACCTCCCCTGGTCCCCACATTAATGCGTGGCCTTGAGCACTCGGATGCACATGGCAGCACAACTGCAACACAAAACATAATAAAGAAAGTGTAAGACCTACCTATCATTCAATAGTCTAAATCTGTCACCCATTATAATCTTCTGAATAAAACTCCCTCTGCCAATTTCAAGGCAAACACAGGAAATTTTAATTTCAAAGCACTTGGGGGCAATCTAGAAGGAAACAGCAAGTGGTTTGTGTATAAAACAGGCCTGTCAGCAAATAGCTAAACTATTCATAATTTGCCATCCTTTCTCCAATAGCTGACATTAGTTTAACTAAGGGCCTAGATAGTTAATACAAAACACAGAACACAAATGACTATACAACAGAAGTCAACTCCTGTTTCAGACATGCCTGTACTATTAACCCTGCATTTTCTATAGCTGAGGCCTTAATTAATCCTCTGGTCTCTGGATTGACAAGCTTTACTGAAAGCTATGAAGGGCACCCGTAAAACTGGACAGCAACAAAGGGAAGGATGCAGCTGCTGGCCCTTAGCATTATCCACTGACATTTTCTGATCCCCAGACACAATGAGAGGAGAGTTTCACTTGACCAACTTCAAGTCAAGGTGCTACCCAGAAATGCCAGATATAAAAGAAATATGTCCATCTGCTCGTCTGCCAAAAGATGAAAAAAACAGTTAAATAAAATTATGGCTGTGATTTTATGACAGAGTGAGGATTATGGGGTGGGCTGTATCCTTGATCGTACAGTTACTGGACTGGAGTAGTAAATAAGCCTAGAAGCAGGTGCTCTTGGGGTCCATTGACCTAGAGACTGCCTATGTTAACAAAAATACAATTTATCAGGGATGAGAGGGGACAAAACATAATCAAAATACATAGCCCTGATGTAATGTTTTCACTGGAAACATCCTACGTTCATAGCAACTTCCGATGTAGTAAGACCCCTTGGGAGTCCTCTTTTATCAAGAGATGATAAAAAGACAGGTGCCTGGCAGCCAGTAGCATAGTCATAATTTAAACACTGATAGATTTAACTTTCAGAACCTGGGCTATCCTTCATTTTAACTACCATCCAGTAGGGGGGTCAGAGATTAACAATCAACGAGGGTTAGAGCACCAATTTTAAATCTTGTCTGGGAGGTGGGTTACTCAGATGCGAAAACAAATGCTAGAGGACTGAAATAACCACAGGGCATGAAATTCATAATAGCTGCCAGCCAAATTGAAGTGGCTGATTTCATCCAGCCTCTGAAAATTGACATTTACTGGCCAGCCCCCTTTGCAACCAAGGTTTCCAAGCATTTTATCGCACCTTACCACAGAGAGTTTCAGTGGAGAGAGAGAGAGCATTGGCGCTGCCTGCTACCATTCATGGTCCCCCCAGCGGAAATGGAACAGGCCTGAGCAAAGGGGGACCCATAACAAGACACGCATAAGAGATTATTGGTTTCATGGTCACGTGTTTATAATTAATGAAGCTAATAATGAAACCACGGTATCTGGACTGCTTCTGCTAAAGCAGGGAAATATTTTTCACCAGCGGGGAGGAGGGAATGGTGGAGATAAGAGAAAGTCGTTTCCATAGACTATTTAGTCTGTTCTTCCATTCCACTGTGGAAGGATATTGTATTTCCCAGCCCCTGGGCTGAGAGACTACTGCAGGGCCTCCACTCCCCTACAAGCCATACTCACTGGTTTTTCCACCATGTGAGGTTTCTGCATGAGGCCATGTGAATGAGGGCCAGTGATGTGATACAGCAGCACTGATTCACTCATCTTCACTGAAGAAAACTTATATTTCAGCAGCTGATGGGGGTGCAACCTCCATGTAGTTTTACTTTCACAGATCATCATTTAATTTGAGAATATAAATGCAATACACTGACACTCTTCGGTTGTTATTTGGGGGCGAGACATTCTGTAGTAGGCCAGATGTAATGAGTCGTCTGGAAAGTCACATGGGTGAAATCTTTGAATGACTGTCTAAATGGCCTCCAAATGCATTACACATTCATACACTGGTTTGAATTACCATGGCACACTGAATTCCTCATTTTATGATGAATCTAAGAAACATATTGGTACTTTTCCTAAAAGTAGAGACCAGTTACAGTATATTACTCAAATTCCCCTGAATTTTATGCTATTTTCCATAAATTATAGTGGTATGCCTAATTCAGGTATCTATTTAATGCAAAATACTAGCTAGCATACCACATCTTGGCATGTATCAGGCTATTTACACAAGTTGTTATAAGTCATCGTTAGGTTACACCAACAAGACACAGAGCACACTCTTGTAAGAGTTTAACAAATGTTAAAATGACTTATTGCCTTTAAACTGGTAGAGAGACAGGCAATGTTCAAGCAGCCTGTGGTTTGAGACACAGCTGACTTCACTCTCTCAGCATGGTGACTCAGAGCTGGGAATTGATAAGAGTGTGTCACAGCTCCAGCACTCACTGCATGGCCCTACACGCAACCCCACCCACCCTCGTTTGCCATGGAAATGCAAAATGCTTGGCACCACCCACTGATCATTATGTTGATTTTACTAGCGCTAAGGAAACATTATTTTTAAAAACCTGACTCCCACCCTTCTGTTCGCATTGTAAACCAGGACAAACCCTCTTGGTACCAACTTTCAACATAGGCTACTCTGACATCAAGTGCACAGTTACTTATCTGCCGTAAGGTTTGAATCTCTCAACCAACACTGCATACTCCTGTCCACCTCCACGTAACGTCCCACTTGAAAGACTTCAGGGTCAGCACCGGTCGAGTCTCCCGTTTCACCCGGAGGTGACACATGAACCCGTAAGAAAGCTAACCCGACGTTTGTGCAGCAGTTGCTGTGCACACGTGCCTCCCAGACACTACAAGCTTTGTGTGGATTTATTTTTCGAAAGACCACCGTTTGTTCTGTATTCCAATGTCCGCGCGCTTCCGGAAGAAAAGGGGAGCGCCGCCTCGTTATATGTGCCGTATCGGAGCATGACAAGAATTTGAGACTTGAATAACAGTGGCGGTGCGAGGAGATTTACATGGAAACGAGGGGACAGTAAACATATTTTATCACTTACCCCTGCACACTGGTAATAAATCTCAACCTTCAGTGCATCTTCTCTAATCTCACGGCAGTAAATGGAATTAATTAGAACCGCCCTCCTTTAGCGCGTGGAATAAAACAAGGTTACCTCAGCACACACTTACATTGGGTAAAATGTTTGATTGCAAGTGGGGCACAGGCAGGAAGCCTTGCCTCGTGATCTGTAGCCAGTGTTTCCCCCTCTCTCGCTTGACCGTCTGAAATATTCAAAATTTATATTTTGTAGTGGATGGGTTCTTTCTCTCAACGTAAACACAAAGGGCTGCTTTCAGATAATTAAACTCTCGACTCTCAATTGAATGCAAATGTCTGTTTATTTCCTTTAAACACAGAATGCTGACTTAAGTTTGCACAGTTATTTTTAGGTCAAAGTTAAGGACAAATGCAGGCCACAATCAATAACAGAGTGTCTGTGTATCTAACGTAACTTCCTCTGTTGTGGTCACTTTAATATCACATAGCTATCTCACCAAACAGTTTGTGGCATTGATTCTGAACCAAGAAGTAGCTTCAGGTTAGATGCTCTTTTATGTGTGGAATTCCAACATATAACAGTTTTCCCTGTGGCTGAAGAGCCATATTTTCTGTGATGCAAATTTCCCACACATTAATACGCAAATGGATTTAACATTCACATACACACCTACAAATCCTGTACATATGTGTATGTACAAACACATGGACATACACTCACACATACACTCATGTTTATGTACACCCTACACATGTGCAAACACAAATGCACAGTACCAAATTGTGCACACACACACACACACACACACATACATTCCTGTATACACAATACCAAACTGATACAAGCACTCATAAACACACACTAACACACTCTCTCTCTCTCTCTCTCTCTCTCTCTCTCTCTCTCTCTCTCTCTCTCTCTCTCTCTCTCTCTCTCTCTCTCTCTCTCTCTCTCTCTCTCTCTCTCTCTCTCTCTCTCCAAGCTCTCACTCAGTCCATCTCCCTGAGTAAATGTCAACCTTATCTTAACGCTCCAAAGCTGAATTTTATTTCTTGCTTCACTTTGCTCCCTGCGCTAAAAAAGCCAAGGAATTTCATGCTATATCCACAAGGATGAAAGTGAGGTACTCCACTTCATGATTATATAAATGATTATTTCACAATATTCATAGCTTTTTAGAAGTAGATATACCTTGACAATGTTTACTAATGTTCAAAACTGGATTGGGGAAAAAAGGTCATATTTCATATTTTTGAAGTTGCCTTTAGATAAATATTAAAAAAGCTTGTTACGTCTTTTGCTTCAAAAATTGTTCACAACACTATGTCGAATATCCCCACATTCATAGTGAAACTTGAGGATTCTGGTTTGCTTTGTGGTGTTAATTCCAGTACTAAAGTGTGTACAGTACAGCCCACGGACCTAAAATGTCATCTGTTGAAAGTGGTTTCGTATAAGACCATAATTAATCTTTTTGTAAATTTCATTCCAAGCCTGCTGGAATTTTATTTTTGCAGTTTCAATACATATAAAAAACCCAGTGAAGTTCATACTTTCGGGGTGCAAATAAACATTGTATATTGCATTTATACAAAGGGTTCAAATGTTATGATTTAAACATATTTTTCCAAACAGGCACATGTACACATATTACAAATTAGAATTTAACCATTTAATTGAGCTTTTAGCATTTTAGTGCATCTGCATAAACAATATATGCACACATAACATAATTTATGATGAAACTGAAATGTCATACTTGAACAAGAATTCAGCCCCTTTATTGTAGTAGATCTTAAACTGGCTCAGAACCAAAAGCCATCTGTGCAATCAATGTACTATATTGTATAGATTCAGTCTGGGCTACCTTTTTACCATTTTCCCTTACAAAATTGATTCAGCTCTTGCTTTCTTGCAGGAACAACTGACTTCAGGTATTTTGAATGCATGTCAGTACAGTTTCTAGGTGTGGAACTGAACCTGCTCCACAGAAGGCAGGTTCAGCCTGGAATTCATGGATTACTCAGTCACTGATTTACATCTCCAGGCCATAAGCAACCCAAATGCATCACCCTCTCACTACTTTGGCTCATAGTAGAGAAGACTCTACTTTTTACTAATAAATCCAATTCATACTATATTCAACTCCAAATTAAGCTTTCAAATGTTTTTATACCTTTTTCTGTATTACATGATCACCCTGCATTTCAATCACAGAGCAGGTGGGGACAGGTGCTCACAACTGACTTAACCGTCAGGCCTGGAAGACCAGGAGCACCAGTTCCCTGTGAGGACATGTTACCTGTGACAGTTTGCTGTTCCTAGAAAACCCCCTGCAGGTGTGTGCATGTGGTGGTGGGGGGGTGGGGGTCATGCCTTACACATCTGGTCCTGACCTCAAACTGCGGCGACTGAGGTGAGCTGTTTTCGAGAGAAGATGTAACCTCAGCACAGCATCAGTCGCCAGAAATCCCTCAGGTTCTGCAGAACTCAGTTTCTGCTGCAAACATCCCCTCAAAGTGAACCCTTTTCAGAGACTCACTGATATGCCAGGCTGTGCAAAATATTGCTACTCTTTTCACAATACATTTCCAATGCACATGGATTAGGATTTGAGCATTGCAGAAATGCAGTTATAAATTACTTATTGATTGACTGATTCATAAATTGGGATTATTCCAGCTTCATTTTGACAGGGTAGGTGAGTTGGGAAAAAGTTCTAATTAAGAGTGACAGAATGCCTGAAGGGATGCATTCTTTATTCTCTGGATATCTGTGGGCCAGAATACATAGTATTGCAACCTGGGCTCCTTGTTCACATGTCTACCCAAAGGCACTTTACAAAGGTTAAGAAAAACACTTGGGTTGAGCTCCCAAGCATCTCAGTTCATTAAAAAGGTACTCACCACAAGAATACACTGGCCCCTATATTCTTATTATTGTAGGATTCAACACTGGGTTTTCTCATCATCCCGCCCGCAATGCAAGTCTATAGCAATGGGACACAGCTGATGCCTTTCACTATGGGTACCATGAGAGTTGGGAAGGGATCCATAGCTTACCAGCACTTTAATTCTTCTCAATGAAGCAGCAGATAGCAATTCAAATAATGTTAGCTCTCTACTGTAGTACTCTGTGACCTGTAGTGTAGCTCCTTGTAACTGAGTGCAACACACTTAAGTTGCAGTGTCTGCAAAGGTGCAGGTGGTGAAATGATGAGTCGAGAGGCTAAAATAACAATCCACACTGAGCACACTGGGAGGAAAGGGGAAACAACTCCTTTTTCATTACTGGATATTTTTAATTCAGGAGTAATCCATACATGGTTTTGGACATTGTATATTATATAGTAGCACAAAAACATCTAGTGCCATTAAAACATTTCTGGATCACAGTACAAAGGTTCTCTGTTTTTTCTGTAGTCAGCTCTCTGCTGATGCTGCTGCTGCTGCTGGTATATAACAACTTCGTAAAATATCTGAATCAGACACACTGTAGGCAGAGTGATACTTTAAAAAGGAAGTGAGAGATGTGGAGGCCGTTTCGGAATAAGGTAAACTTATAAACCTCATTTTGTGCTGAGCATGCAGGCCAGTTCGGCCATTAGAAAGACTAACACATCTGGCTGTGGCGTGAGCGGATGTTATGGTGGTCACTCTGGGAGGAGGAGGGGCAGAACAGGACCACGATTGGCAGATCTTCTGGACAGTGGTAGGCAGGCTCTGAGCTGTTCTCCCTAGAGGGGTCCCTCCTCTCACAGGCATGGCGCATGTGTGCCCCCCACGTCGCAGCCCCCTCCCTTCCTGAACAGGTTTAATCGATAGTTAAAAGGGGTCATAAATCACCAACTGGAGACACTTAAGTGGAGGGCCCCTTGTGAAGATGCTGCCTCAGTACAAAAAAATACCTGATACCATGTAAACAGGACTGCGTGTGTCCACCTCCACCAGCAAATATGCTGCTTGAAACAATAGCCCCCTCTGGTTTAGGAAGGTAAAGGCTTTTTGAAAGGGGGTCAGTGCATGTAGGAAGCAGGTAGAGGGTGTGACAGGACTACGGAGGACACACCGCTCTAAGTGAGCACTCCCTTGAGCCTCATTACTGGCCTCAATGCTGTACTCCAGCTGCAGGAGAAACAACATGTCCCCTCTGCTCATCCTGAAGTACATGCCCCATACTGCACATAGCCTAAAACACACACATGTACACACACAGCCAACCACACTCATACACAAACACTCTATGCACAGCCACACAAACACACACAATGTAACCAAAGGGATATATGCTTGCACACTCACTCCTGCACTATATAAACACATACACTAGAAACAGAAATGAAGGCATCTGCAGCTGCACAGTACATTCACTTGTACAAGAATTTACACACTCATATGCTGTGGTTGCACTCTTGCACTGTTTTATGTTAACATGCCCTAC
Organism: Albula goreensis; assembly: GCA_022829145.1. Taxonomy (NCBI): domain Eukaryota; kingdom Metazoa; phylum Chordata; class Actinopteri; order Albuliformes; family Albulidae; genus Albula; species Albula goreensis. Next base: position 27,196,228 of record CM040744.1, on the reverse strand, counting down.
AGGTCTAAAGTCCAGATAAATAGAGTACATAGAATCCATGTGTTCATCTGTATGCAGCTGCTCTATAGTCCACCAGGAAGGAAACTTTTTCTCTATAGAGAAGCAGCACAATACTAATGCACCTGAATCACTCTCTATTAGAAACAATTCCTTGGAAACCAAAAAAAAAATCATGAGGAAAAAGACAGAGGACTACCAGCCAAATAAAAAGAAAAGCAGCAGACAGCACCTTGCAATACTCTGCACTTGCATGTGAGTCTCAGGATAGTCCACTGCTCAGTTTTAATCTTGTAGCTGGAATGAAGTTCTGAGGAGGAGCTAGAACAGACAAGCTCAAACCCCCCCACCCCTGCCCCCTCTCCTCACATCCCCACCCCTTTCACCCCTGCACCACAGGGACTGTCAAGGGCTTCTGGGAACCCAACCGTTCAGGATCAAAGTGACTCTTGCAATGTTAGGTTGAACGGTGACTCACTTGTGAACCAGCAAAGTCTCCTTCCTTACAGAGAGCATACAGGCTACTGACATCCCAACTGGCACCTTTACTGCCATATCTAGGACTGGAAGAAAAATACCCTAAACAATCCTCTCAATCCTTCATCATTTACCCAAATCTGAAGGACACTACAGATTATGTTTTGTTCTCACAGTCTACCAGTCTTTTTATTCTCACAGCACAAAAAAGATTGAGCTGATTTCCTTGCTGATGGTAACCAGACATGCTGGTGTGTAATAAGAGGACTTGGGAGCTCAGGGATTCTAGCACATAAAAGCTGGTGCTTTCCGCCACACCTGACACATGAAGTCATGTAGGGTGGCGATGAAGTCATCAGGAACATGATACACATGACAGCAACAACAGATACCTCTGTTTTTTTCCCACAACAAGGACAAAGGGCACCCACTAGGGACAGCAGGGAGGTACTCATTCAGCAAACCACTCAAACAATACACAAGCTTTTTTTGACTGCTGTGAATGGGACACTTACCTTATTTGTAACCATAAAAATGGAAGGGGACCTAAAGAGATCACCTGCCCTTGCTGAAAGGGAACACCTACGAGTTCAGGGAAACAGCATGGGTTTCTGAAAGTTTGCCTCACTGCATGTTGGATGACGAAGCTACCAAAACACAGGCAGCAGCATAGATCTCCTCCATTTCCTTACACACATTATAGCAATGCAACAGACAGTAAAATGTTACCTCTGTTTCCTGATCTTTTCTCTCTCTATCACCCTCATGTCTGTCTCTGAATTACAATTTCTTTAATTGGCATGACAAAAATATAATTGTTTTATCAAAGCAGCTACAGACTCAATACCAGTTAAAAAACATATAACTCTTTCCCTCTTGCCCTCTTTCGGTCTCTCTCTGTCTCACACGCAAACACACAGCTCGCCATTAGGATTTAACAACCAATTCTTCTGAGACTCTGCCAGTCACATGGTCAGGGTGAACAGGGGTTAGAGGTGAAAGGGTAACCACTGATGCCTCATGCCACTGACACGCAAGTCTCTGACCCCATTTTATGCACCATAAAATCAGCTGAAGGAAATTCTTATTTGAATGAGCAGTAGTGTTACCCCTTCTTCACCGCACAGCCTGTTAGCCTTTTATTCTTTTGCAAAATACTAGTGTCACTTTCTGCGCACAGTAGTTTTTGTTTAAGTCAATTCCTGCAATGTAATTGCCCTAATTAGTTGATTTTCCATATTCATTTACACCAAACAGTTTCAGAAAATGGTGAGCAATTTAAAAAAATGCTTCCCAAGTATAAGACTCAAAGAAAAATCGCCAAAAACTTTCTTGTCTTTTTTCAAAATAATGTTTTGAAAAGGGACATGTAGTAAATAAAGGTTCTAATTAAGCGAGCAGGCCAGAGCTTGGAGTCTACATAATGGTCTTTAGAGCCTTTATTTTATTCAAACGTTTATTTCTGCTCTTTGTTGTAGACCACAAATGTTTTTAGGGAGGTGCTCAGCCCCTATATAGTAACAGTAAGAACAACACGTACTGTTCCTTCTGTTCCACAACTTCAAAATCACAACATTCATGGTAATTATGATGGGATATATTATATAACATTCATATCTGGACTGCATGTCCTAACATCCCATTTTATTTGTCTCCCCTCACTCCATTTGGAGAGGTACACACTTGCAAAATGCATGCAACCTGCCACAGCTACTGTTACAGTTACTGCACCTGAAGACTGCATAAATGGCAAGGAAACTGGCAGTAGCATGACTTAAATGGAAGGCTCCATGTATTAATTTAATTAGTAGAATTGTTAAAATACATGTTTATTGAAACTTAACTTAAATTTCCATAGAACACACATATGAATTAGTGTTAATTTGTTCATGTACACTGCTATTTTCACCAATATTCAGAACAAAATTATTCTTTCATATTTAACATTTTGGTTAACCAAGTCAAATGCATTTTCTTTTTCAATCCAGATGGGATTTTCTTCCTGAACTGGCAAACGTTTTGGTAGCCACAATGATTTAGCTGTGACATACCTCAGGGGAGGGGAGAGAAGGGAGAGAAGCAGGGGAGGTGGCACAGCTGGAGCCGAGAGGAGGGGGCAGGCAGGCAGAGCAGACAGGTGGGCTCAGGTATGCATCCTGGGACTGTCAGCGCGAGCGGATGGGATCAGGGCGTCTGACAGGGAGGCCTGTCTGTACGCATCCTGCCCCGTCAATCCCCGGCACACCTGGAGCCTCCGTCCTTTGAAGCTGCTTTTTGTGTGCGCGAGGCGCTCGGCCGCGCATGCAGGCGCGCGGGCCCAAGACACGCAGAACGGAGGCAGCGCAGACGCCGCCGAGGGGGTTCGCAAAGCAAAACACCGCCTTCGATTTTTTTAGCGCTACTGTCGGCCTGGTCTGAGTCAGTCGGGTGATTTAATAACGAGAAACAAGTCGAAATTAGCCGAGCTGAAGTGGGTAACCTACTTCTGTAAGGGAGTTTCCTCTGTATACTCTTCTGAGACTCACTCACACAATACAAAAACTTAACTCATACCCAACATACGCAAAACAAGCTCACGGTTTCCACGGTTAGTAATCAACACAGCATTGTATAGACTGCACACTCCCCCTGCACATTTTCCTCGTATACTTCAGCAGATGTCCCATCAATTTATAGCTCATTTGGATCGTACCAAGTCTTGTTTCTCTCAGGGACTTGCTGTCAAGTTTGAAGTATAAGTGGGGTATTCCACAGTGATAAAAACTCAACGATCCCCAGTCAAACAGTGTATCATTACAGTCTACAGTCTAGGCAAATCTACCTTAGGATATCAGAACGTAAAATCCAGACAAAAAGATTGGAAATGAGCACACCATCAAACATGCAATGGTAATAGTGTGCACTTCAGACCATTGTACCTACATTCCAAGCAGAAAAATAATTTCATAAAGTGTGATTTTATAAATCATAAGATAACTAGGCATTAAGAAATAGCATATGTGAGTTTTTTATACTTTATTTATTTAAGCTTCCAGGTAGAGTGACCAAAAAGAGGAGCGCATCTGTCTTTTTATCAATAATCTTGGTAAAAGTTTAAAGTTCAATCTCCCTCCTTTTTGCCAGTGTCCCCCTTGTGGGTGGGGTAAATCCCCACTCTCAGACTTCAAACAGAGCCCAGAGTGCATGCTGCATTCATCTGGAACTTACAGCTTAACCACAGAGTTCAAACAGCGCACCCACGCCCAGACTACACTGCTTCCTGCTCAGCACTGAGCTCACGAACGCACACACACACACACACACACACACACACACACACACACACACACACACACACACACACACACACACAGTTAAATGCTCAAATATACACCTAAGCATGCACAAACATATAAAAACACACACATACAGCAAAGGCTTATAGACGCTCAAACACACACATAATCATGCATTCGAATGAACATACACATATAAACTCAAAGACACCAATATTCAAACACTCAAATACACAATCATGTACATGCACACACACACATACGCATGAATGTAAAAACATACATGCATACACACTCAAACTTGCACACATACAGATACTTGTATGCATATTTTGAAACACCCACACACATATAGTAAATGTTTATGTATGTAAAGACACACTCAAACATTGCATGCATGAAAATATACACTCATATGCACACACTTAGGTAGAGCTGCTTGCTCCCTCACATATGCAGATACAGATACACACACATACACACACATTCACAGCCAGAGCAGAAACAACAAAAGAACAGCAAGGTAAGCCATAGCAGAATAGAAGTATACAGACACACATGCACATGAACAGCAGCTAAATATTTGATTAGCTGTTAGAATACATATAGAACTACACAATCTCCTATTCACATGCCGCTAAGTTAGTTGTGGATTACACATGTACACACATGCGCAGTCATGGGTGCACACAAATGCACACACGCGCACACGCACACACACACACACACACACACACACACACACACACACACACACATAGCAGTAGGTTGGATTCCCCAGCACAGTCAGAGTTCATAGCTTAATGGAACAGCCAGAGGTCAGTCACAAGTGGCAGTTTATTTATAGATATGTTTGTTGTTTTCTTTTTCCATTCATTTTTTTTGTTTGTTTCTACCATTTCCCCATTTTTAAGCTTCTGTGTTATTTTAATGCTTGTTTGTCTTTGTTCACAGCCAAAGGTTATTGTAATCATCATAATACAAACAGTTCAAATTGCGTTAAATGAAATAAATGGCTTGGAAAGTCATTTAAAGGTACTTCTCTACATTTAATTTCCATTAAATGGTTGGCAGGCAACCTACAGCATACTTCCAGGCCCCCGGTCTCCTACTTAAAAGAAATTGTTTTATATACTTATTGTTTGATTTTGACTAATTTTATGGCAGATTTAACATGGAGGAATTGGACTCCAATAAAAACACTGCACATGTGAAAATCCTAACCAGGACTCCACACTACTTTATAGTCAAAACAAGGTCTGGCCCTTGACAAGCAGTCACAGCTGCTTGCATGTGGCAAAGATACCTCTTGTGTATGCATGCATATGTGCGCGCATCCACTGGAGAGTGCTTAAACTTGTAAGTAAAACAGACCCACTTAGGAAACCATGACTGATTTAAGCAACACTCTGCGGGTGGGTGAGAAACAGAGAGATAAAGAGAGAGAGAGAGAGAGAGAGAGAGAGAGAGAGAGAAAGAATTTTCTTTGTGTATGTTTATTGCCTTGTACCTTAAGTTTTTTGTTGTACAGAGGTGCACTTTTCATTATAAAATAATCACAAAACCCATAGGACAAAGATACCAGTTATTTAAGTGAATTTGTGGCCCATTGTCTGGTTTGGTGGAAAGCAGTGAAAGCATCATTATGGTGTAGCTATGGTCTTTAGCCTCACCAGATTTCCAACCCCTCCCACCCTGACAGGCAGGTTGAGTGGGAGGCCACCCCCACCAGTGATGACGAAGATCCGACCTGAATCACTCACATGCTCTTTCATCACGTCACACGGCCGTACACACACATACAGAGATGCTTTGCTGTAGCTGCTGCAATTCAATGAAGCCAGGAACAAATGAAGACATGCCACGGCTGAAGCACACATGCAGACACAGCTGTATACATATGCATGAAAACACTCACCAAAATACACACACTTAAGTGTACACCACGCATGCCCACACATATACACATACCCACACAAAACATATACACATGCAATCATGCACACACATATACGTATAAACATGTAATACAAACACACATGCACAAAAATGGCATACACACAGAAATGCAAATACTCACACAAAAACAGACACATACACACATCAGGATTTACACATACATGTAAGCATAAACATACACACATGTAAGGTCACATAGAACTATGCACAAAATGAACATATATAAACATGTGTACGCATGCACATGCACAGACATGTATACATACTCACAGATGCATATATGTGCACATACACAAGACACTAAAATAAATACGTTAGCCAATCAAATGCAGAGGCCAACTTTGCAGTCCCATACATAGGAGCGCCAGTCACTCTACCTGTATACCTTAACTCTCTCTCCCCATGCTCTATATATAAATATGTTGTTTATTATGTTTACAGTGCCTTATTAGTCATGCTTCTTTCTCTCAAAACAATACTGTTGTTTTGTTTTTTGTTTTTTTTGTATGAAAATTATTGTTTGTAAATGCTTTAGAACTCACAGAATTCGTTTGATCTACAAAGTGGATGTGATTATCCCTGGGGGTCATTGAAGGAAGGGAAGGGAGGGTGTTAGAAGTAACAGGCAGCCCACAGTACCCCACAGGCTAAAGCAGATGAATCGGAAGGATTACAGATATGATCTATTAGGCCATTTATTGTTTTCTTGTTGTCATCGAGCCTGCACAATTAAACTTCCTCACAGCTCACACTTATACTTGAACATAGAGTAAGGGATATCTTAAAAAAACATTCATACTATAATAATGGTATTATTAATACTAAAATAATTTTATGCAATACATCTCTGAGAGGGTTTCCAAAACTTCGCCAGTGATCAATAAGAAACAAGCGAACAAGAGACAAAAGTGTGATGGGAGGTTTGGACATGATGTGATTTGTAACGCCTGTAGCTCCCTGTTGGGTACCATCGCCACAGAGCACGCTATGAATAGAGGAACCCAATACCCAGCTGTAGCCTGCTTATTATGGCTGGGCCATGAGTCCTGGCTGCCCTGTCAGATTTCTGGACCAGACATGTGGGCCAACAGCAGAACAGAACAGAACATTGTTAAAAAAATGGAGACAGAGGATGGTACTAGCTACAAAGCAGGATACTATCATTGTATCATGTTTTTGTGTTTTGACTCTATTTTTGTCCTCAGTATCATTTACCACTGAGAGCATACTCAAGTTGTGTTCTTCCGTATCTTAGTGAGATTTCCTATTACCATTTTAATTTCTCAACTTAGGTGTCCTTGTTTCTAGACCCTTTGGATATAAAGTAAAAAAGGTCAGCCATCTTGGATCCAGAAGGAGATGTTTGGCTCTACACCTCTGGTTTCAAATAGACAGAAAAAATTAGGGAGGAGTTTGTCCAGTTTGCTTGCATTGTGTGTTTGTTTGTGTGTATTTTCTGTGCATTTTCTGTCAGGGAAGGAGGTCAACAAAAAACAAGGAATGAACTTAAGACAAAACAAAACATGAAATCTTGAGGTCAGTGTGAATGTGGCAGCGAGCTTGAGTTGCCTAAAAATTATATCTTTTATCATGGAACCCCGACAACATCAGCGATGTGTTTAATCCTTACAAGATGTGTTTCTATTTGAATAAATTAAGACTAGTTTTCCTTTCCTTACCACATCAAGGACTCAAGCATTTTGATGCCAGCTACATGTCTATGGAGCGTCATTTTGGGGTGAACCCTGGGTCATTTGGATGAGGCGTTGGGAGGAAAGCATGGCATTGGGTCAGAGTCTGGGCTGATGGCAAGAGACACAGCACCCATCCGGTCCCTTCTGTAGATTCACGCTCATGTCTCCAGAATCAGCTCACCCCAAAGCAAATCATCATCAGTGCACAGTTCTTCCAACAGTGGATATACACGAAACCTACAGCAGCAGTGTCTCACCAAACCCCAGGAAGGAGAAGACGGAACAAATGTTTGTCTGCTTGTACATTCAACAGTCATGAGTAGGCGTTTATCCGGTAAGTGGAAGGATTGCGTGGCAGTGTTCAGGTAAATTCTGTTGAACGTTGCAAACACATGCCTGAACAGACATATGTGCATCCACAAGAGAGGCACCCCCCCATTGTTAACTCCTAACATTCCACTCTGGAACTTGGAAAAAGGAGAAAAAAATTGGTGGTGTTACATAGAAAATGTGAGGCTCCCCTGTGCTTGCCTCGTGAGCAAGACCATATGTGTTCGATTAACTCTCGCTGAAGTATTTGTTTATAGTCTCTCAGCCTCTCTCTCTCTCTCTCTCTCTCTCTCTGTTACATACTACTGGTGAACACATCTTCTTGCTGGTTCAGAATTAACATTTTCCAATACATTCTTTCTTTGTTGCCCTCTTGTTGCGTTTGTTTCTCTAACACCTTCATGCAGGAGAACATATGCATTAATATTGTTGCGAGTAAATGTGGAGTTACTTTACTGCAGTTAAAGTTACAGTTACAGTGTATATCAAATTTCAGACAACTTTGGCATTCTTTGAGTATAAATTATATATGGCTACCTAGTTACCGAAAAAAAAAGATTCTGCTGATATTTGTAGTAGTTTTTCCATGACAAGTAGTTAGCTGTCATCATCATTTAAAGTTGCTACCTGCTTCATATGGGGTGCCAAATGCGACATAAGATGTCATTTTTTACCATGCATTTTTTTCCACATTTAACTAAAATATTCATTTTCTCACATTTAAGCAAAGAAATATCACTTCATTTATGATGTTGGAAACAAGAAATGTAAATATATAACATATTATTCTAAATGTAAATATTGAAGATTTTTAGTAGTGATAATTTAGTAGTTTTCAACATTAGATAAATGTTGTTCAAACATTTAGCTAAATGTAAAAACCATTTAGACAATTGTTTCCTTAAATGATGCAAATGTTTAAAACATTTAGTAAAAGTGCCATACATTTATTTATGTTCAATTTCATAAATGTTTCATACATTTAACTACATGGTCATAATTTTACATAAATGTTTATACATTTAGCTAAATGTTTTTTTTTTATTTGAATGTTTCACATTTTTAGCAAATGTTTTAAACATTCAGTAAATGTGTCATGGATTTAAGTAAATATTTTGTACATGTACTAAATGTCTTTTTTCTTAAATGTATGAACCATTTAGCTAAATGTATGACACATTTACTAAGGTAGTCCAGATACATATTTGCGGCTTTCTTTTTTCTAAACTGCCAAACTACATCGGTCACATTTTATCTGGGTACTTTGCTATGTTCAAATGCTATGTACTTCATGCTGTTAGTTGTGTGTATATAATGTTTAGATGCTGCACTAATGTTTAGGAAAGTTTTTATTTTATCTGTAACATTAATTTAAATAAAGTTGTCTTCTACAGTAGTCTAGAAGTTATCCTCTGCCTTCTGCACAGTACTATAAACATTGAGAAAATATTAATATTATATATTTACATTTGTCATCTCCAACATCATAAATGTAGGAAAAAGTGAAATTTCTTTCCTTAAATGTGTAAGCAAAAAGGGAATATTTCTGTACAATGTGGAGAAAACTGTATGGTAAAATAATTGCATCTTATGTCACATTCAGCACCCCATAACTTCATGCTACAGGAACATTGGTGGGGGCCAGCTAGCTACCTCTGTACTCCATCAACAAACTTGCCATTACAATTTTACATTTTGCAGCTGAAAATAGAAAGTTATTGAAGTGAGACTTTATGCAAAATCCCAAGCTCCTCACTTTGCTCCAGCAAGTAGGACAAGTAGAAAACAGAAAACATCTGGCCCCTCCCACTTTCACATTTGGCCAATCAAGGAAGAGAGGGGGATGCCATGTTCATTTGTTCTGTTTCATCCAAACAAAATTAAGGCCAATGTGAAAACAACATTGAAAACCCCCCAAAACGATCTAGCAAACATTTTATGTTCTTCTGAAGACCCATCCTCTATTGAACTAAATTTGACCTTTTGTAATGCATAAACTTTGAGCAAACCTCTGGAATTCAAAATTCTGAGTTTTCTCTCTCTTCTACAATTTAATTTCAGCAGATATGAGATGACGAAAATGAAACAACCAGGGGCATAAACATGATAAACAAGAAGAGTAAGATTACGCATAACTATGTCAGAATTCCCCCCACCTTCTCAAACAGACAAAAAACTTGCAACAGGGGCTGAAGGACCAGACACAAACCAAGGCATAAACCAGGCAAAATTTGTGCTTACCACATCTCCCCAACAAACCAAGTAATCTTTTGACTTCATTCACAGAAAATGAACGTACTGTTGTATTTTGTAGATATACTCCAATCATAATCATGATATATTTAAAATATACTGCAGTATATTATATTTATGTAAGGGTATGACAGCCTTCCAGCAACAGTAGCACAGCTTTCTAGGCAACATCTCATTCCAGCGATGTGAAAGGCCTGCATCTTCCAAAATATAACACTAAGTATTTCTAAGTGTTTCTAAACTTGATTTCCTTGTTTTTTTCCCCTGCTGTTATTTGCTTTTACTTACACATATTCATCTTTGCCTACGTGCATTATGCCAAAGAGACAAACAAGTCACCTTTGTTTGGTGTTCAGCAACACTATATGCTAAACCTGTCCTCTCAGAAATACAAAAAAAAGGAAATGTCTGGGTTTTCTTTATTTTTTCTCCTGTAGCTGGTTGCATTCCAGGCCCTATAGCTAAGTCAAATACGAGGTAAATAAGAAAGTGATGCCACAAGAGCTGATGAAAGGATCTTTAGCCGGTGCTGATGCTGTCAGAAGAAAAGAGAGAAGATGCACTTTTTGGGAAAGTGCGGCGCTCGAATGGAATATTTCTCTGTATTTCCTGATCCACAGAGCCTTCTGCATAACCACACACACTGCAGTACCACGGGCCTAGTATGGCTTGGAGCAGATTCCACTCACTCTGTGATTATGCTTAAAGTAGTGAATCTCAGCAGTCATATTGCCATCCCAAAATTCAATTTATTGCTCTTGTTTTAACACTTAAGTGCTATCAGTCAGCCAGTCAGGTTACACTGGCATTAGCCAATTGCTTAATATTTTTATTAGCTTGCTTTTATAATGATAAAGAATTTGTTTCATGCCGAAACAAATGAAACATGAAACCTTTGCATGCCGACATCAATTTATTTATTTCCTTACTTGGTCCAAGTTAAAAATAAAAAAAGTTGAATAACTGACTTTGGCTTAGGTTTGAGTTTTTTATGAATTAAATGATTAGGCGAAATAAATTATTCATTTACTATGAAAATATCAGTAAGCTATAGCTGATGGAGTCCCATCTGCCCTAATTTAAAACGTAAACAACATTAGCTCCTGGGGGACATTTCACGTTGATGATTAAATGTTATGAAATGTTTCTTGAGACTTGTAACTGCCTATAATACTGCAAATTATTGAGAATCCTAATAGAGACAGAGACCAATAGAGTTTTAGGGACCCAATGGGGTTAGGTTGAAATTATAAAGTTAATGTGTAAATAACCACAAACAGTATGGTAAACTATATAAATAGCACACAGCAGTCCAGAGTTGTACACTGCATTCTCATACAGCCACACAAACATCGCTATGGCTGCAAGCTCTGCCTGACACAGCTTGTTTGAGGTTCCCTCTTAAACAGGGAAATTGAGAAACTCTTATCTGCTGTTTTCGTGAGAGTGAAAGTGGAAGAGGAAGTGAGGAATTCAGGCTGATGACATGTGACTACAGCAATGCAAAACATACAGAATAAAAGTAAAATGCCAAAGCGGCCCTTAATTAATATGATTCAGCATGATTACAGGAATAAATAATAAAGTTTACAGAGGGGATTCCATGTTTACTTAATCGGATTTCCGAGCCTGGCAGCAGTGCGGTGGCCACATGCAGGTGTGCAGTATAATGCCAGGAATACATTTACTGTGCTAGCACCCAGGGAGAGAGTCACGGCCTGTGGGCTCACTCCAGCTGGGTCTGCCATCCTGACTGTGTGTGGAAGTGAGAGAGAGACAGCGAGAGAGAGAGAGAGAGAGCAAGAGAGAGAGAGAGAGAGAGAGAGAGAGAGAGGGAGGAGAAAGGGAATGTTTGAATGACTTGATGTGTATGTATGGGTCTGTGCATCTGTCTGCCTTCCTGCATCAATGTGCACTCAGTTACATGTGTATATGTGCTTATATGTGTCTGCATGTCTGAATTGCTCTGTCTGTAATAATACATTTGCACGGGTTTTGTGTGAGTGCATATATTTATATGTGTGTTTATGTGTGAACATGTTTGTGTGTGTGTGTGTGTGTGTGTGTGTGTGTGTGTGTGTGTGTGTGTGTGTGTGTGTGTGTGTGTGTGTGTGTGTGTGTGTGTGTGTGTGTGTGTGTGTGTGTGTGTGTGTGTGCATATGGGTGCATATTCATGTGTCCTAGTTCCAATGCTGGTGTTAGTGAAGGTGTCAGGCAGCATGCTGTGGCTCCAGACTTTGTGGACAGTGGGGAGGACAGGGAGGACTCAGTCAGTCAGAAGGAGAGTGTGAAGATTTGACACATGCAGGTTGTGAAAGTGGGAATCCCCCAAGGGGGACCCCCAGAGACACTGACTCATGGCAGTACCTCTGCCTTCAACCCTCCCTATCGACCAGGAAATGAACTGTGAAAGGGTACAAGCCCTCCTCCTCTGCATACTGCACACACATGTTACATGCTACTAAGAAGGACAATGGCAATTCCCGTTGTCATGTCATGAACCAAAGATCAGCAATTAGTATACTAAATACAATACAAACAATTATTTCACAAATGTTCTTTGCTGTGTTGTTTTTAAGTTCCATTTTGTGGATGATTGCATCAATGCAGGGCAAGTACTGAACAACAGGAAATGTATGACTAAAAGTCAGAAGATGACTACATACTCAGTGACGATGGCTGAGCTAAAGTGATGAATGCAGTGAAACAGGTTTGAAACAGCGTGGGTTACAGTCAGAGGCAGAGGATCTTAGGAAACATGTTTACCTGCATTTCATCAAAGATTAGAGAATCCCTGAGAAACAGGGAGCTTTTCTGCCGTCTTGCAGCTCAGTGCCTTGTAATGAAACACACTGGAAATGCGCAAACATGATAAAAATTACACAATGCAAAAGCTCTCTCATTGTCAACGTGAAACCATATGAATTTCCCCTTTCTGAATCACATGTGGGCTTCCCCACACCTGAAGTAAAGAGTCCTGCTGGTTTGAGTTTCATGTAATCAAAAAGAAAAAAAAACATTTACTGTGGCAGTATCTTGTTTTTAAGGGCTGCAAAATCACAGGTGTTCACAAGTTTAACATGAAGCTGCTAAAGCAGTCACAAGCGATTTAAAGGCAGCTGGGGGGTTTCTCTGAGACAATAAAACCAAGGAAAACTGTTTGGCTGGACATTCTCAGCATTTTTATTTTAGATTAGGTTGACTATAAATGCCCAAGAAAACACTTTCCAGCAGTTCATTTCAAGAGCAGCATTATAATAAAGCCAGGTTCCAGTTTAATAAATTATTCAGATATATTTGTTAACTAAAACTACGGATCATAATTTATTTCCAATGAACAGTGATGAATCAGTGAAATATTCCACCATATAATGTACCATTGTCCTCAGCCAAACTGCCACTGCAGGACTGCGATGGAGGCAATTGAATGAATGCATGAATTAATTAAGAAATTGATTAATTAAGAAATTAATAAATCGGGAAATTATTTAATGAATTAAGCATGTTAAATCATACAAATTAAGCTCTTATTCATCTAAAATATAAAATCTAAGCCAACCACATCTAATATTAAGTGCAAATGGCTAAGCAGGTCAGTCAGGGATCTTGCCACAGTTATTGCATAGAGGCCATTCTGTGTAGTATTCAGCAGGGGCATTTGTTCGTAATGTAGCAATGTGTCCCATGGTGTGGAATTAAATTTGGACTGTGCCAGCACCGACTTCTATCAGGGGTGCTCTGCGGAATGGCAAATAAGTGGCTACAGAGTCAACCTGGGATGGATGGCCTAAGCCTAGTCGCACAATAATAAATCCTATCTCCGGATCAGATGACTACGCCAGCAGCCACCAGCTATGCCAGTTCCCCAGCAAAACAACTGCACTGCTCAGCTGGTGCAATGTAGTGTCAAAAGAAGTTCTGGCTTGTGTTCTGGTGTCAAAATGGCAGAGGATGCTACAGCGGCAAGACAGGCCTGCAGTCACAACAAAGCATGCCAAATCGTGGAGAAAAATGGGAACAAAAATGTTTTTTAAAAAGTCAGGGAAACGGTCCATGTCCGTAATGAAAAGGACTAATGAAATTCTCTAGGCCTAGACTATATAATACAGAGGTCTATTCACAACCAGCCCTGGTAGATGGATAATTTTGACCCGTTCCATGAGCACGCACATGCGGCATTTAACCAAAGCCCAGAGAAATTTCTGATTATATGGAAGAGTGTGTGATAAAGGTCAGGACCGTCCACTTCACAGAATAATCGTTCTGGTAATGTAGTGCGGTGCTCCAGACAGGTTTAATTAGACAAAGTGATTTAATTAAGATGATTCAATACTCGGTAATGTGCAGTTCTTTGCACTTTGGACAGATAATAGCACAGTCCGAAATATGTAGGTTTCATTTAGTTGCAAATTTGCATAATGTATACATCAATCACATGCAAATACCCAAAATGCAATAGGTTTATGGCTACCCCCCACGTATGGGATGAAATCAGTCCTTCCCAGCTCTTAGTACATTAGTGGACTATATTCATGCCATTCTGTGCAGTAAGTGGAGCCAGTGGACTCTCAAAGTTTGTTTTACCTAAAACCCAACATGAGATATGTGGTTAAAGCTTAGTACTGCTGTGGACTCACAAAAAGGCGATGACATAGTAAAAAGTAGAAAGGGGCTGTAATTGGGTGACACACAGCACCAGACTCTGAAACTGTACTGCCATTAAGTAGTGCACTGGGAAACTTTGCTTAATTTAGTGCTTTACTTCTCATTACTGTAATTTGTTTTAGGGTGAAGTCATTTTCTTTGACGGTGTAGTACTGTAATAACACCCCCGGTTTGTAGCACACAGCAGCAAGTAATACCTCTCAACCCGAGGCTACAATTTTCTTTCAATTCAAACACAGCTACATGAAAATGACAAAATTTTTGCCTGATTCCTTTGGATGTTAACTCTCAAAATGTACTGGTTTGAGTCACAGTAATGTAATGATTATCTGGGATTGGGTGTACATGAAAAATGCTGCTGTACTACATAGTCATTTAGCCTCCACCATCCTAAGACGTTAAAAAAATAAACTCAGTCGTGTGGGTGGAGCCAAAGGCGGAGAACACCATTCTCGCCAGGCGGATTAGAGAAACCAGGTCGGCACAGATACAAAATGAGTCAGAGAACTGTTGGGCTCTGCTAAGGCTTTCAAAAACAAAAACAAATCTCACAAACAAGAGTGGAGATCAATAATGTCTGCTAACAGCAAATATCAGGATTTTCTGTGGGCCTTCTCTGTGCAGAGGCACCCTTTTGAAAAGCTACTGTCTACTCCTGAGCCAATCTGGAGCCAGTCTGGTTTCAGGGTGTCATGCTCACTGAATGTTACTGTAAGGGCAGAAATCTCTAACCATGTCAGTGCCAGATAGCAGCCCCATAGATAGCCACATGGGGCATCCCATAATGAGCTATAGCAATTCCCAAGGAAAGAGAGTTTTTGTTAGCAGGTTTGTCCTTGCCTCATTGCAAAACAGTGACTTTTCTGGTAGACCATTACCTGCATGTACCACCTGTGTATGGAATGTGCAGTGACTGTGCAGCTCAGCTGGTGGAGTGAAAAGAACCAGCACATTGGTGGTGCATGCTCTGGACGGGGTGTGTGTACTTGCCGGCAGTGTTCCAATTTGGTGGAACACATTTCAGGAAAGAGAGAAGTCTATGATACTGAGCATGCCCTCCAAAGCAGTAGAAGAGAGAAAAGCTTGGATAAGAAATGGAAGTTTGCAAAGAGATGTTGACTTTGTGATTTACATAGAGATACGTCACTCTACATAGCAGCTACAGCCTTGGTTAAGTGCCTTTCAGTTGGAATGTAAGTCAGCTTTGAGACTAGCTCAATAAATACAACCAATTCAGTACTGAAGGAAAATAGTCAAAGGTGTTCTTGAGACACCTGTAAAAGTAACTCAGGATACACAAAGCCAGTTAGAGGGGAATGTATTGTCTGATTCTTGAAACCAATGACAAAACAGAGAGAGTGTCGGCTATGATTCAAGCTCTGTACAATTGGAAATAAAGAGGGGAAGATGTGCTCAGAAACACAGGATCGCCTGCTTTACATTAGAAGAATCTACACTGGAAACCATACACCCATGTGCACATTTGGAGAAAGCATGGCTTGTCTTTCTTCAGATGACTATTAGCATGATATGAATGTTGCTAAACAGTAAATATACTTATTACAAATCCAGAGAAAACTGTAGGGAAACATTACCTACTTTTAACCATTTTACTGCTTTATGTACCTGTAATAGCAATACAGTTTCAACAAGGGAATGCATTTTGATTTGCTTTTAGGGAGATTCACAAGAAAATATCATTTAAATGCATAGTGGAAACAGTAGGTCTGTGATTATGACAAATGGACCGCTGTAACTTTATTTTGAACAAGAGGGTGTTCAGGGACAGTACTCTGCCCCACCTCTTGTCGCTCTGCATAGTGTACATTTTAACAGGGCGGCGCATGCTTAGCAAGGCTTTAAAAAGTAACCCACAGCGGAAGTTCCTAACCTGACAAAGATAAACCGATGAGATTGGCTAACTTCTCCGAGCAACAGTACTCTCTGCACGCACACACTCCCTCTCTTTTTCTCCATCTTCCTCTCTCTGTCTTTTAAACAGTGACAAAACCTGTGAAGCCATTAAAATACGAATGAAACTAATCTCACTAACTGAACATTTTAGTCAGAATTGGTCATGTTTCTACCTGTACATGAGTGACTTTGAATTGTACTTTCATGAAATTTAATTTTAATACTATGTTCAAAAATTGCCACACATAGGTTTGCATTTACACATAGATACACAATTGTATATATACACAATACAAACACACAACAGGAGCAGTTTAAGTTGAGAGGGCATGTGTGAGTGTCAAGAAAAGCAAAAACAAGCGTTATTGATTCAACCCCAACTAAAGCACCCTCCAGAGGATAGCCACTGCCCCTGACTGCCTCTCTTAGTGAAAGACTCTCTTCCCTTCATCTCCTCTCCTCCTGGGGGTGGGACACATCCAGTCAGACCCAAAGAAATAAAAAAGAAAAGTGAAAGAGCAAGAGGGGGGAAATAAGGGAGTTTACTACACTGCACATGACTTGATTTAAAGCTGCTGTTTCTACTATCCAGGGCAAATATATATTAATCACAGAAAAGCATATAAATAATTGAGAAAATAATGGTCATCTTCACCCCCAAAATAGGCCTGTTTTATGTAACTAAGTCTTGGCTTTGTTTTTATTATTATTTAAATATATAATGCCAACTGCCACAGACTCAAGTCTGAGTAATACAGAAATAAGAAGAGTTAGTCCTCCTCCACTGTATACAGCAAGGTCACAAATAAGTCTTCACCAATTGTATTAAATGTTCGCTGTTTAAGGACACAAGCCCTGTTCTCAGGTTTTATTGCTGTGCAGTTTCTTCCCTGCATGACAGCACATTTGTGCATGTACATGTATATGTGTGTGAATGTGTGTATGTGTGTGATGGACAAAAGACATTCATTGCTGCGTGCGTGCATCTGGTCATGATTGACTCAACCATGGACAGCCAAACAAGTGTGTGTGTGTGTGGGTATGTGCATATGTGAAAGAGAAAACAGAGAGAGAATATGTATGTGCATGCATGCACAGTATGTGTAGTGTGTGTGTGTGTGTGTGTGTGTGTGTGTGTGTGTGTGTGTGTGTGTGTGTGTGTGTGTGTGTGTGTGTGTGTGTGTGTGTGTGTGTGTGTGTGTGTGTGTGTGTGTGTGTGTGTGTGTGTGTGCGTGCGTGCGTGCTTGGGTTTGCTTTTCTTTATCATCATAACAAAGTATAAAAGACACCACATCTCATTCCAAAAAGAGGAAATCACCAAATTGGTCTTATGTTAAGCACAACTACTGTACTATAGGTATTGCTGAACAGTACAGTGAGAAGAAGCAGGTCTGCAAAAATGAAGGAAACTTTATTATATCAATGCCAATTGTCCTCAAGCACTGTAATTCACATACCATATATGACAACAGAAATCTTAAAATTCTATGCAATATAAAACAATGTAGAGCAGTACATTGTAGTACTACTAATATCTGTCCCAATACAGGACAGATATCCACAAATTGAACCCCAAATCCTTTAAATTTGCAACCCATTTACATACAAACGACACCATAATTATGTGTTTCTTTAATTTATTCAATAAATAAATGATGTACTCCTGATTAGCATTTATGTGATAAAAGAAATGTCAGACAGAGGCACTGCATGGCAATAGTATGTGAGAAACCTTCAGGACAGGCTGTGGTGCACAGTTCAATGCAAGCTGTGTGAGAGAAAGAGAGAAAGAGAGGGAGGGAGTGAGAGAGTGCAGTGAAACTGGAGTACAGTGGCAATGCAATGTGTCCTCTACAGATGGAGCTAGACTGTTTTTTTTTCTAGAGGCGTGTACCTGTAATATGAATGTCTGTGAGATACAGGGGCACAGCCAATCGAGGGGACCTGCCTCTCTCTCTCTCACTCTCCCCCTCTCTCTCTCTCCCCTCTCTCACTTGCACTGTGCCTTTAACAGGCAGGTGTGGGTGGCCCTGTACTGAAAACGCCTGCGCTCCAAGGCACACAGATGAGTCTCAACAGGTCAAAGGAAGTCAACATTCCAGTTAAGCTGGGAGAGCGAAAAAAGAGCAGAGCTCAACACACACTCATAAACACACACATACCAGCATCCCCACATTCAGACATGCACAGTACACACAGACATACTTAACTACTCTCTCACACACAGTTTTAACATACTTTTTTCACACACAAAGACACATCCACACACAATATCACACATATACATGCACACAAGATTTCAACAAATTCTTTCATATATGTACATTCACACACAGACACACAAATTCACAGGCACATACACTGCCAGATATGCACACATACAGTCAATGAGTTAGCAGAGCTAAAATATACTTCCAATAATTGGGAATAATTTGCTGCAGAGGAGTTAAAAGAAATAAACAAAAATGCTTGTTGATGTTGAAGCTATGTTCTTTGTGGGAATGTGAATGGTATATTTAATTATTTATTTTTCTTTTATTTTTCACTCATTTGTTTATTCATTTTACAAATGCACACCAAAATTACACAACAAAGAGATGGAGGCTCCCAATTAAAGATCGCTAACTATGCTTTACACTGTACATTAGTAATGCTCATGGAATGAAAACTAAATAGGACAGTCATATCCTGAATAGCAAGCGTTGTTTTTCTCCTCACATCCGGGCGACATTGCCAACGATTTTCTCAGTCGTGTCACACACAGAGTTTATACCAGTCACCAATAGTCCGCATAGCTGACGAAGAAAACAACAGATACCTTCTACGGATACTTAATATCTTTGCTAGTTAGCAAACCTGAATAAAACCGAATAATGGCGTTAGTATATCATACTGAGAATAATATTTTATATGATATGTGCAAGTCAAAAAAATGCAGCCTGGCGTATTATTCCAGTTTGTACAATTGAATGCCTCCAGACACTTTATCAACATTTCATTTGAACCCGGTACTCATGATTGAGGAGGGCGGCTTCACGTGTGGTTTCCTCGGAAACCGTACAAATCATTCAAGCTGTAAACCCGCCCTTTTTCCCTATTGTATGAAAGAGGGCTCGATAATTGGCTGAATTCCTGCCTCTGGATTTGACCCCTCCTCCGCATGCGGAGCTGTGGTTTCTTAAAGGGGAAAAAGTATCTTGGATCAATGTCAATGTCTGTCGTGCGACAAACATATATGTCGGTGTACAAATCAAGACCGGTCAATCTAGACTGGCCATAGGCAAGAGCTGGCACGAGATTAAGACAAAACTCAATCCTGTTTTCATAGTTCAATACAAAATGAGGAACTGGAATTGAAGTATTCTTGCACTGATATTCAAAACAAAGTGATAGCAAGTATTTTAAAAGTATGATGCATAATTCTGTTATTTCACATACGTCTTATTTCATATAAAATTCCCCAAAATGTGTTGGTCCTGCAGCAAAGTGTTGATTGAGATTTAGAGGAAACACATATGTAGAGTAATTACAACATCAATTTAAGTGCAGTTTATTTCTATTGAATCCATCATCCTATTAAGTGTCAAGCACATAAATACCAAGTTTCATTTCCAGTTAACGTCCCCCAGTTTCATAGGGACCCCGATCTGCCCCCAAACACACTCTTGAGAAATAAAATATATTGTATAAGTTTAACAGTTCAGACCTTTTGCTCAAGATTTGTACCCCCCTTCAAAAACTCCCCTGCACCACTGCTCTTATGCAATCATTAATCCAGAATGAGCTTTTACTGGAGTACAAATGATTCAGCACTACATGTGGACTAATTTTAACACAAAAAATATGTCCACTTAAAGAGATGGATCAATGTGGTGATGATTACAAGATTACAAGAGCACTGATACAGTTAAAGATTATATAACATATTTGATTTACTTTTTACAAAATACATTTAACAAAAATATCTCCACTGGTCCAAAGTTTCAAAATATTGCTGTTATAGAACATTCTACTGAGGAAATTTGTAGTGTATGCACAATTTGTTCAAAGTATAATACATTATTTCAGAGATGGAGGCATCTAGACTGTGAACTACCTAAAGGCATTGCATTTTCTCCTATGTGTCATCTTTGTTCTATCATTGTATTACTGAGGATGTGTGAAGACTTATTTGATCCCTAAAATGCTAGTGTGTATAGGGTATTCCAGGCCTGCTTCTGCAGGGGAAAGTATAGCAGCTTAAAATTGACTGTGGACTATGGGATGTTTTCCATATAACATTCTGACTTATAGATGCAATGGGAATTAGAGGTCATTCTGAACTCTAATGGGCATAATTTTGAAAGTGATGTCAGAATATTAAATTCCCTTATTGACTGGAATCCCTTCTTAAATAATTACCCACTTTAGTGTAAACAAACTAATAAAAACTAGCTTGAGTTCATCTAGATTTTATTAGAATAGTCTTTTTTCAATTTCCAACAAAATATGTCATTTTCTGTAATCTGCTATCTTTGGCTTCTTTTATGAGTGGTTTTATTTTATTTCAGACCTCAAACACAGTTGATTTTCCCACATTATATTTCCAGTTTTAACTATGGAAAGTGTTATGAATATTAAATAGGCTTATCATTTTGTATTATTGATAATAAACAGCTTGTTGTTGTTAAGGTGCAATTGCATATGCTACTTCTGGGTTCATACTACATTCAACAGGAAAGCCCTATGCATGTATTTCTCAGGTTCTACAAATTAAATTTTAACTCTCTGTAATTTGTGCATAATCCTAGTGTTTAAAAGTATAGGGATCTATCTGGCATTTTTTGTAAAGTTTGGTACAAAAAGGGTTGACATGGGAATGTTCATTGCCAAATAATTTTGCCAAATAATAACCACCTGAAATTACTTTTTAAACATGCTGAAACTGGTATAATATATAACAGTACAAGGATGTGGATTTTGAAAATCCTCAATCCTTCACATCTTAAAATTGCATTATTTATAGATAGAATCCAGTAACTCCAAGTTGGTCAAACACATTTTTTGAAAAGTAGCATTTTCTGAGCTGAACTATAAAAACTGAGCTGCAGTACCATTGTGACTACTGGTCTTTCTATCACTCTGATGTTTTATTGAAAATGATTTACAAAGCATCTTCACCTATTGCAGCATAGTATACTTTCTGGCCTTTCTTTGAATAAGCGCAAAAGCTACATTATGCATTTGTAAAATCTGATTTGCTGGTTGAACAAAGTAAACATTGTAATCAATAATTAACACACCTAATATTTTATAGTTAGAACACGCACCGCGTATATCTCCTACTTCATTACATATTCCACCTTGCTTAAGTATCTCCAATTCAACCCATCAGGACAGTTTTCACTGAGTAAAATCCCTTATGTGATATTATATTTCTGAGACTTACATGTAGCAAAATGTTGTGCGAAAAGTAATTAGCTTGCTGCAGATGCACTCTGCATTCCCTTGTTCAGAATAACCACTGAGTGTGTTTGAGTAGCCTATGGTGGGAGGAAGGAAAATTCCAAACCAAACTAATTTTTGATTATCATAAATACATATGGAAACACATACAGTGGTAGATATAATAATTGCGGCACTAGTGTACCTGTAGTCCCAACCAATGGGGTTCCAGTAACTGAGGCAAATTTCAAATTATGGTTCAGTAGTATAAAACTCTCAGACAACGATATAGAATTTAAGAGGAGTTTATTAATAAGAGATAGAAAGGAATGAACTTGGGCTTGGAGTCAAAAGGGAGAGGAGTCGTCGCGTCCTCGTGAGAGGGAACCCCCCCCCCTGCCTTTTGGCTGACAGAAATAGGGAGAATAGTTAGGATTATGAAGGTGGAGATGGGGAGGAGGTGGGATGCCGGAGATGCTAAGCACGATGGGTAACAGGTACGTGGTGTTTATATACCTGTAGCAACCGGAAGGGGAGTGATAGGTGAAGGGGTTGTCTGAGAGTTTCTCTCCCGAATCTCCGTTTTACCAAACAACAAGTAGTGCTAATAGGGGCAGCAGAAGAAATGAGCTTGATTTCATCAAACATATTTTTCATTGAGTACAATTAGCACAGAATAAACATAGAATGTTTAAAATTCATAACCAAACACTGTGTAAATAGCCCTCATGAGCGATGCAAAGTTAAATATAAGTTACAACTTTCAGCATTTGGTGAAGACAATGCCTCAGGTTCAAAATGGTGGTGATGCCCTCACATCCTTTACATAGACTGTGAAAATGGTCCTATAGCTCATTAGACATCACTGGGGTTATAAGCATCTTGTTTATACCCACCTTTTCAATGTTAGCACCACAGCTCTGTCTGCATAGTTATACTCATGGGACTTTGATGGAGCCATTTTTTCAGAGATTCTAACATCTATGTGACTGCCAGACAGAAGAAATTGGAATTTAATTGTGAAATTATATTTTCATTTTTATATAATCATGATTTTTTTTTTATTGAGTCTGACATGGGTTTGTAAACCATGTTGTATCAATAAAGCAAAAACAAAAGCTAAATTCAAAAAATGACACAATCGATATTTTAACAGGAAAGGCCATTCTTTACATAATTTTACTGGACATTTATTTTGTCCAGTAAAATTCTGCCTTTTTGTGCCTGAAATGCATCTATTACTTTCTTTGGATGAAATAACATTATTCTTATGTCCAGAAGGTTCTAACCTCAGATCCTGGGATGTTTTTGTCCTTTTCAAAATGTGAACAACATCTAAAAAAGTACTCATCTGCAAAAACAAATAACCAAAAGTAAGCCATATAAAGGTCCTGCTGCCATGTACAAAACAAATGAAATATGAAATATGATGTTGTGATATTGTTTTTTTACCAAACACAATCGTGTGCAATTGATAGAATCTCACATATGGACAGTTCTCTAGACATACACAGAGTAGCTCATCATAATTCTAGGTCAATAGTCTGTCTTACTTACACATGCAGGTATTGATTTCTTCTTTCAATGTACAGCTGAAAGGGGAAGGTTCTGTTCCCAGGCATTGTTGAGATGCTAAGGTGGTGTAGCACTGGTGTTTGAGAAGACATTAACATATCCTTACACGATTCAAACTCCTGCTTTTCCATGAAAATAATAATGCATGACTCCATGCATAGAAGGAAAAGTCTTTTAAGAATACTTGCTTTATTTTTTAAGAGAAATATCAGCAATAATTGAACAATATCACATTGATAATCCAATTATTTGATTGGCCACCATGTGTGAAAATTATTTTTAAATCCCTCTGAAACAAAAATCAATTACATCCAATTTAGTAGAACTTCCTGTCTTCTAGAGTGTCTTAAAAAGTGCTGCAAAAGAAAATTATATTTTAGTATACATTCCTGAAGCAAGTTAAATTCAATGATGAAATTACAATGATGAAATTCAATGATGGTACATTCAACTAGCCCAATTAGGTTTACAGTTAGGTACAATTATCTAACATAAGAAGTGCGTCTCAATTGACACCATCTGTGAATGCTGGATAGTAAACCTCATAGATGCAGGTTCAAAGAATAAGTGTATGGTGATGTAAAATGGTCACAAATCAATTTTTCAGTGTTATTATGTTACATTCATGCATCCAGACACTTGAATATGTTTGACCCCACTCTGTCTATACACATGCATAGATATGAAAACACTAGTCAATCAAAAAACATTACAAATCTAGGTGCAAACAGCAAACATTTTTATAGCCAGCCATTCATACAAAAGACTAACAACTATTATTAGACAAACAGACATGTGGTCTTACTGTTATAAGAAATATTAAAGAATTTAGTAGAATTTAGTAGGAATTAACAAGCTGGTTAGCATATGCTAATTACCACCAACTCAGAGATTTAAATGAGTGGTTGCTTCAAATCAATTTTATGAGGCAAATTATTAGTTAACTGGCCAGACAGCAAAAGAGCTGAACGCAGTTTTACTAATAACAGTAAAATTACTGAGGATAGCTTTTGCTTTAGTTAGGGCAGACACCAGTGTATTACAATGCTTAAGTAACTGGGCTTTCAGTTCAGATGTGATGGGCTTTATTCTCAGGTCAGGCCAAGCTGTTGTACCATTGAAAAAGGCACTTCAGTAAATGTAAATCTGTATGAATGGACTGTGTGTAGAAATGTAAACTGTGTAGGTCACTCTGGATAAAAGCATCTGTTAAATGTGACATAGAAAGCTGTACAAATACGGAGTTTTGAGCTTTTCCTTACAATTAATTTGTCTCCTTTTGTGTTTTCTGTCTGTAACTATATACATTTATTTATTTATTTATTTATTTATTTATTTATTTATTTATTTATTCTTCTGCCTGTCTTGGCTAGGTCTCCCTTGAAAAACAGATTTTTAATCTCAATGGGACTTTTCTTGGTTAAATAAAGGTTAAATAAAAATACATAATGCTAAAGGATCAATATTACACTAAAATGAATCATACTTTTCATTGATAAGAACTTCCCACAATAGTGTCTCCTATACTTATCCTTTAACATACCCTCCATTTTTTCCCCACCTGGATTGAACTACAGTTCTATCAGATCATTTTAGAGAATCCTTTTTTCCACACTGCAGATGCAACAGCAATAATATTGCTCTGGCTATCATAGTAACATAAAATCAACATGAGAATTTCACCTGGCTTGGCCCGTTTTCCCCAGCAAGGCTGGGCCAATTGTTACCTCACCAATGTGGACCTCTGGCCATAGGCAGTCATGCTATGATCGGGGCTGGAACACCCAGCCATGGGACAGATAGTTACACCAGTCATGTGCTGTCACCTGCTCATCAGTCAGCTGCTCCTCCCCTTTAATGGATCCTCATGGGCTCCCTCAATTGCCCTGCAGTCTTGCCCATGTATTGTTTTATCCAGCACTTTAGTTGGTTAATTGCTTTAAGGTTCTCTGAAATATGCACATATATTTCCTTTTGTCATTTCAGCTTGCAGTTTGTAGTATTGGAAGCAGTCTGTGCTCATGCAACAAAATGGATGAGATGCAGCCTCACATCAGAGATATCTGGGAAGGTGTTCCATAAGAAAAGCATAAAACATACTTATCATATGAAGTTAAGGTATGTACCTACTTTAGTCTGCAAGAAATTCTGCTGTTGGTTTGATTATTGGTGGTGATTATCAAACTATGTATTTTGATGCCAGTTTCATTTCACAGAGCTTATATATAAAAACTTTACAAGTGTCAGATATCCCTAAGCATGTAATACTTGCATCTATTATGATTCCTCATGTTCAGGTAAAAAAAAAATAATAAAATAAAATAAGTTATTAAAATGTCAAATGTCTGTCAGTTCCATCTTGTTTCATTACCATATTTCTCTGAAGTAATGCTATTTTCTGAAGGATGTATCTGGAGTTATACTTGTATACAGCATATAAATATTTTTGACCGGGTATATTTTCCCAACAGCATGTCATTACTGTGAATAGTTATTTCACTACAAGACTTTAAACCCTTTATGAGTGACACTCATCATTTTGTTGTTATGTAAAAAATTGCATGTCAATGAGCCAATTAATTAATGACTAGGCAACTATGAGTCTAAACCCAGCAATGCAATTCAATGTTCTTATCATATCTTTAAACAGAAATTCATTCACCTCTCATTATTTTGTTGTTAAACTACTTCAAGATTTTGTTCAGATTCAGTATAATCATAATAACAGATGTAAATCTATATACAATAATAATGATTGTTTTAATTTAGGCATTTTGCTTTTTTTACCATGCTCGCATTGCATTGTTTAATTAACTGTCTAACTAACTGTCTAAAGTGGAGATTAACAGTCAAACCTTTATATAAGGTTATAGCAAATCATACTCAGTTTGATTATATACATTAAAATCAATGGATATATTGCCAGTTTTTTTATTATTTCTCCAACTATGACAGTTTAAGCAGTATTTGGTTCATACTCAAAAAAAAAAATCTATACTCAAAAAGATTTTTATTTAGTTTTTTCTGGAAGTGTTTTAAAAAATGAGGTCAATTGCACATCCAAGCCTTTTTCTGCTTTATCCCTTCTATAACATGTAATCTGACCATAGTTGTATATATTTTCTTTGTATTAGTCAGATCATTTAGCCATAATGTAGCAAGTGTGCTCAGTTAAACTGACAAAATTTAGATACATAATAAATGTAATTCTAATGCGATTGAACAAAAAGCATCATTGCAGTATAATGGGTTTAGACTACTATCAAGCTTGTATTTTGAGACAATGAAGCCTTCACAGTTATATACCCTGTCACACTACTGCCCAACCCGAGAATATTATTAAACATATATTTAACATGAAACAAATGTTACTTGAACTCTTTTTTTAAAATGCCTGTAAATAGTGTTTTAACTTAATTCCATCATACATTCTCAGCATTACGATGTTTACTTAATTTATAAATTACAAGAGGATTATTATATGAATCAATAAAACGCTAAGATTCTACAGTAATGAAACAACATATAGGCTTGCGTTACGACCGGGATACCATTTGCTGAACATGAGAAACCGTTTTCAAACAACGCAATCTTACAGCAACGTTTGCAAACAGTTTTAGGTCAGAAATTCGAGATTGTCTACTGTCGATTATTTCAATCTGCCGGACTGTCTTACTTTGTAAAACTTTTAAGAGAGCTCATCGTTTTGTGATACTACATTTATTGTGCACTGCCTGGGCGCACTCCGTTACAATTCGTCTCATGAGAACATTCCACTCTGGTAAAGTCAGTTTGGTATTTGAATAGCACAGAGGAACCGCCTCTACTTCATTGGCTATAATCTCCAACTGCAGGCGGGACCTGCGGGTCAGTCTTGTGTGAATTCGGGTTCTCATTGGTGAGACCTGTTGTGGGCAGAAACCTCTCCGAAATATATCTACTCTTGCTAAGCTGAACAAGCCGTTGAAAGCTTGCTCGCATACATAAGGGAGCGGGGAGTCGTGTTCAATGTTTCTCCATAGATCTGACTCAAGCCTTCGCCCCGAACGAAATATCCCGATTTTCTCTGAAAGAGAGCTTATTTTCCTGACTACAGAAGAGGGAAGTCAAAAACACTTCGCCCATGATCAACACAATGGAGTGTGCAGTGGACGCACAAAGTCTCATCTCGATTTCTTTACGAAAAATCCACAACTCTAGGACGCAGAGAGGAGGAATCAAGCTGCACAAAAATCTCCTGGTTTCCTACGTCCTGAGGAACGCCAGGCAGCTGTACATGAGCGAAAAGTACGCGGAGATTTATAGAATGCAGCAGTACGAGGAAGTGATGACCGTTTGTAACGAAATTCAGGAGCTGAACCCTCTCGACTTAGCCGAGGACTGTATGGAGCAGAGCGAGGACTGCTGCGGCGGTGGAAGTGAGCCGGCGAGCTTGTGCGGTGCGCTACTGCCAGCCAGCCACGCAGGAGCACAATCCGCGCATATCCAGACGACCAGTGCCTGCTCTGCGCCTTTGTCGCTCCACGCCGAAGAGGTTTGCAAGGAACCGGATACCTCGTTCTACCGGAGCTGTTGTGTCGAACCATACCCTGTGTCGAACTGCGACTTTGCCCCTGCCAGCGGAATGCACTGTAATAAAACGACGGTGCTGGACCTGGACACGCATGTAGTAACTACTGTTGAGAACGGGTACCTTCACCAGGACTGCTGCGCGCCGCTCCAGCAGTGTTGTCAGGGCGCACAAACCCCGGCGAAAAAGCGCAAGGTTGACTTTGGGTATTACGTGACCGAGCCCGAGGAGGTGCCGGATTTTACGCCGTGTAAACGAGCAAGGTTCGACGACTTTTCCTGCCTGAACTCCGACCAGTTGGACTCTTCGAACATTTCCAATCTGATTTCCATCTTTGGATCGGGGTTTACAGGGCTGGTGAGCAGGCAGGCGGACTTTGAGCAAAACCTAAACGGACAATTTTGTAGCACACAAGCCTTAGCCAGCCTTGGAGCATGGACTCGAGCAATTGTGGCTTTTTGACTCCGTGGTAAATTAGAGACAAGTAGTTATATAAATTGTACAGAGTTTAAAACAAATTGACTTTATTTTTGCAAGAACAGCACATAGGCTATTTAATTATCGAGCATTTTCGTTTCTTTCATTTTCATTTAAAAAGGAGGAGAGATGGTCACACATGTGATGAGCAGGAATTTCATTTGACAGACCTAAACATTTAAAACATTTTGAATGGTTGTTGTGAATCCCTTCTTGACGAAGTTAATTTCGTTGCCTTAACCAATGCATACTGCTAGCTACTATTGCTACAAACATTTAAAGTGATTGAATGTTTCGCTCTTTGGTTTTAGTCCAGTCAATACAATTGTCTAATACAAGTACACTACATAATTCCGTAAGTATTTAAGAAATTAGCTTAACTGGAAAACTGTGCCATTCAGCTTGGTTAGACCCCCACTAAGACGATTATGTTCTGTGTTTTGGTTTTGATATACTAAGCGACGAATGTATAAGATAACAGATAGCTAATGTTAAATAATGACGTTTTTAAGTACTTGATCGTCGTTATATTTTTGTTTTTTTTGTGTGTGTGATAACTCGAATATCTAAAGTACACTCCTGGTTTCAGACAGATAACATTGGAGGAAATCATGGCACGTCCGCAGCTAGGCTAAAGCATTAGCCAACGGATGAAGGCGGAAAAAAGATGCAAAACTTTTTTTCTTACCTTCAGCTGCGGTTTAATGTATAGGAACATTTTTATTCTTTGATAACTGTTTCTCTTGTGGACTTGACTGGGTTGCTGTGCGTAGTGTCAGTTTTGTGGGACTTGTAGTCCATTTGTGTCAATCTTCCCATCACACTTTTGATTGGAGCAATGAATTATCACTACAGCTCCCAGAATGCACAGACAGTACATCGTTTAATCCAACCATGTATTTTAATGACAATTTGGTTTGCTGAGCGTTACCCATGTGTCTTTCTCCCCTGACTTTTCTACAAGTTACTGATCAAGCCTTCCTTAACAGTAACTCACGGTGCCAGCATTGCTTGGATTTGCGAGTTAGAAGTTTTCTATTTAGACCTTTTGTTATAAAAAGGCAAGTTCGTGATTTTAGCCATACATCCACACAATATAAGCACTATGTGTATTTAAATAAAAAAACGTTTTCAGACGTTCTCTCCATATTTTGTTGATATTCTTGTATTTTTGTGCATATGAAATTGTATATCACCGGGTAAAACTGTTTTAAAAATATTTGTTTAAATTTATAATCTTAATTAAAAAAAACAGAACAAACCTGCTTTTGACCCATTATTTCCCTTACAGCATTGTTTGTAACTGAAATCATATTTTAATGTATTTTGGAGATTGTATATTTGATGAGGGAATGTATGTATGCTGACTTTAACTTCATCTCATGGTAGTCTTACCTCTATTCATTGAATGAACCTGGCTAACACCAGGGGAATAGGTGATACTTTACCTACTTATTGAGTAAAAGTAAGTTTAGTTGTAAGACAGTGAGTTTAGGTCATTTTGGAATGTTCGTGCAAGCACGAGTCCATTAGTGAACTTGGACCCAAAAGAACTAAAGTGCAACATTTCTTGGAGAGAGCTTCTGGGGCTACACACCCCCCTCAATTCACATGTGCTCCACTGAAGTTCGAGAGGAGTGGACAGGAGGTGGAGGCTGTTGTGTGCTTATGGCCCTTCATATTGATACTGGTTTGGGTTAGTGTTCCTAAGTTTAGTGTCACCACAAAAGCTAGAAAGAGCTGTCATCTATCTACCATTGGCAACAATGAATATTAAAGCTGATGTATAAGGACAGAACCAGATCTAATTTATGAGATGCACATTTTTAGGGGTCTAAATAGTATAACTACACAAGATAAATGACTCCTCTCCTTGGTCCAACATGGTTGCAAACTTTGAACTCATCTCATAAGGTTTGAAGAGAATTAGATTCTACTTGTCTTGTGTTGCATTCACTTCAGGGCAGATTTTGCACATTTGTAGAAGAAGTACTTCTGTATTGGATTTAATAAAGTGCTGCATAGACTTTCATGTTTAATTCAGTATGTTTAAGGTATTAAACAACAGGCATTCTTTTTCATAATCACTTCTTCAGTTCAATCAATTCTTGGGGTCACAAGCTGAGTATCTGTTAAAATGCACAGCATTTACAGTGGCTTTGGTTAAAATATACAGGTGTTTGTAGTACACTGAAGAAACATATAATACAAAGTTTCAGCAGAAGAGGCCCAAAATGTTAATAAATATTTTGCTCTATGGATTAGGATTTGAAAGTAGAAAAGTCTGTCCCCCACTGCACGTAGGGTTCTCTCTGAGCGTAATACCGCATGTTCCCCACTAGCACCCTGAGCGCTTTTCCTTCCTGGCCACTCTTGCAGTTTATCTCTGCTATATGCCACTTGGTGGTGTTCTTCAAAATCAATGAATGGAGAAGGTATTAAAAGCCCGTATAGCAGGCAGCACCTCAAACTGACCTCGGCTCCGCTGCTCCCCGCAACCCTTCCCCCTTCTCGGAGCTTTTTCGTTTTTATTTCAATCCCTACCCTCCTGCAGCACGTTTGTGTAACACCTAAGTACAATAGTTGAGTCTGCGACAGTACTGTCTCAGTACTTCGTGTATATTTCATGGTTTGTTCATATTTAAATCATAAAACGGTCATAGGCAGTCTTTGCAACTGTTTCCCTTCCACCCCGTTCCGATTGATTATTTACTTATGACCTTTTTAAAAGTAGTCGATTAACAACTAAAATACAGTGTCATTTTATACACAAGAGAAACGCGTTTTATTTTACGCTGTTTTGGATGTATTGTTTAAGGCTATTTTATTTTAGATGGGGCGTAAACAATGTGTACTCCAAGGTATTGCGTTACATCCGTATGTGTTTTGTCAGAAACCCTTCGTTCACTGACATCATTATCAAATACAAATTTGATTCTCTAAGTCGTTTACCTACTGAGAATCCGTTACCGTAAGTTTTAAAGGAGCATTGACAGCATTTTAAACATCTTAAACGTACGAACGCCCCCTTTTTCTTTATGGTTCTCCTTTAGAGTTATCCATTCAAATGTGTGTTGATCGAGCGCCGCCCAGTGGTAATCATGATAAACCACAGGTTCCCTCCAAATTATAATGAGAAAAATGGACTTGGGGTGTGATGTCTTTCACGCGACATTAGTGCATTGTAATCCCTGTTCCTAGAGCGTTCAAATCCAGAATTTAATATTTAAGTGCCCGCGATTCGTGCCCGCTTCCATTCATACCATGGGACCATAATCTAAACTTGAATAAACGGGCAGTATGCAGGGTGTGGATTGAATGGACAGTACTAGAGGCACTCCCTACCGTCTCCTTGCATTTAGTGCAACCAGATACATTGTTTAGTACACTGTGTGCAAGCTTATACAAAATCCAAAGAAAGAAAATGCTTACAAATTGATTGTAGTTGTTGGTTTTTAAGCAATTAAGTGACTGTAGTTGTATTTTCCTGTTTTTCCCCCTAACAGTTAAAATGCATACTTACAAGAGATTCTCACAAGATCATATTTCACAATATA
Organism: Albula goreensis; assembly: GCA_022829145.1. Lineage (NCBI taxonomy): Eukaryota > Metazoa > Chordata > Actinopteri > Albuliformes > Albulidae > Albula > Albula goreensis. The sequence goes on along the minus strand of CM040744.1, from coordinate 27,164,061 downwards.
TAATGATCAATGCAAAAGTGCAATCAATGTTTGGGATTTTATTTGTACATTTATGGTCCGTGTTTAAAGAGAACAGTCAAAAGCACATTAGTGGCACCTACCTTTACTGTTAGCCCAGCACTGTGTGGTGGGGTTGCTGCTGACCACGGTGGGCTCATCTGCACAAGGGGACCAGGTATCTGGATCCAGCCCCACTCATTTCATTTTTGGTTTGGTGGCTTGGGAGTTATATATAAACATTGAATGTCTATGCAACATTCTGAGTATGAATGCATAGGTAACACTATTGCAGATGAAACCACAGTGTTTCTGGGGCAACAGAGAATCATGGGAGGACAAGGTCACTTCAGTTTCTATATATCTATGACTGCACCACACAGTGTCTTATCCTCTTGAGGACTGTGGGCTTGCCCCTCAGAGACTTTAACTAATACCCGTTTTATTCTGAAAATTTTCCTCCCCTTCAAAACAGAGCAGGGGTCCCCAATGTACTGGAGTCTAAATTAATGAAGAGAACTGCATGGAGAATGGAGGTACACCGATTTCCCTTAAAAACTACAAAAACACTGATGACCAAGTATGAAACTTCATAGGTCTAATGGTGGAGGACTGATCTGGAGACTAACATTTGAAGAAGCTACTGAGGCTCATTTATTGCCATCAGTCTCCTGTCATTGCATTATTAGCAGAAGACCAGACACACTTTCTAATCAATTCTGTTTAAGATCTAAAGGCCATAATAAGGCCAAGGTCACACCTTTCTCAAAACCACAGACCACAGATCAAACACTGCGAGAAAAGTTTCCTTACATTCTCATGCATATAACTCCTATAAAATGTGAGTCACCTCGATAAATGGAAATCCCTTGAGATTTTTTAGTCACCGTATTTACAAAAGCTAAAAAATTGAAATCAAAGTCATGTTGACAACTAGTTGAATTTTTTTCTCTTAGTTCTTGTACAATATGCAAATAGCTCTTTGCACTCATCAGCTAATGGCATACAAATAAGATCAAATGAATGCTATCTGCTCATTTACTTGAGAATGCGGTAGCATAACCGAGGATTACCTCTTTATGTTTACATACTAATTCTAAATGATGGTATATAATGATAAATAGACAAGCAGAAATATATAGTGCTGAGGTAATGCTGACCAACAGTTTTCTGAGATATGCATGTATACTGTATATGCACACATGCAATCACACTCACACATACCACACACATGCATGCACACACACATACACTGAGATCAAGGCCAGATTAAAGGATTGGCAAAGTAGACACATGCCAATATGGTCACTGCTATGATTTGTTCTCATGGATCAAATCTGAGGAATCTCTGTACAGAATCTGTGATCTACATTTCAAATACCCATTTCATTTTTGGTCAAAAATGACTTAAAAATGAGTAAATCTGCAGAGTGACTGCTCAGATTTGATCTGCATTAACAAATCATGTCCATTTTATCTGGTGACCATGTAGGCTTTACTGTGCTGTTCTTTAGTCAGTGTCCAGCCCTGTTTATGATCATGGGTATAACAACACCAAGTTATAGGTTTCACACATTTTATGAAGCATCATGGAGCTCTTATTACACAGTCATTAAGAAAAGCATAGATAGAACATTAGAGGACTGACAGGCAAACCCAATGGGATATGAAACTGGAAATAGCTTTTCTGAATGTGGATATGAAACTGGAAATTGCATTTTATCAAACTCTTTTACATTGCTAATGAAAGAATGCAAGCATAAACAGACCATAGTTTTCACAAATGAAAAAAAAAACCTGAAATACTAAAATAAGATTAAATTTCATGTTTTTTGCACTAGTGCAAATGAATACATGTTGGAAAGTTAACATGAGGACATTGAGTTTAAGCAGGCAAAACATATCAAATCATTTATAAGAGTCCAAATATAGTGGGCCATTATGGTGGAATGTGGAAGACTCATAAGACAGGTCATAAGGTGTTACCTCTGCTTTGCACATTAAAGTTTCTTTGGATCAGGTCTGCATAGTACTGATGTCTGACAGCCAATTGGAGTGCTCTGTGGACAACTCCATCTAAAAAGAAGGACAAAGGGACCAGCTGAACCAAAACCACAATGCACTTTCACCTTTTCTGCTATAGGATTCATCAGGTTGTCAGCTTCCACAAGTTAAACGAGCTTAACAAAGTCCAATCAAATAGGCACCTATACTACAGGAATGAATATTACACAATTCCCCATTCCTGTCACAACAAGGGCAGTTAAGATTGAATCAAACTAAGACATTAGTGCCAAGCCAGTGATCACTCAATGCATTGAAATAAATAGTAGCTAAGAACTTGCTTTATTTCCACTGTGTTCTACTACATAGATCACAAAGAGACATACAGTCGTGAGAATAATACTGAGGTAAGTCATCACACAGAAATATTGGTCAAGCAGTATATGTAGATTATGGTTGATACAGCTATATCAACAGCCCAAGGCATCTCTTATCTTATAAGGTATCTTATAAATATGTTGAAAAAATGTGTGATTGTGCATTAAGACAAAGACATCATTTTTAAACATCACAAATGGTGATTCTAAAAGGGTCCCACTGAACCTTACCAAAAATCAGGAAGAAATAGGTGGAGTAGCAAATGTACCAAGCCATACAGAGAAGGGTACAGAATGAGGGAAGGTGAGGTGATACAGCGGCTTCAGACAGAGGAAGTCGGAGAGAACAGTGAAAACAGGCAAGAGACAGACACAGGAAGTCCTAATGACGTTCGTCTCCCTTACTCCTTTCCATATTTATATGTAAGCCCAGATTGTCACATGTGTGCATGCATATGCAAAAACACCTGCACACACATGCAAATTCATACACATGTGCACACATGCAGGCAAACATGTACATAAACACATATGCACATAAAAACATGTGTGAAAACATGCATACACCAGTGTTGATTTATTTTGTACATTGCATCACATTGTGTCATTTTCTTCTGCATTTTACTGTGCACGCATGCACTTAGCATGTGAACATAAGAGCACACATCTACCACCCACACTGCAAAAACATGAAAAGGAGAATTGTTCATAATCCAGCACAGCTCATGGGACATGAAGACAAAAAAAAATATTTACTGCAATACCATTTTTGAAAATGTCATCAGTCCAGGAAGACTGTAACATAGAAGGACTGATCAGCACGGTATAACACTAAGGCCTGGGTTATTAACACTTCCCTAATATTAATAATTTATTATCCCATCTCCAATAAGTATTTAATCACTGGGTCAAAGGAATCCACATCTCATAAATAAACTGCATTTCAGAAACATGCAGTCCTGGTGAAGTTATTTGATTATCTTTTCCTCTAAGGCATTTGTGTTCCAGGGTCGGATGACCAAAGATGGGATCACTTTGTAAGAACAACTCCATGAAGTTACAACTCTATTCCACTGGATGTCACAGTTGCAACCTGTCAATTGCAAATTGAATACCAATCACAAAGAATCACACCAGTTTAAATCTCACTCAAGGCTGTGTACTGAGAAAAGCGGACAAGCAGGAGGTCTACCAGAAAGCTTGAACTCCCCTCACATGAAAGGAAGCAACTGGAAGTTGTGAAGCCCCTAGACACCTTGGCTCTATTCTGTATGTCTTCTGCAGTTTCGTTATCACCTCCAGGTACCAGTGAGTGATATGCATTGCATGTGGCAATGGTAAAACATGCTGGTTTTTTGGGGTTTTCTGACCATTTGACCATTTAGGGGTTAAAGCCCTGGCTGGGGTAACAAAAGTGCACTGCAAAAAGACAAAAGCAATTCAATTACATTTATGGGGAAACCTTAAGTGCCTGGACTTTTATAGTCTGCATACTCAGAAGTGTTCACTTGAACATGCAATTTTGAAGGCTACTTTTGTAACGGACAGCAAGAGTTGAAATTCTAGAAATGGCAAAGAAGCTCGTCTCCATACTGGTTGACCAACCACCAGGATGACAATCCAGCCCTCCAGCTGCAGAGCTTCTATATTGCAGTGGCAGCACAAGAGCAAATCTTCAGTACGTTCAACCAAAACAGAGCTTGAAGACACACTGCATACATGTTGATACTTGTCACCCAGCAACACAATTATTACTGTAACAACAGTGCCCTCTAGTGGAACAACTCTTAAAAGATAACTAAGAAAGGTGAAAACTACACAACTCTTAAATTCTAATTAATACACAGTAGTTTAGCAATTATCCGAGAAACAGGAACACTTCCAAATAAAGGAATGTAGGAAATTTCAAGTGAAGAAAATGTTTTTCAAACATAATTCCAGAGCAATACAACACAAGTTCTCATTTACAGCTGTCTTAGATTGACCAATACCCCTCAAAAATGGAGAATGAAGTTGCATGGGGTCAGGTCACAGGCTTAAACAAAAGTTTAAGTGCTTGAATGAAAGCTTGCAATCAGTGCAGCTCTTCTGGATCAGGGCCGAGCAGCTCAACATCAAAGAGCCTTGTGTCTAACAGCCTTGCATGTTTAAATGGGTACAATTAAAACATAGGAAAGATTCTTGAGGCTGGAACCCAAAACAATAACAATAAGAACCAGCCTACATGTTCTGACTATGCTACATTGAATTTCCTGTATTATTGAATATGAAGCATGGGCCAAATAAATAAATTGCAAAAACACACACAAATGCATGCACTCACAGAATCTGGAGACTGTTTCAGTAGGAATAGCTGCACTGAGGCAGACATGAGTGTGCTACCATGGAAACTACCAATGCTACCCTCAGACTGCCAAAAAAAAAACACTGCTAGCTTTACAGTTTCCACATTGTGATGGCAGTAACAGCTCATGGGCTGCGACAGTGAAAGAAGAAATGTTCCTTACATTAAATACCCATCTTCTCCCTCAGCCTGCTCCCTGTTTTGGCTCAGCTTAAAAGCATACTAATTAGTTTGATCTGTATGCGCTGGTAGGCTAGTCCCCTTTCTCCTAATTATCTCCCATGAGGTGACAGGTTTTTTTCCCCTTCACTCAACATTGGAACTTTTAAAAGCTGAAACAGAGTTCAGTTTAGTCAAATCAACCAAATAATTACGAAGACAACACTTTTAACAGATAAATTAAATTGTGTGTACATCATCAATATTTCATGTTTTTTGCATACAGAAAACCTAGAATAAATGTATCCAAATTATGAAATAATCCAAGAAAAATGCAATGCCTTCTTTATTAACTTTAGCATTTTTCTGACCCTCACCGCTTCTCTTTTAAAAATAACAGTGGAAACTTGGAGGAGCCAAGAGAACACACAAGCAAGCTAATTATTGCATACTGCATTTGTTATAATCTTAATATGACAACATGAAATATTATTGCACATTGATGATCTCTTTACTATACATGATGACTACCACTTTTAGCTCTGCTCACTGTGTAGTTGTTTCTCAGTTTAAATTCCCTTTTGTGTAAACAAACAGACCTTGAACTCTGTTATCTAGGGTAGGCCAAACAGGGTTCAGTCTATCAATAACCAGGAAAAATGGCTCCACCGCTGTAGCACATAGGAGATGCAAGACATTTACTTACATTGCAAACCCACACAAAAAAATCAAAGTACAAATATAATGGAAAAAGTGACAAAATAAGTGAAACTATATTCAGTGCGAGAAAAAAAAAAAAAATATTTACAATTCAAAAATACATATATGCTTTCCATTCTACATAATTATTTTGTTTTTACTATTACAAATAAATTAAATGTTCCTGGAAGCATTCAGTTTAGCACAGAAACAAACAGAGAAGACTATTTGGACCTAAATATTTGGATCCCTGAACTTATACCCTGACATTCACAGGTCACCATGGTTTTACTTATGTACCACTGCTGTGAACAGATTGTTTTTTTTTTTTGTTTTTTTTTTTTTAAGTTTAAAGCAGAGTGTTTATTTCAAATAAACAGTTCCCTCCTGCCTAAGTTCTAAAACAGTGGATGCCTCCTTTATGGAAATTTTAAAGCCATATTGTCAAATACGCTACCCTGAGTCTGACATGATAGGTGTCTACAAACATAAACATTGTGCTTTTATTCATTTCATACATCTTATGAAGTGGTGATTGATTTATTGACTGAGATGATAGCTGCAGTGAATTCAATTATCATTTTATATGTGACTTGAAATAGAGGCCACATCAAACTATTCGTGGCAGAGGACCAAAATACACATGCGGTAACAACCAGAGATTTTCTAAAGGCCCTAGTTATGGATTATCCAGACCATTTAACTATATTTTAATTACATTGTGGGCCAGGACACTCATCTGAATTGATTGTAATTGCCCTCTCATTACTAATGAAGAAATTTCCTGCTGTGACCGCCACTTTATGGCTATGAAAAGTATAAGACCTGCTAGCCCCTTCACCTCCCAGCCTTGTACTGTATTTCATTTTAGAGAAATAGGATTCCTTAGTTTTTCTTCATAATAATGCACATTTGCATTTACACAAAACAAGAGTAACAGGCTATATTGTATGGTAGGCCATAAATGAGTCTCTTTTTAGTCATTGGAATATTAAGCAATCAAACTGTCCCCTTTATGAATGGCTTGCATTCTCATTGGTATGCACCTCTTGTCCATGTGTGCACCATGTCTTAAATCATATGAATGGCTGGTTCCCAGAGTTGTTTTAAGTCTTTTGGTGGAAGTCCATGTCAAGTCTGAGACAAGTCCGAAGTCATTCAGAGCAAGTCACAAGTCTTTCAGGACAAGTCACAGGTCAAGTCTTAAGCCTTAGTATCGCAGGTTTTTCAGGTCCCTGAATGCTGACTCTTTACAGTGCCAGTTTTATATGTACTCAATGCTTTAGTAAATCAGGCCACTAGAGTAACACTAATTCAGTTTATGAAAGACGGTGTATCAGTCATAACTTGGCATAATTTCAACAGCAATTACTTGAAAGCTAAATTTTAAATTTACACGAGAATTAAAGGTTTCATGTAAGGATGTAATTGCTGGATTTAAATTGAAGATGCAATGGTGATTTTGATTCTACTGGCAGAGAAAAAGGAAACGCCAGAATAAAGCCACTTAACAGCGTGTTCAGCCAGCACATATGGCCTGTATGCTTTAATGGCATCGAGTTTAACAGCATCTGGCAGAGGTATCTTTCTGTCATGTCATGGTTAGAGATACCCCTCTCTGAAAGAACTGACCAGTATTCAGTACCATTAAGTAACAAATGACATTGACCTTGATTTCTAAGATAAGGACGATGTGAAGGAAACTGAAAACTTATACCACAACATTACGGCACCATCAGAATGGTTCACTGTTAGATCACTGCTACTACTTGTTCACTAAGCAGTAATTCACTTCGCTAAGATACTCGTTTTGTTTTTGAGCATTATGCAAAAGATTTTTTGACCTTCCCGATATTTCAAACAGATGTAATAACAAACACAGTCCGACGGGGGGCGCAGCCACCAAAGTGGCAAGTAACATTGGCAGTTCGTCCTTGGGTTTGTGAATGAAAGATCAAGTCATTTCTTCACTTTGAGCGCAGCCCTGTTTGGGGGCGTTTCAGCGAAAATGTTGGGTGTTCTGGCAAGAATTACGGTAAGGAGTGACTTGTTTATTCGCCAGCTGTAGTACAGTCACAATTGACTGTTCAATCTGTCCTGTTTGGCCGTGAGTGTTATCGTTCCCCGGGTGAGCTGACAAGTTCGTTGTCTTGCTAGAATAGCTAACAAGCTATCTAAGAGGAGTTAGTTCATAATTTGTAGAGATTAGTGAGAGGAACCGAGGTTTCTGTTGGATTTGAGATTCTGAAGACGTTACGTAACTGTTAGCTGGTGCTAGATAGTTGATTTTGCCTTCTGTCCAACTCTTTAGTTCAAGTTTGTATGTGGCTTGCTTGCTACACACACACAGCTGACGCAAGCGGTCGTTAGACTGCTTGAGTTTGCGTTCAGTTACTTGTGCTGCTTGTACTAAGCAATGACTTACGCAGTCCTTAGTTTGCTAGCTAATTTATTCAGGGTAACTAGATACAAAAACAGAATCAAAATAAATTCTGACCTTATCTACTGAATGTTAATGTAACATGGAGCTAGTTTCATGAATTAGATTAATATCCCGTTACATGTGCAGAATCACATTTGCGCTGCATCAAGTGCAAGACACTTGTAAATCAGATTATCGTCAGAATGTAATCATTTTATTTGGAAATGTTGAAAACACCCATTGAAATTTATTGAAGAAAAACAATTAATCTTTGTTACTATTTCTAATACTATGGTGTACCTGCGCTATGATCCTTGCACGATGATCCCAATGCACGGATGTTTGACTGATTAATCAAATGCGACAGATAGCCAGTTGTTGCTCCAAGGATGAGGGAGTCAGGTCTTAGGCTAAACCTGCATGCATACATAAATAAACACGTATATTGTGTTTTTTTAACATACATTATTCGAATGGTTGTACAGTTGTAGAAACGTACAAATTTTAACAAGGTTATATTGAAGTGCAACAGTTTCCCTCAGTTCGCAGTCATGTCAATTTGTGCATGTGGATTTAATTTTACTGACCTATATTTACACAGGCCAAGTCGGCCATAATGAAGCCCTCATCCTTGGTGAAGCCAGTGTCAGTGACGAAGCTTGTCGGCCGGTACCTGGTCCATCAGGAGGGCCTGCCCAAGCTTCCTGTGCCACCCCTCCGGCAGACCTGTGAGCGCTACCTGGCTGTGCTGGAGCCAATCATCAGTGAGGAAGAAATGGTCCACACCCGTGAACTGATGGATGAATTTCTGAGGCCTGGCGGGGTGGGGGAAAGGCTGCAGAAGAGTCTGGAGCGCCGGGCCCGGAAAACAGAGAACTGGGTAAGTGTAGGAGAGAGAGCTGGGTTACACCAGGGGAACACGGTGAGGGGGGTTGGTAACTCCTGGGGAAAACAAGTTTACGTCAGGGGATATAGCTGGTTAACACCAGTGAAGGGGGCTGGTGGGGCTGGTGATGGCAGAGTCACATCAGGTTTGGGAATTCTGGGTAATGTGTGGTAGATGGCTATGTAATGTGAGGAAAGAAGCTGAGAAAGTGTTACACTTGTACTTAAAAATGAGAAAGATACATTAGGTGGAATCCATTACTAGTTCAAGGTCTAAAGATAAGCGCTCTCTCACCTCTTTATTCAAGTTTAATCATGCTATTGTGGTCATTTAAGTTATGTTGAAGGTGTATACTCCATGCGCAAAAGATCTGATATTTGTTTGTGCTTATATTTGTCTTTTTTATTTCAGATTGTAATGTTCCACCATATGTACAGTGTGCTTCTTCTGAGTAATATCACAATGTTTTTTTATTTCTCAGGGCTTAGAAATGGATAGGGATGCATCTGCAATCCTTGCCATTTGTGGTTCATTGTCTTTACGTTTCAAAGAATTTATGCATTTAAGCAAACACTCCAAACTGACCTCACTGGTTTACTTCAGAATATTATGAATTTAGAAGGCTCCATAAGCATGGCAGCCAAATTCCTTAGATAAGACAACATTCAAAGAAAACTTGTCAAGGCTGTTAAAAGACTCGATTGCTAGGATCCCTGTATATATTTGTATTTTTTTAACAATGTCCATTGTCAGTGACAGTGAAGTGTTCTTGCTTGCAACTGACTTTTCTTGAAGGTGTGGTATGTGAGTTTGGCAAATGGTGGAAACAACACCTCCAGTGTCTGCAAGTGTAAATTCAGTTGACCTCAGTGACCCCAGCACTTGGAGTGGTCCACATTACCCAACTGGCTCTATTCAGAAGTGCCCCTCATGCTAGTGCACTTCCAACAGGCAGCTCTTAGTTGAATAAACACAGTTTGACAACACAGCAGGAGTAAATGAGAGTGAAGGACTGAGAGAGCTAGATTGTTTTCACCAACAGCCACAATTAGATTCATTTTCACTACTCAGTAAGCTATGTTTTTTAGTCATATGAACAGTAACTATTGTCGTTGCATGTAATCATAACTAAAGAGGTGTGTTGCTAGTTGGTTCAGATGACCATAATCTGCAATTTTATTGGTGTAGCTGTGTGAGCCCCATCACATTCCATTCATTCCAGTTAGTCTACCTTTTCACCTGCATAGTAATGGGAAATGTTGATACAGGGGGCTGTGGATGAAGTGTCATCATGCCCTGCCCCTTCCATGTGGTTTTTCTGCAGCTCTCTGATTGGTGGATGCAGTCAGCCTACCTGGAATTCCGAATGCCTGTGGTGGTCCACTCGAGCCCTGGGGTGGTCCTGCCACGTCTTGAGTTCCACGATCGGCAGGGGCAGATGAGGTGAGCTGGGTGTGGGCGGGGGGAACAAGGTGTGAGCTGTTAAACAAGGCGAGCTGGACACAACTCTGCAAATATTTGATTGCTTTATTATTTTTGCAGTCAGTTGATATCACCCTTATTGTTACTTGGTTTTTAATTTTAAATTCCTCATTTTGAAATTGTTTGCACTACCCTTGATTTAAGAGAGCACAAGAAAATAGAAATGACTGCCAAAGCTGAGATTAGTACACCAACTGGTGTCTTTGGAAATCGCATGGGTTAGGGTTAGTAATACTTCTTCCTTGGGCAATACAGTGATAAATTGTACATTAGAGCAAAGGACTTGCAGCACCAGCTAGCACTGATGTGGTCAGGATTTGATTTCAGGTTGTGGAGCTCATCACTTCACCAATGACCAGTGCTTAGCTTTGTTTGCAACCCTGTCATTAATTTCAGATATTTTGTGGATCACTCAAGGCTCAAAGCCTGAGGGCTTGAAATTTTCAAACATTCAAAAGCTTTGTAACCATGATACTGGTTGCATCACTTGATCTTTAGATCTTGAGTTTCAGGTTTGACCTTTGTGCAGACTGCCCGCACCACATGCTCTATTTAAAGCACATTAGCTGGTCACAGCATTCAGTAGGCTTTTTTTTCCTATGCCCTGCGCTCAAAAGGAAGAGTATTGTTTTCATTGTCTGTCATAGCAAATTGTGGCAGACCCTGTTTGTAAAAGCAGTAATTATTGGCTGTGCAGAGTCTGTATTTGAACTGTATCTGAACATTTTAGTTTTATTTATCTCATTTGCTAATCTAACCTGTTTGTTTATCTCTTTCATATCCTTGTTTTAGTTTATTTGGCAGACATTCTTACACAGCACAGTGCACCAAATACAGATGTTTACTGTCACAGACAGGTACTTGGATCCCGCCTAAACCTATCAGTGGTGGGTAGGTTTAGTTATGTCTGGGAATATTAGGTACTGAAGGATCTGATAAAGTTTAGCCTTCATTGTTTGTAGAGCCTCATTAATTTTAGAAAAGTCAACTTTAAGGTACAGGGTCAGAACAAGAGGGGAATATTCAGCTGACAATTTCATTTGTAAAACAGTGACATACATCACGGTCCCTTGATTGTACCCCAGCTCACATTTAGACCATGCCAGGACTGACGGTGACTGAGAGACCTTTGAGTCAATGGAGTAACCCATGGAGGGAGTTCAGTCATCAGGGTTTTCCCTGCTTTATCAGATAGTAGCAAGTTATCTGTTTGTGTCACAACCACCAGTTGTTCTTTTCTCCTGAGCTATGCAGCTTATGGCCTGCAAGTACATCCTTCAAAACTAAGAGAGAAAAGAGAAGTTAGTTCAATAAAGAAAGGAATGAAAGTCAAGCCTCATGTCACACAGTTTTCCTTAAAAGTAATCTGCACCATTCATGCTTTTACGGTGTGACTTTCTGGACTCGACTATTAATGGTTACATTCTTCCTACAATGGCGTACTTAATTCTTTCATACTTCTTTTCCCTCAGGTTTGCTGCTAAACTGATCACTGGAGTTTTGGATTTCAAAACTATGATTGACAAGTAAGTTCTCCTCATCTTACCAAGCATTACCTACAATTATATAATGACCAATTTCTCAGTTCTTTCCTGAAAGAACTCAAGATTCATGGCACATTTTCAGAGTGCAGTGCACTCTTGAATGCCCTGAGCCTACACCGTGACAATGTGATTTATCCGGAAGGATAAAGTGGAAATGATCATCACCCTACTCTATGAACTGCACCCTTTATGTGACAGTGAGACCCTACCTGTGGAGTACCTGGGTGGAAAGCCTCTGTGTATGAACCAGTACTACCAGATTCTGTCCTCCTGTCGTATCCCTGGACCCAAAAGAGACACCGTAGTGAACCACGCCATGGGCAAGATGCCCCCCACGCACATTACCGTGGTGCACAACTTCCAGGTATGTCGGGGTGGGGCTGTAAGGAAACAACAAATTGTTTAGCCTCGCCAGTGCTGGGGAAAATGGGATCTGTAATCGACACCAATGTAATCAATCTCGGCTCTCTCCATTCCTTCACAGTTCTTTGTCCTTGATGTGTACAACAGTGATGGCTCCCCGCTTACCGTCGACCAGATCTACATGCAGCTGGAAAAAATCTGGAACTCCTCCCTACAGACTAACAAGGAGCCAGTGGGCATCCTGACCTCCCAGCACCGCAACACCTGGGGGAAGGCCTACAACAACCTGATCAAGGGTGAGGGGCCTATAACAGCCAGTAACTATATTTAGGCTGACTCCCATGTGGCTCAGTTTGTAAAGACATTCTTCATAAGCTGTGCCTGAAAGTTGAAACTTAAGAGTTGAGAGTTTGCTGTGCTGTTAGGAACACCAAATGACAGTTTACACAAGAAATTTGTGCCAACAAACTCAAGGTTCAGATATAATTGATTACTCACTTTTGACCAGAGTTTCTCAGACTCTGCCTTGGGGACTGTGTTTGAAGGTGTTTATTTCAGCTATAACAACAACCACAACTCAATGGAAGGAAGATTTACTCTCTCAAGGCCATGTTACACTAGAAATGGCTATGTGGACTCTACTGTAAAAAATTTCCAACATTAATTTGTCAAGAATTTGGCTTCAAGAAAAACTGGCATTTACAGGACAAAGTTTGTACATTTCTGTCTGGGCAGAGAGAAGTGTAAGTTTTAGCTTCTTGTAGGTGCTTAAACCTCTCCAGTGTATGTTTATGTTATAAATGTGTTGTATTCTGACTGCTCTCCAGACAAAGTGAATAAGGAATCTGTGCGGGCCATCCAGAAGAGCATCTTCACTGTGTGTCTGGACGCCCCCATGCCACGCGTTTCGGATGAGTTGTACCGTAGCCGCGTGGCAGCACAGATGCTGCACGGCGGGGGCAGTCGCTGGAACAGTGGGAACCGCTGGTTTGACAAGACACTACAGGTTAGTGTGGCCTTACAGATGTGGACAGTCTGACATGAAAGTGAGGACCGCCCAAGGGGGAAAAGATGTTTCACATACTGGTGATCTGCGGTCAAACAGAATCTCTTCATTAGCTTAAGTAGTTTCATTTTAAAACAAGTAGTCTGCCTTTAAAATATTAACTTGCTTAACATCTTTCATTCTCAAACTTTTATGTTAAAGATTCTAACTGGTGATTTTTCCTTTTCCTTTCCTTTGTTATTTCTACAGATCCTTATTTCTTTAAAATATCTCATTAGAAATATCTTATTGTTCTCAGTTTTCTGTCACAATATTCATAAAAGTTAAGTTGTAAAATTGCGACTTAGTAATTGTGACTAAAATGTTTATAGTTTTAAGTTTTAAATTTCTACTACTGTAGCATAATTGTACTACTGCTACAACTATCTTAAATTCTTTTCTGAAACTTGTTTACCCATTGAAGTCATCAGCTCCATTGGTGCCATTTTCCAGAACGGGAAAGTTGGCTCAGTTCAGTCTGCAGCTCTCTGCATGGGTTTACTCCGTGTTTCTTTGTGTTTGTTGAGGCATTGTGTTGTTACTTGCAGTTCATAATCGGAGAAGACGGGTCCTGCGGTCTGATCTACGAGCACGCGCCTGCCGAAGGACCTCCCATCGTGGCCTTGGTGGACCACGTGGTTGAGTACATGTAAGTGCCTGCTCGCTGAACAATACTGTCACATCAATAACTGTGGTACATTTTTACTGCTGACAGTAACTCTGTCCTGTCTCTGAATTGCCTGTATGAAGGCTTGTGTGTCAGTATGAAATAATGAGGCTGAGTGATTGAAGAATGGAAGTTGCTTACTCTTCTAGTAGTTAAAAAGGCTCCACTACGTTCCATATGTCACATTGTGATCTTTGTGTCTCTAGTCTTCCACAGCAATTCAGTGTGATTGCATGTCATCCCATGTCATTTCATGTCATAGTAACTTCATACAGAATGCAGTTATGTAACTACTAGTTCTAGGTGTTTTAAAAAAAATATTCATTATGTTCGGATGTATTTATGTATTTAAGACCACCTTTTAAATCTTGATGCATAATTCTGCCAGTGGTCTATACATCACTAAACCGGTATGTTTTGGGGAGAAAGGTTTTTCAAAAGGCCCTTTCCTGATTTCTTGTACCACCCTCACATTTATTAACCTAGTCATTGTAACAATATATGCATTTACTTTTTTTTCCTTTCTCTTACGGAATGTAAATAAATAAAATGTGTTTTCCTTCCTTCTGAACAGGAAGAAGTCGGAGATGGTGCGCTCTCCCATGTTGCCCCTGCCCATGCCCCAGAAACTGCGCTTCAACATCACCCCCGAAATCAAGAAGGACATTGAGAAGGCCAAGCAGAACATGAACATGTGAGTCCTCTGATCCCTAGTTTGAGTACAAAGGAATGCAAATATTTATCATCCAAGCCAGAAGATTCATAAAGTACTATGAAGCATTTCCAGGGTTGGTAGCTGGAGCAGATTATCTCGATTTTATGCTGAATGTCAGTGAATACTATGATATTTTCAATAAAGTTACAAAGGAATATTTCTCTGATAAAGTTTGTTTTGTTTGAAAATAGTCTCCTTTTCAGAATCAACTTACAGTTAACATACAACTTAGATGCAATCCTTCGATGTTTGGATATCGCAACCGAAACAAAACTATTTCATTTCCTGTCTTGAAGGTTCAATTACAGTGGTCCGCCAATCTTGGAAGTCTGCTTTCTGAACCACCAAGCATTGTTCCTGCTCTTGTCTGAAAGTGTATGTTGTTCATTGTTTTGCATCCCTTTCAGAATGGTGCATGACCTGGATGTGAAAGTCATCGTATTCAACCACTATGGGAAAAATGTCCCCAAATCCTACAAAATGAGTCCTGATGCCTTTATTCAGATGGCCTTACAACTAGCTTACTTCAGGTATGCTACCTTGGTCACCAATGACCTTCTGTTTAGTCTTACCTCAGCTTTATCAATGGTATTAGCACATGAATTTTCAAAACAAAAGAAAGTACAGCACCAACTCATTATATAGAAATATGAGTGCCTTTCCTGATCTTAAACATTTATTGAGAGTCATTCTGGTATATGTTAAGTTAATTAAGGAGTGATGTCGTACATTATAGGATGTATCACCACTGCTGCTCCACCTATGAGAGTGCCTCCCTACGCATGTTCAAACTGGGCCGCACCGACACCATCCGCTCCACCTCCATTGACTCTCTCCGATTTGTTCAGGCCATGGACGACCCTTCCAAACAGGTCAGACTAGCACTGCTGCTTCGTTGCAAGAAAATGAGGAAAAAATGGCAACCTCTATTTTCTGATGTTTTCATAGTTTTAAACAAAAAATAAAGTGAAATATTCTGTGTGGTTTACAGTTTTCACTTTTGGGACTTTCCTTATAATTTTTTCAGAATACAGAGAAGGTTGCCCTATTGCATAAGGCAGTTGGTGCACACAGAGCTTACACGGACATGGTGAGTATTTCAGCCAGTATTTCAACCACAGTGACAGTGTTATTTCTCTGAAGTGTACTGGAAATTATTGAAAGCAATATGGCCTCAATGTAGTGAGCTAGCCTGGCTGCAGCTTAAAACTGTGACATCAGCAGGATGGGATTGGTAGCTTGGGACTGTATGCTTAGATAACAAGGCTCTTTCATGTGCAAAAAATACTTTTTCTGTGTGGCTATATGGATCACATTGCCGTTTAAGAATTGATAAAATGCCTTATAAAGGCAACAAAAGAAAAGATCGCACATGCATTTTAATAATTGATAGACATACAAAAGCTGAAAAACAAAGGAAGCATGCACACTGAAATGGCTTCAGAGGAATTTCTGTACCACCAGTACTTTGTGTCTTCTTCAGAGACAATTTCAAACAGTGAAATTGCGTATCATGATAAAGCAGGAATGATACAGGCGCTTCAGTGTCAGTCCGTCCTTTTGGGTCTAATTGAGCTTGGAATATTCTCATATTTCTGCATTTTCACATCTGCTGGTTCCTTGACTGTTCCCATTGCCAGGCAATCCATGGCCAGGCAATCGACCGGCACCTGCTAGGCCTGAAGCTCCAGGGCATCGAGGACCTGACCTCCATGCCCGACATCTTCATGGACACGGCCTATGCTGTGGCCCTACACTACAACCTCTCCACCAGCCAGGTACATACACATAAATCTCTTATCCAGGCATGCACATGTGCACAGCTCACCCAAGCCCTACACTGCAACCTCTCCAGTCCAGTTTCAGACCTAAACTGTCCCAGTTCTTACCATGGCTGGCTTTGCCAGGAACAGTTTTCTGTAGTGTTGCAATATGGGAGGGAAGGGCAGAGGGAGTAAAATAAGGACAAGGTCCTCTCTGTCAAATTTACATGCAGTACAGCGCTGCATCAGCTTGTTTGGAATATAATTATTCCACATCTAATCAAATTTGTCTAGATGCTTCGCTCCTAAGGTAATTGGTGTGGAGCGCAGTACAAAAGCAGGACAAAATTATAAGAGATGCGAAATGAAACTGGGTGGGAAAAGCGCAGCGATGCAGTGGCAAGGAGAGCCAGTCACACAGAGCAATGGTATGAAAAGAGCTGTCAGTCTAGCTGCATTTCAGCTGCACTCATTTAAGAAAGAGCTCTCCTGATATGATACCATACTGTTATATTTTCTTAATTTGAAGTGGTGGAGGTAAGTTTAACCTCAATAGAAGGAGGAAAGCCAATGAGTATTAACCTATAAGAAAATGTTTCTGTAAATATAGTACTTTTACCATAGATATTACACATGATAGAACTGAAGAGGAAAGCAGTGCTCTGAACACTTTGTCCGCCTCCTCTTAAGGTCCCAGCCAAGACAGATTGCGTGATGTGCTTTGGGCCAGTGGTACCGGACGGGTACGGAGTGTGCTACAACCCCATGGAAGAGCACATCAATTTTGCCGTGTCGGCCTTCAACAGCTGTGCAGAGACCAACGCCACCAAGCTGGCCCACGCTTTGGAGGAGGCCTTGGTGGAAATGAGAGACCTGCTTGAACAGACTCCTCAGGCCAAGCTGTGAGGAGAGAGGGACAGGATGCCATGGGGGCAGCAGGCATAACTGTGGTCTCCAGGGTCTCCCTCTTAGACCACCCAGAGCTGACAGTGGTGAATAGGTGGTAGAGGGGGGTGGGGTTTGTGTGCGTGATGTGTGATATGTCAATGGTCAGCACAGTGCACTGAGTGAACTGAGCTGGGGTTGCAGTTTTACCTTGCTCTACCCCCTAACTCCCCTCAAACCCTGTCTGAAATAAACTGTGAAATGGAAACAGTGAACTGTACTGGTAGAGAGTGGGCTACTCTGTGCAGCAATGAAAAGGGTTTGCCGTGTACTTACATAAATGCACATGGAAAGTCTGCCACATAACTGTGGAATCTTAGACATTTTTGCCTTAAAGTTAAAAAGAGGTAAAAAAAAAGACTGGGTCTTCACCAATTATTTACTATTCTGGTTTATTTTTTTTCCCACAATTCAGAAAGGAGCACAAAAAAGTACCAAAAATGTCTGCTGTCATTTTTCTATGTAAATGAATGTAAGGAGCATAATGAAAGCACAACTGTTTTTTTTTTTATTTTGCACTCATCAGCTTATAAATCACATGTTTCAGTTTATGCTGTAATGTTTCTTCACAGTAAGAGAATAAAGCTAACCCTGTTATGGTAATAATCAGGGTAAGAAGATGGGTAGCCTGACTGAATCCAATTACTGAGTGCATGATAACTGGATTTTTTTCATAGTGTAGCATTTGTAAGGCATCTATTAATTGTCAGGTCAACTGCTCAATAGAAAAAGTAGTAGTGTGAATATGAAGTGTGTTTGCACAATTGAAGAAACTGTATTCATGTCTGCTAATACATCAGGACTTGCATGTACCAGTGGTTTGATGATGTTTGAAGCAAATATTTGTAGTTTTGTAGTTTTCTAAAACATTTTTAAAACTCAAGGGCTTCAAATGTAAGTTTTATGCATTTTGAACAAAATGGAAGTCAGCCATCCAGACACTAATGAAAGTATTCCATAACCCAGTTATAATTAAAACCAAAGCATAGTCCCTGCATGCACAGACAAGTTTACTATAGGTATTAATGGAGTAATTGCAATGTCGTGTCTCCCTGACCATTCAGTTGCCGTTTGTCCACAGACTTGCCAATTCAGTAATATCTGCACTGAGTTTGAATTTGAACTAAAATTCAAACCTATCCTGAAGCATAGACACTAGTACATGTGCCCTTGCCACTGGACTGCTAAAACTCGCTAACCTACCATACTCATTTGTTATTACCTTAGCAGTATTAACAAACCAATGCAATCTTCAGATGACAGGACTGTTGTGACATGCAGGGACCTATCATAAACAATCTGGTTTTCTTATACCCTGCTTTTAATGTATTTGAAGCCATCTTATGTGAAGTAATGACAGGCTTTCTGATTGATTGTCGTTACATCACATTAAAATCATGAAACTTGATTAAAATGTATTAAATGAAAATTTGGATATTTTCTCTTATTTATTCACCGTTACCTTATTTTGTGCCACATTAACTTTAATGAGTTCAGTAGGACAGCACTCCACTTTGCGATCAATAGGGTGTTACAATGTGCTCAGGTTTTGCCAAGTTTCTGTTTTCTTTGCATTCATCTGTGTTTGCCCAAGAAATGTCACATCAATACTTTTTACCAGTTGGAGGAGAGTAAACATTGTGTGAGAAGAGCTGTTGTTGAAGTCTGTCAAGAGACTTGTTCAGCTCCAAAGACAGTACTGTAGTGCCTTAAGTATTGTTTGCTGTAGCACAGTGGCCTTACATTGTTGGAGCTGTCTTAATTTTTTCTGCATTTGTTTATCATTTCATTCATCTTGTTCATGTTTTTTGTTACATTTGAATTCATATTTTAATTTTTGGCAATGACACAAGTTTTGAAAGCACTGTAACAAGATTTATGGAAATGTTCCTACATTCTGTGATTCTGTGTCTTGTAATTACAGTCTGTGAAAATGCTTAGTGGCCTTGATGGTGTAGTGTTCAATAAATTATAAAATTGTGCAATTGTGAGAGTCGAGTGCAAATTCCCTTGCAGAGTAATCCATAATGAACAGTTGAAAGGAATGGACAAACAGGGCATAGAACAACAAAACTTGTTTGGTTTTTAATAGTTTAGGTAACTTATTTTAACCAATTCAGGTAGTTTGATTTCAAAAACTTTTAAAAAAGCATAGAAGTGCAAGTGAAACATTGTTATTCTATGAACCTTGGCTATACTCTTTGTCACATTTGACCTGTTTCCTAATCAATGGCACACGGTGAATAAGATAAAGACAACTGTCAATCAGGGCTATATGACCGAATACTCTGCCTGGAAGCTCCCTTCATGATTCAGGTAGTCCCCATGGAATTCCATCTCCACACTGCTCCCAAAAGAACGCCACTGGAAGAGAGACCCGCCTTGAAACCATGTGGTTTGCATGATGTCCACATCACGGATCTGAGAGGTGAATCAAGGTGGCAATATGACATTACAGTTCTTTAACAGCAGTTACAGTGTTGTGTAAATTAACAGTGGTAATATAATAATGTAGATCTTTGACATGGCCATGTGTGGGGTGTTCTCAAGGGTTCTCAACACTGGCTACCAAAGACTACCTGCTATTGGGAGGGAGATGCACCCCTTCAGCAATCAGCATAAATTCCCCTGTAGTACTGTCAAACTTACTCAGTGGCCTATCAATGACTATCAAGGGAGTGTATTTCCTTTATCCACAGAGCTGCAAGCATGGATTACATAATGGACAGCGGAAATTCAAGAGGCATGATATGTGATTTAGGGAAATCATTTAAATAAATAAAATTAAGTAACCAATAAAATAAACAGCAGGGATTACCAGTATGAAAGTTGACACATCTGCATCATCATCATCGGACACTGGCCGTGCACTGACAGCCTGAATTTGGATTTTGGATCCTGGTGGGACATTTATGAAGGTGCGGCAGGTCTGATTCCCTGAGCCTGGCCACCGGGTCGGGTTCTTGATTTGCCCGCTGGGCCCAAACAGCTGCATATCACAGCCTGTAGCCAGGAAAGCAGGTAAAAGATAAGACAGTGGCTGTTGAATCATATCAGATGCTAGGAAAAGTACCACAGAGTCCACAATGAACTGAATGATTGGGCTGATATCCAGCTCCTCATTTTGTCTTACTCTCCGCCCCATGGTGGCTCATCTTCGTGTTCTTCTGGCTGTGGTAAGAAAACCGTATCCCATTGCCATGGGAGACACGACCCTGGCGCACAATCAGAAAGTTGGTCCGGGTGGTCAGGGTATAGTTGCTCAAGCTGTGGCACTTCCTCATCATCATCCTCCTATTAGAGAGCTGTAAATAGTCCCCTATAAACATATACAAAATGACACACAAAAACATAGAATTAGAGGCTGTTATCTTGCAACATATAACATTCTGATGTCAATCGCAGCAACGATGTATGCTTGCTCAGAAGGTAACCTACTGTTCTTGCAGTTGAGGGAGCTGAACTCTACTCTGAGAACAATGACCTCATCCAGGGGGCGGCCAATGGACAGTGTGCAGAATCTGCTGGAGGCATTTCTCAGGTCCACTGTCCCCGAGTCCTGCAGAAGGAGCTGTCCACACATACCTGGTGAGAAAAACACATTTATGTAAGCCCCTCTAGACAGACTAGTCCGCAAGGCAAATAATTAATAATGTAGTGTATTATTGTTCAACAATATTTTTTAAGAAGCCCGTTTATGTAGGCTAGATATTTTCTTTCTTTTTTGCACTCATGGGGCTATAGCATTGCTGTCCTCTGGTGAAATTTGACTCACAGCACAACAATAAGAAAATGCTTGAAATGGAGATATGTAACACCTTTATTTTGGGAGGGACCTGCATTTCATAATGCAACAAACCTGTACAATTAAGTAAACCATGCAAAATTCTGAGACTGCCCTGAAAACCTGCTCTACATTGTCTTAACACAGTCTTGATGAGGAAATGTTTTAAAATGCTAGTGGAATCTCTAATGGTTCTCAGATGGGGTGTTAAAACATTCAAATCACTTGGTGCTTTAAAACTAAAAGCCTATCTGAGAACTCAAGTGCCCCCTGGGACTTAACTAATGCAGTTTCCAAGCTGTTCAACACTATAGGCCACATTATCTTCTACTGAAGAATATGAGAATACATTGCCTTGTCCACCTAACTGGTTTCGGCTGGAGGTGCCTGAATTGTAACAGTGGACTGGGTTGGGAGTTTCAAGGGTCCCAGTGGGGAACTGAGAAACCGGTGCTGGAATATTTTGGATTTTCCTGGAGCTGAGGCAGGGCGGGACGTGGTCTCTAGGAGCTGGTGACGGCCTGGGGCCCAGGTTGGAAGTTGTGGATGAGGCTGGATGGTGCTGTGGGCGTGGCCTCCACAGTCACCCATGAGACAGCCCTGGATTGTAATTGGCTTAGGCATGTGCATACAGAGCAGTGGGCTGAGTGTTTGGGGCTGGGAGGGCCCCTTGCATGACACTGTTCTGGACTGGATACCGTAGCCACAGGTTACAGAGCACTGCGGGAAGAGAGGTGCAGGAATATTCCGTTTGAAAAAGACAGTAACATCCACACAACATAGAAATAATGACGTGGCAAGGCTTTATTACAGCTGTATTTAAGGGCTTTGTTTTGTAAGACATTTTTGAGTGAACAAGCAGCATACAACTATTATTGGTGCCCATCCATGTTTTGAGAGGTCAAATACAAGATACTGGGTACTACGATTCTGGGCACTGGGTACCTTGCAGTTCACACTTTGAGTACTGCTATTTACCTAAATAGTACTGCACTGTAAATAAAGTACTTGATATGATTTGTTTTTATAAAATATCCACCTGAATATAAAAATAAATATTTTATATATAAGACCTAAATCAAACTCAAAGTGCTCAATAATACAAGATAACATAAAATGGAGAGTAATAATAGTTGTTGTGATATGGTTTTGAATGAGGGTAGTGTGAATTCTTTTAAATATAGTGTACACTGTAAGGCTTGGTGAGTGCTGGATGTTGAGGTGGGTGAGGCTATGAGAGCAAGAGTAGGTGAGGGTGTGGGAGAAAGATTCCAGCTGGGTGAGGCAGTGTGAGTATCAGCTCTACCTGACTCCATTCCTCCACCACCCAGCTGAAGGTGCAGGCTTGTAAGCGACAGGGCACTGTTGTGGGAGGCTGCTCAGCTTTAGGACACAACTCCTCAGACACTTCACTTTCATCGCCCCCTGGAACTGGACACAGGACACATTCCGGCGGAGGATGCCCTCCCCACAGGTCACAGAGCAGGGTCCCTCATCCAGCACTCTCCACCTGGGCAATGCCAGGTAAAGAACAATTAGCGATGTTGACCCAATGAGGTTGCTCCTCTGGCTGTGTGTTTAGTGTGTGTTACCTGGGGGGGCAGGCGTTTGTGTTGCATGTCACCCGCTCTGCTGGTCTAGGCGCAGTCCCACACTCCAAGTCTATCGCAACCTCCTCCTTTCCCTGGACATCCCGTGAGCAGTATAGCACCCTGTGTGCCATTCCTCCTCCACAACTCACACTACATGCCCCCTGCTTGTAGTGCCACCTAATGGGAAAATTGCACATTTATTTGTTTAACCACATATTTTAAATATATTCTTCTCCCAAATTGGAATACCCAATTGTATTCACAAGCCATGTGCATCCCCCAGCTGCAACCCCATCTGCAAATTCAGGGGTGAGAAGACAAATGCATGCTCTCCTTAAGAACATGCGATGTCAGCCGCCACTTTTTTCACACCTCAGTCCACAAGTCGAGCTTGCATACACAGCTCATATGCTGGCACAGTGGGCACAGTAGGGCTTGCTACAAGCAATGAGACTCAGGCACCACTGCCGATTGAATCACTACCAATTTTGTATTGCCCTGTGGGGCTGCCAGCCAGTCCAGATTTCATTACCAGACCATAGGTCCCATTCACATACTGGAACAGTGCCCACACAGGATGAGCCACACACCAGGCTCCATTAAGCAATTTTGAAATATTTTTTTTCCTATTTTAACCAATGTAGAATGCCAAATTATTCTCAAGTCTGTTCTGTTCCCCTAAAATTTCTATAAATTTTTAATATACAATATGACTGTAGACTTACCCCTGATTTTCACTCTTTAAAAAACATACTAATGTATTAATGTTCTATACACAAACTGGCAATTCTTTACAGTCAAAAATGCATCAGACTTGTACACAAAATACATTCTGATTTCTCAGAATTACATTTACAAATAAAGTGTCTGGTTAATGCACATAGTTGAACAAGCCCCACCCATCTCACTCAAAACATCAGCAGAAGCAGACTTACGTTGGGGGGCAGGGAGTGGGGTTGCAGGGCATGGAGTATGCTTGCGGCTTCCTCAAACTGTTGCAGTGGACCTCCAGCACTGCCAACTGGGACTGCTGATCCACACAGGAGTGCCACACCTGCAGCAGCCCTACAGAGTGGATGGGTCAGAATCATGCCGGACAGAATGGTCAGTGATCTGTATTCACCACAGGAGCTGAGAGGCATATCTTTGCCACACTCAATTAGCGACACTCACCATTCCCACAGCTCTTTGAGCACCGGCCAATCACAGGGCTCCAAACGTACACAGGTTCCATGCTTGATTGTGACATCACATTGCCTGCCAACTTCAGATTAAAATGGGTCTGTGGGAGACCGCAATTAATCCTGTTAATTCTGTGTGGGTAATTAAGCCCTCTTTAAAATCTTTCACCTGAAGCATGAATGTTGATGTTGGAAGTTCCCCCTTACCTTGCCCTGCATTTTATTGTCAATAGGGCAGACACAGGGGGGGGAGTCAGTCGGTCTGAAGAACTGTGCGCACAAGCTGTCGTCCACCTGGACATCCACTCCGTTTTTTGTCTGAACACAGGACACAGCGGGCTGGGCCTCACCCTGACCACACATCACAGAGCAGTCCCTAGGCTCCGACATATGCCACCTGGAGCATGGTCATGCAATGGTCACTCAATAGTCACACAATGTTTATACGATGGTCATACAATTCCAGGGGCAAGGACCATTATGAAATCTATATCTGAGATGTGTGAATTGTTTATTATATTTGCTCATTGTTGTTAGCACTGTTACAGTTATTGATTGCTCAATAGTTATTTCTGTTACAATGTAGGGATTCCCTTACTGTATATTATATGATCATTAATGTAAATATATGTACATTTTTTATTCAAATGGTTAATTTCTGGACTGAATTTAAACATTTTGGGAAGAACAGCAGGATAGAGGTGTGTGTTTACCTGGTAGGACAGGGCTGGGGGTTACAGGATTCTGTGGAGAGAGGAGCAGAGTCCTGAGGGCACTGCAGGACTGGGAGCTCCACGGTTGTCTCCTCCTGTCTCTGCATACACTTCACCAATCGCTCCCTCACACCTCCTTCACAGGAAGCGTTACAGGGCCCAAAATCCCCCATCACCCAGCTGAACGGCACAACACACCAAACCATGGGGTCAGGTCAAGCTTCACAGGCAACTGGTTGGGCACTGGTCCATGATCATTCCAGCTAATCTCTTGATTACAAGCCTTTTCAGTTTTTAACTGAATACAGATACTCATGTGAACTATATCTATACAGTTGTACAATCTCCTTGTGATGAAAGAATCCAATACCACATAAGAAGCTTATTTGTGAAGAAATAAACCTGTTAAAGGATAAAAGAAGTTAACAAAATTTGGATATTGATTCAACACATTTTAAGTAAAAAAACATCTGTAACTTGAACGAAATCGGGGCAGATGTCTCAATCTTCGACTTTTCTGTGTCCCATTAAACAACTAATCACTACAAATCGGTTACTGTCAATCAAATCCCTGTCTGTATCACTGAATTGGTCAAAAAGACTCAAGTAAATATGAACTTCTTTACTTGTGTCTTGTACATGGAAGACACACTGCGAGAAATAATTTACATCATTGTTAAAATTATGTCCAGATCAGGACTTAATTTCCAGCCTGATCACACTTTAAATTTAGAGCTTTGCTATAACATGAGACCAGCACATGTGGAACACCACCGATGTGTGGGACAAGCTGAGTCAGAGAAACACTGTAAAAGATTTACTGATGATGTCATGTAAACCTTATGTCATGTGAGTAGAACTGGGAAGTAAGAGTAAGTAGACAGTACTAGGGTGGGCAGGCGGGCAGGTGGCATTTGGTGGGGATAGCAGTAGGTCGATCAGCCCCTTCACAGAGTGTCTCCTCCAGATGCTCCTCAGTGTCTTTGTCCATGCAGACAGCAGTGGTTTTCTGAATTCCTAAGAGAATGGGACAAAGGAAATGACTCCCAGATTAAATGTTTTTTCATTATGAAAAGCACAGTAACCTTCACAACAACATTGCTGATGTGTTCTATCTGTGCTGGAGAGGTACTTTACGTAATATCTTTTCCAGCTGATCAATGTGTTTTGCAGTGAATGTACCCTGAGACAGACTGCTGTGCTGTTGCTATCTAGAGGCAAGAGTGAAGTATTTTGACAGAAATGTGACCTTCTCGGGTCCATTTACCTGACCCACAGGTGACTGAGCATGGCGAGGTGACCGTTGTCCATTCACCCACAGGGGTGGCTTCCTTGGTGACATTCCCAGGGATATAGAATGAGTATGAGATATTCGGGTTTGTGACTTCTCCATATCCCTTTCCATACTTCCGGTACACCTGCACAGGAAAAAGTGATATTCTGTGAGCATGCTGTATGTGCATGTCACAAGAGTGTGCAAACATACCTGAACACGTTGTGTATGAGTGCATATGTACCTGTACATGGATGACAACATGGTTCTTTCATAGGCAGATACACAAATGCATGTGTGACTGTGTGTTTCAGTTTGTATACCTATCATGAGGCTAAATGTGATTATGCGTGTTCAACCATACTTGAATGAGGGGACATGTATGTCTAAGTGTTTATATAGAGAGTGAGTGCACCTGTACATGTGTCTCCTCTGACACAGGCCCTGGCATCAGAAGCTCTTCTCTCTGGGGCAGGCCATCAGGTGACAGGTACAGGCGATAGGTGAGTTGACTGTCCTCCAGAGCAGAGGGGTGAGTAGTGTTCACAGCTACCCTGCCACCGCCAGCCACCACATACTTACCCTGGACTAATACTCCTGGAAACACACATACACATTAAAACAGTACGTTTGAGAGGTATTCAATGGATTAAATTTAAGATTGAAATTTTGATTGTGCACTCTGTCTCACTCACCCAGATGTGTGAACATGGGCATGGCATTGATGATGTGAACCCTCGTAGCATTCAGAGGAAGGGTCAGAAATGTGATGTACTCTGAGAGCCACAAACAGGAAATGATTCATGATAAGAGCCTATGCTTCAGGTTGGACAGACCAGAGTTGATGTTAATTGAGATGGGAGCAAACTGGATCTTTACCTCTGGCCTGGCCCTCCGTGAAGGATTCGGAGACCAGGCTGCAGGTGGTGCCATCTCCACCACACACCCCACACACATCCTTTACCTTCTGGGACAGCAAGTTCCCATCACAGCCAAACAGCTATTGTGTGTGTGTGTGTGTGTGTGTGTGTGTGTGTGTGTGTGTGTGTGTGTGTGTGTGTGTGTGTGTGTGTGTGTGTGTGTGTGTGTGTGTGTTTGAGACAGAGAGAGAGAGAGAGAGAGACTGACTGACTGACTAGTGGTATAGGAATCAACAAAATACAATTAAAAAAAATTCTTATTATTCATGTCAACAAATGTGCTAGTAAAAAAAAATGTTTATTTAATTTCCATCAAATATGGTTTCACAATAATTATGCATATTATGCTTTCTCTCATATTGTTAGTACAAAATGCCATATAATGTAACGTCATTGTATGGCAGTTGATTAAATATTTTCATAAAATAATATTGTGCAGGTTCATTATCTCAAGATTTCCGTGCACAGCTCATAACTAATGATACCTTTCACATTACCCAATGTTTTACATGTTCATTTGAGTTCCTGACTTCTGATCTCAAATGTTATCACAAATTATTAAATTCTAGAGATAATTATCTCAAGAAAACAAAAACAACATTAACATGGCTTTAAATCAAGCTGCCAATAATGTGCCTCTTTCATTAAATATTAATTTCAAGCAGAAATGTTGCCAACATGCAATCTGTACAATAATTGCTAGTTGAGAGGGATCTATACTTAGTAAGAGACACAGCAAATAAGTTTGACAACATAACAATTCTTATGTATTAATATTTAACAATAACAATGTATTAATAGTGTGTCAATAGTTAAGAATGTAAGTGCTGCCTTCATAACATACACATTACAATACTGTAGTTGTCAAAATATGGTTTCATAGCCAATGGTAAGATATTCATGTGTGAATGTTTCTCATCAGATCAGAGTTACCTGGCATTTTCCCCCCAGACATGCGGTGACTGTGCCTGGTGGCACTGGAGTATCAGGCTCACAACGGGTCCCATCGGTGAACTCCAAACCCCGGCTGACCATGAACTGCTCCACCTTGGGCCGGCACATGAGTTTGCACTGTGCGTCTCCTGAGAGGGGAGGGCATGGGGGGTGGTTACAGAGGCACAGGGATGGAGTGGAGTTGTTGCTTTGCCATGTTTCTGAAACACTCAGTAGCATTCGGATAACACACAAATTATATATATTCTACACATCACACTTTCTGTGTTAAAAAATCATTATATTCTTCTACAATAATTAATATTAATTGCATCTTATACATGATATGAAAGAGGCTGCTATAGGATCTGTCTATGTGGTTTGATTCTGCTACCTACTCCAGATATTACTTAGCTAAACACAATTTTAAAAAGCTCAGCGATCACAATTCATGATTTGTGGGTTGGGTTTGGGAGGAGTCCTTTCATTCAGTTCAGCCATGCACTGATTCCAATACAGGCAGTATCTCCCTTCCAAACCCCTCTCTTTTCTTAGCTTAGCATGAGTAGTATCACCTGTGATGAGGCCCACAGCAGGGATCCAGGTGTACAGAAGGGAAGTGCCAAGAGACAGAGAGAGGGGCTGGGAGTCTGTCAGGGAACATTGCTCCTCCATGAAGCTCAGCTGGGTCCCAGCACATGGCTTTACATACAAGGAGAGAACAGACATCAGCAAGCAAACAGTAAGCAGCACTAGGCCCCAGTCCTTTGTGCCACTACATATACATTCACGTTTTTGGCTTGACTTGTAACTTTTATATAACGAGCTTCACATGCTTGAGAGGACTGATTGCACTACCAGTATGAATTAGTCAACAGAATTTTGCAACCAACAGCAAGAGGTATGAAAGGTAAAGGTATAAGTAGCTACATAGTAAACAATCATGGTGGCAGCATTGGAATTGTTCTCCCAATATGTTTTAAATTGTCCACTGCTGACTCTACAGTGGTTCACTGCTCAGTAACTACCAGTTGTCACCTATGGCTTTAGCTGAATATGATAGTGATCATCAGACGATATCTCCGCATTGTGTACATCTTCTCCATGCTACATGTGTACTTCTACGTGCCATGCTAACATATTTCCAATTTACATCCATTTGTGCAAAAAACATCAGCGTGGTGATCGACAACAGACTGTCACACTCTGTCACACATTGCGGTAATGAGCCGGGCTTGCAGGTTCTTCCTGTACAACATCTGGAGAACCTGCCCTTTCTCACCACCTACTCTACTTGTCTCCGTAGACACTCTCACGTCATCCCCCTCCTCACTTTTCTGCACTTGTTTTTAACTGTAATTTGTCTTTAACCTAAGTTGTTGATTTTCTCCTTTTCTAGATAGTCTATCGGGGAGTCCTGATCTATTCTGCCACCTTTGGCACTTGGGACTTCACCCCTCTCTAGGGTTATCTTTGCACTTTTTGAACCATTTGTATGCTCTTCGCCTTGTAAGTCGCTCTGGATAAGGGCATATAACAAATGCCTTTAATGTAATGTAACCTAATGTAATTTCAAGACAGAACCGGTCAGTCAGAACGGGACTCGGACATATGTCGGGGAATGGCTGTACATGTAAATATTCCAAAATCTGAAAAAATCAAAAATCCGAAACACTTCTGGTCCCAAGCATTTCAGACAAGGTATACTCAACCTGTATTTATCTCCATTTCACTTGACTGTGAACATAACAGAATTTAGACCCTGTAGCTTTTTGCCTGTTCAAATTCTTGCTGACAAAGTAGCCACAGACCTTTTGTGTGTATGCATGTTACATATAGATAAATAGATATAGAGAGTAATTGATAGGAAGATACACACAGAGTGGATCTTAAACCCTCTACTCCCCCCCAAACACATGCTCAGACTGCCCACACACAACGGAAACTTTTTTTGGGTGCAGAGTCAACATGCCCTCTGGAGTCTTACCTGTCTGTTACAAAGTTCAGCCTCAGTGTCTCTCCCCTCACACTGTTTCCCTCCGAATGCTGGGCTGCAATGGGACAGATAAAGGCAGTGAGGGAGCTTGTTAAAATTACGCACTGACTCAAAGTGATGCTGCTTATCCTTATCCACAGAACTTCTTTTTTCATTCAGTCATTTCAATTGCACTTTAACACATTTTTTGTAAGTTGCTGTGGAAAAAAGTGTCCAATAAATAAATAAAATGTAACTAAGTAATGCTGTTTTTGTAATAACAGACATGCATTAAAAACTCAGTATAAATAAATAACGATGCTAATAATAGAGTGATGTCCTCAAAATTCCTTTGCTGCGACCTGTAGCCAATGGCGCAGCCAAGGGGGTGCCAGGGTGAGCCACAGCCACCCTGATACAATTGCTGGCCCCCCCGCTGGCCCCCTTCATGAGTCACACATGCATAATATGCTTCTGATCAGAAAATTAGTAACATTAACTGTAAAGTAAGAAACCAAAGTATATCAATATGCGATTCCATAACTCTCATATTGACATAGTTTTCAATTAATGAATATACTACAACAGCATAATAGAATTCCTGAAATTCAGTTATGGCTTTTGGTTTTGGTGTGCCACCCCAAGATTTTCAGTGCGCCCCATCTGGCCACCCCTGTGAAAAATTTCTGGGGGCGCCAATGCCTGTTGCTCAATATTCTATAATAACAAACCTGTAGCGTGCTATTGCAGTTTAGATCACGGAACTTGCAGAAATCTGCTGTTTTAAATCTAGTGAGTAATGGCACCTCTGAGGAAGGCATGTAACCTTCAGTAAGCATTTAACTACTTGCAATGAAAACACACCAGCAATGTCCCCATTAGTGTGTCCGTAGAGCAAATAAATAATTCAATATGGTATTGATGTTTTGATGATGTCTGTGATGTGATACATCTAAAACACTTTGTACAGCTAGAAAATACATCAAATCCAACAGGCCCTCCAGAGTATGGCCATACTCATGCTTGTGAAGTGAACAGTTTTCCTCAGC
Source organism: Albula goreensis (assembly GCA_022829145.1). Taxonomy (NCBI): domain Eukaryota; kingdom Metazoa; phylum Chordata; class Actinopteri; order Albuliformes; family Albulidae; genus Albula; species Albula goreensis. The sequence continues at coordinate 27,133,229 of CM040744.1, read as the reverse complement.
ATGAGTCACAAGACAGCAGAAGTTACCGGGGGTTGTTGCACTGCCTCTTCCTGGAGATGACTCCCCCACCACAGGTCCGTGAGCAGTGGGAGAACTCAGACCAGCTGGACCATGACCCATGAACCATCACAGACGAGCTCAGTTGTGAGGGGGACACACAGCGCCCCTTCAGGCACCACTGGGTATTGCAATATAAAAAATTGATTTTAGAAAATCTATTTTTGATTCTTGCTTCTTACAAACAAACAGATGCCTTCTTCTCGTAACCTGACAGACAGTGACATCCAAATGAGGCTACCCTCTGACCAAAACACTGTTCTGTGCTTTATAGCCATCAGTGTGATACCTTGCTGGGTGCACATTCTGTTCCATCCAACAAGGGAATCAGGAGGCGGGTGCAGGAGCTCTGATCGCCAGGGGTGATGTGACAGGACAGCACACGACACACATCCTGTAGGCCATAGAATGAGAGACATTCTTGTGTCACATCTAAAGAGGAGAACAAGGTAAACAAGGTACATCACAAGTACTCACAATGTCAGTGTGTGCGAAAGAGCAGGCTCTGGCGGAGCTGCCGAAAGCGATCCTGCACTGTTCATCCACCCCATAGTAGAGCCCTGGCTTCCAGTGCTGCAGGGACCCCCCTAAAACTGGCAGGTCCTTCACACAGTCTGCTTTGCCTGTACTGCAATACCATCACACATCATAAACACACACACAAAGTCACTCATGTACTACATTACAATTAATTTCTTTACCTGTGCAATATCTCATTTCAAATAATGCTGGCACTGCAGTTTACATATATAGTTGATCATTTGCTTAATTTCATTTATATTTAAGTGGGCAGGTAAGCTGAGAATTCAGTGGCTGAATTCTTATTTGCAGGTATGAATCTGAAACCAGCAACCAATTTAGACACAAACAACCAGGTGAGAAGATTTAGTGGTTGAATGAAACAGATGAAACAAATGAACAGTAATAATGAAAAGCTGCCTCCAGGGCCAGGGTTGAGCCAGCAATGACACTTCCACAGCCACACACTGACAGGCACCTGAAGAAGTGCTGGAGTTGGTCGCGGCTGCACTGTGACCAGGTCAGGTCCACACTGTTGTAGCCTCCGTCAGATGCCATCATGAACCCGCTAGTGCTGCACACATTCCCAGTGCCGTCATGATTTATGCCAAAGCTGCCAAAATGTTACATTGTAAGTTACATTTTTTAGATTATGTTATGCAAAACATAAAGAGGTACATGCAACAAATTATGTTCAACATTCAAGCAACAATTCAGTAAAGTTAAACTTACCCTGCGCAACCTTATAAATCATCAAGCTTTCCAAAAGCCAAAGTATCAAGGAAATTGCCAAACTAACTTAAAATACATTGCGGTCTCAATTTGGCCCCTCAGGATATACTTTCAAAGGACTTATTGCCCACCTATTATAGATGATTTTTAGAAATTATGAAAGTAGAGTCACAGAAGACTTAAACTCTTTGTACTTGCTTTACCTGTGCCCTATCTCATGTGCTATGGTAATACCAAGATCGAAGCCCGTATCCTCAGTGATCACACAACTCCATTGGCTTGAGCAGGCTCCACCCAGCTGGGCCACTCCCCTCACCTGTTTGTTCCCATCAGGTAGCTCTAGGTCAAACCTGCAGGCCACAACAAACATTTCAACATTAATATTGCCCTGTCATCAGAGCTTTTTGTATTTGTAGCAGACTGTATTGAGTCCAGCAGAGGTATGGGGTAAACACGATTATAATGTGTTTAAGGCCTACCTTGTGATATAAAGCAGGAGATCAGCATGCAGAGGGTCTGTATCATTAAGTGGGTTGACTCTGTGTCCCCACGCACACACACTCATCAAGGAGGAGGTAATGTTCTCTGACATCTGTATTTCTGGCTGAAACAGAAGGGGAAGCGAGCAGACTGGTGAAGTAACTCCTGAAATCTTGCAGAGCTGGATGGAACATGTCTGCCCTTTGGACTGGAAGTAGCTCTCGCCTTACCTCTGCCTCAGTGAGGATGATCATTCGGACAAGGTGCACCCTAAGGTTGGCTCCCAATGTCACATCCCTCAGAAGCTCAGACGCCTGAAGAAAGAGCATACAGTCAGTGTTGCAGTAATGGTCCCTGTCATAGGACTAAGGTCACTGGTCAGAGGTCACACTCACAATGTTGAGGTTGGTCAGGATGTATCTCTCTGTGTCCTGTTTGTGGATATTATGGACATCTGGGCCCACAACCACTAACAGCTCCAGGTGAGTGACTTCAGGGACCACGACTGACCTCAGTGTCCGCCTGGGGTTCACTAACAGATCCACATGGTTGAAAGAGCCGAGGGAGTGAACAGGGGATAAGAGGAGAAAAGAAAACATGTATGAAAAGGAGAGGCACGGAAAAAAGCAAGACATCATGACACAAAAGAAGGTGTTATCAATTACACATTAGCATGCAGTTCCATCCAACTTTTGTCCTTGCTAAGGCTGGAGGTTCCAGTTGGTGAGGCAACAACTGGCCCAGCCTCACCGGGGATGATAGGGGATTAGCTTAGTTTGTTGGTCTCACTGCTATAGCGCCCACTCCAGTCAGACTGGGCGCCTGTGGTGGCACAAACTAAGGGTACGCTGACTGCATCATCCTCCAATGTCATAAGCAGTGTGTCATTAGTGGTGCAGCTGCAGTGTGAATAGAAGTGAGAGCGTCGTCACATGAATCGGAGGAGTCTCATGTTCGGCCTCTCTTCCTGAAGCCAGCAGAGCAGGTGTTACGGGGAGGTCAACAAATTCGGTTGAGTTCAGGTTGGGAAAAAGTGGGGCGAAAATTGGAGTAAAAAAAAATTACATTTTTTTATTCCTAGAGAGACATGAAAAAGTAAATTTATGATAATTGTTTTCTGATTATTCTATCTACTGTGTACAGTTTATCTGTGTGTATGCTGATGAAAAAGTAATTAAATCCAAAGTTGTTGAATAAATACAGATTATGTAAATGAGCATAAAAGCAAGCTGAATGCAAGCATATACGCATACTAACAAGACAACTGGAAATAAAAAAAAGTTTCTATAGGAAAAATGGACTTGGAGGCTTATCTCCCTGATGGCTATAATTTAAAACCTATTGTTTGCATTTGTCAGGCGAATATAAAAAATTGTCCTGTGTTTTTGGATAATATGTCTTGGTCAGACAACCACAATTATGCTAACAGGGTATTGATCTTACATACAAAATGGCTGAAGAGTCTCAGAGCTGTGCTTGCATTTGCATTCTCTGGGTCTTTCATCATGTGGCCCTGGCAATCTGAAGGCACTTACAGTGAGGGGAGCGCAAAGGGGAGGTGTCCACAGCAAGTTTTTGGTGGAGCACAAGGTGCAGTGTTCCTGCAGTGGCGGTATGGGCGAGGTCCATGTCGGTAAAGTGCTCATGCCCGCGTAGCACTGGCTGAATGTGGAGCCTTCGATCTCCTGCCTGCACCATGCCTTGCTGAGCACAAAAGAGACCTCCTTATTTTACGAACCAAATGTTTACCCCAAATGTTTTTTCACCAGAAAGGCAAATGTCAAATTGATTTTTGTCATGGATTTTGTCATTTTAGGAGACATGCACTCTGTATTCCATTGCAGTTCTCCAACTGAGCTGTTCATTCAGAGGAATAAAAATACACATGTACACAGCACAGCCATCTGATTGACCACAGAAGTTACTGGTACATAATAAATTCCTGATGCATGATGGGACATAGACAGTCCCATCAACTGAAGCCTTCCTTCCCTCCCTGGATGATTCATACAATTATGGGTTTCCTTGCTGGGCTGCCAGTCACAGTGGCATGGTGTCTATTCAAAAGATGTGATGTTTTTCTACAGTAGAACATTGTCTTAGCAGAAAGAGCCACCCAGCAGTCCCCAAAATAGAATTTTATATTGACTCACTGTGTGAACAGATTGCATCTGCAGCAAACTGTGACAAAGTATGATGATCATAACCAAGCGCATGACAAACTGAGTGGGAGAGACATTGCATCTGAGGTGCGATAATGGATGGGGTCTGTATTTGTTGGACAGATGTGCAGTGAATTTCTGCAAGCACTTAATGAGTGAATAATGTCAAGGAGAGAAGGGAAAGCAACAAGAAACTGCCTGCCTTTGTTTATACAGTCTGTGACAGGAAATATCAGAGTAAAAAAGAAGGATGGAAATCATGACAGAGAGATGAAAGTGGAAAAAGAAAGGGAGAGATATTAATATAGTGACATGGGATGAGAAACAGAATGTAGAGATAGATGGAGGAGAGAGAGAGAGAGAAAGGGAGAAAGATTAAGGGAGGGAGGCAGGGTAGGACAAAGAGGAAGCAGAGGAGAGGGATGCAATACTTACAGAGAGGGAATATAAGAGAAAAGACATACGCAGATGGTGAGGGATAGAAACATACAGATCAGAAATCTGAGCCACACTACATCAGTATCTGCCTTTACAGATGCCGTGCTGCTCACCAGTGTACTCTCACAAAGTGAAAGCAGGCCCTTGGCAGGGTGGGGCTGAAGAACACTGAGCTGTTCGCAGCAGACTCCAGGCATTCTTTGCACCACATGCACAGATGAGTTCAGATGCCTCTCCACCACAGAAATGCAAGAGGGAGGCCGGCTCTCTCTCTCTTGCCCCAGTACATAGTCCCTTCCCTGGGCCTGAAATGTGCACCTCCATGGCCTTGTGCAGGTACAGCTAACCCAGATCACCTCAAACTCTGGTACTGGTTGGACAGAAAGTTTTTCAGTTTATTGGCATTGTATTATTATTAATACAAATTACTTGCATAACAGGGGCTTTTTTCTAGAGAGACTTACATATCATACTTTTGCATACTATCCATTTGTACAGCAATACCTATTCTGAAGTTATTGAGGTTAAGTATTTTAAGGTCAATGGCACAATGTCAGTGACCGACTTGGGATTTAAACCTCAGAGTTAATACAAGATCAGTCCCCTAATCATTAAACCATAATAGTATCTACAGTGAGTACAGTCAGCTAATAAAGACAAAATGGTTCAGATTATCACAATCATCAATCACTATTTCACCCATTCAGTTTGCTGCTTATTGCCCTCAAAATGCCCTCCTTTCAGCCTTGGATTTACACATACCTGAGGCCACCGATGCAGTGCCGAAATAAAACAAGACATCCTGCTGACCCAGAGACTGCAGAAATCCCTAAGAAAAGAAAGTGACTTTTAAGCCTGCTAACCACTCATAAATATGACGAACCTTCACCTTGTTAAATCCATCTTGTAAACACCACATCTATAGATGTGATAGGTATGCAAAACAATCTCTGTGAAACGTTACACATTATGTAATTGCTGTTCCCCGGTGATGCAGTTGAAGGTTTCCTTATGTATACAGAGTTTGCCCAACTAAACGTCTGGGGATGTACAGACATTGTATATTCACCTATTAGCCCTATTACCAGTAATACATAAGGTCTTTATAGTTACAGTATACTCACCTCCCTAAACATTACCTCCTTGGTTACCACTACAGCTCTGCCACCCCACCCCTACCCCCATCCCAAAATATTTGTTTAGATTTCATAAACATATATCTCTAAACATATTTTTATATTGCCTCAAACTACTTTCTGTCCCTTCCTAATATCTCATTTTGTACAGGAGGGAAAACAGAGAGAGAGAGAGAAGAGAGACACAGCAAAAGCTGGAGAGGTCAATGTACTTTACAGATGTCACAGTAATCAGTCACAAACTAAGCCGTTGTTTCTCTGGCGGACATGGTTGCCCGTTTTTTTCTCTCTCTCTTACCTCTTCTAATGTTGATCTCATCAGTGCTGTATAACCTGGCAGGACCACTGCCAACAAGAGAACTATGGCGGCTGCCATATCTGTTCCACAGCTACGGTACGTTGTGATTTGGTAGTGCTGTACAACAATACACACGTTAATGTTCCTACTTTCTGTGGTGACGCCCAGCTTGGCAGGAAAACTGCAAACACATTGAGCAAACGCCAAAAAACAAACTCCACAAGGACTGACGAGTATGACAGACCCATACCCCCTCCCAAACATCCCCTGGCCTTGTGCCTTGTGGAAAAGAATACTGATGACACAGCTCTCTGATTGGCTGGAAGAAGCACATTGTATTGATCTGCTAATATCTCATCAGAAGGCAGAATATCATGCACACAAAACTAATGCCGGCGAGTCCCTACAGCTGCAGGTTCATGGTTCGTCCTTGGTTCTACCAGTGCAACAGGGTGAAGTCTGAACGGACCAGACAAAATTGTTGGTTTAAGTCAGCCAAGGTTTCTCTAGTCAATACTGCATTATTTTCCACTGACAATACACCAGGAGTACACAGGCAAAAAGCCATAAGTCATACTTAAGCCTCCTTCATATTTTCTGCTCTCTCCTGCAGTACTTTAGGGTATAAAACAATAAGTAGCTGTCATATGGAAGGTTGCAGTCAATCATAAATATTGTGACTGTAAGGATTTATGTTGGTCATAATATGCTATTGATTTTGGTGTATTTTTTCTCTAAGCATGTATGGTATTATTGATTAAATGAATTATAATTAGAAATAAAAAAAAATCAAAATCTGTGACTATTAAAATTGTCATGTGAATAATAGTTTAAAGTACAGTTACAGTTTCTGGTACACTATACCACTATTTCATCAATATAATTTCATACACTCAAAAATGTATACATCTGTATATCCTATGCTCTAGATTTCATGTCAAATGTCATACTGCCTACTCAAACATGTATATCTATCAACATAATTAGATAAGAAAGTCCAATAGCTAAGCATAGATGTGATGTTTTTAGAGCTTTTTCATATAGTTCGTGCATAATGCATGTATTCTGGTCTTTTTTTGTCTTGCCATGAATGTATTTATTTATTTATGTATTCATTCATTCATTCATTCATTCATTCTTTCATTTGATGGTTAACGTACCTGGCTGCATGGCCCTGGTATGAACGGTAGCACGCATGTGACGTTAAACAGCGGGAAGGAAGCAGCATATTCGTCACTAAGTTTTGACAGTTGGAGAGAGATATGTAGGCCTAATCAAAATATGTAGGTAATGCCAAGGCTACATGAGCCACGTCGACCAATGAATTAATCGGTAATGTTACCTAGCGCTAAGATATAACAAGAAGTCATAACATGTACCTACTTGTTATGTATGGTAACTTTTGTGTGTTGTGAAAGTGGACCAAACGGCAAAACCGTAAAAGTGGACCAAGAGTATAGTTAGTTACAGTTCGTTTTTTTGTTTGCTTGCTTGTTAACTTTCGTTATAGGCTATATATGAAGTTTTTTAAATATGCATTAAGGAAACATCACACTGACAGTCAGTTACGTTAGCAGCCGAATTTTCACTCGGTTGTGCCAAGCACTCACCTACTTGCGAATATATAATGTAGTAATAGCATACAACAGGAAAATATTAGGCAATGGAATATGTATTTTAAGGAATTCTATAAAGTGCCTCGCTTTCATTATTTTTCGAGTGAAGCAGGTGTAACATAACACCAAAAGTAAATTAAGTAAATGATTACTATTGCTCAAACCCATAGCTCTACATAGATATGTAGATTGTCACGTCTGCCTTGAAATCAGAAATTATGTAACAATTCTTGTTCATAATTGGTTGTCAAGGTAACATTCTAGCAAGTAAAATACATTTTGAAGAGCAAAGTTTTAGTCAATATTATAAAATATGGATGTTTGTGGGTCACTGAATTGTATTTTGCTTGTAAATGTATAGGCTATTAGCCAAAAACCAAAGGTTTTCTTCTATGTAGCAAGTAACAGAACATGTTTAAAAATATATGCATTAATCTTACCTTACATAACTAGTATATTTTGATGCCTTTTTAAAAGATCCAACAAAGTATGGATCACAGCAGGTTCAATAATACATTAGAATCAATACTGCAGTAAGCGGAGGAGCACTAGTGATTCTTTTATGAGATCAGGCTCATAGACATCTCAAAAGCTGAAAAATGCCGACCCATGTGGTAGAGGCATAATCAGGCTCAGAAACCTTAGGCGGCAATGGACATAGATAAGATGTAATATATACCCACCTTCTAAGTTATTTGTACTCTTGCTAAATATGATCAATTAGGCTATGCAAAAGTATATATACTAGAAATTATCTATCCTCTAAAAATTTAGAATGAAATATTTGTTTATTCAAATGCATTTGTTCAGAAAAAACTTTTCAACAAATGTTATGAAATATCACCATTGCGTTGCATTGTAGTCAGTACCACTAGAGGGCACTCAATTTTCACCATTTTGCACAGAGCCTCAGTCCTGACATTAGAATCCAAATTTGGCATGAGCCTGCGCTCAGAAAAACAGATGAAGCTTGCAGTGCGACTAATGCTCACTGTTTCTATGTTGGATCATAACGACAAACACGGACACACCCCGCTTCACTAAAGACAGTTATCTTCAAAGCTCCTGCTCATTAAATTTACATTCAGCTTAATTATATTGACCTTTCAGTCCATTCTTGAATATTTACAAAAGAAAACAGCATCAAACCGGTTAATTCAAAGTTATATGAGGATCTGTGCTTTTATTTAGTTCGTTTAAAACGCATAGCTATGGTTCTTCGGTTACACTATGGACATGTGCGCTAGGTTAGTATAATTGCCATTGTGAACTTTTGCAGGCTAATGCAAGGTTGTGCTTGATTACCACTTATTGCAGAAATGCGAACTTGCCTGGAGTTGAAATGATTGAATTTTACTTGTTACTGGGATCATAATTAGACTATGAGTTTATTACTAACTTGAAAATTGCGTCGTTTTTGTTTATATTAAAAATGTTAAAGATAGTACTTCTAGACTGTCATGTCAGACTGAGGGTCATTCAGTACAGGTGCTGAGTTAGTGAGTTAAATAGTTAGTTGTATACCTCTCCTCAGGTTGATTCCAATACCTGTTCTATCATACTCTTTTAAGGCTTGTTGTAGAAAATAGCCTGAGGGCAAATGGTATGTTTTTTGGAGTGCTCTGTGAGTGTGCAGATGGCATCGCAGTGATGTGGGACCCAAGTATAATGTTTCTTTTATTTTTCATTGAGCCAGGTAAGCTAACTGTAAACATGATTCTCATTTATTGCGGCAACATGTTGAAACAAAGAAAGTAAGGAACATAAGGGACTATTTTGCCAATATAATTATATAGTGGCCAGATGAGAGAGTATTTTTTGTGGGAATTCTACTTGGATGGTTGGGTTAACTGTTCCCTAGTCTTTGAAAAGTACCATGGGATCCATAATGCCCACAGTAAGTCAGAATCCACGTGTAATGTTTTACTGAAAGGATGGTGCTCCTACAGTGCAGTGCCCCTTCAGTTTTTAAGAGAAAAAAAGACCGTTACCAGACCCAAGCAGGTACTTGTCTTTACTAATGTAACTTGAGTCTGTCATGAGGCATGGGATTTATATTTAGCATAGAATCCTTTGCTGAACTCTTCCAGCTGAATCTAAGGGCATAGATAGCTTATTCAGAATTGTTTCAGTCATCCGTGTTGACTTTAAAAAGAAGATGAACCTTGGTTTTTTACTTTACCTCTCCAAATTTAAGGAGTAGTGCAATCACACCTTAATTAATCTTCAGAATGATTTCCTAATTTCAGTTCCGGGGATCTTGGATCCAGATTCACTGCTTTCTTATTATGAACTTCCAAGTTGACTCTTTTTACCTACCTCCATTTGCAGCAGAAGGTTGTGCATGCTGAATTGTACCAGTGCATTTCCATTAAAACTTGCTCTACCTACAGAAATATCAGGGGGACCAAACAGCTATAGTCCAAGACCACTTCTCCCCGGAGTTATTGGCTCATTTTTTAATGCACATCCAAGTGCATTTAAGCTCCATTTATAGCTGAACTTGTATGCTAATCAACCTGTAGGAGAAAAAGGCTTAATTGTTCAAGGAGGTCTTCTGTCCAAATGCTAATGAAGCACAGCCTTACACTAGCCTAGAATTGTACCAGGTGGTTTGGCATTTGGCAAATTGGCATATGGGATAAAAAGGTAGATAAAAAGGAGGAAATGAAAAAATACATAGATGTACAGAGCCCATGAGTAAACTAACAGAGAGAGAAACTCCTACACTTTATGTCTCTTGCAGGGGAATGTTATAATTTTTTGTACATTACATTTTCCAGAATCTCAGTCATAATGATCCACATCCGAGCCTTCATAAACAGATAACGTGACCAAATAAAAGATTATGGTTATTATCACTAGAGCACTTACTCTCAAGCTGTTTAAAGATTGACTGTTAGCTGATAATTATGTGCAAGAATTGATTTAGGGCATGGGCAATGTTATAGTTTTCTGTTCTAAAATTGTACATCATTAACCATACATAACTACAGTTTGGCACTGCATGGTGGATTAGGAACTTGATTTATAACTCAGAGGCTACAAGTTCAAATCCTAGAGGGGGTACTTCTGATGTACCCTTGAGCAACATGCATAACCAGAATGTCTTTAGTGAGTACCCAGTTGTAATAATCCATACATAGTAATAATTAAAACGAAACATACTTCCCTGGTAATGTGAAAGCTAAGAAAACAAATAATGCAAACTATTTAGGGCATTGTTTTAGTTAAGGCAATTCATTCTCACAATTTCAAATGAGCAATGTCAGTATCCTCACAGGTAAATATAGCTGCATCAGAAATAAGACCCTGCTGCACAGTAGATCCCCTCTTCAGCCTTGTTGCAGAGGCTTTATTACTGAAAAAAGATCACCTTTCTCACTCCTGACATCTTGACACATATTGGTCTACAGCATACCTTGTTGCTACAATTAATATGAACTATTTTTGTCATCTTATTCCATCTTTCAGTTCTATACTTTTCTATCACTGTATGTGAGTTTGCAATTATGCTGGTCCAAACCTGACAAATCCTTGTTTGGCTCTGCAGTTTCGATCTTCGTTTCTACATGGTGAAACTTGGTGGAGAGAGGAGAGCTAATTGTATCTCTTACTGTGCCGATGCCTGAGGAGAGACACAATTTGGTACCAACCCCTGTTGTGTTTGTCTGTAAAGATATCATCATTTTCTAATGAGTATCTCTAATATTATGATTGCCACCTGCATGTTAATTACTGCATCTGTTTTTAAACTACATTTGGAAAAAACTGCCTATGTCACTAAATGCTATATGCCATATGGCTAGATGTCCTGTTCATCCTCACTGAACTGGGGTACTGGCCCATATATTCTGCTTCATCACTGGTTTATTAGTATGGGTAGGTATGTGGTCACATCCTCCAAAATTGTTGGCTTTGATTGATCGGCCAGTTTCACTCATTTGCTTTCAACACATGAGCATCTTGCATCTTGTAGTAGCAGTCTTGAACTGAACTTTGGTGGTTTGTATTTAAGCTGGTGGTCTGTGGCTGAAACTAATCCTTTAATATTCTGTAGTGTAATATATGGAAGTTATTCCTAAATCTGTTATTTTTCATTTGAAATCAATAATAATCTAACAGATTGAATCAGTGGATCCAAAATGCTAGAAGTAGCTTTCAGGAAATGTCCTCTAATCCCTGGTGACTGAAAATAATTTATGGGAAAATAAGAGATCAAATGGAAGAGAGCAGGACCCGCACTGTGCTGAAATAAGGTCAAACTTATGTAGAATATAAGCACATTATTCAATAACTATAATTGGTCAGCATATTGGGTGTAACAAGATCAGTGGATCCTCAGGACAAGAGTGAAAACAATGGCTTGTTTGAAAACCACCATTATTAATTATAGATGTGAAAATGACTACATGCATAAGGTATAAAATACCACAACTGTTTGTCATCATAGCAGCAGCTACTACTATATATACTATATTGCAAAAATTAAACATAAAGTACAGTCTCATAACCGTTCAGTATCAGAAATACTCCAAGTGGGAAAATGTTTTCCCTGTGCAGGCTGTAGGGGGTGGTCTTGTTCAGTACCACTAATCAAAATAGAACAGACCTTCAACAAGCACATTCTATCAAGAATAAGAAGGTCACCATGCCTGCATATCATTCCTCTTTTGGTAACCTACAGTCTCTCAGCCTCCATCAGCTCTCTTGGAAGCTTACAGTCTAACATGGCCTCACTAAAAATAAGTCTCCTTTAGTCTTAAGCCACTCCTATCACGTTTGAACATTTGCATGTTAAAAATGAGGTGAAACTGGATGGGATTGATTCCATTGTGCATTTGGGTTTGATTCCATGGTCTGCATGGTATGTTTGCACAGAACCAAGTATACGGCATGTACAACAAATAACCCTGTCGTCATGATCCAATCAACTCTCAGTGAATGTGGCTTCTTATGAAAATGCTTGTACTGTGGAGCCTCAGAGACATAGGACATGGTGTATTGTTGCATTTTTTATGAATGAAAAGTGATCTCATTTTGGGTTGTCACTTGTGTTTGCAATAGAGTTGAAAATGATTCCATAATCTCAGTGCTACTTCCTTTTGTACCCTGTTAAATTACTGGTGTTTTTGTATCTCTAAGTTCTAAGACATTGTCTTGACTGTAAGCCTGTCTTCCTTTCACTGCACCATTGTACTACAAGTTGATATAAATTTGACTCCCCATTCTTGATTTTCTATACCATACATAACTCATTAAGTTACTTACCGGAGCCAGGAGATGGAAAAGTTAGCTGCCAGTCTGATGATCTTTCGGTTTGTAATATATTATATAAATTAATTGCCCAATGGAAAGGTCTGTTCAAGTGGATTACAGTGTATGCCTTTTAGGGTTGTACACATTCAAAAAGTATCATAGTTTAGTGTAAGCCATGACATCAGTTTTACTGTAGTTTAGTTGTGTCAGCATAATTTCCTCTCTGCATTGATCTGGCTGATAATAGAAAAACCTACTGATTTGAACTGAATTAATCCATTAAAAAGGGCATAGAGTCATTCAATGCATTGTCTTGAGAAATAAAAATGAGTATCATTTATCCTTGTCAGACTGTAAATTCCATTCCAAATATACACAGTGAATAATGCTTTACTGTCATGTAGGCTAATGGATTCATAAAAAATATATGTGGAACCAGACTTTAGAAGATAAAAGAAATAACATTTTTGTAGATTGTAGGATTTTTTGTTCCATTGACAATTTTGGAAGTAGAACATCCTAAAAGCTCTATAGGTAGGTTTTAATTCTTCTTTAAGTACTGGATCAGAAGTCTATCTAGGTCACCTCATTGTATTCCCAGCTTTATTTTTCAATGATAAGCTTTATTTAGTCTTGGGTTTCAAACGCATCGTGTCATTAGAGCTTACTCATGGACATAGCTCCCCATCTACACACCCATGCACCTGCCTCTACCCCACGCTCATACTCACACACACACGCACACATACACACCTGTGGGATAATGTACATGAGTTTTTTTAAAGGCCGTATATCTGCACTGGGGAAATTGTCTAGTCTCCACTGCTCCCCAGAACTTGGTTGTTATGGGAAGCAGAGGAGTCATGTGCCAACAGCTCTCCTCCTGAAGCCAATGTGGACAAAGGAAAACAGAGGGGTTAACAACTAAACAGTATGTAAATGATCACTTGAAATAGTTTTTAACAGAGGGGTTAAAAACTAAACAGTATGTGAATGATTTACAAAAGGAATATTGTAATATAGTACACTTATAAGACTTATAATAAAAGAACATACTGGCTGCACACAGCAACTGGGCCTAAGTAATGTCAAGGAAGGAAGTTCAATGATGGCAATTGTTAACCTGTGACATGCAGTACACACTGTCAGTTAATCTATCAAAGCCAGTCATTCGCTAATTTGGCCTTTTTGAGACATATCTGTCCTCCTACGTTCGATAAAAGCATTGCTCCTGGCTCGATATGACATGTGGAGGTGTGGTCTTCTCAGCCTGTTCTTTTTGAGTATTATGCACTATCCGATGAGAGCATGTCAGGTGAATTGTGATAACGTCCACCTTCCCTCAGTTATGTTTTGCTTCCTTACATCCTGTAATAATAATAACAATAATTATTATTATGACAACCATCATCATAATGTAGGTTTCTTTTTTGGGTAGGTTGTCTAGTGTTGTATTATGGTCTATTTTGGCTCTTTGCTCTTGCCTCAGCCCTCCCCCTTCCTGTGGTACAGAGGCTGGCACAGAGAGCTAAGGCCCATGGGATTGCATAAATGGCTCCCACAACCCAGCAGAGGGATCAGAGTGGGGCCCAACGGACTAGCAGTGTGTCGGGAAGGCAAAACTCTGCTTCATCTGTACTTCATCAGAGGACTCTGTCATTCTACAGGGCTGACCTGCTTTCCAATCTCTCCAACCCTCTGGCAGAAAGTTCTGATTGGAAACAAAAATGAAATGTTACAAACTTGGATGGATGTTAAAGAAGCAGATTCTCACTAGCTGTGGTCCTTATGATCTGCCTCCTGTGCCATTTCAGATTTGGGCACCTGATTGGTGCTTCTGCTGGCAACAGTGCCTTTTTATTGGCAGGGGTATTTGTTTTCTGCAGTCCTGTAGCTGCCAAAATCATTTTGAGGGATATTTGACAGGAGTAGGATTTGTTATCAACTGATTGTAATAAGCAGTCTGTATTCATTTGTATTAATTTTTTATCCCAGAACAGAAAGGGTAATTTTCAGTAATCCAGTGGCTTGTTTCAGAACATACTGCATACATGCACTTTCATAAAAACACACCGTATTGATTTTTTTAAAATTATACATGGAATTTGCTCTTGAATGACCTATTGTCTTATAAAAGCCCTGTTCCTGAATATAAGGAACATAGACTATGAACGGCTTCAAAATCCAAAAATGACCCTCCTTGGCTTGATGTCATTTATACTGTGGTTCATATGTCCTTCAGATTATGTCAGTCTGTTCTTTTATTTCTTCTGAGCTGTTCTTTCTGTATCAAGGTCAGCATAATATGAAATGCCATATTTATGGAAACACATTGTCATGTGTGTTAGCTATTATACCATCATTAATTCTCTATGCTTTACAAATGAGTTTAGCAGTTTGTTGTCACAGGCTCTTTGATCATAAGAAACGGTCAGGGATTCAATGTTTGCTGTTTTTCAGGGTCTCTGTGGTGCTTAATGTAATTGTTGGTTAGAAAAAAAATGCTAGTGTTTATTACCTTACATTAGAGGGACTTCCATTTTCCCAGACATTCTGTGCTTGTTTCTGTGGGCTGTAGAGTACTCTTATTATGACCCTCTTCTTGTTGGCTTCCATTTGAGAACATGGCCATCACTTCTCTAACAATGTAGCGTAATTGCGAAGAGAGGAGGATAATTTCTTGCGAACTGTGAGGACCCAAAGCCCTAGTTTCCAGTTGCTGCTCTAATTAAAGTGAAAAGTTAGCGATTACACAAGAAGAGAGAAACACAACACTTTAATTAAACAATTTGCTGATAATAGAGACATCTCTCTCTCTCTCTCTTTCTCTCTCTCTCTCTCTCTCTCTTGCACACATACACACACACTTCCCCTCTCATTTTCTTGATTCCATTCCTCACGACATAATGAGACTGGTGGAATCTGTGCAGATGATATGTTCGTATTTTACACTGTTTGTGTAATTTGATTAAGTGCTGCAGGGAATTAGCAATAACAGGAGACAAGAGAGCCGACCATGTAATCCCTTTTGTAAAGAGCTGAATCAGGGCTGAGCTCCCTCTCTCTCTCTCTCTCTCTCTCTCTCAATCTCCCTCTCTGTCTCTCATACAGCTTATGTCTCCCTCTTCCTCCCAATAAAAGGGCACTGAGTGGTGATCTCTATAAACCCGGGACTCAGCCCCCATCTGCCATTAGTCTACTAGTATCTATTTGTCAGAGTGAATTAATAGTCAAGAACAAGGCTTTATACTATCAAGTCTGTAATATAAAAACCTGCTTCCCTCCTGAAATTGCACAGGAGAATTGAATTAAGTGCTGTCAGAGACTAAATTTATTTATTTATTTACTTGTTTGTTTGTTTGTTTGTTTGTTTGTTGCCCTAAATTGAATGTAGACATTTTTTTCCTGTATGAACAACATAGACTTCCCTGTCCAGTTGGAGGAGCATTGACCTGACTTTCACAAGGGTGGTGGTAGCGAGTGAAGAACAGGGAAGGGAGCTGGGAGTTGAGCTGTCAGTCTGATCATTCATTATGAGTTCAAAGACCATTTCTGCATTGCTGAGACGTTCAGGTGGGCTGGCACTGCCTGATCTCATGAACATACTCAAATTTCCGATGTGGAAAATTCAAAATTCCTTCATCAAGAACCACAGCATGATGCTGCAAAACATGATGGTTTAAAAACAGGCCTGATCTGGCACAACAGATTCAATTTCAGGTGTGATGCCACCTTAAGTTACCAGCACAACACCATAATGCTCATCACAGGTATCCAACATTTCTCACAGTTGCATCATTCTCTAGTTTGACCCCTGCAGTGCCTTACCTCAGAAATCCAATCAGCTTAAATGATGAGCCTAGTTTGGCTGAATGGGCCATTTGTGTCATTATATGTTCTTATGTTCTCCTTTTGGACAGTTTTTTAAATGTGTCTGATCTTGCTTCTGGTTTTGGAAAGTTATCTTTTTGGCAATAACTTGATTGACAGATTTATTCAGTCATAATGAGCATTTGAGTAATCACTCCTGTCCTCTCAGACTTCCTAAGGCATCACTAATTAGCAGTTGTCATTGAACAGTATGTGTCCAATCCCAACACAAGAAGGAGACATTCCACTTCACTACACTACAGCCATAATTTCACTGGCTATAACTCAAGACTTCATTGAGAGTACCATTTAAGTCAGGTCATGCTTTTCATGACCAGCAAACTTGTCATTGACTTTAATCCCTTCATAACTTATAACAATATTTTGAAAGTAGTTTCACCTTCCTCTCTGAGAGTGCAGTTATTTGTAGGTCTCTCCCCAACAACCTGTGAACATCACCAAAGCTGTTGAATATGAAGGCCAGTAGTTGGCTAATATAGCACTCTATACCTTGTAGTATGGTGGTTTGAACCAGTATCGGTATATCAGACATTATAGTAAAGCTATAGTCAAAGATGCATTCTACTTCTGATACCTCAACCTGTGTATAATGCTTGTCAACAATAACAGCATTCGGTGAATTGGCAGACATGTTTGTAAATATGTGAGTCATTATTGCAAGTTTTCCACATAACAGGTGGAGAGTAGATGCTACTTCCTTAATAATAATCATAATAATCCTCTGACAACATGGGCAGCATGTGATTGATGATGTATCAGCAGTTTGTAAAGAAGCAAGGGCTTGTCATCACACAAATCACAAGAGTCACATATTCACAGACCCCCTCCCCCTTCTGACATTGGTGGACATGGTTGCTGTATTACATCAGTTTTAGTTCAGTTTTAGTTCAGATTGGGGAAAAAAGGGGGCGGAATCAGGTAGAAAAAAATGTGTCTGCTTGTTTTATCTTTTCTCTGAACGTCCAGAACAAATGTTTAAAACCAAGTTTGTAATTATGCAGGCTGAACACTGAAGCCAGCAGAATGAGACTATAATTTACCACTGGGTTTCTCTGTCCCAGAAAGATGAATTCAGTTTTTCTCAGCAGCAGGACCAAGTGTCACTTTAGATCTAGGAAGAAGGGCTTTGGCCACTTGGCCATCACTGTTGTGCATCTTCAAAAGACAAGGCAACCTTGTGGTGATGTATGTCCATTCAAAATTCAACATCTCCCTCATGTTGACTGTTGAAAATTATAAAACATGTCTACTAAAAATCATTTTGTATTTACCTAAACTAATTGCGCAATGGCATACATGCTCTCATACAAATACAAAATCCAGACGCTAACATGCGCATATCTAAAGATGTATGCATGCATCTTCATATGTGCACATAAATCACACACACCCACACAGAATCATGTCCATACATACGACTGAACATAAGCATGCACACACACACCAGCACACTAAAAAACAAAACCCAATGCATGGATTCACATATACTCACATTCTTGCCCTAATAAATGTTAACACACATGTAATTACATGCACACAAATCAAGCACTAAAGCTTTTACACTCAAAAACAAACTTAAAATGGAAGCAATTGTTTATAAGGCTTACTCTTGTGCATCATTGTTGGTTTCCATGGCAAAGCTGTGCTGGTACTGGGTGGGTCTGGCAGGAATGGCAGAGTGGGTCCTATAGCTGTTGCTTCTCCTTATTTGGTCTCTTCCTCTGTTGTGAAGGGGAGGGGGAGGTTGTGCTCTCAGCGCTCTGGGAGCATGGTCCTGTTTTCCTGCCCTGCAGCTAGCAATGATCTCCTGCACTGTAATTCTGTCTTTCTTTATCTCTGCAGGCTGTCTTACCCATGGAGACTAACTTGGCTTGCATTTTAAATGCAGTCCATGTATACAGCTGGTCAGTTTGTTGAATTGATTCAGACAGGTCAGATTTAGTACCTTTCTTAACACTGCTCTCTCTCTCACCTGAGATTCAACCCCACAACCTTTAGGGTATGTCCACTACCCTAACGGAGCCTTCACACTGTCCACTGTGTGCTCAACCCAGTAAATGTGATTGATGTATTCTTAGTTTCAAAACAGCAGTATCTGCTCATTAGACATTTTTCTCTGAGACAGTATGGTTGCTTTTACTATTGTTTTGTGCTGAAAACCTATTTTTTGTACCTTCACTGTACACTTGAGAGGTACATAGTTTTCTGTCATATCCTAGTTCACCCAAGGGATATGGAAACACCATTTAGAGACTAAAATCTGGGTCTGAAACTTCAATACAATATAATTCAATATTATATTATTGTTCTCTTGAAGGGGCAATTTCACTTTTGGCCGGAGGGGAGAGAGAGAATGCAAGCACCTTTAAAACATACATTTGGAGCATAAATTTCAGCAAATTCATATTCAATGCAAATTGCCAAGCACGTCTTGCAAAAATAGACGGAACAACAGCCTTGTCCTGTGCATTGGTTACCCTTGACAACCCTAACTATTCTGAGCACATAGGAGTGTGAATGAAACTGCTCTAGTAAACACTGTGTTTGTACAATGCTATTGTTCTGCTGATAGGACTACTTAAAACTGTATGAGGATGCACAGTACCTCATAAGGTATCATAGCCACTGTCACACTCTAAAGTCATAGTGATACAATTTAACCTGTATCTGCATATATCTCAAAGCCCACATTAGATGCAGAGCAATGCTGTGTGGAAGCTGGTGTGGTGAAGAATAATATCACTAATGTAATGGGACTGCTCTGGCGTTATTGAAGCTCTCCCCTTGGCTTTGTGCTGCCCAGCTGTAATTTAATACTGTTCTCATATGAGGCTACTGTTAATCCAGCCCTGGAAAAGCTCTTCAGACACTGTTGTATGATGGCAGACAGCTTCTTTCACATTGCTGTCAAACTCAACTTAGTTTCACCTGCATTTGTTTGGTTTCCTTGGAAATTTTTCTTGCAGGTTCTTTTTTTTATTTTTGTAATTGTATCAGTGATCGATCTGAAGAGTTATAAATAGTAGCACCTTTTATTTATTGTGACAGATGTTCTCATAAAAATCTCGCAGAAATATTTTCTAGGCCCTTGATTGTTATTGTTTCTGTTAGCCTGAGACCATGGAGGTTGTTTTCCAGCCAGCAATGTGCTGAAGCTTCTGAGCTGGACTTATTTTTTTCTTTCTTTTATCTTTTTTAAGCATGTATGTATTTTTGGCATCCTAATTTAAGGCTAATGATTGAACTAAAATTGCTTTTTCAGTGCCTCTTAGCTGTCCTCGATCTATTTTCTTTTTATCTATTGTGGTGACATTTGTTGGATTTTTGTTCTTCATAATTATTATTTGTTAATGCACAAGGGTTATTGTTCAGTCCTTGAGGAAATTCCATCTCATATAATCTCTTTCACCCTCTTCCCCCTCCTCTTCCTCTTTTTCTCTCTCTCTGAGGAACCAAGTCGTGATAAAACATTGCTCGACACCTCCAGCATTTTGTTGATCACAACTGGTTTGGGATCACAATGTTTGCCCTCCAAAACAGTAAAAAAGACAATAAAACAAAAAAGTTGTTGTTCACTTTTTTGAGTTTAGCGACTTACTTGGCTGATGAGGTGTTAAGGAAGGACGGAGGGAATTATAAAATGTTGCTGCAACCTCAAGAGCCACTGACTGCATAACACCCACACCTACACAGGGAGGCTGTGGCCCTGTGCTCTAATTAAATATCCTCCAGCACCAGACTGATCAAGCTGTCTGGAGGCCAGACAATGAGACATGTGGAGCATGATTGATTGCTTCTGTTTAGTTTACACGACTCTCTGATGACACTTGGATCTGTGTTAATCGACTGTGCTGCACCTCTGACTCAAACAATGAGAATCCTTATCTCTCAGGAATATCATACAAAGGTGCAGGGAGGAAAGGCTCCAGATAATAAGGCTATTCAAATGTCTTTCCATCCTCAGAGATAATGTCCCAAAGGCTTAGTTTAAATATCCCTCCCTCTGCCCCAAGGGATATAAGAATATCAGAAATTGGTCTTTTCATCCAGCCCTAATGGCTTATGTACAGTAAAGGATGAGTACTGTACAGGTTTTCATGCTGTAGTTTCCACTGGTGTTCACAGCCTTGCATTAGCAGGATTGCGGTTCGTATCATGAGCGGGAAAAAGTAGTGATTTGGCCCTAGATGGCTGGGTTGAAATGGATTGGCAGGTATGTGGTTGGAACTAGGCTACATTCTGACCCTGAGATAAATCTGTCTGCTTCATGCACACAGTGGTCTACTGTTGCATTATGGTTGATGAGCCTTCACACTCTCTTGGAACAACGTTACAAGTAAGGGTCGCTGCTGTCCCTCTATGTACATGTACTGCTCTAAGACAGCCTCATGAGATTGACTCAATGCCGAAATTCAAATTTGTGTACAGCTACAAGGTTTTGTTGCCAAAAACACTCTAAAATAACAAATAAAAATTGAGCCATGGAAAAGAAAAGAACACTCTCTCTTTCATTCTTTATTTTTGTCTCCCTCTGATAGGAAGCTGTATATGTTTGTGTCCTTTGTTACTGCTGTGCTAATCGCCTTGGTCTCTTCCTCTCTGTGGGAGTGACTATCAGATGAGACTGGGATGTGACATTTTCCTCCATAGTGTAGCTTGAACTCAGCACACTGATGCCACAGCAGATCTGACAGAGAATTAGGTTAGGGGCCAGCACCATGAGCAGTGCTTGGAAACATGTGATTGACAGGGCTTTAATGATCTTTTCCTGGTCTTCTCTGCAATTACTGTCACTACAACGCAAAAATGAATATCCGACATCCAAACCCCAAAATGAATAAATAAGACAGCCTGGACCAAACAAAGCATTTTATTATATATTAGAATGAACATATTACTGTTATTAATATTCTCCCATTCTGGAATATGCATGCATTTAAATTCCAGTCAAAAAACATTCAATGTATGCAGAATTTAAATGTTCATTGTAGTGTTCTATAGTGTCTGTAAATGGACTTAGGTGGACTGACCTTACAGAAGGGAGTCATTGATATAAATAATTTGCATTCAGATATGAAAGGTGCCCTTTTAGAGCCACTGGACTTCTTTACCTTTGGGATGTTCCTCATGCTCATCGTGTTCTGCCTGTGGGTGGCTGAGTGCAGTGTCATTATCACATTGTCATAAACATTTGTGGGAGAGATGAGACAAGCTTCAGAAGGAAACAGTTTTTTTTTTTTTTTTTTTAGTTTATTTCTTTGCGCTGCCTGCATCAGGGCTACCTAAATCTTATGGAGGTCTGCTTGTGTCTGCTCCACATTAAATACAATTTAATTTCCTAATTAAACAGGTGTTGTTTGGAATAAATTGGCTCTTACAGTGATCTGTTCTCTGTATCTACATTGTGCATATGTGAAATATTTTGTAAAGATTTGGGGACAAGTCAGATCAACTCCCACAAAACTCATGTTATGTCTTCTGTGGCTGTTGTCTTTGCTAAGAAAAGGGTTACATTTTCTTGGATGGGTAATTTATAGATTGAGTAATATTGACAGGTGGAGGGAATTACACTGGTGTCCTAAATGCTGAAATTACAGCCACCTGGTAACTGAAACTACATAGCTGCCAGTGGAAATTGAAGGCAACGCATGTGATAATGAGCCAATCTTGCAATATGTCAGAATAATTTTTGAAGAGGAAAATCATATAAGCTCTCAAAGTAATGCTACTGTGATAATTTAAGGGCCCAAGGCCAGCTAGAAATGCTAGAACATGCAGAGGGATCTGCAGGACCAAGTCTAATCCATCCAGAACTGCATCATTAATTTTCCAATTTTCAAAGCCTAAAACACACTACATGATCAAATACATTTTGTGTAGTTGAACATATGCCCATGTATGGAACATACATTTTTCATATCATTTTGGCTTGTGTTTAAATCAGTTAATGTTGAAATGTACACAGAGCACTAGTTTTTAATGTGACATGCAATTTGTCAAATAGTGTGCAAGCTATTTTTTCACATCTTTTTTTCACATTTTTGCACTCTTTTTGGCATTTCATGGAGCTGATAGAGTTTTCAGGGCCACTCCAGGCTCTCTTTCCACACGTTCTGTTCGACTTCCTTTGATACCTTAAAGAAATCAATGTGTGGATGTCTATGTCCTGATTTTGGCAGAGCAAGCCTGCATAGAGATAATAAAACACAGGACCAGAGGTACGGAGCCTTCCTAGGTAGTGATAAAGGCCACAGAGCATCATTATCATCCCTTCATGAGACACATAAATGTCAGTCAGGCCTATCTGGACAGAGTTCCTCTACACAGAGCAAATATCAAGAAGCTTGAAAGGCATCGTAAAGAGGAAACCTGCTCATCTGCATGTAGATCGCAGATGCGCCTGGCATTTACTTTGCTCCCTCTAAACACTCCTTCCACTAGTTCAGCCCGTCCATCTCTCTGACAGCCATTGGAGGTAATGATGGAGTTGCGGGAATGCTATGTTTTGTCTCCTTGTTGCTGTTGTGGGAGACATGCATGTCACCCATCTCTGGCAGGCGTGTTCCCCCGCCATGGGATGGGACACACTGTCAGCTGTCAGTGCTGACGGGCACACAAAGAGTCAGCAGGCAGGGCCCTTCATCTATCAGCCGTTCGCTCCAGCACATTTCATTATAAAGTCTTCGTAAGGACGTTTTGACGCAAAACTGTGTGACTTGTCAAAACAGAAGCTTGGTCGGAAAATCCCAGCAACTTTCTGCACTCTCTTCACCCGCCCCGGAAAAATAAATTTCATTGTGGCTAAATAACGGCATTTCCAGGCAGATAAAATTTGTTCATACTAAAAAAACAGATATATGATTATTGAAGTGAATTAAAATGTATTAAATATTGTGTACCATTTTCATGGAGAGCTGTAGGTTGCTAAAAATATTATCAAATATTATATCCAGTTAAGACTTTTTTCAGTTGAATTATTTTTAACTATGGTTTCCTGTTCTGAATATGAAATTTGATGTTCTCAATTAAGTTTTACACTATAAATGGTTTATTTAGGCCAGCATTGTTAGTTTGTACTCATTGCACATAAATAAATTATATGAAACTGAAACATATTTCACAATATTGCACAATTTGCAGTAGACATATTTCAGTGCAGTCCTTAGAGGCAGAAGTCTAAAATACATGAAGCTGTTTCTAATTATGGAAAGCTATCATTTTTGTAGAAGATCGCCATGTGTTTGAGAGGAATGGGGTCCTCTGAGGGAGTGGAATATCAAAGTTTGCTCTTGAAATATCAAAGTATAGTGACTGACAGAGCAGTTCCACCAGCACTGCTGTTTTGAGTCAAATTGAGTTTCTTGTATTCAGCTTCAGATCAGATCATTTCCTTTTGATGTCTGAGTATCTCTGCTATCCTGATGAAGCCAGAGAAGAGCTTGGATTTTCAGCCAAGCAGAAGTTTTAATGTTACTTGCTGAAGTAACTGCCATGATCATCAGATGAAGTGTTTTATGTTACAGTCTCTCAAAGCCAAAGAAACAAAGATAGATTTTACTGCTGGAGCATATATGATGAAATCAAGACATATGTCCACCATTCACTTGTGTAAATGGGAAATGATAAAACAAAGCTTCAGCAGTGTTTTTTTTCAAGTGGGGTGCCAAGCAGGTGCAGCAGTTATTTAGGGGGACCAGTTATATTAAACTTTATTGGTATCTGGATGCACGGTTTAAAAATGGGGGGGCAACGGAGAGGTTAATGTTAATGCTATTTGGGCGCAGCTGCCCCCCAAAATGGTGTTTTCAGTGGCCTTGTCTGTGAGTAAAGAAGCCCGCACATCTCTTGTAGGAATGAATACCTAAACCCCCACCCCCCCCGGCCTCTCTCCCTCATTTGTTCTGGCAGTAATGATGTACACCCACACAGGGGCAGCAGCTTAACCTCCATTCATTTTTTGGCTTCTCTTTCCATATTGTTGCTTTATTTATGAAATAGCCTACTTCTTTGTTCCCTGCACTCCTTCCATTCCCTCCCTCCCAGACCCATTTCCTCCACACCCATCCCACTGCACTGTCTGCTCTGTCCTGCAGCCTTGATTTACAGCATTTTATCAGCCCCAACTCTTCCAAAAATAACCTCAGCTAGTGGCACTGTGTGTCCTTGTTCCTCACCTCCCTCTCCCATGACACAGCCAAGTCTGAGTAGAAGGATTTGCTTTCCTTCCCCCATCAGATTTATTCTGTACCTTATTTTGCAGAAGTTACTTGCCAGTTCCCCTGAATGCTGATTGGGTGGAAATGTGAACTGATGAAGTTATTACAAATATCCAGCGAGGGCACAGGTGTGCATGTCAGACGGGCAAGGGAATTCTTTATATTTTCACACTTTTTTGTTGAGTGTGAATTTTGTATTGGTCTGATTTGCAACAATTACACACCCAGATTATTAAATGCTCAGGGGTCTTAGGCACAGGGTACAACATGAAGTCAATTGGGAGCTTGTCAGAGCTGCAAATAGTCTCACACCGTAGATACATAATGCCACTGGCATGGGGGGTGGCTTGAGTCCTGGGGACATGTCCATCCCCTCTCACCCCCTTCCTTCTTTATTATACTAACTTCCTTTAGAATTCTCAGAATTGGGTCGTCAGCCTGGGGAGTTGGCATAGAAATATGGGGATCTGCAATGCCAAGTCCCTATTATGTCTTTGTTGTGTAATGTAGCTTTCGCTGCTTTGGCTTATGTCTGCCAATTTATGACCACATGTATGATTTACAATGTACAGTTATTAGTTTCAGTCATCGATGTGTGATTATGCATGTCTCAATCTGAATTCACTATACTCTATGGTAAATTATGCAGTAATTTTACCAGAGATGTTCCTGTAAGAGTTCATGCAAATGGGGTCAGTCATCAGAGGGGAACCTGCGCATTAATGGGGTCTTTGAAAAGGATATTAAAATTATGCCATCAGAGCCATGTTTTCTTTCACTCCTCACCTGTTGAGCCTTCAGTGTGACATCAGGATGCATACCGTAAGGCCTGGTTTTCCACTTACCCTTTTTTGCTGTCTTATTTTGCACGTTGTATTTTTTATTGATGATGCCTGGTGTTCCACCCTGAGAAGTGGCCCATGGTGTAGCGTCCCACCAAGAGAAATAACCCAGATTCCACTGCAGAGCCCGACAATGCTTTAACAGCTACTCAGTGTGGGATGTTTGATGAGCACTGTGTTTTATTTACATATATAAGTGCTGTTTCCTGCATTGGCCAGGATGATGGTGAGAAGCAGATGTGTGCAAAAGGTCTGCTTTCACACACTGCTACTCTACATGGTGCTTTATTGATTGAGCATGCCGCACTCTGCTGCTACAGGCCCTCCTTCCCTTCCCACTGAGGCTAACCCTGTATGACCATGATTTGTAATGCTATAATTCAATCAGCGCAGTTTGAGAAATATCACATCATTATAAATGACATCCTCATATTCTCTTCAGGAATTCAATAATTTATTGATACAAATTGTTAGTAGCTAAAAGGAAATAATTAAACAGAACTGTACATGTAAAAATAATGATATAATGGGTGGAAATTAAACAGCTCTGACAGTTATTGTAAAAATGCCCCTGATATGGACATGACAGTCTTCCTCTCTGCTAGATGTTAGATGGTTGTGGATGGCTTCCGGCACTGGTAATGTACAGTGACATCTATGCAGACAAGAGAGTAAAACCATTAGTTTGATTATTTTTGGCTTGGATTGTGGTTTCATGTCCAAGGATCTGTATTGTGGGGGAAAGATATTTACAGGATGGGTCTCATGTCACTCCAGCCTCTGCTTCTTTCTCCCTCACAGCTGCTTGCTTTGTCACAGAATTGCCAGGTACAGTCAGCAACATTCTTTTTTGCATGGCAAAAAAAACCTTGTTGTACCTTGTTGAGTTTGTTGTAATTAAAAAAAAATGGTGCCCTTGGCTACATGTGTGCCTTTTCTTGTCAAGATGGGAGCAGGTTGCATATGATTTAAATAGAAAATTGTGGCGAGCGGGCACGGGCAGGCACAGGCAGGCTTTGCTGGAGTGGGCGGGCACGGTCACAATCTTTGCGGGAGCGGGTGGACGCGATCACTGTCTTTGTGGGAGCGAGCGGGATTGGGATTAAAATAATGCTATACAATAGATATATTTTATAAACCCATGCTATACTCAACCATTGTCCCTTTCACACAGTAGCACCCTAAGGGTGTCACCCACTTGTAAAATGTGCCATTTTGGAAGCAACAGGAGAGCATTACCTAACTTCTCTCAGCCCAACTGCATCATGGGATGTCATACATTCAATGAGCCACCTAGATCCTCACCCCTGCAACCTGTAAATCCTCAGGGCCTAATCCAGAAGGCCTTGGAGTGACCCATTCCTTGTACCAAAGTGGGTTTCTCCCATGGTGACAGGATTCTCCTTGTTGCAAAACATAGAAAAACAAAAATGAGCTGAGTTGTGGAATTCTGGGGTCTGTGAGGTTACATGATTGTCTGATGGTGAAATAATGCCCCCACCCCCAGTTGTACGGAGCGAGGATGGGGAAAACTCCTCTGGTCGGCCCCGGTGTGTGAGAACTGAGGCAACAGAGATGAGAATTCTGGGCTGGCCTACCATGCGTGAGCTCTCTGGTGACAGATGGGCTGTGTGCGCGTGACAGATGCTCCCGCTTGGCACACAGACCATCTCCAGCCTGTGTACCAGCTCCGCCTGGGAATATTTAACCAGGCCCGGCTCTCCCGGTGCCAGCTCGCCCTGTTTCTCTCCCTCCTCCAGTGTCAACCAAGGTACCTCCCATAGTGGGTTAGATTCACTGTACTCAGAGTTAAGCTACTCCACCAGGTCAGGAATTGCATATATGTCTACATGGAGAAAACAACAGTGAGCTGTGGAACCTGCATCTATGTCAGTCTTTTGGTGGGGTTAGCAGGGATTAGGATGAGTACAGCCACCCATTTCTTCTCACTTGTTCAGTCTACCCTTGTCATCAGGACCACACCTTTCACCCTTGTTTATTACCAGATTTATCTACATTATCAGCTCCACATCAAACATCCACAGCAGACACAAAATCATGTGTTCGGCTAGCCAGGGGAGGTCACCTGAAAGTGATGAGGCTGATGGGTTTGACTGGCTTACTGATTATTTCATCCTGGTTAAGATGAGCCAAATGTAACCTCACCAATGAAGACCTGTAGCCATAGCCTGAATTTGTAGGGCTGGAGCTCAAATTCCTAGCCAGCGGATGCATGGCTGCACCATGAATATGTGTCTCCACTCTACATGCCAATCTAAACCCCCTTTATCTCAACTCTGAGAATGTGCATTCATGCTGCTAATAATGGTTTAGTGGTTAAGGAATTGTGCAGGTGTTGGGGGGACACAAATGTTCCCAGGTGGAAGACTGACAGTGATTGATGCACTTCACTTGTAAGGCTTCAGTAATGTTAGGTATCCACTTCTGTAAACTTTCATAATGTCAACTATGCTGCAGGAATAATGCAGCTTCAAAAACAATGGATATTTCTACTTCTACTAGTACCCAAGGAAGAATCTGTAAACAGGACTATAAAGTACATACCAATCAGCCATAACATTATGACCACTGACAGTTGAAGTGAATAACACCAATTTTCTTGTTATCATGGCACCTGTCAGTGAGTGGGATATATTAGGCAGCAAGTGAACATTTTGTCCTCAAAGTTGATGTGTTAGAAGCAGGGAAAATGGGCAAGCACAAGGATTTGAGTGACTTTGACAAAGGCCAAATTGTGATGGCTAGACGACTGGGTCAGAGCATCTCCAAAACGGCAGCTCTTGTGGGGCGTTCCCAGTCCGCAGTGGTCAGTACCTATCAAAAGTGGTCCAAGGAGGGAAAAGCAGTGAACTGGCAACAGGGTCATGGGTGGCTAAGGCTCACTGATGCACGTGGGAAGCAAAGGCTGGCACGTGTAGTCCGATCCAACAGACGAGCTACTGTAGATCAAATTGCTGAAAAGGTTAATGCTGGTTCTGATAGAAAGATGTCAGAACACACTGTGCATCGCAATTTGGGGATGCATAGCCGCAGACCAGTCAGGGTGCCCATGCTGACCCCCGTCCACTGCTGAAAGCTCCAACAATCGGAACATGAGCATTAGAACTGGACCACGGAGCAATGGAAGAAGGTGGCCTGGTCTGAAGAATCAGAATGGTGACTGCAGGGGCTCTCTGAAGTGAATACTGACAGTCAGGTGAAATCTGGATGAGCCAAACATTTCCAGGCCATAGTGTGATTTTCCCTGTCTGTGCAGAGTATTAATGGGAGAGGGGTACTCTGCCACAGGCTGTTTCCATACGCTACCTAGAGCCTGGGGACTATCAATCTGTCAGCTCAAGTGACTTTTATAGGGACAAAGATACATTGCAAACAATTTTTGTTCTTGTACAAAATAATTGAATAAACATGGACTTGTAAATTAGATATCATTGTAATGGCATACATATTAATTGCACTCAACTCAGTCAGGCTTAAGAATGCAAATTAATTTTGCTAATATGTTTAGTGATTAAGGAATTGTCCAGGTGACTGGATGGACATGGACTATATTCCCAGGTGGAAGGTGGACAGTGATTGATGTGCTTCACCCATAATGCTTCAGTAATGTTCGGTATCCACTTCTGTAAACTATCATAATGTCAGCTAGGCAGCAGGCAAAATGCAGTTTTGAAAATAATGACTATTTTTTTTACTTCTTTTCATACCCAAGGAAGAAGCTGTCAATGGGACTACACTATATATGTCAGGGACTAGATTTTACGTTTTCCACCCTATATTCAGTACTGTGAATGGGTTTATCGAACTGCAGGGGCTCTCTGAAGTGAACACTGACAGTCAGATGAAATATGGATGAGTCAAACCTTTCCAGGCCATAGTGTCATTTTCCCTGTCTGTGCAGAGTATTAATGGGAGAGGGGCACTCTGCCACAGGCTGTTTCCATACGCTACCTAGAGCCTGGGGACTATCAGTCTGTCAGCTCAACTGACTTTTATAGGGACAAAGATACATTATGAACAACAGTCTTTTTTCACAAACAAAATTAATTGAATAAATGAGGGCTTGTCAATCAGAAACTGTTGTACCTGCATACATATAAAGTAATTGAATTAAAACCTTGATGCGTATGTTAATAAACAATGGGGGCTTTTGAATGAGAATGGTCAGAAAAGCATAAAAGTGTGAAATGTAGTACTTTGAGAGAAACTGGCTGCATGAGTTTGTGAGTAAAAGTAAAATACATGATTTTTTATGCGCATTGTTCCCTAAGTGAATTTAACTACGTTATCAGTCCTGTTATTAGATATATGAGGAGTCATCCACACATTTGGTGAACATTATTCTAAGAGCAAGGAACTTTTACAGTTATTCAAACTGCACACTGCAAGTGCCCAGTTGGCTAGGGGAGGTTGCCAGAGAGCCAAGACAGTGATGAATTTAACCAGTTTACCCACCATTTACACCAATGAGAATATTTTTTTGCTGTATCAGCAATGTGAACTACTGACCATTGCCAGTAATCATAATAGTAATAGTAATAGTAATAGACTCAAACTCCTTGGGTTCTGTTTTATTGATCTAAACTCATTGTGCAAAGTTAAATATGAAGTCTATTGTTTTGGGTAGGCCTAATTGCTGCTGTGTTTATCTCAAAATTTTGTGAGGAATACTTTTCGCTCTTCTGCTGCGTCTGCAGGTGAAGGTTTGGTTTCTGTTTACTCTGAGTTTGACTGATCCTATCCTTCTCTTCTCTTGCCCCCAGGGGTACTCCTCAGTGACTGTGATGAGAGAGAGAGAGAAAGAAGAGAGAGGTGAGCAGATTTTTACAGTAAAAAGAGAATGTAGTAAAACTGAAAAAAACCTAGATTTTATCCAATACAGTGTATGAATGTAGATACACCAAGGCTGCATAAATGGCACATGGTGAGGCCATGATTGAGACCTGGTTTTCACCCCAATGGATATTATATGTAAGGAATAAACCATGACTGGCAGTGCGTTTCTATGGAAATAAACCATGACAGGAAGGTGTGATGAAGCCACCCTGAAGTGGTTTATTTCCATAGAACTGCACCGCCAGTCGTACTTTATTCCTTACATATAACATCCATTGTGTGTATTGTACTATGAATGTCAGGATATGTAAACCTTTTTCAGATGTCAGAATTTGTCAAGCTAAAAGCAAAAAGACTTTCTTATGTGAAAGTTCTTCTCCAGCTTACTGACAGTCAAATTCCACACCATTAATTCATTTTTGTTGTTCACTGAACCACAGAAAATCAGTCTGAGAAAATGAGGCAATGGGGAAATGAAACAAGTCACTGTCGGTCTTTGGTAAATTTAGCAAAATATCAATGTCATCAATGTGATGCAAATGGCTTAGAGTCTCCAGTGTGCATAAGTATTATGACATAACAATGTGACCCACGTTGCCCATGGCCTCTTTGAACTTGGTACAGAGAAGGTTAAAACCCAAGGCAGAACACCCATTCAAAACCATGATCTGTGCTGGCATTAAAGGTTACAATGGTACATTTCTTTTCTTAAAAAAGACACTTGTACACCATCCAGAGTAGTTGTATTTTGTAACTAATATTTTCCTCCACATATAAATTGTGCACTGACAAAAAATGTAATTTATTATTTATTGATTTTTAAGCTTATCCTGTAAGCCTTGCTCTTGGTCCCTCAGCTAAGAGAGGACAGTAAGGCTAAGAGGCGACTTATCAGGCTACTTATGGTAATATTGTGCTACTGTTGTTTTTATGTGTAAGAATTCTGGCTTAGCCAAGAAAATAGATGTTGGAGAGGTGATTGTGTAGAATATAAATGCTGAAAGCTGCAAGACAACTACGAGATGATATCGAACCAAAAAAACAGTGATTTTGTAAACAGAAGGAATGAATTCTAAGAGATGCCAGAGGACAGTCTGCCAGATCAGAATTGTTTACCTTTTGGCAGACCTGTGTAATATTTTAGAAGTTATTTTTGCTCAGATCGTGAAAAACAAAGAAAAAGTATAACTTAGAAAATTGTATTTAATTAATATCCTGTAAGATTCTATAGAAAAAATATCAAAGTCAGCAGTGGCAAAATGGGCTGAATGATTTAATGCTGTTGTCAAAAATTCTTGAAGAGTGAAAAACAAGAAGAGGAGAAATAAGATTATCGCAATGTTGTTCTGCAAGACAAAAACATAATTGTATTTATCTTCCTACAGTTCAGAATAACAGATGGTAGCAGGCAACTAAGTTAAATCATTCTGCTTTTGACAACCATCAGAAAAGGTAGACTGGTACCAAATAACAAAGCTGAGGGTGCTGACCCAAAATTTGTGTGTTTCTGATGAGTAAGAAGCAAAAGAACTGAACATAAATCCCTGGGTAAGGTGTATGCGTATGTTGTTTTCCTCTATAAAAGATAAATGTTTTGGATTAAAGGCGTGTGCTGTTGACCATTTTTGTCTACAGCATTCACCTCACTTAAATGCTGCCCCCCAACACACACACCATCCAGACTTCAAGCAGGAAAGGTGCTATGATGCTGTGAATCACCTCTCCAAACAAAAGATATGTCTGTATATGATTCAGGTTAGAGATTCGTCAACACCTCACAGCAATTCTGAGCTGAAAATGGCAAACTAGCTGGCAGGAGAATACCCATATCTTCTCCACCCTCTCCCTCTCCCTCTCCTCAGCCAGCTGAGCTGAAGAAATTCAATATCTCCCTCCCACACTGCAATAATAAAATAATCCCTCACCCAGAACACTGACACTAAATCAGCTGTGAAAAGATGGGACTGCCATTACAGCAGCCTCCATTGTCTGTAGGTGGGGGCTGATCTTTTTTTTTTAACATTGTTTCCAGAATACCCTTGGTGCACACTGGACTCAGTATGCAAGGTGGTCCCTTGCCCCATATCTGCACTTGTTTACCTTTTACGCTGGCAGAGACTGCCAGAGGAACACTGACCCATCAACATGTACAAACGAAGGACAGCAGGGAGAGAGAGAGACTACAAACTCTAAAGATCACACCCCTCCAAAATTTGTAAAAAAAAAAAAAAAAAAGAGGTTGGTAGAATGTATCACCCTGTAGTATGTTTGTACACAGCTGTTCCTCCACTACAGAACAGAATTTCTCTTCCTGAATATGATATGCTAAATTGATGGGAATAATTTGCCAGTCTGTCTCTCAATGTAGTAGATTACTTTATGCTTGCTGTGGAAGCAATTAGTTATGTTCTTTTTGTATTTATGCATATTTATGTGTACTAGAATTTAGTTGCTGTTGTTATTAATTGTTAATACTACTTCATCACAGTTCCATATATCAGAGAACATAGCCTCTGACCCAAGATGGTCTCTTCTTATTTCAACCCACTTTAAAGTGAAGGTAAGGCTTAAAATGAACACTTTCACTTAAAATACTCTAAGCCTTTAACAAATGTCTGGGACAAGGTAATTAAGTTGATGGGGGGGTGAATTGCTGAGTCACCCAGATGTACAGCTTCCCCCCATTTGCCAGCCCCCTGTGATCTTAGTCTCTAACAAGCCTTTATACATTGACAATACATTGACAAAAAATGGAGGGGGATGATGTCTCTTTCATGGTCACACACTAGGTCCCACCTGTATGCCAATATTTTAGTAAAACACCTTCCTTGGCCAGTGCTTATTTGATAACACAGATAAAATCAGCAAATGTCCTCTAAAATGTGCCTCTTCAGTACAGTGTTAGTGAATTGTATGTGTAAAATATCACTGACAATGTACAGTACAGGCATCATGTAGTATTGTGTTAGCTTGAAAGCCTTGCTCTTCACATGTGTGTGTGTAATGTTGACAAATTTCCACAAGTGGCTAATTAAGTCTGTAGTCTGTGTCTGCCAAAGAAATGCATTACACAAAATTCCTGCCTCCGCTTCAAGCTTCTTGGAGCTGCATTTTTTTTTTTTTTTTCATAGTTTGTAGGAGACAGATGGCAGCTTCAATTATATAGTTGAGATATGGCTATGGATGTACTGTGTGGGCAGGCTGAATGGTTGCCCTGCGGACTTTCTGCACACAGTAATTCTGAACCCCGGTTATTGCCATTGGTTGTGGCACTAATTTAATTTCACAGGTTCCATGAGGGAAAAGCACAGTGTAGGATGCGCACCACAGTACTTAACTAGCAGGAAGGATTATGTTTAGGTCCAGTACCGAGTTCCATTTTACCACTGTCTGGCTTTTGTCCTGCGGTCCTGCACAATTTGTGCCCTGACAATTGACTATTTTTATATGTAAGAGAAACATAGCACATGTTATGTGGACATCAAATGCTTGGCGAATCTATTCCCATGGACTGATGTTTGTTAGTAGCGTGTAATTAGAACTTCCCACTGGTGACATTTTCCTGATTAAATGTTACCAGTCCATGAGGAAAGCTGCGAGAGACACTTATTGCAAGATACCTATATAGAATACTTTTCATTTTTCATTTCTTGTGGAACTACTTCAATGCCCTAAAATCATAGTGGTCTTTTCTGTGTCCCATAATTGTACTTTTAATTATTCAGCTTCAAAACATTACTTTGCCAGTGTTCATTCAAATCCACCTGCTCACTTACCCTACTTTGAACAGGTTGAAACATCTTTCCTCCTGATAGTATTGAAAATATCAAGCTGTTGAAAAGGCAAAGAGGAGCAACACTTCAGAGGAGTGGTATGTGTAGGAGGTATAAAGTATAATTGGGCCAGATAATGTCAACATTTGAAGTGTAAAAGTTTTCAGATATGAAAATACCCTCCACATAACCCCATTTAAAATATGCCCACAAACCTAGTCTACACAGGGTATTTTTTAAATTAATTTCCAAGTGTATAGGTGTGAAAAGCATTTAAATAGATGTATAGAAGGCTCAACGTCTCAAACATATAACATGTGCACACTGTTTTATTTATTTATTGTCTTTTTAATTACCTTATTTGATACATAATTCGCTTATTATAGAGATAATCCTTTATTGAAAGAAGAGGTGTGTAGTGGTGCGCAAATTAACTCCTGACGGCGTTGATGCCCTGGCCAACTTCTCAGAGGGGAATAAAGGGTTAATTAGAGTTGTGTCCTGAGGAGGGTGCTGGGTGGAGACCGAGTGATGTCAGGACTGCGTTCCGGCTAATGCACACTGAAAACCGGCTACAGAGTGAAGTGGGTTTCGGGGAAAGGCAGGAAATGTTGGAAACACTGGTGTCGTTCGCTGTCGACCACGTTGAAACCTTGAGCAGTAAAGTCATGCGAAAGTCTCTTCAACAAATGATAAAGCTGCAGAATGGCTCTTATTGATTTTTGTTCTTCTGGCGATCCTTCTAATTTCCAACATCAAAATAAAAGGTGAGTCTTATGAGCCAGACTACGTGTATTACTTCGCTATCTATCTACGATAGCTAGCTAAGTGGAAAGAGGTGGAATATTGAAGTTACTCTAACGTTAGTTGGCTAACTTCTCCAAATACATCAACGTTTTGTACTGGCTTGCCAATTTACTAAGATGTCCCGTATTGAAATCCGCATTTCAATATGGTTAACGGACTTCAGCTAACGTTAACGTTATAGACATTACATAGAGCTATTACAAGTTGCTGTAGCTAACCTCACAGCTGTAGCAACTGTAGACGTTAACGCTAGTTACTGTGTTGCTAGGGATACTGTTTCTGTTACGGAAAAGATAGCAAGCTAGCAGCTATGCTTGGCAGACTAAGTTGACATTAGCTCTGCCTGAGCTGTTTTCCACCAGTAATAAACAAATAGGGGTAATGCAGCAGGAAAAGCAGGTTTAACTGTTAAAATAGTCAAATGATTTCAACTGATGAAATAGATTTGTCATTCAAAAATTAATATGTAGCTATACCTGATGTTACGCTACTCCAGTTATCCCTAGATTTAGCTTGGGATAAAAAAAGAATTTACCGGTATGTTTGTTCTTGCACTAAATAGTTGTAAACAGGGAGTTTACGAATAATTTCGCAAGTTAATGCTATCTGATGCTGGCGTAACGGCAGACACAAGCATAACGTCGCCAATAACCTATTAATTTGTGGGTAGCTATCGCGCTTGCCGTGCTGAAGAAAAGTGCTTTATTCTATTTGGAAATATTTGGAACCACAGGGAGAGTTATCGCTTGGTGGATTGATATGGATTTTTCAAGAAATGTGACAAGAACACTCTCTTCAAGGTAATGTTAGCTAAGGCTACTTAAAGTGAATGTTTTTTTTTTAAACAGATTTGTTCTTTCCTGTGCTACAGCCCTTGAACCAACGGCGTGGTTGCATGCGACCCGTACGTGGATACATTTAAATTTGTAAGCTATTGCTAGCTATCTAATCGTGTGATATCCATCCTGCTCGTTGTATAGATTTGGTGTACAGTAGATATTTACATAGATATTTATCCTACCAAGTTTGATACTATTTTGTGATTGGGTATTGCGATAGTTTCCCTTGTAACATCCCAAAAAAACATGTCGTAGGTAGCCGTAACAAATATAACATTGAATGAGTCCCTGTGAATGAAAATAATTAAATGTCTAGTGATCCAGACAATGCTGTGGCTGTATTAACAACACAGAATAACTCTCCTCAACTCCACTTTGTGACACGAATTCTATAAGCATTGGACTAACGGTTACTAGTATGTGTGTGGTTCTTGAGATTCACCGTTGCATCCTATTGTCCTCACTTTCATAGGAGTCGACGAAGAGTTGAAGTAGTCAGTGCGAGCAATGCGTGAATAGAAATTGCAAGCGATGTATTTTGAAACAGGGCTGCAACTATCAATCCTGCAGCTACTGTAGCAACCCTTCCCAGTAGCACTGTAATCCGTATGCCAAACATCTCAACGTTAGCGAAAAATAAAAAATGTAGTTAAAATTAGTGCAACTGATTTTTAAATTTCAGGTGTAAACCAAGCCTATCGTGTTTCCGAATGCTTTTCCCCCTCCAAATGGATGAGCTCTAGCAGATACCGTGGTTTTTATTGCCCGCTCTTGTTCGTATTTGGTTTTGGTGACTTGGATCAGGTCGCTCAGTTTATTCAACTGCGTGTGGGAGCTGTATGAGCTGGTTCCGTGACCCTCTCTGACCGACATCATCTCCCTAATTATCTGATTGGTGTCTGATCCAAAACCTCTATTTTTGTTCACCGCTCTTTACCCTGAACTGGTTTAAGCAGTAATGTATTCGCCTGATTGACACGTGGTCGCCTTATGTCTGTAATCGTTCCACTTTTAAAACCACCATTGTCTGTGCGCGGGCGGAGGATTTAGCGTTGCTGATCACCCCATAGCGTTTTAAATGAAATGTTTTAAAAGGAGGACCGCTGTTTGCTGGTTACATTTGTATAGCGCAGGTGCGTGGCTCAAGTAGCCACGCATTCCTCAGTCTTAGGCTGTGCGGGTTTATTGTTAAAGAACTAGGGTCCCATCCTGGCAGGTTCAGCTTCTGGGCTTGTTCTTTTGGGGAATTTGAATTGCATCAGTAAATGTATCTAGCCATATTACCCGAAAAAACTGTAAAACTTGTAAGTCAAAATAAATGTCATCATGAAGGCTTTAGTAGCAGAAAGAATTTTTATAGGCTACGTCTTTCATGCTTGGCCAGAGTTTTGTGTATGTATGAATATTATGATGGCAATAAGGCAATCCATAGGAACACTTCTATGGGTTTTTCTTGATATCCTCTTTGCTTTGTGATTTTAGTGATGTATGCACCTTTCAAAATCCAAGCTGCTTGTTTAACCCACAATCAGAAAATCAATTCTGTTGATTTAAAAAATTGTTCAACCAGTCCCCTTCCTAGTAATTGTGTAAAACATTTTTGCTCCTTGATGTAAACTGTAAAGATGCTGTCGTTTAAAACAGGATTTTGGGAGAATTAGAGGCACACTGGTGAGATGTGGATTGATTAAGGTGGGTCTGAAGGAGGACGGAGATACATTGTGTTTCCGATGCATGTCTGCAGTTAAGTGCAGAGGGGAAAATATCCCACAGTACTGTGGAATGTGTTTACACTCGGAATGGTATGGTAATAAATATCTCAAGGTGTTCACTGTCAGCAGAGGAAGCATGCATCTCCCAGTAACATTTTATGACATCTTATTTATGGACAGACGTTTTTGTTTTTTTTGTCTTGATCAATATAAAGTGTTCATTGCTTTAGAGCTGTGGATTGGGGAATTTTTGGTTCCTACATTATTCATTACCCACATTAAATAGGCCTAAATCACTGACAGAAATGCCTGCATTGGGTTGGGGGACACTTGTGGAATAGTTGTGACAGTATTACAGCCCCATGCATAGGTGTACTAGGTACAGTATTTTTTATGAGAATGTGTGTATAGCAATATTCTATAATGAATATTGCTATACACATATAACTTATCTTCATGGACCACTGACATAAATTAGGCCTCCTCAGTCCAATTGAATGTCTTTATAAGCAAGGTTTAAAATGCTTTCATTTATAAATGACATCACGAGAGAGGAGGGTCTTTGTTAAACTCCTGTTTTGTTGCAAGAGGTATGTGTATTTGTGTGAGTGTGCAAGTGTGTGCAAATGCATGCGGGTTTGTGTTTGTTTGTTATTGCTGTATTATTCATGCAGGGATGGCTTTCCTCATAAAGGCCCTCTGCGTACCCTCCACTGAAGCTCGTCCAGTCGTTTTATGATCGCCGCGGGAGTTTTATCAGGCGTATGACTGGGGAGTGACATGCTATAGCGCTGGAACGTCGAAACCCTTGGTTTGCAGCATTCATTGAGAAATTGGTATAATTGCTTCCAAACCTGGTGCAGCACAGCCAGCAGTGATGGCTTCTTATGCCTTGAGGCCTTTACAGAGCTGAAGGTCTGTAATTTTTAGCAGACAGTTAAAATAAATAATAAAAGAGCCTCCGAATGACTGTGGACATAGAGAAGCACAGAATCAGGGCAAAAAAGAAGCTTGACAGGCACAGTTTTAACCTGACACATTTGACCTGACACATATTTTTTTGCATATTTTTCCCTCACATGCTGGGTACCACAGTATGCCTTGTAGTTGAAGCTTTGATTATGCAAATTAAAAATCCCAAACCAAACAAGAAATAATCTTCAAAAATATGAATGAATACTTCATTAAGATGGTATTTTTTTCTCCTGAAGTGAACAAACAATTTTAATTTTATTTAATCAAAATTTAACTGAATAAATGTTATAAGCATGTAATGAGTAGTCCATGTTAAGTATTAGGCTAATATATGTAAATATTTATTCATTTTTTAAAGTCAGATATAATGCCATTCTGTGTAATTGTAAAATTTCTCCTTTTTTGTACTTTCTGCACTTGAATAATTGCATCCTCCCTAAAATATTTTGAGACTAAACTTTGATCAGACAACATGGGACTGAACTCAACCCCAGTCAACAGTATGGAATTTCCTACTGGAAGTTTGAACTGACTCCCACAGCGCTGGTCAGAGGGAGAGAGATTGTGGGGTGGGGGGATGGCATTGGCGGCAGCGGAATATTAAATCTCTGGTTTTGAAGAACAAGAGCAAGTAGCCCAGCTAAAGAGTGTGGGGATAAAGCGATCAGCAGTTTCTGCAGGGTAAAATGCTCAGCTTCTTGTAGAGTTGATGAGATATGAGAGTTTGGGATTACGGCCGTACCCGTGTTTGTTGCAATCTGTGGTTTCTCACACTGTCTTGACCCCCTGCCACCGCTTGTTTTCACAGGGCTGGAGTTGCCAGGGTCCCTGGAGCCAAGCAAGCACCCTGCTGAGATCTGAGCCACAAAATAAATCAGGAAGAGAAGACCATACCAAAAGAACAAAGGACAAACAAATAAGGATTGCTGGGGGAAGGTTCTGTGGTGTCTTGGGCAGAGGACTAGAGGAGCCAACTGCTGCAGCTAGCATCAAATAATGACGATGACAGCCTGTGACACACAGAGAAATTCCATTATGACTCGAGTGTAGCCTGAAATCACCACAGCACAGCAAACTGACTCTGAGGCCAGGAGAAAGGGAGATCCGAGTCGAAACAGAAGGCAGGAAACTGTCATGCTTTAAATTCTTCAGGTCATGCTGTAGCTAGAGTGACTGCAGATTTTATTATTTGGGGAAAAATTGCAACTGTACAATCGCACTGCGTTTTAAAAAAATATATATATTTTCAGTAAGATTTGTTGATTTGTTGGAACACTACAGAGTACAGTTGTAAGACCTGAGGTGTAAATGAAGAACAAGTGACACAGCAGCAAGCCCAGCTTGTCCTACTGAAGTTTACCCACCCCTTATCTGAGCTGTCAAAGAGAAGGAAATCTCTTTAGAATTACCTAGAGCTACAGAAACCGCAACAAAGGAGGGAGGGAAGAAAAAAGAGGAGGAGACAAGGGTAGCAGAGAGGAACAGAGAAAGAGAGAGAGCCATACAGAACGCTCAAAAGCTAGAGACTGTCTGACTCCCGTAACTGAGGACAAAGGGGGCAGCGTGTGCATGGCCACGCTTGCATTCACAGCGCAGTCTAAACACAGAGGAGATGGTCATGCACCAGTGAGCCAACAAAACGTCCCCAGAGGTCGCCAACAGGTCGTGGAATGAGCCCCTGGGCTAGGAGTGGGTTACCAGGGACAGAGTGCTGAGTTCCTGGGAGGGGGGGGAGAAGGGAATAGCTGGGCAGCAAGAGACTGAAGTGGAGAGCAGGGGAAGCAGGATGGATGTGGGTAACCAGGCCCCTGCCTCCCCACTCTAACTGCTCTTCGCCCGAGGAGAGCCAAGCTACTCGGCACAGTTGTGTAATTACATCTTTTCGTCGTTTAATTGGCTCCTTTCTGGACGCTGTTTGAAGCGGAAACAAGCTGGAAGGGATCATTGAGGGGCTGTGCGTGCACGTCTGTGCGTGAGTGTAATTGTGGGAGAGCCGTACCCCTCAGCTGCAAACTGAAGGAGCGTTAGGAAGTGTGTGGGAAACACGCTTACCCCAACCATGGGGAAGTCGAACAGCAAGCTGAAGCCAGAGGTGGTAGAGGAGCTGACCAGAAAAACATACTGTGAGTATTGTGCATCTCTCACTTGTCCACCCTTTTTCCTCCACGTATCCTATCAACTACCAAATACATACATGAGTTGCAAAAATAAGTATGTTTAAGGCCTACACGGGGTCTACTTAAGGTCTTCTAATGCAGAGCCTGTGTTGGCTGCCAGGTCTCTTTATATTTTGTATGTCTGTCTCACTGCCCGCTGTCAGCATTGTCAAGACCTCAGCAGGGAAAAAAAACCTTGACCTGTTCATAGACACTGTTGCTATGGTTTCCTTACTATTGCAATATCTGTTTGCAGACTCTAAGGCAGATGACAGGGACCATGGATTTAGTGGATTAGTAAGGCTACGATCGAATGCACCGGTATCACTGGGATTTTTCGTTGCAGAGGCCAGAGTGTAGAGGACCTTTAAGAGGCTTAGCTCTCACAGCAGTGACAACTTTGACAAAGCATTTAGCTTTTTTTGAATATATATTTATATGTATTTTCTCCGTAATCTCATGGATTTTTCTGCTTGTGACCTGTCACCTGGAATATGAGTCACTTGGGTGCAGTGTCATATAGAGGGCCTGGGAGATTACTGTAAGTAAATCTGTCATGATGTGGCCGCAGTTGTGAGGGGCAGAGCTGTCCATTGATGCTGCTGCGCTGATTGGAGATGTCCCTCTTGTTGAGATATGTATGCTGCACACCAATGATGGGAACTGCATGCTTTCTGTGTCTGCTCTGTCTCTCTTGTCCATGCCCACCAAATTGCAGGACGAAATAGTTGTCTACATTGGCTGTGTACAAGGGCAGTATGCATGTGGTCTTCCATGTTCGCCTTAGAATTTGAAATCCTGCTGACAAACACGTAGCTTTCCACAGGACCTGTATGGTCAGCAATTGGTTGAGTGGAGAGATTGAACAGGTCTTTCAGAGTGCCCCCCCATAAAATTGTAAAATGAACCATTCTGAGGAGAGGGGTGGTGGAGCGTCTAAAGGTGAATGATCATGTTGGTACTGTCCACTCACATTTCAGGCTGTGGTATCGAATGGGTACCTCACAGTCTTTCATTTGTCAAGCACTGAGTCAGTGAGTACACAGTAAAACTTTCAGGATTGTCAAACAAGGGAAAACACGATTTTGGCAATCACAAAGCAAATTTTCCCTGGAAAGGGGTTGAATGGAGAAAAAAACCAAGATCAAATTTGAGCTTGTCAGTTCTTGTGTGTATTTTTAGCTCATATGAGAATTCAAATGGAGTTAAGAATGCTGATTAGCTGAAGTCTGGAAGCTGCCCTAATCAAAGTCTTTAAAATCAGTCCACTGGGGAATCTTGACTCATGAATATGCAGATGGATTAGTTCTGAGATATAGAGTCAAACTGGCAGTTTCTGGAAAAACAGAAAACTTGGCATACATCAGAGAATCCGACAAACCCATTTCCTCCACAGAACACCTGCACATTGTAGACATTAAGCACTCCTGAAGGACTTTGATATGGCTGAACCAGGATCTGGCATGAGGACTGCTGAAATGTTG
This sequence comes from Albula goreensis, assembly GCA_022829145.1. NCBI lineage: Eukaryota > Metazoa > Chordata > Actinopteri > Albuliformes > Albulidae > Albula > Albula goreensis. The sequence continues at coordinate 27,090,980 of CM040744.1, read as the reverse complement.
CTTTTTTAAAAAAAATTACTAATCCAGACATTCGGTCACTTTTAGCTTAGAATGACATTCACTCTGGCAAATCTTGGAAAAAGATTGCATTCATCATGCCTGAGATGGCATATGAGGTGTATTAAGAATAATGAAAGGTGCCTGGGTTGGCTCAAGACTGGCTTCCAGTGTCTTGAAGGGTCCCATGAATTGGTCTTTAATCAAGTGTGCCAATGCAAACTGTGAGCCGCACAGGGTGGTGTATATTTGACTGTAGCATGACCCAAGGAACTGTGTAAATGGAGGAGGCTCTTGTCTCATAGAGGAAAAGTAACTTCTCTGGTCAAGTGGGTGCCTGCATTTTTGCCTGGGGTAGTGTACTCCTGTGTGTATGAAGCAGGCAATGACTGCTAGGCTTAGCTGGTGACAAGCAGTAGTGACTGACTGTCTAAATATCTGATAAAGGGGAACCAGTGTTTGTCTGCCACATTAATATAGAACATTGCAGTGATGTGATGGGCATTTTGGGAAGTTTAATTGGTAGAAAACAAACAAGGAATGTGAAAACTGGTTAAAATGTTAAAATCTAAAAATGAAAACTGGTTAAAATCTATTTTTTGGCTGTTGTCATTTAAGAGGGTGCGAGAGAGGGTTTTAGAGTATATGACATAGAACAAAATAGATACACTTCCAGAGAGAAGGAAAAGACTATATAAAGGAGCCCAGGGGAGGGAGATAACTGGTCCCTCAGTAATCCTACTTAGAGGACATCATGCATTTCACTGGGTATAATCTCCCTTGTTAACATTTTTAACACAGGGTCATTAACACCAGTCCAATTAATGTACCGGCAGTGCTGAGAAGTACAGGAAATATGATGTACTTCTGTTGTGAGGATGTAAGGATGTTGTGAGGATGTAGTGTATGTAGGGCTACAGGCAAGCAGACACAATGCTGTTCATGTCTAATGGCTGATGATTTTGAACTGTGATTTTGAAGAGTATACATCTGGAGACAGTGTTTGAAAGGGGCAAAAAGTAGCTCGATACATGAATTCTGATGAAGTTCAAATAAAAAAAGCATTGCATGAAAGCTTTATGGATAAGTCATTCAGCAAACTGTAATGTGTTTTATTACTCTATGATTTATTAAAAATTCAGAATAGTTGAGCAATTTCCACAGGTTGTTCAGGATCTAATCATCAGAATAATGTAAAGGTCTGAATTAGGGCGGCACGATATTGTGAAAAAAAAAGGACATTGCAGTATTTTTTTTCTGCGATATATATTGCGATATGGAAAAATACAGGAATTTTCACCAGATGACTTGAGTAGCTCTATTTGGAAAGAATTAATCATTCTAGAATTTGAATGATTCTGTAGGGAATCGTTGAATTATTTTCTGCTTACAAAATAAAATTAATATTATAGAAAAGCTAAAAAATGACTTTTTACTGGAGGCAAAGACATCCCAAATAGTTTTATTGCTTTGGATGGCATTCAGATCTGGCTCTGCACTCATACAGAGCGTTGTGGTGCCGATTTAAATGATCAAACAAATTGGTCATGTTGCCTCGTGTTGTGGCAAAAATTGCAAGGCACTGTCGACAGAGTATCTGTTTTTGGTCAACATTGCATCCTTTCTGTAGCCGAAATAATTCCATACAACTAATGTTGCTTTTCTTTTAGCAACCAAATCCTCCTTTCCAGTTTTTTTTCTCCCATTCCTTGCTCATTTTCAGGTTGTGGTCTACGATTAGCGAGGATGGGGCCTTCTTTGGTTGTTTGATAAAGTGATCAAGAATGATTGTGATTGGTGGTTTGCTGTGCATGCAGAGCCTGCATGTCACTCATTAGCAACAAAGTCCCTTTAAAGAACCCTTAAAACAAGTAAATAACTATGTTACATCAGACAGACATCACACATCCTGCGATGTGACTATTGCGTATGCGCACATTGCGATGACAATGCTGAAACGATATATCGTGCAGCCCTAGTCTGAATTCCATTTAAGAGGGAAATACTAGTTAGGAAATCTTCATATTTAGAATGCTTTTTCCATCTTCGGTTGCATAAGCATTGTATCACAGATAATTTAGCACATGAATGTTTATATCTGTTGCAGCAGTATTGCCGTCTCCAGCTGTTACAAATGTGTGGATGGAATAAACTAATTTCAAAAGTAATGTTTGAACAAACCTTTACTACAATACTCCCCCTTTATATGTACATAATTGTTTGTATACCCTTAGACTGCAATATATTGTCAATAATGGAAAAAGAACTACACATTCTGTCTTGAACTGGTCCCAGTTTTGATCCATTTTAGTGAGTATGTGAAGTTCTATGGAAAGGTAAGTGTTTGCAAGAAATGAAGGAGATATGCAGACTGGAAAACCCATGACAATGCAGAACTTTGTAGTGTAGTACATCTGCACATTCATAGAATGGAGCCATTTTAATGTTCACATAATATCATAAATGGTATTATTTGATTTATGCAGGTTCCATCACCCATGCACTGACAGGTAGGGGAAAGGCAGACATGCTTCACAAGCAGTATGCTCAGAAACCATTTGTAAAACCAGAAATCAAGACTTAGATAATAGATTTATACCTATGCCTCTCAGTGGTCAGCTGTGATGTATGTGTATGTTGTGTAACAACAAATGGTTTGTTTGTAAAATTCTTTGACCTCTTGACTCTAGAACTTCTAAAGTTAATCTTGAATTGGGGTGCCAATCCACTGCTAATATGACAGTTAAGTGAAAATGGTGAATCACTTCATAAAGCCTTTTAGATGAGTAAGATGCTGTACTGTTTTTTATGATGTGTTGGTAAAAATGATAACTGTTGCTTAATGTTATGAGTTTACTTTGTTTTATGTCACTTCTTTGAAGTGAATGATTTGAAATTTCACTTTGTTAGATATGATCTGCATTTACATGTTTTCTATGTAGCTAGCTGTTTTGCAAACATGCCTACAACAACCCATTAATACATATCTGTCCTTCATTTTGACACATGTCCTAAAAGCAGTGTGAACACAAAGAAAAGTAGAGACTTAAGCAAAACCCAAACCAATCTTAGCCTTGTTCTGTAACTGGACTATGAATCTTTGAAACTGAGATGGAGGGTGACTTCAGAGTAAGAATTGAATGTTTGACAGAAATACCTAATACTGATTTTAAAAAGAACAGAATAGAATACAGCTAATCCTGGTGTATCATAAAGAAACACAGGAGCATTATGGTTGTCACTTTTAGACACCTATCAAATATATGATTATTTTATATTACGTGCAGCAAAATTACATTAACACCAAATGGCAGAAATAAACAAACTGCTGTGAACAAGCAATGAGCCATTATTACTGGCATTCAGCTAATCTTGGACACCAGCTGATCATGGTAGCATTTACAGGTAATATGTATTGAAATCATAGGCAGAAACAGTTAATTACAGCTGAGATGTCTGGGCTATGTTTCAACAGCGTGGTCACATTTTGCAAACTGTCAATGGATGTGTGTTTGTATCTTTGTACATGTGAGCCACATCCCCACTCCGTCTCTGCTGTACATGTGGATTGGCATGGGAAAATGGTGTTTGTGTGGTTTTACCACTTGCAGGTGTTGGATGAGAGCTTGACAGCCTCTTTCCATAATGAGGGTGTTGTGCGTGGTGTTGGCCTCTCGGAGATGGCGACCCAGAGAGCCAGCATGGCAGGAAATTGCAGTGTTGAGGAGGAGAGGGCCTGGTGCTCAGAAAGGGGTTGTTTGCTGCTGTCACCACACCGATATCAGCTCCTTCTCTTTATTTCTCTCTCTCTGCCTCCCTCTCTCTCTCTCTCTCCCTCCCTCTCTATCTTGCTCCCTCTCCCCCCTCCCTCCCTCCCTCTCCCTCTTGCTCTCACCCTCTCCCTTGCTCCTTCCTGCTCCCCCTTCTCCCTCCCTGTCTTTATCCCCTAATTGCTTCTCTTTGAGAGAGGAGCAGAGCAGCATAATTAGGGTCTTATCGACTCAGCGTAGCACAGAGGGGCATCCTGCTTTTTTCCCAGCATGCCTACTCACCAATACTCCTCTCTCTTCCTCCAGCAGTTTCTCCCTCTCTTTAACCCTTATTGTACTCTCCATATGTTCACAGCTATGTCCTGTTCTTTTGCCTGTTGTGTCAGTGAGCTTTTAGCTTACAATTTTCCACCTCTCTCCCCCCGTCCTCCTTTTAGTCTAGCTGTAGAGGCTTTATCTCAATCCAGAATACCCACATCCATTCATTATTGTGTTTAGTTCACCTACTGCCAGAACAGGTATCTATCAGCAGTCATGTTAAACCCTTATTGCCAACAGTGCATGTCATTATCTCAAGTGGTGAGGAGGGGTGGTAGATACCAGTTTTCTGGACCATATGTTCCCATTTTCGCATAGTGCCTACCACACAATTCATAAAATTTAAGCAATAGCACTGAATGGCAGCTGTATAGGCTGACCACAGTGGGAAATTTTTTTGAATTGTAGCAAAAACAGCACCTCTCCAGCCAGGACCACCTTTTCTCTGCAGCTCTTCCTTTGTTCCCCTTTACTGAAACTCCCGTGTTCTGTAGTCACCATGGTGATGGCTCACACAAGGCTTGGAGGACTTTTTCCCTTCTGTGTCATTTCTGTTTTCTCTGCTTGCTTTGGTACAGATGGGAACATAAAACTGATTTTAAATCCTGTGCTTCAAGGGCCTGTGTCCATTTGCTTTTATAAAATTATTATTTTTTTTTAATCTGATGAAGCTGGAGATCTGGGCAGGTGAGATTGAGGGAGGGAGGCAGGAAGGAGGAGAGACGGATTGACAGCATATTTGTTTTGAAAACAAACCTGCATCATCCCTTGGACTGCTACAGCTCTGTATGGATGTTTTTGAGACTGTAGGTTCACTAAACAGTCCACATGTGTTAATATTGTATTTTGTATTTTCTAACTTGACAGACAAAACTTTGGCAGTCAAACAGTGAAATCACTGTGGCGCTGTTGATGCATAGCATTGGTCCATACCTGCAGTTCATCCTTCTTGCCAAGCTCTTTATTCCAAACCATCACAGAGTTTGGGACAGTTTATTCATACACTAGTGGCATATTCTGTCAGGCATGTTTATACCTGCCTGACATTGTTCTTTTGCCGGTGAAATTATCATCCAAAATTGCACCTGCTGTGTTAGCTGTCCCTAAAAACTGTTGATGGTGGAATTGCTTCTTTTTGTTGATATCCAGCAATTTGGACCAATTAAACACTTTTATCATGGGAGCAGGTGAACCAAGATGTTATGCTCACACAAGCATCACTCATGTCCCTTCCGTTGAGAGTATAGTTCCACAGGTTTCATGTGCCTTTAAGTCACAAAGTTGTCCTCATCACACAGCGTGTTGTGAAATGTAAATGTAAAACATTGGCCAGGAAAAAACTGTAGCTTTGTTGGATGATGATAGAATCCTCCACATTTGGAAAGTACCATATAACATATTTAGCCTATACATGGCATAATGGTTTCTCTTCCTGCACCACTTTATTTGGTGAGGTAGTAAGAAAAGCACAAGGAATTGTCACCTTCAAGGTGAAATCAAATTGACTTTGGGCTTACTGGTGTTGCTCAAAAAATAAAAATTGCACTGGAAGAAACATTGTAGTAAAATGACCTTGGCATCAAGTAAGTGGTCTGTGATGTGGTTTAGTTGCTGGTCAGATCTGTACTGATCTGTTGCTGGTACAGAGTTGTACAGACAGCTGGATTCACTCTGAAGCCCTGTGGGGGGAGGCTGCTGTGCTGAGCTGTTGTCCTGCCTCTTCTCACCACAGGCTGATTGTGCCGCTTCTTATTGATTTTGACTCACTTACGCAATAAGCCTTGATTGAATCTGGGCTACAGCGAGTCTTATCTCTTCTTGTTTTCTATGTGACAGCTTTAATGAATGGAGGCTAGGGTTCTCTGACAGCTCCGCATGGCCTGGCCTGACATAACAAACATTGAAAGCAGCTATGGACATTGGCATTTGTTTAGTGGGAAGCCTGCTAGGTGTGGCTTCTTGAAGGTTTTCACTGTGGAATTCCCATCAGTCTGTGGTGCCTCTCTGCACCCCAAACTGTCATTCATGTGATGGACAAGATGAACGTACACTTTTTTGTGACTGTTGAAAGAGCTGGGAGTTCCTTATGATGCACGCTGACAGCCTGCGCCCACAGCTGGTTCACTCGGGCACCTTTCAAGTATATTAGATTTGTATGAAAGGGGAGACGGGAGAGCCTGGGGGGTTTGATGGGAGACAGACTGTCAGGACTGGTTTTGAGGAGTATCTCACAGCCCAGCAAGATGGTGAAAGGCTGCAGGAGAAGCTCCTCCATGACCGCTTAGCAGTCACTGGTGACACAGCACTGACTAATACAAACTGTCTAGACATGAGAGCATGTGCTTTAGCCTATCTTTCCTCAATCAAGCTTCTTTCTGTTTATGCTTCTTTCTTGTCATTTGCATATCCAAAGCTGAAGATTGGCAGTGTATAATATTAATCATATTAGACTAATTCTATTTACTACCTTCTGAATAGTCTTGATAACCCCATAGTTATCATTTTGTATTGCTTCACTTAGTCCCAAAGTACTCATAGGACAGTTGTAAAATTATTATAGCATTCATTCTTGACTTTGCTCTCCTGGCCAGAAGCTCAGATTTGCTTCCCTGCAGTATAACCATGGGCTAGTAATTTCAAACCCAAAAAAAAGACAAATTATGAAAACTGGGTAAAGTCTCCATTTAATCTTGATGATTAGTGGAGAGCTAGCTGTATAGCTTTAGTAGCAAAGTTAAACTTAATTTAATCATTGCCTGCATGTCTAAAACAAAAAAAGGAAAAATTAAAAGCTACATAGCCCATAGTGAACTTGTCACACAAATTCATATTCTTTGTTGACCACTTTTTTCCCACAAGTCATTGTAAAAATTTGCTGGCTACCTCGCTAATATCCAATTTGATTTGATTCGATGTGTCCTCTCCTGTGGTAGCCATTTTGTCCTAACTGAATGTCCTTTGCTTGCAAACAAACCCAAGTATGTGTTTGGGTAACAAAATGGTTCCTTACTGCTGATTTGGGGTGCTTTTTGGGGAGATCTGGGACCTCCCTTTGCCATTCGTAGTTAGCAACAAGTGTAGCTGTAAAAGACAAAAAGCACCAGCACTAAGTGACATTAACTGTATTTTACTGTAATTTGCATGGAGTTGTAATATAAACAGCTGAGCTGAAGATTGAAGTTGGCATGTTTTTTGCAAGGGTGAACGTTCGGATTGTTTTGCAAGCAATTTTAAATTGGCTCTGGTTATGACATCACAACTTTGCCCAATTTGCATATCTCTTCACCGTAAGTGACCTTGTCAGCCTGCATAGATATTTGAGTGAATTGCTGTTGTTCGGTTTTGCATACTTGTGGTTTGAAAAGCAAGTATGCAGAATCACCAGTGCTGTTAGCCAGTCAGGGCTGTGGCTCATTAATATGTATATAAATGTGTCATGACCATTCATGAGACCTGTTCATTTCAAGTGGAGAAATACACTGAACCCTCATTAAACCGGACTAATTTGGGGAAAGGAAGTATGATATAACCAATAGTATGATATAACCTACACTGTAGTCCCACCTCGGCTGTGGAACCAAGCCATATTTCCTCAGAGTTCGATTTACAACAATACTCACGCTATCTGCTGACCAATACCATTCCGTCACACCCAGGCACACTCTTTGTTATTCAGGCAAGGTGCTTGTCCTCTGCACACAGAGGTCCACAGTATAAGTAAACGCAGTGTTGAGTTTTCAACATAATCATTTTACTATTTATTGATCACTTCTGGCACACACGCTCTGAACATACACTTCCCGCATTCTTTGACACAATAGTAACTCAAGCATAGGCGATCTGCACAGACGACACAAAAGATTATCAGCAGCTCAACTTCTTTCTTGTTGTCATCCCCACACTGCCAACACCAAAGCTTTGGTGGTTAGAGGTCTGAACTTTTCCAGTATTAACCAGAATAGACCACACATGTTGATACAGCAGGAATAGTCTGTTATAACCGAAATCCAATTTAAGGGTTCACTGTAGTGGTGGGGAAATAAGTTATTAAAAACATGTATTGGAGTATTTCATTTTAAAAAAACTTAACATGTTGATTTGTTGGGTGCCCATGAATGATTTAACAATGAAATTGAAATGGGAATTTTAATTTAAAAATAAACTGAGAAAAAAACAAAACCAGAAAATGATTAACCTGATCGTTATAAAACAGGTGAACTATTGAATCACCTCATTTTTAGGTAGTTTAAGTAAAACTGAATAAAGGCATGGCAAGGAATCCTTTAGATCCTTAAAATACCTTTAAAGTGTAATAAAACACTGATTACAGTTTCGGAGCAGTGATCTTTTTTTAAGGTTTTTTTTAATGGACAAGAAAAATTAGTTTAGCATGCTTGGTGTTGCATAGAGTTTGCCACGTTTCATATATTTGTTTCATGTGTAGCCTGTATGAAGTTGAAGTTTAATAAGTACCTTACTCTTATGTACTGGATTGTATGCTGTGGGGCGCAGTATTAGTTAGTAAGATGACAAATAAAAATGGTAAAACCCTTAAACAAGTGTCCAATGACAGAAGCTGCAAATGGATATTTTGCTGTGTGTTAGCAGTGCAGGTATGTGGCAGATCACTGATGTGACATTTTCATAAATTAAATGGCTGGATCGTAACATTTCTGGTTTTACAATCCCTGTAGCTTGTGCTACTCCTCAAAGACAATATTGTGGTGTTTACAAACAGTTGTATTGCCCTACATATTTCATGCATGAAGTCCCTCCTAAAAAGTATGCACTTCATGCTTCATGGCACGCTCTTGGAACAGCCTGTGTACTTTTGTTTTATGAAGTATTGCCAAGGACATCTTATATTTTAGAGTGAAAGGACATCCACTTCTGGTTTCCATTAGGAACGTGATGGCACAGCTAAAAATGACTTGGGAGTTTCTTTTCCAGTACTGAGAGGTTAGGTGGCATTACAGTAAATTACATCCCATTGAATCCATCTCTTGTATACCCTGTATGTCCCATAATTTCAGCTAGTCTTGAAAAAGAACTGATTCTTACTATGTTTTGTAATGCAATGGAAAAGGTTGATATTTTTTTTACAGATTAATAAATATTACAATAAAATGCCTTCTGGGTTGCTCATCCTGTTAAGGTATTTCTCTATGGTGTGAATTTGCTTTGAATTTGCACTGTGCCAATGCCAGCTGTTGCAAAATGGTGTATAATTGGCCATAGTGTTGGGCAGCGGTGTCGTCAGTCAGCATGGCGTCTGTGTACAGTCATATATCAGCCTTTTATGATGAAGTGAGCTGCCACAATCTGCCTGCACAGGCTTCACATGAAGTGTAATGACAAGTATTGGCATGGCATCACCTGTTTACAAGGACAGCACATGCTCATCTATGCTCACCTAAATTGACTGAGGAGGTTGGAGCAATAAGAAAACGGAAGTTAGGTTAAGAGAATAAGTATAAGTAAATAAAAATGGAAAGGTTAGGAGAGCCCATGAGAATGTAAGCATTTCTGATAAGTTTCTGTTGGACACATTTGGGGCAAATGTCAGATATTGTTACTTTATGACTGATGTTGTGTTGCTTCGGGTGCAGATTTTAAGATAGAACAGACTTCAGCTACAAATGCTATAACAGTTTTTACTGTGACTGCCCAAGACTACATCAGGATAGAATTGAAAATATGTTTATTAAATGTGAGTACTGGAAGACAATTGAATGAGCTTGGAAATTTCATTTTTAATTTTAACCTCTATCTGTTTACAGTGATTAAAATTTCAGCAGATAGCTAAGGCTGATAAAAATTGGTCAGTAAGGGTTAGTGAAGAGTAAGCTGTAAACCCTCAATATCACATGATTGAGCCTCAGCATAGTCATTAGACAACTAAAGCCAGAAGTCTGAAGCAATGGAGTATCTTACTAACAGTAATAGACTGAGTCACTTTAAAGGCGCAGTATGTGGGATTTGCTTTCAATTAAGATGAATTGCAATGATAGAATTAGACGGGAAAAGAGATTTCACATGTGCAATATGATAATGATATTCAGTGAGAGATATTCAACACATCAGCTTCTGTTTACTTCTTCCAGATTCACACTCTAATATCTGATGAATTGAATTGTTTTTTTGGATTAAGTTGGTCTACATCACCGGTCTGTTTAGCAAATGACAGAACACAACCCTGTACGTCAGTCTATTTAAACTGGCATGAAAAGGACCAAGCCACTCTTGCCACTTGAGTGTCTGTAAATTCCACAACCAAGCCTGCACAAAGGTCACTTTGTAGGTCACTCCCAAGTGTCAGTTGAGAAAAGGGCAGTAGCAATGCTTCAACCAGTTAAAAGGTTTGTTATGAAATTAAGTACTTTGTGATTGTAAGCAGGCAATAAGTTGCGCTATCCTGTCACAAATGACATGCTGCACCTCATTGGAAGAATAGTCTGCGTCTCTTATCTATGCTTTCAAAGCAATGCCTAAAGGTCACGGGTCATCATATGTACAGTGTCCCTCTTCTGATTGGGACTAGATCACCAGTAGTACTATATAATCAGTTCCATCCATACATTTGTGTGAAAGCATACATCTTGGATATTTTGTCATTGTATATAATGAGGCACTTTGTCCCAGTGCATAATATACATTTTGTAACAGACATAAAAGTTTCTGAAAGTACTTTTGTAAGTTCCATTGTTTTATTTAAAAAATATCTTTGGAATAGTGGAAATCTGGCTTTTTATCAAGTTGTGCTACCCAGTCCTCCCTCTTGACTGTGGTGAAAAAGACTTTAATTCATGCTCTGAGCTTTCGACGTTCTTGTGTAAAGGGTCATTGTTTGCTGGTTCTGAAGCACTGTATTCTGTAACAGAATGTAGTGTCCCCTTGCTGCGATTTGAACACTCCTGAAATTCTTCTTATGCAGTAGATCCTTGCCATCCATTTGGCCATCTTAAAATACAGCATGCAGCGAAGCCTTTAAGGCAGCTGATGCCTCAAGCATTTTCAGATTTATATTCTTCATACACTCACAACAAAATATTTAAGCTCCAATAAGGACTACAGAGATTGGTTACCCAAAATCATAGGGGAGAACTGGAGTCCGTAATTTGAAACTCAGTTCACCCTCAGCATTTCCCCTCTGACTCTGCCAATACGAGAAAATCATAGCTGGAGTTTTAATTTTGAAACACATTTAAAAAAACCTAATCAAACAGCTTCACATTCAATTAAATGTGTTTTATTAAGCACAGATAGCATACAGACAAACCCATTTTAAAAATGAATGTAATAAACTATGCCACTAATCTGCCTTTTCAGTGACATTAAAGATGGATTACCAGTAAGATAACTGTCAGTGGTATGCTTTTAGTATTGAATTTCTGGGTTGTGCTCCACCTTTGCTTATATATATTTTATTTTCCCCATATAGTGAGTGTTAGGTAATGTTTGCATTAAAAAATAATTCAGATTAAGTTTAATTTAAGCCAGATATTTTAATTGCTTCTAAGTTTTAAGGGTATCTGTCATGTTCTGACTAGACATCTGCTTTATCCATTAGACATAATTTGTGCAGAGACAGCAACAGTAATAGGTTTGATTGTACAGCTGAAATCTCCAGATATGTTGGCACAATGACCCAATAACATTACTGAAGAAGCTAGAACTACAATAATATATTTATGATATATAGGGATTTGTTATACTATACTATATGTACTTAAGTAAGGATTTGTATAATTGGTTTAGGTAAATAGCCTTTTCGGTATTGAAGTTTGTATCATTGAATTATTTTCCTTTTGCTTTGTTGTGCTTCCACAAAGTCTGTAGTTTGATACTCACAGTAGGGGTCATTCCTTCAGATCAACAAATTCAGTGTCATTTCTGAAGCTTTGGTTTGGTTCTTAAGCATATTTTAATTATCGTATTAGCCTAAACATGTAGAAATACAGAGACTGGATTTTTGGCTCATACTGCCCATTCTTACAATGAAATGATCTAGTTGATCTTAATCTGTGTATGAAGTTAGGCTTCCTATTCCTATTAGGAGTCTCATTCTATAAGGTTCAGAAAACTTCAGAATACAGCAAGTGGCAACCAAATCTTGCTGTGTAGAGGATTATCCATAAAATGAAGCAAAAATTAGCAGCTTGCATTTGAAGAGAAGCCAAAAAGTGGAATGCATGAAAGGGTTTTCCACTTGGGTTACACATACCCTTTGGTAATGTTGACTTCTTGACAGTGCAATATGTTGACATGCTGATAATACCCACCTCCTGTGTGTTTAATTAATGTTTATGAATAATAAACAGGCTCTTATGCTTGAAAAGCTGTAGGCACTGTTCTCAGCACACAATCACTCTGCTTTAAGCATTTTAAGTGCTTTGAATGACTGAGTAGAAGCTGTGGGGTTGATTTACTAGAGGTCTGTGCATATAACACTACGTGCAAACCTGTTACCATAAATGAGGGAGCGTCCAAGCTGAACAATTTACAAAGTACAAAGAGGACTGCTTGTCTTAAAATTTCAACATACAGTACATGGATTGTTCAGTTTTGCTGTTAAGCTTCAGTAAATTGTGTGTGGTATGTTAGTTTGCAAATAGTGGGAGGAGGTCCTGCTGGAAGATTACTTTAGCGTTAGGGGTGCAACGGATCACAAAACTCACGGTGCGGATCGTATCACAGTTTTTGAGTCACAGATTGGATCATTTTTCTGATCAGCAAAAAAAAAGGGAGACAAATATAACTTTTAGTTACTGGCATTATTTTGTTAGAACACAGAGCGCATTGATATGCTGTCTGACGTTATTCACATCAGAGGTGTGAGGTGAAGAGATCATGAGGTGTGTTATGAAACTAACATGCCATGTTCAGTTGGATGCTCCTGCATATACAGTAATCCAGTTAGTCAATGAGTTCTTTGAATGATAATACGACAGATGTTTATTTGTGTTCATAACACTAAAGTCTGCATCGAGATTTAAGAAATTATACCTTTAAAAAGTAACAGTGGCAGTAAAACTGTATGTCATACTCTTATGGTTAAGCTTTGCAATTAATCTGCGGTTCGCATGCGTGCCGAACCATTAGGGGGGATCCGTCCGGATCACGGATCAACTACGGTCCATTAAACCACTTTTTAGTGCATATAGAGAATTTACACCATACCAGCAAAGGCCAAGCATCTGGTGAGGATGTATTCTCTGGCTTCAGGGTAACTCCAGCTATTGCGCTGGGATCTCCCAGCCCAGCTGTTCAGGTATGTTGTCCCTGGTTCTTAATGCCATATTGCATATGATGGACCGATACTTGCATATCCTATATGTTGTGTTATTTTCCCATAGGCCAAATATTCCAGATAACTGACTCAACAAAAAAAAACAACAATAGCTACAATAGTGAAATTATGCTAGCTTGAGGCTGGGAGAAAGACACATGGGGATAGGGAGAAAGAACTGATTCAAAGTGCATTGAACTTGCTGCTGTTAAGCCAAGAGGAAATGGGAACAAGAAGTTTCTTTTTTCATCCCTAAAATGGGGCATCCTTTTCCCAAAGGACAACTTGGAGGGATATGGAGAGTGGAAAGGCAGACAGTTCCTCTCATTGTTCCTCCACCATCTCCTTTTTAGCGCCAATAGCCAATTAACACCCTGTCATGCTTAAAGAGGGCCAGGAGCCTAAAGACCTAAGGTCATAGGTTAATTGTCCTCTTCATCATTCAGAGCGTCTCACATTTTGGCCTGTGAAAACTAGATTAAGCCTAAAAACCATTATTTCAATTTTGTGATAAACTGGGGGAAGTTCTATTGAGAGAAAACTCAGCATTCAGAATTTAGGGAATCAAATATGCCCCCATAATAAAATGTTTTAGTTGGCCCTGCATGCTGTACAGATTAACAATTGACAAAGGTTACAAGGTGTTAGAACAAGAGGATGGTTAAACTTTGAGCATTGAATATAAAACAAGCCTTATCTGTTTATGCAGGAATTTCTGACACCCCTGACATGAATGAAAGCCTTTTCATCTTTAGTCATGAGGGAGGACTGCTGCTGAGCTGGGTAGTAAGACTGATGTATTTTCCATTTGGCTACATCTGAGTCTTAGACAGTAGCATGCATGATGCTTATATAAATGATTCCATTCATGAGCTAGACTGATTTGGATTACTAAACGCTCATGATTATACATACACAAGTACCAGTAATAATTACCTCATATGCAAACTCACAGAATGATGAGCACACACACATGCAGACACACTCATAACTTTGCATAATCAAGACCACACACAAACAATCTCCTAGGATTGATGGGCTTGTGAGTTTTCCGTCACGTGCATCTACTATCCCTGCTGTTTGAATAAAGAAACCACCATTAAATAAAACAGATAATGGAGGAACTTATTTTCTCCCTTCAACTTTTCAGCATTTCTTCAATAATTCAGACCGAGCCTTGCTTTTGGAGGCAGCCCGCGTAATCACCCCGACATGCTCCTCTGCTCAGTGACAGGGAAGTCAAAGCAGATAGACACACCACAAGGAACGTGCTAATTGAAAAATCACACGATTCCTCCACCTTCCTCCTGTTTGTTCATCTCCAGTCCCAGCATGCATTGGGGAGTGTAAAACATGACATGAAAATTCTGTTTCTCTGTTTCTGAGCTATTTACTCTTAATTGGTATGCAAATCTCTCTTGGTCGGGTTTCAGAACTCTTTCGATTTTTCTTCAGCACATTGGATGTGTGGCTTTATCAACATTTCCTGTATTGTGATTGAGATGTCAGGTTTGCCATTCACCAAGTTATGGCTTAGTGGGGCACACTCCATTCCTGTAAGCCACCAAGGGTTTAGCACTTTCAAGGCTAGTATTTCTCAACCTCAGTCATGGGGTCTTACTGTGAATGCTGGTTTTCAATCCAACTACAATAACGGCCTATAAATTGTAACAGCATGGTAATTGCTAAAATGAAAATTTTAAAATTAGACATTTTAAAATCTATTGAAGGATGGCTGACCCTCTTAAGGCAACATTCATACTTCAGAAGTAGCTGACAATATTAGGGCTGATCACCATCAGAAGAAAAAAATTCTGGATGGGATCATGTATGTCTGTGACTCAGCTTTTGTTACAGATTGTTGCGATTCTTTCCCCTGCCCTGTGGAGTAATAATATCAGTGATGGGTATCAGTTTGAGCAGGTTCCTGCATAAGAGGGTCCAGCACATTACTGACCACCATCATGTCCTCTACCAGACAGAGTGGACTGTCAGGGCTGCAACAGCTCATTAATTGTAAAGCCGCTCACTGTGGCTCTTAGTGCCTGCGGTTTGCAGAGAGCAGACCTCACAAGGAGGAAGAAGACATGCTTTGAAAAAAACTCATACAAGTAATGGCCTAAAGGGAGACAATGTGCTTTTGTGGAATCAACTCTTCTTTGCGTGACGCATGTCACAAAGTGAAACTTTCCAGTAGGGATTGATACAATGAACTTATCTCTAATACATCAGCATATCAACAACACAAAGGGGAAGGACAGTGAAAAATCCTAAAGGGGCAGTTTTATGTGCAAGAAAAGAGGGACAATAAATGCATTGGTATATTTATCTGAGTTTAAAACTGATTGAACATCTTTTCACTACTAAGGCTGAAAAAGTAAATAAACAAAAATCTTAATGATGTACAAATGTGCAAAGAGCTAAAGGTACAAGCCTAGAGGCATGGTGTTAAGCCTAGAGGCATAACTTTCCAAATAAATACAACATAAAAAAATAATTCATATTCACATCTTTGAGTGCTACACCAGTAAATCCAAAACAATAAATTATAGTTTTACAAAATGGATTTCCCCTAAATTGTCTTCATAAAGTTAGCATTTTCCAAAATGTAGAAAAATGCAGAATGTTCTAAGAGAGTTGTTGGAAAGCTCTGAAAAAAGACTTTAATTGATTTCATTTACCCCTTCCTTTGGCTAATGCCAGCTCGCAACGCCTTTTTCACAGCCATGGTGGGTCAGCCTCGGACATTGATTTCTCCACCTTCTCTTTTAGAGGGTGGGCTCTGGGGCTTTGATCATGAAAATTGCTTTGGTTTCTTGGGAGCGGAGGTAAGGCTGACACTGGTGGCATAAGGGATTGTTTGAATTGAACTCTGGGATAATGCTGCTGTTTGTTTTGGCACTAATAAAATGGCTCTCTCCCAAAGCTTCTGTCCTTCCTAGTCCTTCATCGCTCTCTCTCCCTCTCTTCTGTCTCCCTTCCTGACTCCCTCCCTCTGTTTCTTTCTTTCTCCCTTTCTCACTGTCTGCATCGATACACTCCAGTGACCCTGTTAATAATGGTGTGCTTGGACCCCTCAGAAGCCCAGACAACAAGGCAGGGTGGGGGGGTGTCCATTTTCTGAAGGTTTGATGAATGGGGTGGAGACATTATGTCCTGTTCCAATGTAATGGGGGTAACGAGGTGCTCACATTTACAATAACAGATGTAAAGAGGTTTCACTGGTTTGGCTCAGTTTCACTGAGTGTGGGCTTTCAAGCTCACTATGCAAACCTGCACTGTCTCCTACAGAGTTTTCCAGTGAATAAAAGAAAGTATACTGTAAGAAGAATGCAAAGAAAATGTATTCAGATTTCCTGTTTATCTGAAGGATTTGTTTCTTGCTGAGTTTCTTTCCCTGTGCTTGGCCACACACATTGTTGCATCATATGGTGGTTAACACATTAACTACCTTCTGCCATAAAGTCAAATATTAGCTTAATTATTTTAAACCACTTTTCTGATGGTGAACTATAGATTAGCTACTGAAGTAATGCATTCAACTAGAATGTTTGGTATTAACTTCATGTGGGCACAGACTCAAACATGTCTTTGAAGGTCAATCTTAGTATGATTCCAGATCCAGTGTGCCTAAAGAAGTATAGGAAAACAAGTGCTGTGTTCAGCAGTCTTGAAGACTAAAGTTTGGCAAAACCTGACTCATTATGGAAGATTAAACACAATGATAGATATTGTTAATACAGGAAGTAACTCATGTTTTTCACTCCAGAGTAGTGGCTTTTAACATCACTGCAATCTTCTTAGTCTGTCATTGGTTTGCAGTCATCAGTTGACTGTGATGTCATTCTCAGGACTCCAAATAACAGACACAGTTGGGGAATGACAGATCAGGCTTAGCAGGGATGTTTATCTTTGAGTGATCAGACCTGTTCTTGTGTTGTTATCTAAAGTGAGCTGAGACAATTCAGGCACCTCTGTTTGTGTTCGAGAGGACTGTCGTTTATAGACCCTCTTGCAGCATTGTACCTCTCAGGGATATAAATGCTGCTGCCTAGAACTTAGAAATGAGCTATTGGGTAAGTGGTTTTCTCTTTTGTTATCACAGCTCCCAAACTAAAGTTTTCCTGTGACATTTCACATATGAAGTTGCAATTGCCACATTGCGTGTTGATATCAGAATTGGATTGTGGTATTTTTTGAGACAGATCCAAGAGTTGATCATTCAGTGCTGAACAGTGCCATTACTTTTAGGAAGGAAAGTCTTATGGCGAAGGATGGTGGATGTAGAAGGTGCCATTGGCTAAAATAAAGTTTGACCAACCAAAAAGGGTTTTCTCTATGTTAAAGCCCCTAGCCTCAGTGCTGGATGCCATAGTATTCCCTGTCTAATTGCACAATAGTGACCCCTCTGGTAATTTCAGTGCCTGAGCTGTGTTAGTTATGTAGCCCTCCAGCACAATAACTATTCATCTCAGCTGCTGGGTTGCAGGCTAAAAAAAAGCTCAAGGTACACAAACCCTCTGGACTGACCACAGACATTGCGTAGTTGAATGCACTTTTGAAGTTGAAATTTTAAATTAAAGTTATTGTTAAAGACATAGATGATTACATTAAAATTGTCAATTAAAAAATATTGACTGTATTGTGACTGCTCTTCAGCCTTTCTACTACTCTAACTAATAATCTTTCTTCTGTTCACTCTGCAGTTACAGAAAAGGAAGTACAGCAATGGTAAGTACAATAGCACAATTTTCCTTTGCCTTCTTTTCCTGCATATATACCCATAGCTCATTCTCCCTTTCTCTGTGTTCACAAAATCTTTGTTTTTCTTTCCCCATCCCACCATCTGTCTTTCTCTTTCAGATGATTCCCTGTTTCTCCTACTCCCCTGTCTGTTTCAAACTCAAGTGTTTGTCAGCCATCACCATTTAACTGCATTTCTACTCTATTCTTCCTCTCTGTGAGAGAGATGGCTGCTTTCTCTGTCTTCTTCCTTCCTTTTTCCTCTCTCTCTCTCACTCTCTCACTCACACACACAGTCACACTTTACACACCCTCTCTAATGCATGTGTAAACAGACTGCAGTGGGTCTGCATTCGGGTCAGAGATTAGCAGCTCCAGAGGATCTCTCGTGCTCCTCCATATCCCCTGGTCAGAGTTTAGCAGCAGTGCAGGCATAACACCATGAAAAATAGACAAGCCATTAGCGTCCCTTTGATGAGGTGGACCTCTCAGCACAGAGTGGCCTTTCTCTTCCTCAGACTCCATTGGCGTAATGCCTCGCTCTTTGGCCTGGGCCCATGGCATAGCTGCGGGTCTGACTCTGGGGCCATCTCACTGCATTTTAGCCTGGAATTGAGCTTTAAAAAGGCAGGTAAGGGGGGGTAGAGCTGTCAACGTCGCCAGCACTGCAGGAGCCAAGCGCAAGGTCGGGCCGCAGGGAGGAGGAGGAGGCATGCTGGCACCACGCACGCACACTTCCTGGGCAGCGGCCAGGTTTAGTGGCCAGGGCATTGACTCATCTCTGCCTGGCACCGCATTCGCAGCTTCCAGCAGGGTAGGGAGAGAGTGTTATTATATATATAGGCATTATACCCTGTGTGGTTATCCATGCAGTCCTGAGGACTTCAGTATAGCACCCTCATCAGGTGATGGAGAGGAATATAGGTTAGATGCCATGAAGGCAGGTCTGAGGGCCAAAGGATGACATAGGGGTGAAAGTGCTTAAATTCTGAGATCTGATTCCTGGGTAAAAGACCATTGTGGGCTGTGCTCTCCATGTCACATGTATCAGTTGCTCTGTGTGAATGAGTTATGTTCTGTGCAGTCATGAGCTACATGGATGCTGAAGATAAGATCATCAGTTGAGAACAAAGATAAATAATAATAATTGATAATAGTGTTGAAATCAATTTAGTTTTAGTGTTCTTTTGCTTGTGCACTGTGAGACTATCATTTCCTTTAATAATTTTTCCCAGTGCAATGTGGTGTGACATCAGACATTGGTTCTCCAATATGTGTATTATAGTGCTTATCAGCTGTAGTGTGAGTGTTACAGTGTATATCAGTTTTAGTGGGTAAATATTGTGTGTATTTGTGGGAATTTGCCTGTGTGACACTGTGTGTCATTAGGGCTATATAGATGTGTTAGTGTGCATCAGTCTGATGGCAGAGCGCCTGTATAGAGCTCTGCTTTTTTCTCTCTCTTCCCTTGGCCTTCAGTGAGCCGAGAAGCTTCCTCTGTAAATGGATTAGCATGTAGAGTCAGACCACCCACGCCAGCGCAAGTACAGCACAAGTCAGACTCCCTGTTCAGCCATCGTTCTCTTACCCAACCACCCCTTCCCTCTCTTATCGCTGTCTCAGCCTCAACTGTGTCTCTCTTAATTTTCATTTCTTGCTGTCCTTTTGGGGACACACAGAGTACGGGGGTTTTGTGTTGGCTGTGTACCTCACAGCTGGGATTCAAAGCCCCAACTGTTATCACCAGCTTTAACTGGAGGTCTTCATTGGCAGCTCAACAGTTAACAGTGTATCTTTAGCTTCTAACAGGGTGGGGAGAGTCTTTGGCCATTAGATAGCTGTATGGTTAGTCATGTTGCTCCCACCAGTTTTGTAGGAGGGGCCCAAACACATGACTCACCCAGTTCATATAGCAACCTTTTGTCCCCACACTACAGATGTGACACTCATCATTATTACCTATGCCATTGGAGGAGCACATGTGATTAGTTTCTGAATGGTGCACCAATCTGGCCAGCAGAGGCCTCTAGAGAGTGATGAGACTAAGGATTGTTTAAACAAGCTTAACCCCCATGCTTGACTGGCAAGGCTGAGCCAGTTGTTGCCTCACCAACATAGACCTCTGTCAAAAGCTGGTAAAGGCATGGCTGGGACTCTTAACACCCAGCTGCACCGTAAACATGTGCTGCTAGTCCATGACCCAGCCAAAGGGCTTACAACTATTTCATTTAAAACGTTTGCATAAGCATCCCTGAAATCTGCAGAAACTGAAGCTGCCAGAGAGGTGGGGATGGAGAGAAAGGCCATATGGTGTGCAATTAGTAGAGGGTTATCAACAGCCGGGTGTGATCTGCGTTGGGTGGGAGCCTCCGTTTTTCACACACACACATTGCCTCTCTGTCCCAGCCTGCTCTGAGCTCTACAGCACATACCCATAATTACTGGTTAACAGGGCCAGCGCAACATCCCTTTTGACATCTGGACTGGGAGCAGGACAGACATGTCAACGCTGTGCACATGCAGGGTCGCATGGTGTAGAGGTCAGAGTGTGCTCTCGGGATGTTTATAATGTGCATCCACTCCAGCAGCTCCTTACACAAACATGCTGTGCCTTTCAGGCCCACTGGGTAGCATGCCTGCCATCTACCCTGGCCTCGCCCAAGCAGAAGAGACTGCTAGAATCTCTGCTCTGAGTCAGAGTTGCATTGATGTTGTGCAGTGGCAGTGACAGACCACATGGCATTCTGGGATTATGACCACAAAGTAAAAAAATCAAACAAAATCCAGCTGGATAATGAGACATCACATAGCACATGGCATGCAAAATAGACAAGCTAGAGAAATCACACAGCACTCTGAAAGACTGTCTTTGAATTCATTTTTTTACTTCCTTTTTGAGCCACTGTGTGGTATTAAGCAAATTGGTTTTTCCATGCTCGCATCTTCAACAGCCCTATCGGTTGCTCATGCTATGAAGAGGCCCGTTCTTCCACTCTCTACCTTCTCTGCGGCTAGGGAGGACCCTCAGCAGGTTTCTGGAGGTTAAAGAGGGATGGGGGGCCTGAGGGGGAAGAGACGCACTCGGTCAGATCGTCGAGGGATGCATTTCCATTTCTGAAGTCCCTCGTGTCCTTTCAGGAGGAGCTCATTCCCATGGACTCATTCCCCTGCGCTGATCATGCTTCTTAAAAAGCTCTTTTTTTCTAATGAATTTCTCTTCCTCATTTTTGGACTGATCGAGAGCCCAGAGCCATGCTCAGAATGGCTTTGGTGGAGCATAAACGTGATTACTTTCCACTCGTTTTCATTCTGTTAGGACAACTTGCCATGTCATTTTCCCTGTGCATGAGTTGAACAAGAAAAAGTTGTTGGGAGTCTGTCCAAGTGTTTTATAAAATGTTGTGAAGGTGAAGTAGTTCACCTTTAACACTATTAGAAGACAGTTCTGAATAGATAGGATATTAAAAAAGTAGGACTAGGCTCAGTATATTTCTGTGTATTAGGTGTTGGTTGCCTCAAGAAACGCATCAATAAAACAGAATGACTAATATTTTTGGCGTTTTGTTAATCTCACATGCAGGTGTAAAACTCTGCACAATAAACCAGTTAAAACCAGCAAAATTCAGGGTGACTAACCTGTCCACTTTCATGAACTCAAGCAGTATTTTCCAATCAACACCAATTCAGTATAGGTAGGTCAAAGAAGCCAGCAATCAACCTTCAATCTTGGATATAACACAGCATAATAGAATTCAACATTTCTCAACATTCAGTAACATCTAATTCTAGTCTCATGATTGTTTGGTTAGCAAAATGCCATCCAGGAAGATGAGGTAAGAAAGGAAATGGAAAAGTAATGTATTGTCTTTACATATGCCAATGGATTCATTTGGTAAATTAAACTGTAATTGAACTATTGTGAGCCTTTGCTAATAGTTTGTAATGGCACCAATCAGACTCTGTCAAAATGTCCTAACTGTACTCAAACATTTGCAGGTAGGAGATTGAGCCGTAAGAATAGCAAGAGCCAAAACACTGGATTGCAGCCAAAATTAAATAAAAAATATTTTAAAGGTCTTTGTCATTTGTGTGCTGTCTTATTTTACTCATTTTCATAATTTTACATTAGACCTGGACCATTAGCTTAATATAATTAAGGAAAACATTGGGGGGTTTATTTTGAATATGTGGAGGAGTGTGTGTGGGGGAGGGTGTTGTAGGGGAAACCTTGAAAGATTCCATCAAAGACCATATATATGGAAATAGGATTTTTATATTATTTATTACCAGAAGGTTCTACAGTTACAAGGGCTAATGGCAATAATGGAGAATTGTGGTATAAAGAGTGTATGCTAATAAAAAAACATAATGCTATTGCAAGGAGATTGGCACAGAGACAATTGTTGGCAGGAAGAGAGGATGACAATACAATAGGGACAGTGGTGGGGTAGCAGTGTGCTCACTCACTCAAAGGTGAAGTTAGAGGTGGGGGAGCAGATCATTTAACAGCTGATGGTCATCCACTTTCCACCTTTACACACAGTTTACATGAAACCAGGCACTAACCTAAGATAAGGTTACACAGGCCATGAGGAGGAAAGCCATTGATGGCCTGCTTGCCCTTAGAATAATTAGAAATACCCACGAGACATTCTGAACCTTTGTGCAAACATGAGAGCTCTGATGTCACCAGACATGTTGTTAAATGTAAAGCTTGAAAGAATGGCTGTTGGTTGGGAGGAGGGTGGTTGTTAATGAGGTTATGGGCTGTACGCTGCTGTCAAATTTAGATGGAAGATTTCATTAGCAGAAAGATAAAAATGGGCAGCACTTTTTTATATTTTTCAAAAACCACAGAATTCCCGTAAGATTTAATTACTGTTCTTCTTAAATCTTTCTGGTAGCTGATTGCATCCACTGTTGGGAGACATGGTGTGTTTTGCTGATCTGTTATAGGGAAAGGGTCATTCAGTGTTTCTCCTCAGAATTGATTAATTTTATGATCTTATTAATTTGTACTGGGTTCCCTTCCTTGAAAAAAGAGGTCATGTTTAATCTTTTCTGCTGTACTTTTTTAAGAGCTAGGAAAGAGGATTTGTTGTGCCAAATTTTTTATATTTTTATGTTTTTTTAAACTACATAAATGAGGAAACAGAAGAAAAAATATCAACAGCCGCGGATTTGGGTTGAAGAGAAAGGAAATGACTCTCTAAAGCCTCCCTCTTTGTTTAAGTAATAACCCAACTGTGTCATCACTGAAATGAGCTTGTTGGTTTTACGGATCTTGAAAGCATGCAGACTGCATAATGGCATTTAAAGCTAAGAGGAAACTGCAGAGGGGATCTTTCCCTGTACGGCTCTGTGAATCCACCAAGGAGTCAATCAGAATTTAAAAAATGAGTCACCACACCCTCCTTTTCCCCTTGAAATAGGTCATCTGTGGATTAGAATTTGTTACCTGCGGAATCTGCGCCTTTACAGAATTCTTTGCATTGAAAAAAATCTGCCTCAATTGTGTCTTTTTAATTGTGGAGGCTTCAAAAAGAAAAATAGCATTTATCTTGGGTTATGCAAATGATGGAATTAGCTCAGTCTTTCGCTAAGCCTTACCTTTTCGTCCTCATTCTTTCTCTCTGTCTTTGTATAGTTTCTGATTGCTTTGCCTGAATGAGGTTGGGTTTTTTCTCTCATCTAAAAGGATGATTAAGACATTTGGAATGAGCAGCTGTAGAATGAATTAAGGTCCCTGTCTATCAGTGCTTCATTCCCTATCAGTCGCTCTCTCACCTTAATCGCGGTAAATACTCATCAATGACCATGTCTATGTGGAATCCACTGTATCTTGAACCACCATGCAGACCTAAACAAAA
The DNA here is from genome assembly GCA_022829145.1 of Albula goreensis. NCBI lineage: Eukaryota > Metazoa > Chordata > Actinopteri > Albuliformes > Albulidae > Albula > Albula goreensis. Next base: position 27,066,993 of record CM040744.1, on the reverse strand, counting down.
AAACTCACAGGTCACACAGGCTGCCAGTTTCTTTCTGGTGTTTCATTTTATCATTGTGTTTGCAGATGACACGCGCTTTACAGGGTTTTCCTTGACATCTGCCACCACAGTATCCCAGCTGTGTTATAGAGGACTACAGCTCTCTTGTCCTATCTCTTAATTCTCTCTCTCTCTGTCTCTCTCTCTCTCACTCACTCTCTCACACTTCTGCCCATCTTCCTACTCCTCACTATGTAAAAGTATTTAGGAAAAAATGAGATGATAATGAGAAAATACAAACCAAAGAAGTGAAATAGGTCTTCACAGAATGCCAGGACTTTTTCCCACTCTTTAAATGGCATTTGAATCTCATGTCCTCTGTAGTCACTGCAGGATGATCTGAGGGTCATAACAGCTGGAAATGGTTGATTTATGAACGATTATGTATATTTGAAGTCAAAGAACAAGACAAGTCAGAAATGGGAATGAATTTAAGCAGATGCTGTCTTTCTCCTCTGTGAGGGGGGAAATAAGCTTATCTGATACCCAGGCAAACCGAAACGATGCTGTAGGATTTAACTTCAAATCACTTGCTGACTTGGAGGGGAATTGGGTGTTTGCTCTCCTCAGTTAATTGTTGGATAATGTTGTTGGCCAATCTGCTCTTGTTAATCTCCCTCTCTCCTGTCCCCTCTCCGCTTCCCTTCCCCCAGGTATAAGGGCTTCATTAAAGACTGCCCCAGTGGTCAGCTGGATGCAGCAGGCTTTCAGAAGATCTACAAGCAGTTCTTCCCTTTTGGAGACCCCACCAAATTTGCCACTTTTGTCTTCAACGTATTTGACGAAAACAAGGTAATGGCCAAAGCATTCCTTTCTCAGATAACTGGATCTTGGGGGTGCACCATGTGCAGGGAGTAAGGGGTTTGGTGGCCAGGTGAAAGACAGGTAGGGGTCCAGGTTAATTAAGTGGCAGTGCAATCTGTCTGTGGGAATGTGTGTGGGGAGGGTGTAATAGGGACCCTTCAACAGTCCCTCATGCAGTTCCACACTCAGTCACCACTTCTAGGATTCTGTTGTCTGTCATCTTTCTGGCTGTTTGTCTGGATGCCTGTGGGTATTGTATCCTCACAATTTAGGGAACTCAAAACCGTGTTGGTGCATGAAATCTGACAGCACAGCCTGCTAGTATTTATTATTCCTTCTGTTGTTGGAAATAATTCATAAAGCAGCTCGCTCTGTAATCCAGGCATTCAGCAGCTCCATTGGAAACACAGCAGCTTTATTTAATGGGTGGCATGTTTTTTCCACTATAGAGTTGACAGTCTTGGAAGTCAGCAAAATATTGTCTTCCAGATGCTTATTTATTTGCACAGCTTGGGAATAATTCACTGCTTTTGAAAACACACGTTGATGGCGATGAGCTGTCATCCTTATGTTTAGTAAACTTTCCTAAAACGTCGCTGTCAGAGGCTCCCGAGTAGCTTGTTCGGTTAAGGTGACATCCCTGAATGCACTATGACACTAACCAGTTCTGACTGTGAAGCTTCATCAGAAGAAGCTTCAATGCTTGGCCTCGTTCCACCAGTGGCATTGGTCAGGTTTTAAATGGCCAGGCTTGCTGGAACTGCCACTGCAGTACTTCCTTCCAACCATATGGCAAGTTTCCATGGGCCACCGATTTTTTTTCTAGAGATTAATTTCCCTTCCAAGCACTGCGTGCAAGCTGCGCAAACCTGACTGAGGGTGAAAGTTTAAAAAAAGCATGTGTGAAGTTTCCCACTTTATACTTTATCACAGTCCCTCTGTTTTATTTTTTTTTTAATTGAATGTTGCAGAATTTTGGGCAGTAGTGGACAGCAGGGTTTTTTTATCACATAGTGAGCATGTGCACATTTGGCATACATACATATGCCTGTAAGCTTGTGCGCCCGCGTCTGCTTTTGTGCACGTGTGTGTGCTTCTATGTGCATGCTTTTCAAATACCAACCTCATTGTGAATGGGCCCATTAGTATTCCCAAGCCTCCATGTCTCAGTGAGGCATTTGACCCCACAGCAGAATCCTCTCTCCACGAATACACTTCACTTTGAAGATGCGGATGCTATCAGAAAGGAGCGTATTGAATTTCCGCATTGCGCTGGGCCGCTGTCTCAGACGACACACAGAATGACAAAATTATGTAAATGACGACTTTCCGCGGGGTGGTGGCGGTGGGAGGTGGGGGTGGGGGTGTGGGGTGGTTTTCAGGGGAGGAAAATAGAACCAAACGATAATGAACTCCAGCTGGGTTGAATGGACGCTTTGGTATCCTTTAGAGAAAGAAGGTTTTCTTCGGAAATCATATGGTAATGGCTAAATGCGCAGAATGTCATTGCCGCTGCCATTGCCGCTCCCTAGCCCTGTTTTACATGGAAATGATAACTCCATCAGCATGCGTCTCCATTCAGAATATGGATGGCAAGGATCGTTCAAAGCCCATAGACTTCAGGGACATGAATTTTTTCTCTTATTTTTAAGTAATTAGAAAAAAAATAACCGAACAACGCACACAGAGCAGAACACAATCTAGTGAAGCAAGAGCAGAGAGGGAAAGCAATGGCTGCATACAGAAACCTGGGCTAGGAGACCACTGGAGAGGGTGGAGAGACAAACTAAAAAAGTTTGTGTAAACCTGGTGTGAATGTAAGACTAGGGACTTGATTTTGTCTGTGCAGATTGGAGCGAGTCATGCTTGTCTGTAACGAGCAGGAGCAAAGGCTGATGGCAGAAGGTGTGTTTTTAATGACCTGCGGTGGTGTGGCACAGCCTTGTGAGAGCGGGAGGTGCAGCGCAGAAATAGCACCAGCCGCGCCCCAGAAGTGCGCCCCACTTTCCGCTGAGCAGGAACGGGAGGCTGTGGGGGGGGTTTTGATTGTGGCTCTGGTGCTGTTGCTGGAAGGCATTCATTCAAGTCTCATCCTATCTCATTCTCTCTCTCTGTCTCTCTCTCTCTCCACTTCTATCCGCAGGATGGACGCATTGAGTTCTCAGAGTTCATTCAGGCGCTGTCCGTCACCTCTCGGGGGACTCTGGATGAGAAGCTCAGATGTAAGGGGACGATAATTCCCTCTTGCCAAATTAACACCTTGTCCAGTGGGCAGGCCGGTCCACCCCCACTCCCAACCCCCCCCCCCCCCCCACACACACACACACAACAAAAAGCAGTCACATATCTCAAACACACGCTCCCACATACACATTTGCGCGTTTGTAACAGGCCTTCAAGGCATTCATGCCCCAGGTTTCTTACAGAGGGTAGTTGTCAGTGTGGACTGATGTGTTCGTTCACAAACCGGGTGAGGGTGTTGAAGCCAGGGTAGATTAGACTATGTCCTCTTATGTCTCTGAATATTGAGATTGGAGGCTTCAAAGTTTAGCAGAGAGTGAGTGTGACATGCATAAATACTAATTATCTGATCTTCTTTAATCATCACTGCAGGGGCTTTCAAGCTGTATGATCTGGATAATGATGGGTATATCACTCGAGATGAGATGCTGAACATCGTGGATGCCATTTATCAGATGGTGGTAGGTTCTGTGCATGCGCTCATGTCAAACCTTGTAATGTAAGGTTGACCTCAACACCTTCTGGGGTGGGGGGCATGACTTAGCATGTGGAGATCTTATCAGCATGGGTTTTTTAATGATGGGGAGATTTATTATTGACAATTTGTTTGTGTGTGTGTGTGTGTCCAGGGAAACACAGTAGAGCTGCCTGAAGAGGAGAATACTCCAGAAAAGCGTGTTGACCGTATCTTTGCCATGATGGACAAGGTAGAGTCTTCCCAAACCACACTGACATAATGTCTAAATTTAGGACACCCTCCACCCCTAGCTTTTAGGTTGGCATGCATTTCTTGTCTAGTATTAGCAAGCTAGAGATACAGTTATGTAGCCAGCTATCTCTATCTTTGAGTTGCTTTGTTAGCCTTATAATTTCAGTTGCTTTAACTGGTTTGACAAGTGACCAGCTGTAATTATGAGATTGATAGCTAGCTTTAAGGCTGCTTCCCAGCAAGGTCTCTGACTAGGTATCTCACATATTAAAGAGTTAAAAATATTGTAGATAATTTGACAAAAAAAAGCCATTTTTGATCTTGATAAGGAAGCCTGACCTTATAGACAAAATGCTTTTTAAGATTGACTGGACTGGGCTGAAGTTTGATTGGCAGAGGGCAGACTGTACCGGAGCTCAGACAGTTTTTCCAAAGTCAGAGAGACAGCAATAAGTATTAATGTTGTAGAGCCTCAGTTCTGAGATGAGACATGGCCACTAAGTTGGAGAGGTGAGGTTGAATATTTCTGTAATTAAGTAGAAAGTGGTTACCAAAAAATAGGAACAGTGAGCAGGGTGATGGAGAGGGAGGAGGGATAGGACCACACTGTGTGGTAGGGACAAGCTAATTCTACAGGATGCCCAGTCTCCACCCTCCTGACCCTATCATGTTAACTAGAACACTGTTGCTTTACACCATAATACTATTCAACTACAGTAACCACACTATGCATCCTGCACATATTCACTCTGCTTCTGTGCTGTGCACAGGCTCTGTGAGCAAACACACACTTCCTCTCACTGACACTTTCTTTTACACATGCACACACACACACAAATGCATACATACACTCATGCACACACAGATTTTCTCTCAGATATTCTCTCAGACACGCACGCACATTGCTTACTCACTCCTGGCAAAATTATCTCACACCCATACACAAACTCACTCACTCACGCAGACACTTTCTCAGACACACATACAAACACACATACATGCTCACTTTCTCTTCCTTTCTCATATATGTACACAAGCGCACAGACACACATGGACACCCACATTCTCTCTCTCCCTTTCTCATACATACACACACACTCACACAGACATAATCACATTCTTTATCCCTTTTGCAAACACACACACACACACACATACACGTGCATGCACAGATAGGCAGTTAAAGTCACAGCCCCTGTGCTGGTGGCACGCTCCACTGCAGTGGCAGTCTGGCTGTCTCTGGCTTCTGCTGCAGGCTCATCATACTCATGCAGTTTAAACTCTGTTAGCCTACTCCTCAGCCCCAAACCCTGTCACTCTCTCAGCCCCACTCCTCACACAGCCTCAGCTCTCATACCTGCACATGCCTCAAATCCCCACCCCCTGACATTAAGCCATCCTTGGAGCCTCCCCCCTTTCGCACTCCCACACCTCCACAACTTTTACATCCTCACCCCCACACATAATTTACACTGCATGAAGACATAATATAGATCTTCCCCAAGCCTGCCCACCACAGATAAAATGGAGTCTTCATGCATTATCTAACAATAGAGAACCTGGGGCTCTTGTCAATGATGTAGATACTAGGTTAAGAATACAGATCACTAACTTAAGGATCAAACACTTGAAAAGCACTTGAAAATGTGCACATCAAAAGTCGGGCTGTTGTCTTTTGGAACCAGCTGAATTAGACCAGACAAAAAAGGAAAAGGGCTGAGGGGGAAAGTAGAGTAGGTTATTTCAGTATCTGATAGAAGCAGCACTGTAAAACAGCGCCCTCTGGCAGTAACCTGTTGTAACTGCAGGTGGAAGCTGTCCGGGGGCATTGCAGATACATCAGTAGCTCTGTTTTCCCCATGCAGATCAAGTGCAGCCCTGCGTCTGCTGTTTTCCTTTCAGAATGCTGACGGCAAGCTGACGTTGCAAGAATTCCAAGAGGGTTCAAAGGCAGACCCTTCAATTGTTCAGGCTCTGTCTCTGTACGACGGGCTGGTATAGGAGCCAGGGGCGAGAGAAGGTGAGTGAGGCTGCAGCAGATGCAAAGCTGAATGGCTAAAGTTTCATTTGTAATTTTAATGTATTTGTTATTTTACAGGTAATCATATGAGTTAATATTCTATTAACATCCGATATCTGGGACTACTGCTACTACTGATTGCGCTCTCTACCTGTGATAGTTGTAAATGTACTGTTTTTAATAAGCTTGTGAACTTTTATTTTTATTAATTTGCGCATGCCTCTGGCCTAATACACAATAGAACTTCATTGCCAAAATGTCATAGTACCCCTTTAAGGAAAACGCCTGTTTGTCACTTAACCCAGCTGACCCCCGGTTGCCATATCTTCACTTTCAGAGAACAAAGCAGCATGACAATGGAGTTCAAATATACAACGATACAGAGCTGAAGGTAGTTATAATTTAAAGTGCAATAATCAGAGGTGGCCACTTAAATAATATGTTTTTCCCCAATGGTCAGAGTCACACCTAATGCTATTCATTTACGTCCAGTTTTGAGCTCTAGTTCCTGCTCTGTTTTATAAGTGCCATCTTAATACTGGTTTGGGTGTACAGCAGCTAGAATGGAAGTTAACATTACCAATTTCACTAACAATGTCAGTGGTCCATAAAGCTAACCAAACCATGGAGGCATCCAGTAGCTAGGCATGTTTTCCACTCCTTGACAACCCCAGATCCAGGGCATTTTTAATGTAACCTGCCCAAAAGCCTCATGTAGATTGTATATTTGTTTGTCATGTGATGAAGCATTTTGTTTATTGTCAGACTTGATTGTTGCCTGATTCCCAGACTCTGTCATTAGTGAGCAAGGGTTGCAGTTTATGCTGATTGGATTGTCCCTTTTTGTATTGCACATTTTCTTCTAATCAGAGGTCAAATGCATGTGTTAACGAATCAGCGTCCCCCACCACTTCTTGCAGATTATTACTATTTTCAGGGCACTTTGATGAAGGCAAAAAAGACCAGAATTATACTCAGTAGGTAACATGATTATGCTAGCATAGGCACAAAGGTTATTTCAATTGAGGGAAACCACAACTAAAGCTAAGTGTCTCACACATAGATGCTAGCTATCTGCATTATGTTTGCATTTTATTTACTGTCAGCTTGTTGAATATAATCGTTATACTCAACAAGCTAATAATTGCTTAATGGTCTTGATTTCGTACATTTGCATAAAATGTAAAGCTGGAGTAAATGAGATGACAGTAAAAAAAGACCAGTTATTGGAGCTTATTTTAATATCCGGCCCAATAAAACACTGACACGCAAAATATATAACAGACTGCTGTAGCTTTGCCCACTTTTTATAATTGGTGCTGTTGCTTTATTTTTTTTACTATTTGTGCTGTATGCTGTATATCATTGCTGTGTTATCATTACTGATGTCTTGAGTATGTCTACATTTGGTTTTGGAGCTCATTATTCTCCTCATTATTTCTGGACTGTGAGCGTATGTGTGTCTGAGAGAGGTAGCAAGAGAGGGTGAAGGAGTGAGCATGTGGCGTCGTGTGTACATATGACTGTCTGTCTGTCTGTCTCTGTGTGTGAGCATGTGTATGCATGCAGGGGTGTCTGAACGTGTGTGTTTTGAGCTATGAGCATCACAGTCACCAAAGGCTTTTGAAATCGGCCACCACACGGGCGTATTTCTGCCTCGTGCCAAGCACAATGCCAAAGGGGCACTTGTTAGCCAGGAGCATTTCCTTCAGCACCCTCATACATTATTCAGGCCCTCTCTGTTGATTGCTGGCAATCAAGGGCCCTGGTGAAGGAGAGCAAGAGAAAGAGTGAGAGAAGAAGGACACTGCAGCAAGGCGGTGCTACTCCACTGGCCTTTATTCATTTTCCTCCCATTTAACGCCACTCCAGATCGTCTCTCTCCCAAAAGTGTGTGACCTCATTAGGGCTCTCACCTCTCTGCCAAGCTGCTGATGGGACACAGAAAGAGTTGAAGTGGTGATGGTGATTGAAGAGGTGTGCATGTATGCCCATTCAATCCTGTCTTTTCTCTCCCTCCCCATCACAGATAACCCATGGAGTGTTCAGTCCAGTGCCATCACACCTGTGTCCTCAGATGAAGCCAAACATCTCTGTGACTCCCTCCCTGCTCTGCTTGGAAGGAGATGGGGGGGGAGGGTGTCACAGGAGCCCAGCCGATGAGGGTTTGCCTCTCTTCAAATTACTCATCTCCATCGTCAGTCAAAACAAATTCAAGCCGTCTTATCAGAGACAGTGCCCAGTGTGTCCTACTGAGGATCCGTACCTAAAGGAAACCTTTTCCGTCCTGGATTTGCGGACATTGTCATTACCGACCATGCCGAGGGCCAAGATGGCACCCCCTGTGGGTCAAGAGTAGACAGTGTAGCTGACTTAATACATGTGGCCATCAGAGAGAGAACCGTTACTGGAAAATGCAAACCTGACGGGCACGGATTCTTTTGTGTGTGTGTGTGTGTGTGTGTGTGTGTGTGTGTGTGTGTGTGTGTGTGTGTTTGTTTGAAAAAAAGACAAAAATCATCCACCTTATTTATGTATATATTGGCTTTTAACATCTGAAAATGCTGCATTGTTAAGGTTTTGTGAAAGTGTTGTGCATTCGCTTAGAATGAAAATTAAGTGTTATTTATAAATTAATTTTCTTTTGATATTGAATGAAACCATCCATGTGTTGTCTATTTTAAGAGGACTGGTATCCTTGGCTGCTGTACAGAGTGGAGTGCAATTCTTTTGGCTTCTCACTTCTCGGAGGAGAAGCTAAAGGGCAGGAGGCTTGTATGTGTATTAATTTAACGTTTTACGGTACAGTATGTTCCTGTTGTGTAGTGTGGAAATCCCATCATTTGCTTGCTCAAACAAATACTCCTCTATAATGTGTCCAATCCACACCCTCATGTTCATTTTGCTAATAAAAGGCTGTAGGAGATTTCACAGCACTTACTTTGAACAAGAAAAGGGAAAAGTCCACAAAATATGGCTTACATGCACATTATTTTTTATCTATCACCAATTGTGCTACTTCTCTTGTTCACTGAGTTTTGTTATAGAGAAAGCTATTATGTATTATTTTGCCACTCACAGGTCTGAATTGGAACTTTATGTCCACAAAATGTTGTTTAAAGACTTCAGCTTTGTCTCACGTATGGTCACGTTTCCTGAGGCTGAGGAAGAAATGGATTCCTACCTTCTTTTTTTAAGAACCCAGATGGCTGGGAAACTAAAATGAATTGCTCTGCTGTGTCTTTTTAGTGTCCTCTAAGTGACGTGATTTCCTGTTAAACAAAGCCATAGCCCCTGTGTGTAAAGAAGCCTTTTTGTTTTACTCTGCCAGGCTTCTAAGAAGTGTCAATGCATTATGGCTTTCGCAGGCCTCTTTATTTAAACCTCTCTCAAGTGACGTGGGCCAACAGAAGAAACCTTTTCTCTTTGCCCAGGTCCATAAATTGATACCTGAATTGCCGTGTAGATCACCAGAATAATTGCTTCAAACACTGCTGCTTCTACTGCAGTGAAATAAAAAAAATTGCAGGATGTAATTTTGACTTTTTTTCTTTTGATACTATTAATGTCTGACTGATATGTTGCTTTCAACATCAGTTCCAGTATTGCTTAGATTGATTGGAAATCCTTTTTATTTTCAGGAAGAAAGGACATACGAAAAAGGAAAAAATAATGAGGTATTGCTACTTTCATATGTCAAATGAACAAAACGCTTGCTCATATCTGAGCTTTTTTTCTGCTAGTACTACAGTCTTGTATAAATGCTTTTATAGAGTGACTGAGAAAATCTTGAAGGTATCAATCTTGTGCTGTCTGTCCCATTTTCAAAATGAATCACCAAATTGTAGTCAGTCTGGTTTTCTACATTGTACAGAAGCACGGATATGTTTAGTGAATGTCTAGAGGCACTTCTTTAGTACAGCTTTGAAGGGAGAGGGCTCACCTCTAATCTTGTCTTGAAGAGCTGTTACATGAAAATCCACATTGCCAGACTGATGTGATTTGCAGTTTGTGTTGACGTTTAAAAGTTGTTGCAGGTTTTCCGCTGCCTCTCTTTACTCACGCAGAAAAGAATTGGTGTGACAGAGGAAGAGGCCCAGATTCAGTCTAAGCACAGTGTGCGACTCACAACCTCATCTCTAGCTCACAAATGCAATCGAATGTTTTTTGCAGCCATTATACAACCCTATTGTTATCTCACCAATCTGACCCTTGGCTAACAGGAGATAACCCAGCTCTTTTAAGGCAAGAATGAGGTCTAAGGACCTGCAAATATGAAGAGAGTGCAGAAGTTTGGGAAGCCCCATTGTCTGTCTCATCCTCCCACTTGCACTATCTCTGATTCCTGATCTGATTGGGGTTGCTAGGAGTTAGCCCTGTGGGGGCAATCCACTTTCACTTGGTCTGTGCTAGTGACATGTCACAGCAACAACAAAGATATGTTATTACAGGCAGTTGTTATACAGCCTGTCGGTGCCACTGTAACCAGAGACCAAATGCAGAATAAATAGAATACGTTTCTAATATGCCTGGTCAATGTGGTGTGGGGGTTGTGAAATAAATCCCCAGTAGCCTTTATTCCCTGTGAGCTGGGAATAAAGTTTAATTCAGTGAAGTTAATTTCCAGCTGAAGAATCTTAGGTTTACCCTTTTGTTGTCATAATAAGCCTGGATTTGTAAACTGCAATTAAAATTCCTGTGTCTACTATAGACCATGCACTAAGGTGATGATGAAGGTAACTGTATTTGATGAATTGACGATGAAGGTTGCCTTACCATCACATCAAACACAAAACTTGATTACCCTTGAACCACCTGATTGTAATGTTGGTCTGTTTCTAGGTTTCATGGAAAGATCTTCCATCGTAACTCTGACTGCACTAAGTAATTGTCTTAAATTTGCATTATTATGTCAAAGACAACAGCCATTCCCACCTGTTCAGTGGACTTGGAGTGGAGTCACAGCATGCAATTTGACAGATGACAGCTAAGTAAGCTGCATCTCTCCATTTTATAGCAGGAAATCACCTTTAATAAAAATTAAAATGGGCATTTTACAGAAGCCAGTGCAAGACATTGAATTGATTTGCAGTGCTGTTTGATATTTAGTTGTTTGACAAATAAGGCAACTCAAATTCCCTTGTTTATATATTGAATATTTATGTGGATGAACAGTGGAGAGGGAGGAGGACTTATTCTTCCCAGCCTGTGAACTGAATAAGCAACTGCCTGATTGGTGCAAGGTTATTCAAAGCCATGCCCTGGTCCATTCAGCATTCATTGAGTTTAAGTATTGCCAGGGCCACAATTCTGAATGATTCCTGATAATTTGGTGCATTGTAGCTACAGGTAATAACCTTGAGATTTTGATGTTATTGACAAGTTATAGCAACAGTTCATAAAGTCTCTCTATCATATTGACAAAATCTGTATTGTTACTCACAATGCAATGATACAGGAACATGAATTATGTGTAAATGTTCTGTGCATTTCATGGAGAGATTAGAAGGAAAAGGTAAGTGGGTCAAGTCTACGACAGAAATAAAGTAGGACTAGGAGACAGCTGTCAGAGGTCTAATCACTGTAAAGGTTGTCACACGCTCACATTTCTGTCATAGTATAGCCCAACTGTTTTTTTTTTTTTGTATTTTGGTGCAAATGTCTGGAAATATTGAATGTATCGCATATTACTGGGCTTCCTGGCTTAGCAATGGTTTCTGTGCATCCTACGCAGCGATTTAAATTCTAAGATTCGGAACCCGAGTTATCTTGCATTCTTCAGTTGATCCTGGAATGGGGGTAACAAACGAACGTCTGTTTCATTTTTTTTTCTATCAGTTTGTCATTTCCCTTCAAGAAAAATTCTGACAAGAATTCTATCATTGGCAAATACTACTGTTCTTACAGAAGTTATATTTTGGTGAGGGCTTGAATAGGGTTGTCGCTTTTGGATCACTTAAGTGTTTGTATTCTGAGGCGGCCCTTTTCCTCTTCCTGTATAGCCGAATTATCAGCTTTCTTGTCGAATGTCTGATATGGGTCTCTGACGGTTTGAGTTACTCGAGCGTGTCGGTTTTTTCGGGTATGTAATCTAAATTAACAAAGTAAAAAAAAACGAACAATAATTCAGTTAAAGCGGTTATAACGGCATGTATTGTCATTGATGCAAATGGTTTGCAACAGTATTTTCTCGAAATAAAGAAGAGGTGGAACTTGGTGCTTCCGGCGCGTTTCCTTTCAAAAACCATCTGGCAATACTCTTCAGTGATGTCAACTCTCCGCTCCATTCATACACAAGAGGGTTGCTTATTCCAAAGAATTTCTGGATAAAATTAGCAGTATGCCAGCTGAGTATATGCGATGACTAATAATATACACGGGGTTATTAGGGCAAGTTCCTTTCCTCGTGAACAACGTTAGTCTCCTCAAACACGTTCTGAAAAAAACCACACAAACGTGCTCATTTTTGTTCCTGCTTGTACGCAGGCGCTGTACTTGGCTCTGTAGACTAGTGGCATACCCAGAAAGAGGGAGTGTGGGGGTGAAGTTAGACCTCCAAGTCACAGTCGGGTCAAGTTACACGCACGCATACACACACGCACAAAACAGATTCAAACTTACTCAGGACCCTTCTAACACCCCCCGCCCTCGTTTCCAAAGTGCAGTTTACAATTTCTCAAGGGGAGGTAATACTGAGAGTGCTCTTCCTCCCTCTCCTAAATCTGAATTTACGCACTCGGACACATGGACCAGGGGTTGTTTTAATCAGTGTCCTTGGGATTTTTGCTTTGTTTCATGAGAATTTACGTTTTACCTCATGCCAGTGGAAGTTATCTGCTTTGGGGAAAACAGCAAGAAACTTGCGTGCCGGTTAAAATCGCATATCAGACCACATTGTCCGACGGTGCAAGCATTGTTTAAGGAAATTTTGGAGATCTTAATTTACATGCGCCATTACGCAAAGGATACAGCAGTCATGTGTTAGTTTAGTGTATTATCACATTTTAAATTTGTATAACAGTGTTGTAAACGGAAAATGACCAGTATTTGGATAAAGTGCTGTGTCTTAGGATTATTGACTTGCGCCCTAAAACTTCTCGCGGTATCCGGAGCAGAGGAATCTGTGGGTTCCAGTGACAGCGCCTCAACACTGGCCTTTGTGTTCGATGTTACCGGTTCCATGTACGACGACCTCAAACAGGTGATAGATGGCGCTTCTCGGATCTTGGAAAAAACACTCAGCCGTAGAACAAGACCCATCAAAAACTTTGTTCTCGTTCCTTTCCATGACCCAGGTAAGGAAAACGTTAGATACTGCACCTTCTACCATACCACCTGTAACTACAAAGGTAGCCTACTAGACAGCGTAAATATTTTTTGTGGGCTACCTAAATTAAAACTTTCGAAAATTAGGTATTTCTTATTGGTTTCGGATGTTCTTTTTCTTATTTTTTTTCGCTGTATGAGTGTGAATAATTAATATCTGACAAATGTCTTATAACTGTTATGTACTGTATTGCACAATAGGACACCGGCCCTCTTTTGTCAAGTACCGTTTTTTTAATTAAGCGTGCTAATGACATTTACCACCAGGGATCGCTATAATTCCTGGATGTGAACAACAGTTATAAATGAGACCATGAGGCTTATTTTTCACAAGGCACTTATCAAGCTTTACTTCATCATGCCTATGAAGTTATATGGCATCTTTATATAAATGATTAATGCATGTCCCTCTTAAATAAATGGGTGACTCTATATTCTCATCCTTTCTTTTAGCTACCATTGTCACCATATGAAAAAGTAGCCATTTTGTTTTGGCTTGCTCCCAGAATCAGTAAAATAGTGTTACTGTGATGGGTCACCTTTGTATAACCAACTCTAAAACGCTATGTCAAGTGTAGAATGCAGAGAGGAATTGGCACATTGGTGCCTTTCTCTGCAGTGTTTCTGCTAGAAGCCGTCCATTTGTAATCCGTCCTGGAATACCAAGAGGTGGAGTAATTAAAATGTAATGCTTGATGCCAGTCACAAAAGGAGGTTCAAAAAGAGATTTGAGGCTTTTGAGCCCGCTTCCTATGTTTCTCCAGCAGAAGCAGCAGTGGGTTTTAACATCAGAGAATAAGTGTCTCAAGTGGGGGTGGGGGTGGGGGTGGGGGGATGGTGTTCTAGGGATGATTGGAAGCATATGCTGTCTGCCTGAATGTAATTACCCCCCATCACCCTCCATCCAGCTTTCTGGGAAATCCAGGCAGCCCTTGTTACCAAACGAGGTGGAGGGACCTGAGCCAGAAAGGGGGAGGGAGGTAGGGTGGATGGTGATACAGGGTGACTCCGTTTGAAGGCTTCCCATTGTCGAGTGAGGTGTGCCCTTGGGGAACTTCTAAGGGGCTGAGAGTGCAGAGAAATTCTGTGACAAAGAGGCATGACAGGGCTAGCGTTTTACATGCATGCTGTGTCGAGAGTGACAGCCAGGGGAAGCTTTGGCATTATATTCCAATATGCCATGCCAATTAAGCATTTGAAGCTGAAAAGTGAATTTTAGAGGAAGAGATATGTAGACAGAAAGAGAGGGGGAGGGAAAGAGGTCAGGCAGGGAGGGAGGGAGAAATAGAAGAACTAATATCCAGAGTGTGCCACTTGTCAAGCCCCCGTTATTGATGTCTGTAATAACATACAGGATCACCTGACAGAGCTCATCATATGAATTCACACTCAGTGCACTACCATGCTTCAACCCTCCTGCTTCAGACACAGGGTGGGCTTCACCCCCATATCCAGGCCTTTTTCAACTCAGCTCAGCACCTCGATCCATATCTCTTCATTTCTCAATGTTTACTTCAACATATGCATGTGTCCTAGTGAGTCCAAATATATGCCAGAGACAGAGACAACCTGATCACTCATCCTGTGGTCCTGCATATGAACCAGGTCAGAGCAAGAGACATGCAACACAAAAGAGCTGATGATGGCAATAAGTGACCATAACGATTACAAGTGTTTGTAGTTGCTAGGGCGGGTGTGCACGAGAGGTGTTTAAGAGCAATGATACACAGACCACTCAGCTGGCTGGCGTAAATGTTACATTTTTTGGCTGCATGGATTAACGAAAGTGGTCACACAGTTTAAGAGAGCTTTGTATGGTGGGAAACTGTTTCTACGCCAACGCAAGGGGTGGAAGACAAGGAGCAGCTGGAGCAGCTTGCTCTGTTGCATAGACAAACCCAGCACTCTGGTCCTGAATAGCTCCTCAGGGAGTATTAGAGTGCAATGCAGAGGTGTCAGGCTCCCGTCCTGTATGGCCATAATGGGTGTTTGAGAGTTTTAGCACAGCAGTGATTAATGTAAGTCTCTGACTGGATGAAGAGTCCACACATCTTGTTTCAAAAATATAAATTTATTGCTGATGGAAAAGAAACCACAAAAAACAGTGGATTCCATGACCTTCCAGCACTTGAGGTTGACACGCTTGAGTTATGTTTCAAATCGCATGCTATATGCAATGTTCATCCAAGTCTATCCATATTTTAGCTTGTACTTAAAATAGTAAGCACAGTCACAAACAGTATGGAAAACTTTTCAGATGTTCAAATAACCTACTAAAATCAACAAAGAATCTAGTGTGGAATCACTATACACTATTTTATCAGAAAATCCTACAGAAAATGGTCAGGAAATCATACAGAAGAGTAGGGCCAGTGACATGGCAAGCATACTATGCTCGTCAAGCAGAGACTACACAGAACAACACAATTTGGTAAAACATTTTTCAGTGTTGAAGCACCACATGTTCAAATTTCATGTACTACACAGAACAGCACATAGCATAATGGTGATGTTAGTAGCAGTAGAGAGGGGAAGAATAGCAGTGCCCAATCTGGGCACAGCTCTGGAGGGTCCTGCTAGGTATGGGGGAAGGGCAGAGGCCTTTGACAGATTGTTTGATAGAAGAATTTTTCTTCTATGACACATAAAGCAAACCAAGGATTGGATTCTATTAATGTGTCCTCAACTTTGACTAACAATAAAAATAAAATGTTCTTTTTTCTTCATAAGCAAAGTTTAGCAAGTTCAGCCACAAAGAAGTAACTTGCCAAACTGTGTTTGTACATTTATCTGGATTTATTTGTAAGTCAAGGTTAATGCAAATATTGATTGAATCCAGACCTTGAAGAAGGCATGTTGTTGAAGCTGCATGGTACAATTTTGTTGAGAAAATTGTTCCAAAGAATATCAAAGAGTTTACATTATCTTTGGAAAGATTTTTTTCCTGAATGTTCCAAATATCATGTAAGCACTTGTTACTCTTTTGAAAAAGAGATTGTCAATCATCTGGACTCAGAGATCTGATCTTTCACTTACTTCAGGTAAATTCTCACCTGCATCTACTCCAGTTTCATCACTATGTATCCTCTGTGCCTGCTCACTGGCTGACTAGACATCTTCTCTGGAGAACAGTGAATGGAAATTGACCCTGAATGACCCCTATCATTGCTCCACCTGATAGATTCTCAACTGTGGGAGAGATGCAGGGGCTAGTTCCACAGCTCTTGAATAATCGATTAGAGCAGCTATGCCAAAGTTGTCTCAACCCAGCTGGTCTCTTCAGTATAAATTGGTTTCTAATTTTAGAGGAAAAGCAAAAACAAGGAGACCCTTGTGGTTTCCCAAGACCAGTGTTGAGGACCAGTGACCTACATATTCTGCCCTGTATATCTGTAAATGAAAACATTCTTTTGGCACATTAATTTGACAAATAAATAAATATTGAATGTTGCACTGAAAGCACAAATAACATGTATACACAAGTTCCATGGTGATTACGAGAATACTTTCCATCATATGCAAGACCAGGGGCAGTAGATGACCCATCTGGAATGCAAAGTTTACTGGTGATATGAAAATAATATGAGATCATGTGTGTCATTCTTGATTTACCTAACACTCTCAATGTAGAACAGCTGAGTTTAGTTAAACTGTACTAAACTGAATGATTACACAAATAACTCTCATGGTAGCATAGCAATAAGAAACACATTTTGCACTGTGGCAATGAAATAACATGTCAGTAATTTCCTGCCCTTTGTCTACGTTTGTTATCTAATTTGTTGTCAACTATCCCTCCCCTTCTTGTACACTCTTCGGGTACCAATTCTGAACCTGTAAACAGGGTTCTGTTGCATCTCCTGGTTTTCCCATAAAAATCCTGCTTTATTTATCTCATCTAGGGCATTGATAGAGGGTTGCGGGTCTTTTTAATGGAGTATAAAATGGTTCTTCACTGTTGCAGATATTGGCCCAGTGTCCATCACCACCGACCCAAAGAAGTTCCAGCATGACCTCCAGGAGCTGTTTGTGCAGGTTTGTGCAGGGTGGCGTCACTGTCTGAGATTGTCTGGCCCAGTTATCGTTGCCAACAGTACTTTGGATTGGAGAGTAATCTATGGATAACAGTACCGCTTCGCCAACATCCCTCAGTATGTTCAGTCTGTCCTCAAGCAGGGGTTTCCAGACAGGCTCTGTATTCCATGTGGAAGATGATTCATTCCCAGGTTTGCTTATGGGGTCTGCCATCTTTTAATGTTTATTTATTTGTCATACCATGAGTGTCACATGTCTTCTTTTGAAGGGGCAATAACTGACCTGGATGGCTATTTTTACAATTTTAGGTGTCCCTGTTGCATCATATGACTCCAACTTTCAACTCTGCTTATGACTGAAGCATTATTCCCTAAAGTATATTTCAACTGCTAAACCAAGTTGCTCCTTATCTTACTGCTTTGGTGGACTTTTGATTGAAGTGCACAAAAATGTCTAAGAAAGAAATATTCCTTTAATTTCACATTTTGCCACTCCAGTGGCCAGTGAAGTGAAGGAATACTTGATTTCATGCTCTTCTCAACAATTCAGTATTTTTCATCTGAAAACATGCCCACAAAGCACATTCAAGTGACTCTCACTGGACCAGCTAAAAACTCTTTATATATTTATGAGGACATTACTATAGTGTAGGATCTGAAGGAGTTGAAATAGACAGCGATAACCTTCAGTGTGGCCCCTCTCTGGCTCTACTTCTCAGAATTAAGGTCTATTGTTGCTTCGAGCCCGAGAGTTTAGAGAGGCAACAAAGAGCATTGTGAAGTTTGTAAGCATTTCTTTTGTCATGCAGCCAGGTGTAGAGCCACGGACGAATTTTTGAATGAGGAATTTGTTTGCTTAATAGAAAAAGTGTGGCTCTTGGGTGTGAACTCCTGCTTAGCTGAAAGGGAGGAACAACACAGATGTATAAAGCTGAGGTTGAATTACATTTCACATTTGAAGTGTAGCTGGCTTTTTCTTTGTTTATAAGTGCCTATGCATAGTCAACTACATTAACATATTTGCTCCCTCAACAAGAGAATGGTTCAGAGTTCAGTGCAGTCACTGGGATCATCCCCAGCCCTTCCCAGAAGCTGTGACTCAGTGTCAGATGCTTGTAAAATGAACCCAGCTGTTTAACCCTCACCTTAGACCCGGGGTGACAAACTCAATTCCTAGACAGCCCAATTAATATACATTGGTTTTGTTTAAACCCTGGCTCAACTGGACCAGTTATTTGGAAAAGTACATACATGCTACAATAATACATTTACCAATTGTACTGCAAATTATCTGAGGTGGAACTAGAGTGAAACTGAGAAAAAAATACAACGATTGGGCCAACTGTGACACCCCAAGCCGATATAGGAGCTGATGAGTCAGTCAGGCGCCTGTGCATTCATCCATTTATCCTGCAGGGGGGTGGAGACTGTCCGGAGATGAGTGTAGGCGCCATCAAGAAGGCTCTAGAGGTTTCCCTTCCGGGCTCCTTCATCTATGTCTTCACAGACGCCAGGGCGAAGGACTTCCGCCTAAAGCGAGATGTCCTGCAGCTGGTGCAGCTTCGCCAGTCACAGGTACAGTATGGAGGTGCACCGGGACTCATCAAAGAGGGATGAGCCCAGTGAGACTACCAGAACACGATTCACATAATGCTATTCATATTATGCTCAACACTAAATTTATGGTATTAAATTAACTTAATGCAGAGGGGTATTAAATTCATTACTTTCTGCATGTCATTATTAGCTTCCTTGTGGGACTTACAAAGCATGCAGTTATTCACATATCATGTATTTGTGTGGGCTGGATATTCACATCAGATGACTCCAGTTTAGATGTGCCATGGTTGCTGATTTTTATATTTCATTATAGTTGTTTGATTGGTGTTGACTTGTCCACTGTGCTCTAGGTTGTATTTGTTCTGACTGGTGACTGCGGCGACCGTTCCCAACCCGGCTACAGAGTCTATGAGGAGATTGCTGCCACCAGTTCAGGACAGATATTCCATCTGGACAAACAGCAGGTCAATGAGGTGAGAGATGGAGAGATCAAGAAGTCAGGAAGGCCAGCTCTGTCCATGGTGTTGAATGGGAAAAGTAGTCAAACACAACACAAATACACAAACACAGACACACTACACACTTTCTCAGTCTGTGTTTACGACATTGGTCTCATATCTTTACAACAAACATAAGAATACAAGAGGTTAAAGACATAGCAGGACAGTGTAAACTTTTTCAAATACTTAAAATAAGAAACATTTTGCTGGCCAAAGTTTCTACTGCTGTGGTAACAATCAAGGGCAAGGTTTCATTGGAATTCTTATCAGAGAGGACAACCAGTCCAATGAAAGGGGCATTCTGCAGTTTGTCTTTTTTTAGCATAATTTTCTTTAGCATAAAAAAGACATAAATCAACCGATAGGTCAGTGATAGGTATGAGTGAATCATTATCATTTATTCTAGGGCTGTCTTCTAAGGGTGTCTTCCAAGTGTTTGTATGCAGATACATGCAGTTTTGCTTGTGTGAGTCTGAGTTTGGCTGCCTGTGAGAGCATGTCTACCTTGGCAGGACCAGAGGGCTGTTAGCACCTCTTCACTCCCCCAGCACTTTGATGTTCCAGAGGATCATACTGTAGCTGAAATGTTATAGGTTCTGATGTAGGCCCACCTGACACACAGCAAACCCCTCTCTTACCCTTGACAAAAAGTGATCTTCATACAGCAAGCCTCAGCAGACTGTCAGCACACCACCCGACGGAAACGTCTTCCCTTGTTCAAACATTACGCCTCTGTTTACAGCAGTACTGTTTGAGAGACTCCTCAGGCCTGTATTAGCATACTGAATTTGTATTGTAGTATACAATTTATGAGACCTTTCAATTTGACATGTTGGATAGCTGGTTTGACAGAGCATGTAATTTGATTTCAGATTTATTTACACTGGTGTTAAACAGTTCCTGCGTGGCGGGTCATAAAATTAGGTAATTTAATTCCCCGAACGCAGGAAAAAACCACCTCATGAATATACAAAATCTAACCAATACTTTCCGTTCTAATGCTCTGAAGCCAAATCAAATATACAAAGTCCTTCTCGATCCCGTAGCTTGGGAAGAGAGAACAGAGTGCTTATTTTATTGTGTAAACCCCCAGATATGATCAATTACAGCACCCCTCTCCAGCACAGCTGCCCTCTGGAGCTGGGGCCAAGTCTGAACACAACAGCTCCACTGTGACTGTATCGTTCGCCTTAAAAAGAGAACGACCACAAAATCCCAACAAAAATCACAGACAACAACCCATTACAACAGAAAAGAAGAAATGTAAAATGAGTTTAGATTTTTCGTGTTGATCTATTTTTCTGTTTCTCTGGCAATAAAGAAGATAAAAGATATTGGCCCAAAACAGGATAGAGTACTTCAGCAGACTAAGTGAGTGAAAGCTGGAGATGTGATGAAACTGTGAAGAAACCCACAATTCTCTCTGCTCTGCATTGGTGGTGTGCCACACACCGATGTCTTATGTTATACTATACTCCTGTTACACTGTACCGAAGGATGAGCCATTTAACAGGGAAAATCCAGAGGCAAATGTCCCCACTAAATTCTTTCTTAACCACATGTTGACAGGAATATTTATAATCATGCTTACCAATGCCAAATGCAAAAATGTATTATTCATTCATTTATGCTCTCAGTTATGCATTTTAACATGCTGTATTTCTATTGGGGTTTTTCCCATTCTGGTATTCTGACATATTTTACTGAACAGAAGTCAGTGGTAACATTACCCATAACGGTCTCTTAGTCAGTCAGAACCAGCAGGTGAGAGGTAATGACAGAATGGGGAATTGTCAGTCGGTGGGGCAGGAGGGGAGAAAAGGAAAACAAAACATTCATATCCTGGATCCCGTGTCATGTTCTTGAAGTAGCAGAACAAAGCCGGGTTCTGTGGTTCCACTTGGGAGACTCAAAGAGTGGGGGAAGAGGGGGGTTGAAGGTAGATGTGGTGTCTCTCGAGGTGCTGTCACAAGCAGGTGTTTTGAGGTTCCTGCTGAAAGAGAGTGTGGTGGTGGTGGCTTTGGGGAGTGGAGGGTGGTGGGGGGACAGCAGGGGGAAGCATCTGGTCCTGATTACACCCTAATAGCCAGTTCCTGGCTCCCTGTCTCTCTTGTGGCTGCTGTGGCAATAGCGTGTTAACCCCCAGTGTGGGGCAGCTGACCCCCTGTCTGTAGGCAAACTCATGGCACCACGGTAACCCCACACATGACAATTCATCAGCCTGTCTGGGGCTGGAATAGGTGGGGGGTGAGTGTAGGTGGTAGAGAGATGTGTCCTGTGAGAGGGAGAGTGTGTAAAGTGAGGTTGAAAAGATGGAAGCTTAGTCTCGACTGACCTTCCTCCCATCCTCCCCCAGACCAGAGCTGTTCTCAGAACCACAAATGATGCAGTTTTCTGCATCAAGGGGGCCCTGTTCAAGTGTGTCTCCACTGGTGGAATTTCCTGCAGGTCCTCATATCCCCCCCATTAGTGTATGATTGTGAAGGTGCACACAGCAAAATGCTCAGTAGTAAATCAACTCTGGCAGAGATAATTTAACTTAAATAGAGTTTATACGAGTCCAAGAGGGACTGAATGCACTCTTATAGAGTCAGAAGTACTTTATCAGAGTAGATTTTGCATCAGGCATTTTGCTGTGGTAGAGCATGCTGGAGGGATGGGAATCAATAGCAGCAGATTGGCATGAGACAAGTTGCATTCAACTCGGCCAGACACCGGGTCTGGTGCTCTTCTCAGTGGCAGGGGAGAGAGTCCCATTCTTATCCTCTCAGGCCGCTGAGGTAGGAAAGCTTCCCCAGTTTGGAAGGCAGATGTGGGTCACTGGAAAGCTGCGTTTTCTGGTTCCGCTGGGGATTGGCTACACATGTGGCAGACATTACAGCTGTTTCCAGCTGCAAAAGTTAGTGAGAGGAACCAGCTGCTGTCAGCAGCAAGAGGAGCCAGATGCAAAGAGAGAGATGAGGTCGGTGTTATTCAATTGTCAGAGGGCTTGATGTGCTCCAATTTACTGTGTTATTATTGAATGTATTAAGATGTGTTAACTTACCCCTGTCTTTCTCAAAGGACTGAAACAATGTCTTTGTATCATGTTACTGATGCAACAAAAATAACAACTTGCCTACTAACTAGAGGTCCGAACAAGTGCTGCAAAAGCAATTGCAACTCTGCTTCTAAAGATGTGCATATTTCTTGTTGTAGAGCAAATTGTAAGTTTAACCCAGATTGTTTGTACTTGGCTACTAAATCATATGGCAAGGGAGTGTGGGCTTGACAGCGTGTGAGTAATTTGCAATGGTAATTGTTCAGTATCTGCTATTATCATCAGGGTTACATCACTGCGGTGGTTTGAGGTGTTCCAACCCATTTCTCTGCAATGTCTTAGAAATAACAACAGTCATTTGGAGGCTTAGTACTTATTCAGTTGTCTAATAATTTTGACATTAGCTTGCTTTTGGGAATCAAATCAGGCAGTCTGTGGTAATTTAAGTCTGGGACATTTCAAGAGAGGGGGTTAGTCACTTTGGAGCTGATAACCAACGCATTTCCCTCATTTCAGAACCACTGCAATCCAAATGGTAACATCTTAGCTCCCTGTTAGACCAAGGCTGCTATTTTAAACAAAACCAATCTGACAGATAGCATGAAGAGAAAGGTTAAGCCGTTCATTTCTGTAACTGATTCTGCAAATTAAACTTGTGAATAATTCAGAGCACTTTCCGGCTTGATTAACGCAAGGCCTTAACCATTAGTCTTCCAAAAAGCCAAAAGCCAATAGCAATGAGCATGTCCCCTCTGGACAAATAGAAGCTGGCACGCAACTAAACTGTCCCCGACAGCCATAAACCATTGTGTCTGAAAGGGAAGCATTTAAGGAAAGACACATTCCTAAAGGCAGAGGAAGCTGTGCAGTACATGAGACATTCTCTCTTTGGCAGTTTGGCCGCCTGGTTTTCCTTTTTGTTTATGGAAGGACATGTCATGAGGTGTCTGAACAAAGAGAGGGTAAGCCACCCCTGATAAAGAGCAGCTGGCTGTAGCATGCATAGAGAACACCGCAAGACACTGCTGAGTGGCTCATCCTGTTAAGGTAGTGTTCCAGTGTGTAGATGGGCCCCACTGTCTGAAACCAAATCCTAACCGTTTCTGGCAACCCTGTGTGGCTATGCATTCATGACTATAGCATAGCACTGGGAGGGAAGGTCACAATTTGGAGGTATGTTCATGCTTAATTTCTCCTCAGCAACTCCTGCTGGTCAATCATGTGCTTGCAGAAAACTGAAATTTAAGTGTCTTACACCATTTATGTCTCCACAAGTTCAATGTGTGGACTGCAATATGAGAAACGCAGGAACTCACATGTTTCAAAGAAGTGCATGTGAATGTCTGAGCTCTCTTGAAATGATAGCAAGGGCTTTAGCAACTAGTTTGGCTTGTGAATGCAATTAGACATTACAGTTTGATTGAAAAAGGGGGAACAGATAAAATACTGCTGAGGATGATCACCAGACTGGCCTCCTCTTTTGGCCACAGGCATTCCTTTGGGGTTCAGGATGTTAACAGTCTGAGGGATCCCAGGCACCACATGCTCAGCACTTATATTGGCAGCTTGCCACACCCGTTCTGCCTCAGTCTAAGGGTGTGTCCTTACCCTGACCTCTGACAGGTGCTGAAGTGGGTGGAGGAGACCGTCCAGGCCATGAAGGTCCACCTGCTGTCCTCCAACCACGAGAGCACCCAGGAGAACCAATGGGAGGTGCCCTTTGACCCCAGCCTGAAGGAAGTCACTGTGTCCCTCAGTGGTCCTGCCCCACAGATCGAGCTGAAAGACCCCTTTGGTACGTCACGTTGCCCTTGCGTGCCGTTAAAGCTGCGTGTGTGGTTTCCGCTGTGGTCGGCTGTATTTGTGTCTGCTCTGGATCTGTTTTTATGTTTGATTTTCTTTAGCTGAATGCCAAAAGTACACTGTACAGCACAGTCTGCCTTAGCAGCTTTGGCAGGGTGCCAGTGTTTTCGCGGTAGTGTGGGGACGTGGATATCGCATCCCTTGTGTGAGTGTAAAAGCATGGCTGACTGTTTGCATTTTTGGGAGCACAGGCCGCACCGTTGGAGAGGCACAGGGGCTGACGGAGCTCCTTAATATCCCAAATTCTGCACGTGTGGTCAACCTGAAGTACCCCCGACCAGGAGCATGGACTCTAAAGGTTCTCCATCCATCATACCTACACACCCTTGCAGATGTTCTGTAAGGATTACACACAGATCTGCATTACAATGAAAAATACTGTCCATGCCTGATAGGGTGTATCTATATCTGTCAACATCTAAATTCCCTCAAATGCAAATACTAAATGTCCAGAGGTTAGTTTTCTTAGTAGTGTATATGTTTGAATTGTGCTGCCTGTTTTTCTATCCAGTGGATCTTCTTTGTCCTCACTGTTCTAGCCCCTTTCATCTTTACCCAGGTTGGATGCAGTGGACGGCACACCCTCAGGGTCACGGGTGTCAGCAACCTGGATTTCCGGGCTGGATTCTCTAGCATACCAGTGACAGAATTCAACCAGACCAGGGAACGGCCTGTTCAAGGTATTGTGCCCTTTAACATCAGCAATCATCTCATACTAAATTTCCTCTTTGATTACTTACATGTGTAAGGGCCTGTACAAAAGCAGTATGTCAAATGGAGCAAGTTTCCAAAGCAGTAGCATAGTGAAACAAAAACAATGGCATATATAGTAGTTTACAATAAAGCACAATCTTTATATGTTATATAAAAAAGTGGTAATAAAGAACTAAACTGATGATAATGAAAGAATAATGATATCAAAATGGTAAAAAAAGTTGTCACATGCTATTTGCAGCTGAGTCCTACAAATGGTAAAAGTTCAATCCTTAATTATGAATTTTCTGAGTAAGTTAGTCGACGTTACACGACCTCGGAACGCATCTCGAGCATTTCCATTAAATTAAATGGGGATATTAGAGTTGAATTACGTGATTTTGCTTTACGTGAACCTTTTCAGGACCACATCTTCGCATAAAATGCGAATGCATTGTATTTGCACTTTATGATGTTGATTTTTGTGTGTTGTGTGATATTGTGTATGTAAATGAGCACTACCTTATTGGATCTCCCCTCTCCCTCTTTTGGTTATAGGAGTCCCAGCTCATGTCCTGCTGAGGTGCACGGGTCTTCATCCTCCAGGACTGCTCAGTAACGTTGAGCTTGTCTCTGCTAATGGACGCACCCTACGGAACCTCCCCATCCCACAGCCCCAGGACAGGGGCAGCCGTGGGCTCTGGAATGTTCCTGAATTCCGAACCCCTTCTGAGGGCTTCTTCCTGAAAGTGTCTGGAAAGGACACAGACGGATATCGTTTCCAGCGACTCTCTAGTGTATCCTACACCAATGTTATCCCAGGCACGCGCCAATCTCTCCAAATTTACCCCAGACCCCCGTCTTGTTTTTCAGCATGCTCCTTAATGTTCTATGCTAGTATCTATTGTCTCTGTGACGTATATTCCTTTTTTAAAATAACATGCCATATCTGTTCCTCATTTGACCAAGTAAATTGTGAAAAAGTTGCTTTAATCTTAGTGGAACATCACATTTAGTAAGAACAAGAACTATATATTTACTACTGTATGTTGTTTATAACTTTCTACTTAATGCTGTGTACTGGTTTTCTTTCCTCCTACAGAGGCTCCAGTTGTGAGCATGCCCAGTACAGTGAAGGGTTTCTACATGCAACCGGCTAGGATTGAATGTTCTGTTGAGAGTGATATTCCTTATAGGCTGAGATTCACCAGAGGCGGAGCCAGGCTTGGGGAAGAGAAGCTCTTCCAGTGGGTTGCTTTTTCTTTCTGGCCAACATTGATGAAAAACTAATCTGAACAACTAACTCTCAGTGAATAATTTCTTAACACCACTCTTCAGTGAAGGTTTCTTCATGGACGCTGATGCAACACTGCTAATGTGTTTAGTCATATGCTAATAATAGATGATAAAAAATAGATTTTTTTCAGCAACTTTCAGTTGGTATTACAGTATGTATCTATTGTTTAACAGTATTGCATCACAAAATGCAATTTCTCATAAGATTTTGGTGTGGCATATGAAGTATCCAATTGCTTTTCCTACGTTTTTCCTTTTCATATGGAGTAACTAATATAGTAGTAGTAATCATAGTAATATTTTGTAAAAAATGTGTTGTGTATATTCTTTCCTGAAGAGGAGCTGTAATTATACTGAAGATAGCTACCTGTTCCATCTATGCTTGGAAATGCCAGAACTGCTGGTGGTTTATGGCTCCCTTTCTCCCACTATCTGGCACATTCAGTATGGTCTTTGTCATAGGTCCTCTGCCAAAGCATTATGGGAAATCCCACATGCTTCAGGTGAAGACGAGGGCCAGTATGAGTGTGTGGCTCAGAGCACTGCTGGACGGGGACAAGCTCATACACAGTTGACAGTGAGAGGTTTGTGACCAACACACTCTAAATCTCACCTTAAAATGCAAGATCTGGCTCCTGCAATACTTTGACTTTTCCTATTCTTACATACCTATTTAGCATTGTGCTGTCACAGACATGTTAGTCTGAAGTATTGGCTGAGTTTGGCATCATTATGGTGAATTGAAACTTCATCCCCACTGTGTTTCTTAATCAGAGCCCCCTCCAGTGCTGAAGCCCCCCATGAATGTGACCTCATCCCCGGGGGGCATGGTTGTGCTGACCTGCCTGGTGGAGGGCTCGATGCGGCACAACCTGACATGGTGGCGGGACGGGCGGAGCCTGACGGCCCGCATGGGGAGGGTGAGGGTCCTTCAGAACACGTCCTTGGAAATCAGTGCTGTTCGACCCCATGACTCAGGGGAGTACCAGTGTGTGGCCTCCAACATACAGGGCGAGAGCTGGGCTGCTGTGTGGTTGCTGGTCCCAGGTAATTGCCACCTGCTCAGACAACATATTGTATCCTAGCAACTGGTCTCCACAGCATTTAAATCACCTCTCCCCCTCCACCTCATGCTTTCCATTGGAGGCCCGCATTATTACAGTAACAGTGCACTAACACATCTGTCCTCAAACCAGAGAAATTGCCATGCTCTTCCACTCAAATGTTATTAAAAGTACTTGTAGCTCTTCATTTCTTACATTTATGGAATAAAGTTTCCCTCTTTAGTCTTGGCTTTGCTCCTGTTGTTTGGTTTAAAAAACATCATTTTTTGTTTTGCATTTACAAAAGTACAAAAGTAATTACTCAGCCTATTTTTGCAAGTTTGATTTTCGTTAAGGCTAAACATTAAGTAAATAGAGGTTGAAGCACTAATTACCGATTGATGGAGGGAGAGAAGCGGTGACATCTGCTTTCTATTACGGATCGTAATTCAGACGGTGGAGTGGTCTACTTCTCTCCAGCTTCTCTCAAAGTGCTTGAAGCCAAAGTGTGGTTAAAATCAGCTAAATCAGAGCAAGTTCCTACATTAAAAAAATAAATTACAGTACTATTATGTGCTTTTAGCTATTGAAATGCTTGAGCTGGCAGTGAGGACACAGATGTGAACAGTCTCTTTTTGCGATGATTGCTTGACCTCATCTCGCCTCGTCATGGCTTCACCCGAGGCTCCACACCACTGCTGGTGCTAATCATCAGAGATTTGGTTTGATTACGGCAATGCTGGCAGGGTGGGGGGAGAGTCTAGGGAAAAATGACCCGCTGTGCAAAGCTGAGAGCCGTGAGTCATCAGTTAGGATGTGGGTCCTTTTTTGGCAGAGGCTCCCTTGTTGGTGGTGACCCCTCGAACACTGACATTTTCCCGGGGGACTGAGGTCCACTTCTTCTGCTCTGCATCTGGTTCCCCACCTCCACAGACCTTCTGGAGCCATGGAAATGTCTTCCTCACAAGCAGACGAAGGTATGGATTCCTGCCTTCTCACATCATCTCAATCGCCAGCTATATGTATCAGTTTGAGTTTGGAGACATTTTATTTAAGCATGAATCAACAAATTTCTGAAACTCTCTAAACATACAGTCTCCATCTCAGAACAACAACATGGTGTTCAAGTCCCAGCCATGTCATCACTGGCTATGACCGGAGGCCTGCATTTGGAAAGCAACAATTGGCTCAGCTTCACTAGGGAATGATAGGGGATAAGCTGGTTAACATCGGTTATGTCATCCCTCCACTCCCCGTCGGCCAGACACCTGCATGTGCTTAAACTGACTGACTTATGCTGACTTCATCTTCTTCTGACAGCATAGGCAGTATGAATGTGCTGGGGCATCTGTTGTGTGGAAAGAAGCAGGGGCTAGTTGGAACATGAATCAAAGGTGTCACATGTTCACAGGGTCCTCCTCTTGAGTTAGCAGGAGTTGGTTGCTGAGGAAGACTAAACAGGGAATAATAATAATTATTATTATCATTATTATGATTATTATACTTACTGTGTTAAGTCTTTTGTGATTGTCTTTTTTAAATCTTGATAGCTGACCTTCTCAAACGGTATTCATTTTGACAGAGAAATATACCAGTGCAGGAACTCCAGCTTTTTGTTTTTAGGCTTCCATAAAGAACAGCAGGGGGAAGTCTTTATTTATATGTGTTAAGGTGCCACATGCAAGTCGGTTATTGTGTCGCTGCTTAGCATGCCTTCCCGAATTCCGTTCAGGGTATCCATTTCTAAACATGGAACGCTGACGATCAGAGATGCCATCCCAGAGGATGCTGGGAACTACACATGCCTGGCGTCCAATGAGGCAGGAACCGCCACCCAGACAGTTTCTCTAAGCTATGCAGGTGGGTGACGGACAGGGCTGCGCCAGCTGACAGCTGGAAGGAAGAGGGGGTTTGATTGGCGGCAGCATGTTTCCTGCTCTGTGTCAGTAGGCCTGACAGCTCATCGGGTCGAGTTTTGTAGCTTCTCTGTCAGTCAGTGGGGGTTACACACAGCAGGCGCCACACTGATTGAACGTGGTGACAGCTTTTCATTTGAAGTGCGCTGACATTTTATTTCTTATTATTTTATTTTGTCATCCTTCGGGGAGTCATTTTTAATGCCACCAATCCAATGGCCTACATAAGAGATGCTTGGGTAGGTGCCATTTACCCCTGCCTTGAGAATTTTTTCCACTCAGCTTCTAACTGCATTTGAATATGGAATCAAATCTAACAATGCACAATAGTATTTGCCTGGAGGCATTGGTCTTAGGCCAGTTCTCCCTTCATAAATCCTAACATTAGCCAGTACAAGGTGAATATTAGAAGATGTCCCTGAACTAGAGCTTATGGGCAACTCCCACCTTGACAAAGATTAAACTAAGAATAGGTTGCCTTCAGTCTCTCAAACATGGAAACTGATTTGCAATAGCATTTCCACCCGTGTATAGCAATTCTATAGAAAGGATTATTTCATGGGATAAAACCTTTATGACTATATAAAGACAGAAGATAAAAGACTACCTGTTACAGGGATATGGAAGGTCGGATTCTCTAGGTCATCACAACTGGGTTTGTAAATATGCTCCACGTCCTCCAGAAACAACAAGTGCCCCTCTCTGCCTCTCTCGATTTCTGGCAATTTCAATCATTTCATTGCTTCTGTGGTATTAATCTGACTGGCTCTGTCCCCTGACATGCACCAGGGAGGGTAATGTCACCACTGTTTCTATTTTTACTGAATGAGTGGGCTCTGTTTCAAACACAGTCAGCTTGGCTGTGTTAAATATACATTTCCATTCAAGTTGTGCTATTATTGCAACTGACTATTGTGCTGTGGGATTGAAAACACATTTAATGTACAGCAGAGGCTCCCAAGGTCCATGGTATGATCGATGTGGCTGGCCCTTTGCCCTGTTTTAATATCTTGATTTTTGTCATCTCCACCCACCCCACTTCCTCAGAACCCCCCACCATTTCAGTGACAGGACAGACTGTGCTAGCGGTTGCTGGTGGAGATGCCACGTTAGAGTGCCGAGCTACAGGGGACCCTCCCCCTCAGGTCAAATGGTACAAAGGTAAAAAAGATTGCCATGGTAATGTACTACTGCAGCACTGAAGGGAAACATTGTGTTCAGTGCCATCCAATCCATAGTTCTTGTTCATTTGACAAAGAAGTGGGGTTGCTAATGAAGTATGTGTGCGTGTTCTTGTGTCTGTGTTTGTGTTTGTATATGTACATCTATGTACTGTGTGTGTGTGTATACATATACATATACATATACCATACATGTATTTATGTGTGCTTAGGTGATCTGCAGGCGGGAACACTGCCTTTTGTGGAACAGGATGCCCGTCGTGGAACGCTTCATTTTTTAATGGTGCAGGAGAGGGATGCAGGGGAGTATCGATGTGTGGCCAGCAGCCCTGCAGGGACATCCTCTGCCACAGTTATTCTGGAGGTTGGAGGTCAGTCTATTGTAGCTCCACTGCCTATATCTTTAAGTATGCATACTGTACACTGCAATGAATGCAGCCATTAACCAATTCACCAACAACTGCAGCACAAATTCCTCAACAAAAAACAAAAAGGTGTTAGTTACAGGAATATATTTCAAAGTGTCTGTTCAAAGCATGTAGTGGAAACCTTTACTGTTTCATATATGCTGTGTGTACCTCCATTCTTCCACACAGTAATTCCCCAATTCTCTGAGACCCCTGTTGATGTCACTGCTACCATTGGAGAGAATGTGACGTTGCCCTGCGTTTCGCGTGGTGTCCCATCCCCCGTGATCGCCTGGCATCGAAAAGACGGGAGGCAAATCCCCATCAGGCATAACAGGAACAGTGGCGCCATGCAACTTGAGTCGGGGGCGCTTCTCATCCAGAGTGAGTCATTCAAATCTCCCTCTGTACCCCCACCTTCACCCACGCCCACACCCCCATCTCATCCCAAAATCATATCCCTGGGGCATGGCTTCACCAGTCAATCTGGTCAACCATGGACCTTACAATTATACCAGACACAGAGGGCAAAACCGTGAAATGCCAGTCTAGACTGAGACAAGCTGTGCCCTGTGAAGGGGAGCATCAGTGTGGATTATCTGAATGTGGAAAAATCTGTGACTGTTCCCTTGGTTATCTGGCTTAGATCTCAGCTCTGTAAAATTTCTCCATATGACATTAAAAAGGACCTGTTTTTACACCAAATACTAGAAATTCTTCACCATTTGTCCTCAGGGAGGCATTGGAAAATATGAACTTTTTTAAAGAGCAGGAGTTTTCTGACACGGGGACCAAGCCACGTATCGACCTGCTGCTTTATCCCCTGGCTGCGTCTCATGGCCCTGGCAAGAGTAAGACTAGGAGTGGAGCATGTGCGGTGTTCTCACACAGTCTTAAACTTTTATACAACAAGCTGTATAATTTTACTGTAGCCATTGAATTTGCGTTTGGAGAAGCAGTCAAGACGTCACGCTCACTCTGTCTGCTGTCGCTCTTTCCCGGGGGGTCTATCCCTACACTGGGTTTGTGTAGCTGCAGGAAGGCTTGGTCTTTCCTGGACACAGTTGAAGTGAAGTGTGTCATCTCTTTCTGGGAGACTGAATTAGTGTAAATTTCTTTGCAGGTGTGTGGCTGGATGATGAAGGCCTGTACATCTGTGAGGCGCAGAATGAGTTTGGATCAATCAGAACTGAGGCCAGAGTCACTGTCTCTGGTCTGGGTTAGTACTTCTACGAGTGGTCTAAGGATTGCTAATAATGAACATGGTTACCTGTACTGGTTATTTTTTCTTGTTTTTTGAGAACTTCTCATTACAGTGGTACATCAGTGAGCTTTGATGAGGATTCTGTTCAGTCAGCTGTCTTAATATGTCTTCTGTTCAGTCAGCTGTCATGGCTGAGTTTAGATTTTTGTAAGCTTGTGTCTTCAATCTCTCGGTCCACAGAACCTCCTCTTTTGGCTCAAGGTGCACCCACACTGTCCACTGTGATTAGTCAATCCCTCACCATTCCTTGCATGCTATTGGATGGAATTCCTCTTCCTGACAGACATTGGACACACAATGGAAAACCGGTAAGAGAAGCAGTGGGGAACATAATGCTCAATTTTGATTTTCATATCAAAAAAGAATGTCCATAAATTGTCAATAAATGACTTGCAATCAGATATTTGTCATGCTTTTCTGTAGGTCCAGCTGAACTTGAGGACCTTCCTCAGGAGTGATGGCAGTCTGTACATTGACAGAGCTGTGCCAGAGGATGCTGGGATATATGTCTGCACTGCTATCAATGTGGCAGGGTCGATGAACATATCAGTGACCCTGGAAGTCCATGGTAAGAGAAGCTGTTTGCCCCTTCTTTGTAGTGTTACTCCAGTAGAGGGGGGACATTTAAAATTGACACAGATTTTAAATGCAAAGCAAATCGTTCCTCTAAAATCACTAAAATCCAAAGATTGAGACTGAATCTGAATCCAAGAAACCGCTGACTAACCACACTGATACCAATGATGTAGGTTTATACATGGATGTGCCAGCAAATCTAGTGTCCTTAGATAAACTGGAAATATGTCAGAGCATAATTTGTGATGTGTTTCTGTTACACCAATCAAATATGCACAAATCTATTTTAACTGACACAAATTTATTACCCTTGCTTTGTCCTTTTATTCCTCACAGTCCCTCCTGTGATAAACCCTGGTCCATTTCATTATGTCGCCACTGAGGGCGTGGCCATTACTCTGTCATGTGACTCCACTGGGGTTCCAAAGCCAATTGTGTCCTGGTCCAAGGTTGGTTGTCACCCTTACAGCTGAGAAACATCATTCTACTAATGAAGATTTTGGCCCTGTGTCACACAAAAAAAAAAAAAAGCTATGGTGACGATTGGCCTGATGACAAATACTAAATGTAATATAGTCTGATTGAGCCTGACAAAGCTTTAGCAGTATAGGTCCATATGAGATTGTTCAAATAATTTATTTTAACTAACATCACTTCATTGTAGATGGTTAGCAGATACTGCTGTTCAATAAAATGTGGTTTTATCGGGGGCCTACTCCACAGTAGTTTGGACTTTGTTGGGTCTGTGCCTCACCCATCAATCTTGTGCATTCTCGGCTTATCCCCTCAAGGATACTGTCCGTCTCTATTCTTGTCACATGAAAGTGAGTCTGTTAAAGCCATCTTGTTCTTAAAGGGAAACAGGGGAGGCTGGGCCTCGCAGTATGCATGGTGAATTTTTGGGGGCCTCTGAAGTGAACGAATACTGTACCAGTGACCTTTGGCTTCATTCTATTTTCTGGTGATCCACACAATCCATTTGCCTCATCCTGTAGGGAAGAGAGCCTCTGTCCCAAGGCAGAGTATCATCCCAGGTGGACAAGGAGGGTCATCTGCACATCCTGAGCCCAACTGAGGAGGATGCGGGCATCTACATCTGTACAGCCACTAGCCCTGTGGGGTACGCCAGCCAGGAGATGCAGCTTAGCGTCAACAGTAAGGCCTGCACTTTAAACTGTAGCCATGGGGAAAGAATTCTGTCATATTGATATTTGTAAAATTTTTAAATATTTAGTATTTATTTTGAAATCAATAACCCTCTTGTTATATTTGACATGTAATGATGTGCTTAGTATTAATAAATTAATAATAACACAGTGAATTTAAATTCAGGATTTCAAATTGAAATTCTAATTAAAAATCACTGTTTATTTATTCTTTTTATTTAATACCGATGGCCTTCATATCTTGTTCTCTTCTCAGCAAAGCCAAGAATTGTGGGTAAGAGTGGTGAAGAAGAACCAATAAAGATAGATGCTGAAGTGGGGTCAGAGGTTGTACTTCCCTGTGAAGCAAAGGGAAGCCCCACCCCCTTGGTGAAATGGAGCAGGGATGGCCACCCAATCCCTCCAATCACAGCATGGTAAGGGGATGTAGCATCACAGAACATGGGTTTTGCATTCCATAATGGAGCTAGGAGTCTAGGGATTAACTGTGCCTTCTCATTATAGAGTTACAGTCATTATGTCAGCCAGAGTGACTGTCTGACCCACCAAGTTTTCTTTTACAAGGGACTTTGATTTAACCAAAATTTAGAGGAAACAGCTATCAAGCATCTGAACCCAATTTAGTGGTTTGCTTTTGAAGAGTCAGACCCTCTAGAGTTTAGAGCCAGGAGCTGGTTTCAGCCATGTGGAACTGCTACTTTGAGGAGGAGAAACATCTGTTCTGAGATGGAGTCCTCAGCTGCATCTCTGTCCGTGGCCACCAAGAGCAAACCACTCCCCCCTCCTGCCCACCTGCCCCCCCCTCCAGAGCGAACCACCCCCCCGCCACCAGGTTCCCAACAGGCAGCCACCAACATGGCAGCTGCACCTGGATTGCAAGCAGAGAGCTAAGGAAGTCTGCGGATGATGTGAGGGGGTGGTGGGTTAGCGGGAAGCTCAGTGACAGATGGCCGTCTCATGGCACTGACAGTGCCATAAATCAAGAGGCTGCAGGGTAAGGCCGGTTCGCATCAGGGAAGGAGCCTGGCCCAGGAGAAGGGAAGGGAATCACCTGGAAAAAAGGGACGTCCTGGGGCACGAGCACAAGAGGAAAAGTCAGAAGTGGAGTGAGGTTTCAGTCTCTCAGGGATAATTCGCCATAAAAACAGCATGCTGACTTTTTTTACAGGTCCTGGATGATGAGGATAACACACCTACATGGGGAGGCACGGACAGAGAGGCATGGGTGAAGGGGCGGGGGCGGGCACTGCTCTGCTTTCCTGGAAGTCATGTTTTTTTTTAATGGCTGCATGCTTAGTTGCAGGAATTAGCACTATTGTCTACATCCCACACAATCTTACTATTCTCCCACCTTAACCTGAATCCCCTTAGGCTAACTGAGGTCAGGAAGCTGACTTCATGGAGCAGGCCACAAGGAAATCAATCAGTTCTGGTTGGTTGGAGCCCCTAATCCTCCTCCACCTCATCCTTACCCCAGGAGGTGATGCAATGTACCCTTACAGGCCAGTCCTCCTGGGACAACAGTAGGATAATCAGAGCTGCAGAACCGGTACTGACTGGGGGAAGAAGTACAGTATTCTTAAGTCATTGATAAACCTAATATCTCCTTGTTTGACAGTATGATGAGACAGGTGAGGTAGTATTCAGAGAAAAAGAGTGGATGGAACCATATGCTGAGCTACATTCTGTTCCTGTGCACTGGGCCTTCTCTGTCACACTCTAAAGATGGTTCAGCTATTGAACTGGTCATTTAGTCTGTAAATGAGGTTTTCTGCCATCCCCCAAAACCACTGCTCCCTCTTGGCAACCCTTTTCTGTGAGACTGACTGCAACTGCAGCCTGGATTAATCCCACATGTTGACACTGAGGGGCCATTGTGGCTCCAGTCTTGTTTCCACTCATGCGTTCTGCTCCACTGACAGCTAAAGCTGACCGCACACCACCTGTTTTTGCATTACTGCGTTTGATATTGACCATGTTTCCCCTTTTTTGGCTGACCCAGGTTCAGCGTGCTGCCCTCTGGATCTCTGAAGATCAGTGATGTGAGACTGATTGACAGTAAACAATACACTTGCTCTGCAGTGAACCCGGCTGGCAATGTGTCACTCACCTACAATTTGCATGTACAAGGTACCATATTACTGTTCTATTTTGCTTACACATTATTACTATCATATTCACTTGATACCTATTTTGGAAAGTTTTCCAAATTAATTGGTGATTTCAAATTGAGCACTATATATTATATATATATATATATATATATATATATATATATATATATATATATTTTTATAATGTAATTAAATACATTTAATTGTAATGTTTTCTTTTCTCTTCCCCTTAGTAATCATATCTTTTGCACCAGTTTAAAATACAGCATTTTTTATGATTTCAGTACAGCATAAGTATTTAATACACATAGGTTTAAATAAATTGAAATTCAAAAATTCTTCTTTGCTTTTTCAGCTCAGCCCAGAATCCAGGCTATGCCCCCACTGCTAAAGGCAGTGATTGGTCAGACTGTCACTTTGCCTTGTGTGGCTCAGGGAGAGCCCACACCTGAGGTCAGCTGGTTCCACAATGGGATGCCTTTGAAGGAAGCTGGAGCGATCCAGATCCAAAGGGTCAGTCATTCGGATAAGGGGACATACAAATGTGTGGCCAAGAATAGCGC
Organism: Albula goreensis; assembly: GCA_022829145.1. Taxonomy (NCBI): domain Eukaryota; kingdom Metazoa; phylum Chordata; class Actinopteri; order Albuliformes; family Albulidae; genus Albula; species Albula goreensis. The sequence continues at coordinate 27,030,638 of CM040744.1, read as the reverse complement.
CGGGCAAGATACCATGGAAACAACCCTGGATGTGTTGGGTGAGTGGGTGCTTGAGGAAAAGCAGACCGTCAACCATTTTTTCTCAGCATTATTTCACGCCCCCCCAACATTTCTTGCTTAAAACACTGAAGTAACTGAACTGTTATTTTAATGAAAGACATTTTCCCTAAACCTACGTAAAGCATGTAGAACATTGATGCTAACATGAAATAGTACACTTGTACATTTTTATAAACAGACCGAATGTTTTTATTGGAGGTTGATTGTGAGATGGGCCATTCTAGAAAGGGTTACAACACTTGAGTTGAAAATGATTACGTAATGGTAACTTTTCAATGTTACAATTGGTAATATTAGCAGTGGTATTATTTCCAGCTTCAGAAAGACTTTATGAGTCAGAAGGTTTTATATTTGCATTTTTCTGCATTTTCCAACCCAAAACTACTGTTCTTTGGCCTCACCAATCGACTGTCTCCCACAGACACAGGAGGAGGAAGCCATATACACACATTTCTTATTCATGTGATAATCAGCCTCAATTTATTCTCCATGCTGCAGATAAAACACCAAGCACAAATTGTCTATGCCATCATAGGAACTTGAAGTCAACATTTACTAGTCAGTTCAACTAGTATAGTCTTGCTCCTGGCCAGCCAACAGAGAGAGCAAGGAGTCTTAGTATTTCAACTAGTTTAACCTCCAGTCTTCCTGGTTGTGTTATGGCTGGGACTTGTTGTCATAAGCTCTGGGTTTTTTTACTGGTAGCGAAAGATTCATCTCCAGATCCACTTGTTTACTGCTTTCTTCACCTTAGAGGGCATGGTGTTGCCTGATTCATAGGATGAAGGAAATGCAAGGCACACCATGTGTAAGTGGAGAATGTTAGAATGCAACTAACCTGACCATGTGACCTTGTTCTGATCTCCTCAGAGGCTCCTTTCTTCGTGGAGGCAGGAAATGATGTCATGGAAAGAGTGACAAGTGACCGGGTTGTGATACCTTGCCCTGCTCAAGGTATGTAAGGATGAGGGAGAGAGCATATGTGATTCAGTTCGGAGGGGAAAGAGGAGAATCATCGGGAAGTAATAAATCAGTACATTTACATTTCTGGCTTATATCTGAAGAGTAGAAATGTTCCATTCTCTTTGAGTCAGATGTGGCTTTTGGTTGATGCTACTCTGTGTTTACATGCAAAAGAAACTGCTAAGGCCTTTGTTTCCTTGCTTGGTTACTTTTCTTCTATGGATAAATACCTCATCATGATATTTTTATCCACAATTATTCAAATAACAAACCCTTGTGTTAGAGTTTTACCTCTTTGAATGTAAAGTGTACTTTGCATTTTTTATATTTCACACAGAATACTGTGGTTTTATGTAAAGCATGCTTTCTACAGTCTTGTATATGCCAGAGAAATTCTCTACAAGTCCAGTAACTAAATAGACTCTGCAGCTCAGTGTTTCATAGCTTTTAGAAGAAAGGCTTTCAGAGAGTATGTTTTTTTAAGTGCTTTTTGGTTCACAGTGGCACAGCTGTGTCTCTCTATAGAAGCTATCATACCTGTACAAACCCGTGCACTGCTGTCACCCCAAGCTTTCTATTCCTTACTCATCAACCTTGAACAAAAAAAAGATGTGGTGTTTACATTCCCAGGAAATTTTTCACCACTGGTGTCAGTTAACATAGCAGGGTCAGTTAATTACAGGGTTTTTTTTGAAAGATAGGCAAAAGGGGAATTAAGTCATACACCTACCTATATACTTTGTGGGATTATGTGACAAACGTGTGGCATTTGTGTGTGTGTGTGTGTGTGTGTGTGTGTGTGTGTGTGTGTGTGTGTGTGTGTGTGTGTGTGTGCGCAAGTAAATGCTTAAAATGTATGCTGTTGTATATGTGGTTCTTTATGTGGGTCTGTACACCAAAGTGTGTGTTTGTGTTTCTTAGTATGTGTCTGTGCATTCACATACATTGATGTGTGAAGGGTTATGTATTATGATATGGTATATGCATAGATTCATATATGCATGTTTTTCTGTGTCCACTGTTCAGCAGTTGTGTGGAAAATGACAACGGTAACTGATTACAACTTACAGTAACAAAAAACGTAATTAGTAACATAATCCACTTGAATACACACAATGAGCACTCTTTCTGTTACGATAAATTTGGACTCATCACTTACTACCCAGCTGTGTACAGCCATGTGTGTGTACGAGTATGTAGGCGTGTGTGTCTAGACGCATGTGGGACAACCAGCCTATTTCCCCAATAAGAGGAAGGTATGTAAATAGGTGGTTTTTAATGGAGATCCACCATGGCAACCAGGCATGTTTTAGAAGGTGTGTGTGTGTGTGTTTGTGGGGTTGGGTGGGGTGGGGGGGGTCAAGGGGATGTTCAGAGCAACAGCTGGAACATCATTCTGTCTCTTGCATCCTGGGCCACATCTGTTTTCCGCAGCAAGTGTGCCCACTGGGAGTGGAATGTTAATTACAGGCCGCTGCTGGTGGATATGACACTCTGGAAATGCAGGGATGTCTGGAATATAGGTGCAACAGCCAGGACTGTACACGCAGGTCTTCAGGATTGTCAGGATTGTCCTGCCAGATTTAGCCTCTAATCACAGCTGGGTGGTAAGCTTTGTGCTGTGAAGGGGGAAATGTGTGGTCACTCTCCTGGAGCCAATCTCTTAAGATGTTTCCTCTGGGAATGCTTGAATTAATCGTTGTCCCCCAAAACGAGCCACTTGTGAATTATGGCTTATAATATCCAGCTAAATATTTTCCCTGAGGTTTTTGTCATTCTATGCTTTTTAATTGCTTTTGCTGTCATTTCATTTAGTACAGGGTTTATATTGTGGGGCTTTATTTTAAGCCCTGAAAATGATTCATTAAATTATATAAACAGCCAATTTGTGTTTTCCATAACAGTATGGCACTTTTGTCTATAAAGTACTGAACACATAATGAAAGGAGGCGTAATGAATCTTGAAAAACATATGCCGCCTTTAAAAAATTGTAGGTCTTCAGTAAATTATACTTCAGTATGATTTTTTTCCTCCAAGCCAGTAAGATAATAAATTTGTGTAAGTATTTTAAACCGTAAACATCTGTTCAGCGCGGGACCTCAGTTGGAAGCCATCCTCAGTTCTTTTCTGTCTCTTGAGTTTCTTTTTTTTTTTTGCTTTTTTTTGGATGACGATTGTGATATGTGTTCATTTTCCACCCTCGTCTCACCCACCCCCTCACCCCCCTCCAGCACTTTCTGCTGTTTGGATCTGGCGTTCAGGGCTCAGTAAACATCGAGCGAGGCAGGGATGCTCTCTTCTGATCTTAATGAAAAAAGCTGGCTGTCCCTGTCAGATGACTAATTGGCTGGAGAAGCCCTTTGGAGTAGGCTGTAAAAGTGAAAAAGTGGGGGCGCCTTTGGAGGCTTTTTAACCCCATAAAGCATTTGGAAAACATCTGTTTTTTGGCTCCCCAGGTGCCTGATTGTGCATATTAATGTTTTTTGAACTGAGGGTCTTGTCCACACTGCTATATGCTTGACCCAGACCTCCTGTTTCTGCAGCTGTAAATCTAAGCCTGGTTGCTTTAAATCAGACAGCTCCCAAATATGTTGTGCTTGGCACTTGCCCTCCACCTCTGTATTTTGACATATCTTGAAAAATCACAGCAAAGCAACTTGATGGGCACGGCCCTCTGAAGTAATTTGGCATATTTTTCTATTCCGTCCAGAAGATAAACGAAGGACCCACTCTTTTCCGATTCTGGGCAGCTGTCCCGAGGAAGTATTCCCATGATGGAAGTATTACCTCGTGTCGGGCTATGATGGTTGAAGACCACACAGCAGGGCTGACCCTGGATCAGTTCCCCCCTGCTCCAACCTCACACGCCCTCTCTCTGCATGCCCCTGTAGGCTTGCCCCCTCCGAAGGTCCGGTGGTTCAAGAATGGGCTGGAAATACATCCCGACCAATCAGGACTGGGGGTGTTGGTGTCAAGAGAGGGCTCCCTTGTAATTGGCTCTACGGCTGCCAGCCACAGCGGGGACTTCAAATGTGTGGCCACCAATGAAGCAGGGTCCGTGGAGAGGAAGACCAGGCTGAAAGTGAATGGTTAGGCTCCCCCCACCACCCCCACGCCCCACCAGTCTAATTTCTGTCTGCCAACATCACACCCCAGTACCATCCACATCTGTAAACAATTTATTCTAACAGTCACTCTGACAGTTGATTACCCCAAAAACATGGAATGATTTCATTCTCTGCAGATAACCCTACAGGAAACATTGCGATATAACACCGGAACTAGTGTTTCCACAGGACGAAACTATTTTTAAAGCCCATGTGGGAGCAATTGCATTTTTAGTTCATTTATGTGCTCAGCAAATGCCCTTATTTGGACCACTTTATGTAGCTCATGGTTTTCGTATTTCCCACTTAAAGCTGGAGTCTTTTTGAAGCTAATTAGGTTTTAAGCACCTTGCTTAAGGGTGCAACAACCATGCCCCACCTGGAAAACACACTTTGCAATTTGGGTTGTAAGCACATTTCCCTAACTATTAATGAATGTTGTTTCTCCACCTTTTCTCCATTACTCCTTTACTACTATCTGTTTTAATCACTCCTCTTGCTACACTAGTCACAAATAACCACTACACTACATCACTCTGTATGTACTAATCTCCTCCAATACACCTTTACCATTCAGCTGCACTGTGTTTCTCAACCATTCCACTGGGCTAGTGCCTCTAAACTATTCCTTGGGGTCTGTAGAGTAGAACTTCCTGCTAGAGCCCAGTTTTCCAGCATTGTTACGTACCCAGCCCTGCAGGCAGACTTGTTGATTCCGGGCCCAGGGAAAATGGTGGCAGCATGTACCACAGAAGAGATCGCCTTCCCAGATTTACATAGGATGCTATGTTGAGATGGCCCTACAAATATGATTGGGCACTGAAAATCAAGATTGGGATTGATCATAAATGAATTCATTAATGCATAAATAAACTATTTATGAAACTAGTCCACCAAACTACTCTGCCACCCTACCACACAGATCCTTAGATCTATATAACATAGAAATATATATACATCTTAATAATCAATTTAAATTATATGGTTTTACTGTATCAAGCTCACCAAAACTGAGTGGATGATTCTACCTCTCTTTTCCCCCATCCAGTTCCCCCAGAGATCCAGGATGATGGACAGGCAGTCAACCTCACAGTTACCCTCCAGCAGCCGATTAGTCTGGGCTGCGACGCTTTTGGGACCCCGTCTCCCACAATCACCTGGACCAAAGATGGCCGACCTGTAGGTATTGTCTCCTCAGTGGAGCCTTTTCTTAAGAACTCTGTTTGAGCCCACCTCTTCAATGTTCTGAAGGTTGACTCGACTCCACAATTTACCCAGTTTCATTTTGTGATGAAATGGTTCGGTTCCTTGCATTGTCTGGGGCCACAAGTGGCACCAAATCCTATTACTTTTTCTGCCTCACCAGACTTTTGAAACCACAACCTGAGATGGATATCTCTGGCAACACAGTGACACCTAGTGGTGTAGTATAATATTGCAGGCACCAAGTTTTATTCGTCTTAATTACACACTCAGATTTTAGATTCTGTCTATCTTTGGTCTTGTGCAGGTAGGTGATGCTTTAGGAGTTTACCTCCAGAATGGAAAGAGGCTTCTGAGAATCTACCGGGTCCAGATGGAACATGCTGGTACATTCTCCTGTACAGCTTCAAACAAAGCAGGTGAAGCCAGAAGGGACTACAACATTGTGGTGCAAGGTGAGCGACTGCACACCGCTTGACTGGTTACATTACATTACATTACATTATAAGCATTTTGCAGACGTTCTTATCCAGACCAACTTACAACTCAAAGTGCATAAGCTGGGGATGAGAGTGCTAAAAGTCCTAGAGTGGAATCAAAATCTCAAGTGCTAGAAGGGATAGCATAAGCATAGACTTAAACCTTGTAAACGACTAAGTTAATTGGTTTGGGTTGGTTGGATTAGTTACCTTCTGAATACATTATCCTTTCTGTGACAGCTCTGTACCATTAAACTCTCTTCATCATAGCACAAGGAAAGTGAGCCACTGCCTCTTCTCATGAGACAGTCAAACTGCTGCAGACATTAGGCGCATTTCAATTGCTTCATTAAATGTTAGAATGGTAGACTCTTTGGCATGGAGTCTATTTGCTGAGAGAGGTAAGCTTGAGCAGAATGCAAAAGACAGTGGTGGAGAACAGCAGAGTTCTGGAGAAGGAATTTTAGGACAGATAACTTAGACTGAAGATATCAATAGAGTCTAGGGTTGCAATTAATTTAAAACTTTATTTAGAAACCCATTAGACCCAGGAGAAGTAACCCATTTTGTGTCATTTATCGGTGATAAATGGGCCACAGTTTTTAGTTTTCTCCCTTTGTCTGTGTGTGTTTGTTTGTCTGTCTCTCTGGGTGTCTATCTGTCTGAATGTGCCTGGTTCCGTAGCTCCCCCTGTGATCTCGGGCTCGTCGGGGGTGCAGGAGATAGCAGTGGTCGCTGGGCAGGAGGTGGAGCTGCAGTGTCGGGTCAGTGGTCGCCCTGCACCCAAAGTGGAGTGGAGTCGGGATGGAGAGTGAGTGAGGATGGGTTACAAGCAACGAATACACGCACATTGAGAGAGAACACCTGTATATTGTACATGCATGTACATCTCATTAACTCGCTCTCATGCACACACACACACGCTCAAAAGCACAGACACTCTCTCCTTTGCACATAGTCTCACTCTTATTCACAAATACACGCACTCACACACTCGCCCACACGTACGTACACACACACTCAAACACACTCACTCCCATGCACATAAACTCATTCTTATTCACAAACACACACACTCGCACACACTTCACTTCATAATACTTTATCTGGATTCACACAACACAGCAAGCACAATAAGAATTATGCAGTGTAGAAGTACTTTACAGTGTGTCTCATAGTGGTTTTACAATGCAGCATCCCATAATTCACTGCTGGCCAAGAAGCCTGGTGTTGAGTTATGAGCAGCCTGTGGGTGCTTGTGAATTCTGCCACTAAGCAAGGCCTGCTGAAAAGCTGACTTTAACATTGCAGCAAGGTACATGAAGACAAAATAAGTCCAAAAACATCTGTTCAAATTCTTCAACATTAACATGGGCATTTACAAAGGTTGAGCATCTTTGTGTTAGTGGCAGCAAACAAATGCTCATGACACACACACTCATTTTTCACCTTATGTTCATAAAAGTTGCATAAAATGTTATAGGATAGTTAATTGTTTTGTGCTTTCATCATCTTGGAGTGATTTGATGCCTTTGTATCTGTGATGCAGGCAGTGCTATCTCCTATCTTCTCTGTAGGGTGCTGTCACGTGATGGAGACCCCCACGTGGAGTTCCTTGAGGAGGGCCAGGTAATAAAGGTCAAGTCTGTCCGACTGAGAGACCAGGGCCTGTACCGCTGTGTCGCCAGTAACCGCGCAGGGACTCAGATGCGCCAGTTCAGGGTGACTGTCCAAGGTAACAACTTGGCACCATCCACCCCTGCCCATCCCCATCAAAAAAGAAAACCCTTGGACAGCAGATACTGGTTCGACCAGAATGGCACTACTGTTGCTCCTTTTGATATCTCTTCTCTCCTTCTTCCTGTCTCTCTAGCGCCCCCTGCCATCAGGGACTCCAGTGAGAGCTTGGAGGTGTCTGTGGTGCTGGGCTTTCCCATGGTGCTTCCCTGCGAGGCAGAGGGCATGCCCCTGCCCAGCCTGACTTGGCTGAAAGATGGCCAACCCATCGTGTCCAGTGCACGGCTCACCTACACCAGAGCGGGGCAGGCCCTCCACCTTGGGGCAGCACGGGGAGATGACGCGGGCCAGTACACCTGCCGTGCCACCAACCCTGCAGGCTCCGCCCACAAACACTACACGCTAAGGGTTCTGGGTAAGTGAGATGAGACTTTATTATCATATATGTCTATATTGATGAAGCAAGATCAACCTGTTTTGTGAGATTTTGTTCAGTTATGTCCTGGATTTCAGGAGTTATTATTAAACATGATTAGAAATGTAGGGGTTTCTTGTGATTATTATGTAATTTCAACATGGAACATGTTCAACATCTGCTCACACCTAAAGTGATGATCCCTTTCTGCTCACACAGCATGTGATTAATCATGATTTTGAAATCAATAATTTCTAATTGTATGTTTTTCTCAGTTCAATTTCCAGGCCAACAAGTGTACTTTAAATTTCTTTTCACATTTAAATGTCTTAACTATGACATAATGACATTTTAAGCTTATTCCAAGCTGAACTGAAGTCCTATTGCATCATTCTTCTTGTGTGCGTTGCTAGGCCAGGTGGTGGAGTGTGATTGTGTGTTCTCTGTAGTTCCCCCTCAGATTGAAGCAGATGATTCTACACCCCTTGGGTTTGGCAGTAGGGAGGTGAAGGTGCGGATCAATGGAACGCTGGCTCTGTCCTGTCTGTCCAAAGGCTTTCCTGAGCCCACCACACAGTGGTACCGAGATGGAAAGGTATGTTTGTCATATGTTTGTGGCTGGTGGATCTGGGATGTGCAGGGGCGTTATTGGTGAACCTCAAGAAGATCATATATCCCTGTGTTTGCAGCCTGTTGTCAGGAAAGGAAAATTGACCTTGAATGATTGTAGCAATATTCTATATTCAGAATATGAAACTGTTTATCCATCACATGTTTCTGATGTCCCTAATCCAAGTCCAATTGAAGGTGGCTGCTTTTTTTTGGACAGTTAATTCTTGGAAAAATGTACATTAACATATATTTAATGCTGTTTTTTAATCTCCCTAAAGTCAAAAATAACAAATATCAGATATCAGCACAGCAAGCTCCCTCATCTGTACACTAACAAAAACTAAATAACTGGATGCAGGGGGTACCACAAACACATCAGATTAGTGGGTAATCAGGAACTTGCCTAGCTGACAAGACCTCTTCAGCTGAAACGAAAACTACACATAAGGGACTTAATTCAGTCATGATTTGCCATTAATTTTGACTTACAATTAAATACAAGTGTTAGTTTTTCTTCACAAATTGCCTAAGTGAAGCAATTACTAATAATGAACCCCAAATGCATTTATTTGTAAGTCAAAATGAAATACAAATGTGAAGTGAATGCAGTCCTGGAGCGCAATGAGTTTGAACATGGCCAAGGTTGGTCAGTGGACACAGGCCTGTGCTTACAGCAGCCATTTCGGAGGTGCTGACACCCCCACTCTCCTGCAGCCGCTGGTGGGTGATGCCCACGTCGGGATCCGGGCGGACAGCCACGTCCTGCACATTGAGCACGCCCTCCTGTCCCATGAGGGACAGTACACCTGCGTGGTGTCCAACGCAGCTGGGGAGGACAAGAGAGACTTCCATGTCACTGTCCAAGGTCAGTGCCCTCCTGTTTCCTTTTCATTATTAACCAGCAGGTTTAGCTCTGCAAAACTAGTCTAGGTCCAGACTGTGACATTGTGTTTTATAAGTCTACGTCCATTTCTTTGTGCATGCACAGGTAATCCCATGATCTCTCTACCTGTGAGCTTTCAGGTTCAGCTCACAGCTGAAATTACAGCTCTATAAATAACATATCTCTAAATGACAAATGCACCCACTCCACAGTGCCCCCTGTCTTCCATCGGGTGAACAATGGACGGGCAGCCTGGGGATTTGGTGGGGAGGAGGAAGATGGGAACGGAGGAGAGGAGATGACAGAGAGACGAGAGGTGGTCCTGGGTCACCCAGTCAGCCTATCGTGTGAGAGCAATGCCATTCCCCCACCCAAAATCAGCTGGTACCGGCAGGACCGCAAGTTGTCCACTGCTGATGGAGTTGTGGTGCTGCCTGGTGAGTCTGCGGGCTTCCTGTAAAATGACATAGAATCTGAAGAACGTCTCATGTAAAACAGGGCATGGTCCCATTAAGGCAGTTTTTTCACATTTGTAATGTTATTGCAGTGAAGGTGGCTTTGGCTTTAACACTCTGATTGGTGGGTTCTTGAGTGCTTGGTAAATGGTGACTTAAATGCTTAATGCTCAAAGACAGGTGGATTTTAAATTGTCAGTTCAGTGATCAGTAGATGTAATTTTGCTTCAAGCTCATTGATGATGTAAAAAGGGACCAACAGCTATATGATGAACATGTGCTTTAATGCCAACCAAAGGCCAGTGGTGGTTTAATTGTATCAGTGATTGGTGGATTGGTTGCTCAAAGCTCAATGATTGGTCGATTGTTGCCTCAGGAGGCCAGGTCCTGCAGATCCCACGGGTCCGAAAGGAGGATGCAGGGAAGTATACTTGCCAGGCAGTGAACGAAGCTGGGGAAGACCGCATGCACTTTGAACTTGAAGTGCTGGGTAGGTGTATAGCATACTCATTAAAACTACAGCTGATACTCCTCATGAAAATGTCATTAAAGGAGGTTTTTAAAACTTCAAGGACTCTCAGAAAAAATGTATGGCTTGATTAATAATAAATCTGAACACTGTTCCCCTTTATTTTCCTGTAAAAACATCTAGTTATCTTGTATATTAAAAAATGACATTTTTTTAGCACTTTGTACTTTACAGATGTGGTTCTGAAAGATATTCAGGAAAGCACAAAGAAATATCAGTATTACCAAAAATAAAAGTAAGTAAAATGACAGGCCAGTGATAAAAAATGCACCAAGCAACACATTCTAATAAACAAAAAGAATATATGAATATGTAATTGTACCCTGTAATGGAAATTCTGATGCAACAAAAACTGCATTTCAGCTCGATCAAAAGGAATAATTACTTAGAGCCAATGGCAGGGTAAAGCTGACCCAGGAGCCGCTCATAGCATCAATGACAGAATCAAATCAATCTCAGCACAGCTACAGTTGTTAGTCAAATGAAAATAATGTTATTTTAACTACAATTACAGTTGATTACACTGATAACTCCGGCTTTGGGAGTTACTTTGAGCTGGCCATCAGTGGTCCCTCACCGGTGATCTGGGGTCCCACAGCCCACTTAATGAGAAAATACATATACTTGTGAGCCAACAAATATTAAAATGTAGGCTGTCATATGTCATAAACATGAAATAAAAATATTTAAATTTACATGAAGATGTGCACTACAGCTACTACTGTGCGTGTTACAAGATGTGCATGAATAATTTTACTGGTGTGAATGTGACAAAACTGCTCTGCACTCCAAAGAACTTAGTCATTTGTTGAGATCGTTCTTGTGAAACAGTATTTTACTCATTTAAAATTAAACTGGTGTTAGTGTTAGTCTATACAGGTAATTAGTCATTAGAGCCAGTGTAATGGATGAAAATTAAAACATGCACACGCTTCCAGCCCTACCTATGTTTTAGAATATTTATATGTGGTTTATGTATCAGAGGAGCTTTGAATCACCTCCTGCATCATCATATTACGTCTTGTGTCACAGTGACCCCTGTCATTGGCGGCCAGGCAGATGAGTTCATAGAGGAGGTCATAGCGGTAGTCAACAGCACAGTTCAGCTGCCGTGCACTGTGTCCGGAAACCCTGAGCCGGCCATCTCCTGGCTCCGGGACGGCCTTCCGGTCTATAGTGGCCCGCAGATCCAGATCCTGGAGGACGGGAAGCTGCTGGAGGTTTGAGTCTCACCCTCACTTTCCAGGCTGGTGTTTTAGGCTATGGTTTTGTAAGGTTCAGTTCCTACACTGGGAGCCAACATTTTTAAATTATACATTTAAATTTAATCTCAGTTGCCTCATGAAATGTTTAGCTGCAAGAAAGGGCAAGGTGTATAGTAGATTGTGTAAATGGTGCTGCATAAGAGGTAATATTAGAGTTCTTCATTTAGAAGTAAAGTACTTATGTAGGTGTCGTACATACAAGAATCTAGCAATTGTGTGGCCTGTTGCTTAAAACATTACAGTGTGTCTCCATCCTTCTTCCCAGATCGCCAGTGTACAAGTTGCAGACATGGCAGGGTACCTGTGTGTGGCAGAGAACAAAGTTGGAGCAGTGGAGAAGCTCTTCAGCCTAACTGTACAAGGTGCTCTGCTCATACTGTATTCATATTCATACAACTGCAGCCCTTCCAAAATATAACTAAGTAGTGTAGACTGCCAATGCAGTAATTAAGGTACTTCGATGGATCGATGTTCTCACTGATCGAACCTTTATTAAACCGTAGCCTGACAAATGATCTAATACAGAATATATTCAATATATTTTTAACAAAATAATTGAATAAACACTGTAACGTATTCATTGCATGTAACAGGTGCAGTGTCTGTTTTTGCTGCTGTGAGTGTCAATTGAATGTGCATGATATGTTATAAAAGACTTCATCCTGTCCAATTTTTCTCTTAGGTCAAAACCCACTGTTTGCATGCCACTAACATGCTGGCATTTGTCATTAGTAACAATGTATCTCACTCTAGTTCCCCCGAAAGTTGTTGGGCAGAAGGAGGAGCAGATGAGCGTGATCGAGGGTCACTCAGTGTCCTTGCTGTGTGATGTCCAGGCCTACCCGCCCCCTGATATCATCTGGACTAAGGATGGAGAAACCCTGCAGTTCAGTACTGGAATCCACATCCTGCCAGGTAAGATGTGTTCACGGTAAGTCTTTGAATGCAGGTAGGTCAAGATTGCACATACACATTGTATTCATTGCTGTCTGCAGGAGGCCAGATGCTTCAGATACCCCGGGCCAGAGTGGAGAATGCTGGACAGTATGTCTGCACTGCCTCCAACCGTGCAGGAGAGGACCAAAAAAGCATCCTGCTCAGTGTCTATGGTGAGCCAAACATCCTCAACGTATTATGAGTGAAAGCAACTCCCCTTCTTTTTTTCATGTTATTTATTATTAAAATTTTTCCATTTCATTTAATTCCGCTGCCCCCTTTTTCAACCAGGAATGAAATACGTAATCATTCCTAGCACAAACCTCCCCAACAGCTAGACATGACCCCCCGACTTCACTTGGCTACTATTCTCTGCTATTTTTCACACCAGAGACATAAAAAAATCACATATTGTCTCTGAAATCAGAAGAATGTGGAATTGGTGCAATAGTTGAAGGCAGCAAAACAATATTGTTTTATTAAACATGGTTAGGCTGAAAGGAGAAATATAAATAAAATATTCAACAGATTTCAATGTACCTATTCTGATTGTAATTGGGTATTATTTGTCCATAATTTTCCAGGACTGCTCAATTTACCTGAATTGTTTATTAACTTAATGCACTTTATTAACTGCATTCACGTTACTACTGTCCTAAATTAATCTGCTTTACATTTTTCTTTCTCAAAGTCCCACCCACCTTGAAGCCCCGCACTGAGTCTGAGCCAGATATTGTGACCCCTCAAGTTGGCTCGTTCATCTCTCTGCGATGTGAAGCTGAAGGAGTGCCAGAACCTGAGATCACATGGTACCGTAATGGGTTGCAGCTGGCCCCAGGAAACGGCCTGAGGGTGGATCGCCACCTGCTGGAGATCCAGGGAGTACAGGTGTGTCTGTGTTTTATTCTGGAATTTGTAAATGTATAATCCCAAGATAAATCATAAATTGACCACGAGATGGTTATCATTGGATTCATTTATCCTACACCCTTTACAACCTGCAGAGGCTTCCTTAAACCAAATGTATGATCTAGAATCTGATTGAATCCTAACACAGAATTTATAAAATGTATAAAAGGAAACATTGTTTTGCTAAAAGGTAAAACGGAAAGTATATCTCCATATTTTTGAGGACTGCCTCCCAAGTTCTCTCTCATCTAAAGTCCCTCATCTTTCCTATTGTCTTGGTCCAGAAGCCTTTACAGTGATCTAAATTAACCTCAGAGAAAATGGCAAGGACTGTGCACATTACAAAAACAAACTTGTACTTCATTGTCTGTGATGACCAGTATGTGCATGACAATGTGTTGTTGTCCTCAGGTGGCGGACAGTGGAATCTACACCTGCAAGGTGTCAAACATTGCTGGACAAGTGGACAGGACTTTCCGGCTGACTGTCCATGGTGAGACCTCATGGCTGCTTTGTAGAGAATTCTGGAACTTGGTAATGATGAAAATTATGAATATAGAAAACAGTTTTCCACACAAGGTGAAGCATGTTTTTGGTGGTCTTCTATCCCCTCCACAGTGCCCCCAGTCCTGAATGAGCCTCTTGAGGAGACCCTTGTCCAAGCCATGGGCTCCCATGTTACCCTGCTCTGTGAGGCCACAGGGGTCCCAGCTCCCAGCATCACCTGGATGAAGGATGGTGCCCCTATTGGTGAGAACGAGAAACTGAAAACATTTTACTTGGATTTGAGACCTTTGAGAGGATTGTTGTATTATATACTTATTTACTTGTATCATTATAGTATTTAATTTTAAAAATAAATGTAAAATATATTCATCTTTCAATCTGCTGTCAATGGTGTAATAAATATCTTATATTCTGTGCTGCCAAGTGACAGTAAGAGCAATATGTGTTTCATATTTGAGGAAGAATGACATACTACTGCAATTTTTCTGTATGACTTTTCATCAGCTGGTTTTAGAAGTAGTTTTATTTGCATTAATGTGCATATGTTGAAGTTTGAAGTGACATTGAAGTGTGAATTTGTGTTGATCAGCTCCCCTTTCAATTCACCTGCTCCAGCAGTTTAAATAACAACACTGCTTTTAGGAGGACAGTAAAGCAGCTATATATTACAAAACCTGCCCATCACTTCAGAAGTATATTTGACAACTCAGTTGATGAATATGTAATTATTATTTCTGTGACTCTGAGAGAAGCATTGAGGTGTTTGTATAACATTGGTGCCTGTGTCCTTATTTTTCCTTGTTTACAGAGAGCAGTGTTCAGTGGCAGTGGTCAGTGCGGGGCAGTAGGCTGGAACTCGGGCCACTCCAGCTCTCTCATGCTGGTACCTACACCTGTGTGGCCAAGAACAGTGAGGGGGAGACTCACAAGGACTACAGCCTCACTGTACAGGGTAAGGACCTGGATCATTACATTCAGTGCTGCAGCTGTGCGAGCCTGTATTTTTACAACACCAGGATACCTCATAGAAGAAGTTTTAGAAGAAGCTTTGACACAATTTAACAATGTGCCGATATCAGATCATTGATATTCCTATGTGTTAAAAGAAGGTGGTAATTAAATTAATACAGTGAAGAAATACATAGTAGTAATAGTGCCTATTCAGTTGCCTGACCCAAACCTAATTTATTGAATATTCACATTCAATGACAAACAAAGTACACAGTGGGTCCCAGAACTAAGGTTCAGAACCACTGTCTTACATGCTACAAGTGGTTCTTTGACTCATGTTTGGACTGAAGGTCTGAATCACAAGTGACACCCGTCTGTTGTAGTTTTGGTCCATACTGGTAATGATAATGAGCATTCTTTTAGATATCAATAAGATAACCTCTATAAATGAAGGATGAGAAAGCCCTGGTCTTCTCTGACATGTGCATACTGAACCATATTTCAGTTCTACCCACCATCCTGGACTCTGGCCAACCATCTGAAATCAGTGCTGCAGTGGGGGAGGAGCTCACCATGGAATGCCGGGTGATGGGGACCCCCAAACCCCAGCTGAGCTGGCTAAAAACCGGGGCACCTCTGGACACCACCGGCCTGCAGAACGTATAGTGGGTGTCTGTTTGTGTGCTTTTTTTTCTTGGAGGGGGGGGCAGTGTCGAAATAGTTTGAGGAGTAAGAGCTCAAGGAATATGGGGGAGGTAAAATTGTACCTCAATGTTTAAATGTTTTGCCACAGCCTTGTATGCATTGTGCTTGTGTTTTCAGCTTGTCATCTGATGGGGGCGCTCTAACACTGCTGGGACTGCGGTCATCTGACTCTGGGACATACACCTGCCTGGCGGTCAGTCCTGCTGGCCAAGAGAGCAAGATTTACACCCTGTCTGTGCTGGGTCAGTGGACACACCTCACATTTCTGCTCAGAGGAGGGGTGCATTTTCTCTATTAAAAATCATTGGCTATGTACAGACCCAGGCTGGCAGGTAATATATAACAAATATTTTTTTTCCCTTAGTTCCCCCATCAATTGTGGGTGATGTGGGCACACCACGTGAGGTGCAGGTACCACAGGACAGTGTAGTGACCCTGGAGTGCCAGGCAGCCGGCAACCCCCCACCACAGATCAGCTGGCTGTGGAACGGACGCCCCCTGCTCCTCTCTCCCAGAACACGACTTCTCTCGGCAGACACTGTCCTCAGGTGAGGCCCTTCCTTCTCTTCCTTCCTCTCCTTCCCCCTCTCTCCTACCTCCTCTTCTCCCTGTTGCCTCCTCTTCCTCTCCAGCTCTCCCTCTGCCTTCCTCTCTTGTCTCTTTTGTCTCATCATCTATATCTCACTCTGGGATACCAGCTTGACCCACTATGTTCTGTGTTCCCCAGGATTTCCCCTGTCCAGGTGTCTGATTCTGGCATCTACACCTGTGTGGCACGCAGTCGGGCAGGGCTGGCAGAGCTCAGCTATGATGTGCAAGTGCAAGGTAATGTTACAGCCCAAATTTAACCTAACATTTAATCAGAGACTCAGCACAACACTAAATGGCAGACTTTTTAACCATTGTCTCTTCTAAATGCTGCCCTCTTCTCAAATGTTTTCCATTAGACTCAGTTACGCTCAGTCTACTGCCTGCAGTAGTGTCATTTCACCACTAGAGGCACAAACCCAGTCTAATGGCTGGGGATCTCTAATCTCACTTCTTCCTGCCTCTTTAAGTGCCCCCAGGTGTAGATCATGTGGAGCCCACTGAGCATGTGACCGTGGTGAAAGGCTCGTTGGTGACCCTCACCTGTGAGGCCCGGGGGGTCCCTCCTCCTTCTTTATCCTGGCTGAAAGATGGCCAGCCACTGTCCCTACATCGTAACCTGCTGCTGGATGGGCATGAGACGCGACTCCGCCTGCCGGATGTCAGCCCTAGTGATGCTGGCCAGTACAGCTGTGTAGCTAGCAACCAGGCCGGAAGTAGCACCAAGACCTTCAACCTCACTGTGCTGGGTGAGAAAGGCCATCACATATATACACCCAAAAACACATTACATACATGTAATACACTTGCTATATTCATTGTACTGCACATCATATAATGATATAAACATGTGGTGTATAGCATGTGTGTAATATGTTTATATGTATGCACACTTCTGGTAGGTTGGAATGTGTTGCATGTATGTGACATTCAACCCTACCAGAAATGTGCATACGGACAATATATAGTCATGCTCATCATAATGCTTCATACACAGCATTTTACACCTACTGTGTGCATATCAAATCAACAAGGCTCAGAGCTGCTAAAGAAGTGTATCCTTAGCATGACATCATGTTTGTGCACATCTGTGAGGTGTTCACTTTGAAATGCAGAGCCCCCGAAAATCTCTGGTTCTGGCTCCCCGGAGGAAGTGTCTGTCGCTATAAACAGTCCCCTGGAGCTTGAGTGCGCTGCAGAAGGTTTCCCTCCACCCACCTTGAGCTGGCTGAAGGATGGGCGCCCCCTGCACAGACGGGCTGAGGTGTTAAGAGATGGGGGGCTGCTCAGGATCAGCAAGGTGCAGGTAAGCTATCACCACAGCTCTGAGTACTGATCTGGCCCTAGACCTGTTTTTGGCCATATGAATGTCGAACATTGTGAGCACATCTCCAACAGAATAAAAAGAATAATATGTGATAGAATATGCATATTTTAGGCAACTGCATTGTTTTCACATATGTATGGTATATGCTTATTCTTACTTTAATTTATAAATAAATTACTGTGTAGCTAAAGAACCCTACTCTATATTGGCATGTGCACTGTTTTCTCATCACAGATTTGAATGTATTTGCAGTAACATGTTTCATACTCACAGTAGAACCATGTTGTGCTTTGCAACTGGAAGAGAGATATTGTGTGCACATCACAAGTGTTAAAGCTTTGCTAGAATTAAGAACTATCACCTGATGTAGTGTGTCAACCACCTTTAAAACTGGACCTTGCATTGCAAAAAAGAGATTTGCATGCTATTCGCAAACTGTTTGCTGACTCCAAATGAATCAACCAGCCATTAGTATCTCATATGTTTAGATATCCTTTCCTTTTAAAAACCTTACCATAATCCTTTGTGTTTGTGACCTGGGCAGGTAGAGGATGCAGGTCTGTACACCTGTCTGGCTAGCAGTCCTGCTGGAGAGGACGGGAGGAACCACTGGGTTCGAGTTCAAGGTGAGACACAAACAGTGTTATATCTGTTTGTGGAAAATACAGCTAAGCAAAGCTGATTACCCACTAGTACTGTCAAAGGTCCTCCTCAAAGGCTGATATCTCCCTCTATCCTCTCTCTTTCAGTTCCTCCAACACTGTTGGGGTCCAGGGAGGTCCAGACTGTGTCCATCCCAACCAAAGGTCACCTGACCCTTGAGTGCCAGGCCAATAGTGACCCCCCACCCACCATAGAGTGGTTCAAGGATGATGCTAAATTGCAGGTGAGAGAGAATGTAGAGGGTGGAGTCAAATTCTTAGTAAAAACCTTAGTAAATCAATCAATAAGTCCATTGTGCAATTGAAGACAATACAGGTCTTGCATCACATTGGCTAGTATATTAACTGGTATTGGTCCAGTCAAACTTTAGTAAAAAATAGTGTAAAAAAGTACTATGGCTGCATGTGTGTCCTTGTGCTTGTGATGCAGTTTCATGATGGGTAATGTTCTGTGTTTGTGTATGTGACTGGGTGACGTTGTTTGATGAATGTTGTGATGGTATGCAGTTTTCAGTGTGTATAACCTTGATCTCTCTCTCTCCCTCTGCAGTTGGGGGGCCGGGTTCAGGTTCTGGGAGGAGGGCAGTTCCTTGAGATTCAAGACGTGATGCCCGAGGACAGTGGCCTATACAGCTGTGTGGTCAGCAACATGGCCGGCAGCAACAGCTTGTCCTTCACAGTGCACGTCCTCTGTGAGTATGACTGTCTATGCATTCACCAGCCTGTTCAGCTCTATATTAGCCTGTCTTTCTCTCTGTGAATTTGGGTGTCACAGAGTCTGGCCATCTATAAGTCTATCCCTTTGTCTTTACATATGTCTGCCTGTCTGTGAACACCATCTGAATATATGCCATTGATAAACAAGGATCCACCCTGCCTTTTCAGAATACATTATGGTTGCAATACTTAAAAGGCAAAATTTTGCAAGTATCTTTTTGAGTTGTATTAGATTGCTTTATTGCTAAATAAAGATATCAAGAAAGTTAATACAACACAAAAAGATCCATGCAAACAGTTCCCATATTTTTATTGCAAACACATCATTTTTCACAGCATAAACTGGGTTTACATGGTTGGCATGGTGCTTCTTTTGTACCCAGCATACCTTTACTATGCTCTCCTCCCATTCTGCAGTGCCACCAGTAATCACATCAGGTCCCTCGGTGGTCACATCACACATCAATCAGGCAGTAGTACTGCCCTGTGAAGCAACAGGAACACCCACCCCATCCATCACATGGCGAAAAGATGGAATCCCATTGGTCCCTGACAACAGCAGGTAAGGGCGAGCTAGAAAAACATAGATTTTACACTAGAATTCCTGTGTATGCATATCTCCACAGTTCTTATGTAGTAGATTCTGTTGGGATTCTATTTTTTTCTCCATACAAGTTCATTTTGTTGTTTGTGGCACAGGTTCACCATTTTGGCAGAGGGATCGCTGCGCATTGGGTCTGCGCAGCTGTCTGACTCCGGACGGTATTACTGTGCAGCTTCCAACCCAGCTGGATCAGACTATCGGGGAATGGACTTACGCGTGTTTGGTACTTGCAACTTCAAGTGCTTTTACATACATCTGTGGAAGCCAAATTGACTGTATTATTTAATTACAGATTACAATCATAACACTTTCATTCAAACTTGAACCTAAAAACTTTTTCAAAAAGTTGTATCTGTTTATTTTCTGTTCGCAGCCTATTTTGAATTTTGTGACCCTATGCTTTTGTTACTTGTTTTAGCCTGCAGGTTACTTTTATCGTGGGGTGGGCTGGGAGGTAATGTATATACCTTGACTGAATATTCTGAGGTAAAATCAGTCATCCCTGCACATTGAGAGTGCCATATGCACTGGATTTTATCCCATCCCCAGCTATCAAGTAACAGGGTTTTTACATTTATGCATTTACCAGAGCCCTAGCCTTTGAGTCACATGCCCATTTGTTTACATTTCACTGCTGCAGTTTTTCCCCTTAAATTCTGAAGCAGGACCCATGTCTATTGGACCCAGGCCTTATTTGTGAACTTGATTCCATGTATGGGAAAACCAGGTGTACTGAGTGGATCTACCTCTGCATTAGAACATTTACTGAGCATGCTGTGTTTGTCCTCCTGCCCCTTCCCTCCATCCTCTGTCCTCCCTTCCTGTCCCATGTGTGTAGTGGGTCCGTCCATCCGCCCAGGTCCCTTCAATGTGACTTTGACGACCGGGGTGCGAGCTGTCCTGAGCTGTGAGACCACAGGTATCCCTGCACCCCAAGTCTCTTGGAAAAGGAACGGGACTCCTCTTGACCTTGCAAAGGATCCTGGGGCCTACAGGTATGGACAAACTCTTTCCTCACCCAACTCACCCAAGAATGCACATGCACACACACACACACACACACAGACACACACATACAGACCGTGTAACACTACCAATATAAAATATTTATATACAGATATCTTACTGCTGATTCAAGGCACTGCTTTTTTACTGCTTTTTGTTATTTTGTTATATATTATAATATAATTATGTGTGTTCTTTCATCAAAGGTTACTATCCCCGGGCTCTCTGGTTATCACCTCACCATCCAATCACGATGAAGGCTACTTTGAGTGCACAGCAACCAACGAGGTTGGAGAGGAACGGAGGGTTATTGAGGTCATTCTGCAAGGTATCAAAGTGGAACTGTGGACTGTCAACTCTGCTTTCAGTTTTCATCCATCAGTACACTTTTGGACTTTCAGAAACCTTGAGTCTTAACTTAAAATATGTTACGGGCTGCTTAGTGACTCACTCTATATTTAGTCACTGTTCTACAGTCAAATCTTGGCATCATGGTCTGGTATCAAATCAAGACAGAGTCAGTGCCAACTGTGGCTGTCAGCTTCTCAGGGTGACACATAGTTTGTTGTTGCCATAAATGTCTGTATCTCATTGTCCACCATCAACTCCTGTTGCACAACTGAGTGCCTACAGCCCGCCTTTGTGAATTTCAAGCTCATGTCTGTGCAAGCTCAACATGTGGACTGCAGTGTAAAAATAAGTGGTGACTGACATCACAGATTTTGGAAGAGTGTCTGTGTTAGTCTGCACTCTTTCAGGCTG
Source organism: Albula goreensis (assembly GCA_022829145.1). Classification (NCBI taxonomy): domain Eukaryota; kingdom Metazoa; phylum Chordata; class Actinopteri; order Albuliformes; family Albulidae; genus Albula; species Albula goreensis. The sequence goes on along the minus strand of CM040744.1, from coordinate 27,009,256 downwards.
ATACCAGCAGTTTCAACAATAGTAAGGGCAATATTTAAATACAACTGAGAATGTAAATTTTGGAGAGAAGAGAAAAAAACATATAAAATATAATTTTTATAATTTTGAATATATGGGTCTTAATTCCAATTTCAGGGCACAGTCACACAAGCGCAAATGCAGGCGAATGACCATCGCCTGCCAGTGCAAAATTCGTATCTTGTCGTGCTGAATGTGGGCAGTATAGGTTGTGATGCACACTGAAATCAGTTTGCTGGTTTGTAGTTCGTTTGAGTGCTTGTGGTTGTTGGTCACACATGAGCGGTTCTGACATCACATGAGCAGTTGTTGGTTTTGCGATGGGAAAATGTATACTGAAGACCAGAGAAAGATTCTGGCATTCTTGTTGGTGAGGAGGAGAAGGAGACAGGTGGAACAAAATAACTTGTCATGTTTTTGATAATTGAGCATATGTTGTATTGAAAATAAAGGCTTTCACTTAATTGTCTCATTTGTACATGTTATCATAGTTTCATGGACAAATGCAGAGGAAGAACATTGGTGTGCAAGTTATTGCCAGTAAATAACAGTTGTTATAGTTGTATTTGTTATCTAGCTTAGCCAAGTTAAGCAAGGTAGCAAATATCACAAAAAATGAATTGATGTTATTGATACATTTTCCATTTTTTTTTACATTCAATGCCTGTGTCCCGATTCACTGCCAGCCAGGCAGTATATCTTTTTTGGGGCAGTTTGTAGTTTTCATGGGCAATATTGTACAATACCGACAAGACACAGCAACAATCTAAGTCTCCTCCATCCTGGCACACGAAGAAACCTACAGCCAATTACAGCCAAGTGGAGTCAACCACACACACTTCTTTGCAGTTGGTTGAGGCTGCAAATTCACCAGTTAAAGCACACCAAAGTTGAGCTCCACGTGAAGTGAAGATGAGAATTTGCTTTGCCATTGGAAGCAGATTTTTTATTCGCCCCTTCACTGGCATAGAATGAAAGTGAACCAGAAGTGAATATTCACCACTGTTAATTTCATGCATAGGTGACCGTGCCCTCAGAGTGCACTGTCCGCTGGAAATACTTGATCTCAGAGACCTTGCACAGATGATATCACTCAACCCTGTAGTCCTGATGCCTGTAAATACATACTCAACACAGATCAGAGTAACCAAGTCCTCCCTCTCTCTCCATCTCTCTTCTCAGTCCCTCCTTCTATTGAGGATGACATTACCACAGTCACTGCAATAAAACTGTCCCCTGTGATCCTGCCCTGCCATGCAAAGGGAAGCCCCGAGCCAAAAATCAGCTGGACCAAAAGTGGGGCGCAGCTGGGTTCTCGAGGAGGCAGTTATCGAGTCCTGCCCACAGGTTATACCTTGTTTGTATCACTGGAGCACATTTAAGTATACTGCTGAGGTCCAATATGTTAACTTCTGCAAGTGCAGAGTTATGCTTTGCTAGTCATATTTCCTGCTATTCCTTTTGTCTGTGATCTCAAATTATTCCCTGGCTATGGCTGAGGGGAAAAAGTGTTTAAAAATCATTTTCTGGCCTTCAGACTGGAGCCATCAAATGATAGTCTAAATCAGTGATTCTCTGCCGTTCTGTGATTTTAGGGGTGCTAGAGATCACGGCGGCTGAACCCAACCATGCAGGGAGGTACACCTGCTCTGCTCGCAACCCTGCCGGAGTTGCCTACAAACACATCACCCTCGTTGTCCAAGGTGAGTCAAGTGGACAGAGTTTACTTTGTATGTGCTCTGACTATATGTCTTACTTTACCCCACTCAAATTAACCACTCAAAACTTGATATCGAGATACTCGTCATCATCATCTTAATCATGAATCAAATTTACATAACCCTTCTTTCTTTTTTTTTGTTATCCATTTTTTATCAAATTGCTTCACAATTCAAAATATGAAACATGTTACTAGTAACATAATAAGTTGTGAAGTTGTTCTGTTTATTTAAATATGTGTTTTGGACTTGTTGATTAAATGCAGTTTTTAATTCAGTACTGTCTGTGATATTCCATGAGGAGATGTAGAAGGGGCTTGTGTCTTCCCTTGCACCCACAGAGCCCCCTGAGATTCGTCCCATGAAAGAGGAAGTGAAAGTGGTGTTGTATCATGGGATTGTTCTACCTTGTGATGTCAAGGGTTTCCCCAGACCTTCCATCACTTGGCAAAGGGAGGGAGTGCCCATAACAACCGGTAAGTCTGAATTGCCATTCTCAGGTCTTGATAGCATCTCTTTTGTTCCTTGAATAGTATAATACAGTCCATTCTAATTCTCATGTCTGTGATTTCACAGATCACAGGCTGGCTGTTCTTCCGAGTGGTGCTCTACAGTTCTCCCGTGTGACGCTAGGGGATGCTGGAACTTACCAGTGCATGGCACAGAATAATGCAGGCACAGCCATTGGAAAGATACGTCTTGTCCTGCAAGGTATACTGGGATTCCCTGGTGAAAAATAAAAACCAAAAATCTAGATTGTGCATGCATCTGCTCTTGTGTGTGTGTGTGAATGTGTTGGTTTGATTGCAGTTCCTCTTAAACAAAGGATTACAAGTTTTTTAAGAAAATGCAAAGTGTGCAAGAGCATATTTTTAGCTGCAGGGCATTCATTGGTGTGAAGGTAGCACTGTAAACATTTTAACATTTTAATTCAGCCTTTTTTAGTTTTATACACATATTATATGAATCTCTTGTCTCAGTCTTTTGTGTGCAATGCGGTTGTTTTTTTCAGTCCCTCCCGTGCTCACAGCACCGCGTCTGGAGTACACAGCTGTGATGGGCCAGCCAGTCAGTCTAGAGTGTGGTGCAGACGGGCAGCCACCACCAGAGCTGTCCTGGCTGAAGGAACGGAGGCTGGTGGTGGACGGAAGTCATGCACGTGTCTTCTCCAATGGCACCCTGTGGATTGCCGCCACACAACGCAGCGACACTGGCCTCTATACCTGCTCTGCCAAGAACTTCGCTGGCAGAGCCAGCCAGGACATCAGGCTCACCATTCAAAGTGAGTGTCAATGCCAGCCAAAAGGACACCTTGGGCTGTTCTTTGAAAAGTTAAAACAAAGAAGAAAGCAGATGGATGTGCCACAATTTTGTTTTAAATCTGCTTCGTCATTTGAAATTTATTCGTGCATTTGTATGCCCTGTGTTATCCAATGGGGCACATTTCCTGCAGAAGAAAAATCACTCTGATAAGAAAATAACTCTACCCATTTTTTCCAGTCCCGCCCATGATTCCAGTTGGTCAGTCAGAGCTGTCAGTCATCCAGGGATTCCAAGCACTGTTGCCGTGTGCTGCTCAGGGCCTACCTGAGCCTAGGGTTTCCTGGGAAAAAGATGGCGCTGTGGTAACAGCCCTGCCTGGCAAATTCACTGTGCTACGATCTGGGGAGCTGATCATCGAGAGGGTAGAGGTCAGTGGTCAACCTGTGTTTTTGTGGGTGGGATTACAGCATGCCCGTACTAACCAGATGGTCCTCTGCATATTTATGTTAGCTGTTGTATTAGCACTTGGTGTGGGTGCTTCTGCCAAGCAAATACATGATGGTGTTGTCTTTGCTCTTCCCCCTGGCAGCCAGGTGATGCAGGTGTTTTCACCTGTGTGGCTGTGAACTCTGCAGGCAGCGCTCGCCGGGAGGTCCATCTGTCCATCAACATGCGCCCCGCTTTCAAAGAACTGCCGGGTGACGTTACCCTGAACAAGGGCCAGCGTTTGTCCCTGTCCTGCCATGCCCAGGGCACACCTGCTCCCGCCATCTCTTGGACTGTCAATAACAGCCCTTTCCCAGGTACTGCACAGCGCCTAATCACTTCTGTCATTTAAGGCGGTACAGGAATCGCATATTTTTTCAAAGATGGACTTGATCGTCAACACGCTATTATTGTAACCATAATTTTGTCTGTGATGATGAAGTGGATACCTACATTGCAGTCAAAATGTAGTATAATATTATCTTGGGAACACTGCTTTTTCTGAGTGAGCAGAAAATTCAGTTCTGCTAGTACTCTAAAGCAAGGAGTATTACCATGATTTCCTCTGACAAATAATGGTCAGCCACGCAATGGGTTATCCAGGTCAAAAGTAAAGATTGGAGCAATAGGAAAAGCAACAGAGGTCAAAAATGGATGGAAATGCACTGCAGTAGAGCTAAAATAAAGTGTTTGTTAAAGCGTGATGGCCTCTTGCCTCTTGCAGGTCCTAAAGTTGATGAAGCAGGCAGGAGCACGCTGGTGATTGAAAATGTGTCCGTGAGTGACACAGGCACATATGTGTGCAAAGCTGACAATAGTGTGGGCACCATCCGGGCACTCTCATTCGTCCGTGTTAGGGGTAAGCATTTGTCTTTGTGGAAGGGGGTTGGAAACTTTTTGTTTTCTTCGAAGAAGGAAAGATAGGGACCCACAAACTTGCTGAGGCTTAATAATAACACAAACAAACAGTAATTCTCTAAATGATGTGTACTGATGACACAACACATAATGTAATAGCTGTATCATTTACACAGTCACATAGTCCACCAGCTTTCACAATGGCAATTATACAGAAGAGATATTGTCTGCGCTAAGTTAATCAATTATGGTGGCTCATCTATGTGGTTTGATATGGTGAAGCAAAATCTGAAGTATGGCATGTGTCTCCCTGTGTCCCACCCCCAGAGCCTCCTGTTGTCACTGCAGAGGTCCATAGGACCCAGGTAGTGCCTCAGGGTGGCACAGCCATGCTGGACTGCCCAGTGAAGGGGGACCCCACCCCTTCCCTGCGCTGGCTGCGTGATGGGCAGCCCCTGGTCAGCACACTACGCCTGCACCCCATGCACAATGGCTCCCTGGCCCTCTACAGCATCATGGTAATCTCTGACCTCTGACCCACACTTCATACATGATGGGTTCCAGACCCAATGCAGGACTCTGCTTAATACCTCTTTATCTGCAATCACCAATAGCTGGATAGAATGTGTGTATCACTATCTGTCATGCTGGCTTTGTCTGTCTGCCCGTCTGTTTGTGAACAGGCTAACTGAAAAGGTTACAGTTATGTATGGATTCAGATGGATACATGAAATCATCATCCACTGTTTTCCCACTAGAAGATATATTTTTCTTTTTTTAATAATGGTATGTGTTTACCTTGCAATCGTATTTATTATGATAATTTCACAAGTTAGTTATTATACATGTGTGAATAAATTTGCCCTCAAAACTAAAGCTGGACAAGACACAGGAGTCAGTCGCAGTTGTAGTCGTGAGTCACGTAGCTCTAGCTGAAGAAAAAAAGGTTTTCTGGAACATTCTGTGATTGCAGTCTCTGTTCCCCAGGCCTGTCTAAATCAGATTTAGGTTACTTTAGATGGAGCGGCTAACAGAATTACCATCTTGAGAGCGATGTGCTGCCTGCCTGGATTCAGAGAGAGGCTGGGCTGTAATGCTGTTGAAGCTCTAATTGACAGCATGACTGTTTTCCTATGGCAGGGCCCCCAGTGACCAGAAACTCCAGTCATTTGTTCATGTTTGTGTTTTTTGTCTTAAAGTAACCTAATGGCCTCTTTTATGAGCAACAGATGAATGTTTTTATTTTCATATAAGAAAGAGGGTCAGTGCCTGCATTCCAGAACCAAGGACAAATAAATTCAAATCCTTTCATTGCTTTTAGAGTATTAATTCTACAAAGGAGCTGGGCCTGACAGGAGTCTGGCCTGTAATTGTAAGCTTGTGGGGTCTGTTCCCAAGGGTGGGGCACACTTGTATAACACCCATGAGTTACCCTGAATTGCTTTACTAAATACCTAGCTGTGTAAATTGATAGTATGTACACTAAAATAAATGGACGTACAGTGTATGTGATACAGGGATACACTGTCCTGAGGTGTCATGCAGCCTGGCTGGTTGTGTTTGTCTGTTCCAGAGTGGGGATTCAGGGGAGTACAAGTGTGTTGCAGAGAGTGAGGCTGGAATGGCAGAGAGGACTGTGTCCCTCAAAGTGAAGGGTGAGTTACTCAGTATTACTTTCTTAACATATTAATAACAATAATTATATATAGTTCCATTATTCTATAATTCCATAATATTCCATTTATATGTTCATTATTGTTATTATCATTATCAACAAATATGAAGTCCTCTTTGGTTGGTAACAGTATGCTTTTTCAGTATTTCGTAACCCTGTTAGCAGGCTGTGAATCTGAAGGGTGAGTAAAAATGGAAAAGAAATTTTAAGATTTCTATGATCACTCATCTCAGTTACTGTTAATGTTTGTGTATTGGTTCAGTCCCAGGAGGATTTTCGAACTGGGGGGAGTGGAGCCCCTGCAGTGTCACATGTGGACGGGGTGTACAAGAACGAATCAGATTGTGCAACAATCCTGTTCCAGCCAATGGCGGGCAGCCATGCGAGGGACAAAGTGTGGATTCCAGAAGCTGTCAGGCTAAACTTTGTCCAGGTAGTCTTTACATTTACATTTGCAAGTTGGCTTGATATGTTTTATGCTGTTCATCACAAGGAGACTGAATTTAATTACAGTCATGTCCTTAGAGAAATATACCTTGAAAAGTGTCTTGTGTCACTTCAGTACCTCACCTTATTTCTTTAAGTTTCTGTGCTCTGATGTCTCATTCATTCTTGTCCTTGTTTGGTGGCTCGAAGGGGAGGTCCCTCGACGGGCCCGGGGTAGCCTGATTGGGATGGTGAATGAGGAGGAGTTTGGCGTGGCATTCCTGGAAGCCAACATCACAGACAACCCAGAGGAGGGAACTAGCACACTGGAGGCCCATGTGGATGACATCCCAGCCAGTGTGGGTGAGCATGTATACATCATTTGCACAGGAAGAACAGGAACGTAAGGAAATGATGAGGGACTGGGTCATAGGTTTGAATCTTTGAAAAAAAATTTCAGATGCATCAATGAAAAATTTACTCTTCCTTAGGGGTCAGCAACCCTAGTCTAACAGAGCCACATGGTCTCCTGGTTCTAGTTTTAGTTTTCCCTTAAAATTCGCAATCAGTTTAGGCCCAAGAAACCAGGTGAGGTCTAATTACCTGCTTGAATTAAGTCATTAATTAACTCAGGGTTTAAGAAAGATAAGGGACAGTATGATATTCATGATAGGGGCAAACAGAGGGATTCAAGGGAGGGTCTCACATTTTTAAGCCCCAGGACAGTTTTTTAATTTTTTAATATAGTCATGGAGGGGGTCATGTGATATGAAACAGATGAAACTGATTTTTTTGTGTTTTAGAAATGATGCTGAGCATGCTGTTATTGCTCTGTCAAGAGTTATGCTAGGATACTGTTCATTGGTGTGATATATTTCAGTAGTTTAGGTAGAGGAAGGAAGAGGCACACTTTTTTGCTTAAAGGAGGGCCATCAATATGTATGTTTAAGAGATCTGATTGTTTCCATGCATCCATAAACATATCATACATATGTTATGGTCCTAAGTTCATTACTGAAAAATTGCAAGTTGCAGTATAAGGGGCAGGGCTGTGCTGGGAAGCGTCACAGAGGAGTCCATGACCTGAACCCTCTGGGCTCTCCTCCAGGTCCATTGCTGCGTGTGTTGGTGTCTGTTTTCGCTCCCATTTACTGGACCACCGTTCTGCAGACTGGCGCTGCTAGGAATGGCTACACTCAGACCCAGGGTCAATTCAGACAGGAATCTCAGCTGGAGTTTGAGACAGGTGAGGATGAAATGAAATCCTGGTGCTAGTCTATGACGAGTCTTCACTATGACCCACATTAGATTTAAATATTTTATCTCTTAGTGAAAGCTATTTACTTAAATGAAAGCAGTTCAACAGTAAAGTTAAACTATTGCCTCTCAGAAAACATAACTTTCAATGAGTGGATTTGTCCATCTCCGACATAGATAGAAGCAAAATGATCCACAATGTGTAAGAACGTAAGGCAGGGTAGTTATTCTGGTGCTAAAATGTTGTTTCTTGTAATCCATTTCCAGAATGATACAAAGACCAACCATTTTTTACTTTAACTTTGCCTCTGTTATATCCAACACACCTGGCATAGACTACCTGCATTTTGGACTTCCTCAGTTTTTGTGTCTGTAATGATTGCAGAGATTCTGGATTCCAGATAACAGAATGTGGTATTGGTACTCCATGTCTTTATGACCAGGCGAGGTCCTGAAATTGACCCATGTGGCACGAGGCCTGGATGCAGAAGGGGTTCTCTTGGTGGACATCGTCATCAATGGCTTTGTCCCGCAAATCTTGTCTGGATCCCACATCAATCTGCAGGTCAGTACAGGGTCATATCCGATTCCTATTTTTACTCTGGAAACCACCCAAAGATATGGCGCCACGCTAATGGCAAAGAGTCCATTTCATTGAATAAGGATTGGTCAACTGTAAATGGCCACACAATTGATGGATTTACCCCCAGAGACTTTCCAGTTCTGTAAAATACAAATTATAACACTGGGATCATTCCTCAGTATTACCTTACTTAATCGGATTAACTGAAACCTCAGGAGCAAGCCTCAGACCTGGTTAAACTCCCAAAATGATTTGAACAGCCCCACTGCCACCACAAACTTTCTTTTTTTTTGTTAACATATTTTTATTCAAATGTTCTGTATATTCATATGAGTATGTTAGCTTGGAAGGATCATCATATCAAAAATGACAATGACGTGATATACAAAATAAATAATGCAGAATTATAGCATATGATCATTGCAAAGCAGAGAAACTATTGCAATGTCATAATGAAGAGTGTCTTTGTAAAAAGTTCCTGATCAACATATGACATCAGACCATACAGTTAATGTGTTCACATTGGCTTGGTGCAACCTTGCTGTGGACTTTTACAAAATGCATATATCTAAATAATAGAGTAACCAAGTGTATGCCAATTAAATCCCAGGTTCTATCCAACAATTTAGGATAGCTTATATAGCTGCAGTCAATCCCACCAATAAAGCATATCTTTTTGGTCTACTGAGAACAATATCCAAATAATCCCCAAGCACCAACAAACCAGGACACATAGGAATCTGCACACCTAGAAAATCCTTGTGTTGATACCTCATAGTTCCAAAGATCCTTTACTGGAATGCACTCCCACCACATATGTAGGTATGTACCAACTACTCCTGATGAACAAATTGTGCAAAGCTAAGTGTCCTTAATATTTTCATTTGAAATCTGTATGGGGTGATGTAGAATCTATGCGCCACCTTAAAATGGATTAATTGATGAGTCTGATTGTTGGAGGATGTAAAAATATTTTGCCAGATTGAACCCCAGTCTACAGTAATGCCTAAGGTGGTACGTTCCCTACTTACGAACAGTAAGAGTGTTAATATTATGAGATACAAACTTGTTATACAGGAGTGAAACAAGGCCTGGAATAGCACTTGCAGAATAAAGGGATTGTGCTAAAGAATGGGTTGGGAGAGACCTATCCCATGGAACTCCATATGCATGGAGGGCTGAGTGGATCCTAAGGTACAGAAAATATGAGAAACCAGGGAGCAAATAAATTTCCTGTATGCAGACCTTTATCATCAAAAATATTACCCAATACATGCACATTACTGCGAGATCATGGGGTGTAATGGAAAGGTTTTGATCCTGTCAGCAGCAGCATTTGTTATTCCAAATAGGGGACAACCACTACAAACTTTCCAGAAGAACATAAAACATATTCAGGTTAGGTGGGAGACATCTGTTTGATAAAATATTTTATTTTAGGATGTGAATGTCTCTTGATCACTGTGCTGTCTTCTTGCAGGAGTTTGACGAGTCCTATGTACAGACTGGCCCAGGGCAATTGTACGCCTGGTCCTCTCAGACCCACCAGCAGGGTGGTGCCCCTTTTCTACTGCGCTGCAATCACTCCCTGGTTTTTGAAGGGAGTCAGGACCGCCAAGGGCCCCTGCTCCAGCTTCTCCGGGTCTCAAGCATTAGTGGGGCCTACAGCCAGTACACCTTGAGCCTGGACTTCCAGCTTACCGTCTCCCTTCTTATTCCTGGTGAGTGCTGAACAACTTAATGAACAAGTACATGGTTAACAGGCTGAGATAAGAATCACAAGTGGAAGTATGGATTACCCACTGTTGTCAGTGGGAATGGAGCACAGTTTTGAAATATGCTGCTATTCTTTTCTTTATCTAAAGGAACTACCATATTTTTAGGCAGCACTGTTCATAGATGGATACCAATGATACTAGTGGCACCACCATGACACTGCTTATCAGCATGAACAGGAGCTTGTATAGAAACAACCAGTCACTGCATCTTTTGTTAGTACATATACTTCAGTGGTATATTTTTCTACAAGTATATAATATATACAGGGCATTTTGGATCTATTGGTATGTGTGGGAGGTGGCACGTACACAAAAAAAGAGTTTTTTTTAGCAGATGCTCTTTTCCACACAGACTTACAACACAAAGTGCATAACTTAAGGACAGTAGTCCCAAAACACACAGAGGAAATAAAATCCCAAGTACCAGAAGTGACAATATTAGGTAGGACTATGACCCTGTAAAGAGAAAATAGAGTTACAACAATGTCAAAATTAACCATAGCACAAATAAGATCATTATACTAGCAGTTAACAGATCAAGTATGGCTGAGTAGAAAAGTTAGGGAGGGACAGGGTGAGATACATTCTGAGAAAGTGAGTCTTTAGTCTGTGCTTGGAAGTTGTCAGAGAGCCCACTGTTCTGACTTCCACTGGAAGGTCACAGTATCATTGGGGTGCCAGAACAGACTGCAGACATGACCTGAAAGTGCATACACAACGAAGGAGGGAGGGTCAACACCAAGTATCTTAAGAAAGCAGAGCAGATGATGGAGAGTAAAGCAAGCAATTATGATTGTTATTCACTTACACTGGTACTTTTTTGTAAAATTATTTATGTAGCTGAACTAGGGCTTTGATTTTTGAAGTTTGACATTGACCTCTTTTTAAGATGGTGAAGGAGACAGCTGTCCTCAAGGTTTCATCCTGGATGCAGCCTCATATTGTGCAGGTAGGTTGTGAGAGCTGAAATGATCCCTTTTCATGACTATTCCTATTGCATGTTCCATGATACAAAAAATAAAAAAAAACAATACACAAATGATCTCATGTTTTGCCTAACATAAAAATATTCAAAAGAACATTTAGAGTTTTTTGGCTGAAAATTTTGAATTCAAGAAAATTCAGTTTTGTTTTTCCCTATCATGGTTTTCTCGTTGGCAGCATTCCACTCTATAAATGGGGTCATTACTCCACAGTGACTTTGCATAAATTATATGGCTATTTGATTTGCAAAAGATATCCAGATACATGAGCCCACTTAAACTTATAGATGGTTGGAATTAATATGAAGTGGTCACCCAATTACTATGTGGATACTCTCACAGTGCAACATTTCCTCAGCATATTCAATAGGCTTGGACAACACAAGAAAACTGTGGAAAGCGGTTATCTTAATTGGTAAACCCCTTTTCTTGCTGCTTTTTCCACTGGTAAGCATGTAGTCCTGTCTTACTCTAGTACAAGGAAGTGTAGTATACTCTTAAAAAAAGTATACACGTTAAAGTATTATTTTGTCAGTATTAGTTAGTAGTACCATATTAGTATGTATCTTTCAGGCATATTCTCTCAAGAATCTGCTTTCTAACCAATGTATCCTTTCTTTTTTTGAGGAGTATATATTGAATCTAATTTTCCCTTTTGAGTGGACTCTTTATTTGGCCTTAAATTTTGATGAGTGTTTGGTTTGTGTGCGCATGTATGTATGTGTGTCTTGTGTAATATGTGCATGTTTATGTGCTGATGGGTGTTTTGTATGTGTGTCTGTCTTTCTTCCCCTCTCGTAGATGAGGATGAGTGTGCAGCTCAGTCCCCCTGTTCTCACTCCTGTAACAATGTCATGGGTGGCTTTTCCTGTGCCTGTCCTTCTGGCTTCAGTATCTCTCCACATTCCAACACCTGCCAAGGTGAACTGACAGCTTGTAACTGTTAATTAGATAAACCTTGGACTGTAATGCATCTGTACTCACATCCATTTTCAAGCTGTTTAATTAGTCATCTACTGCCCTGTTGAACTAGTGTTGAAATTTAACTTGGCCTGTTTGAGTAACTTCAGTCACAGGGAGGCTTGAAATGGATGCGGAAAAGCTATTCTTGATGGTTTGTATAGTATGGGATTTATAACATTTTGTGTGTGTGTGTGTGTGTGTGTGTGTGTGTGTGTGTGTGTGTGTGTGTGTGTGTGTGTGTGTGTGTGTGTGTGTGTGTGTGTGTGTGTGTGTGTGTGTGTGACCTTGCTCTGCAGATATTGATGAGTGTGCTCAGGGCTCACACATGTGCCACTACAATCAACAGTGTGTGAACACTGTGGGAACCTACCGCTGTCAGGCCCAGTGTGGGCCAGGATTCAAGCCCAGCGCCGTGGGAACCAGCTGTGAAGGCAAGTATGACCATAATACATGGATAGGTCAATTTAATCTGTCCCACCTCCCATCATGGGTTGTAGATGCAGACTCACTGCTTGATTATTGGCTTTGCGCTAGAACATTTACCACTGATTCCCTATTGTTTTTCTATGTATGGTAAAGCAGGAGAGAAAACTGTGGGGAAGGGAATCTGACATCACAAAGTTCCATCACTCTTTATTTTATAATTTAAACTCAATATTTATTTTACGCCATATGGAAGAGATTACATTTGCTATCCCAGCATAGTTGATTTTTTACTTCCCCCTGTGACTGTAATGTGTGTATGTGTGTACTGTTTGTGTGTGCCTGTTTTAGATGTGGATGAGTGCCAGGAGTCATCCCTATCACCATGTCACCAGCAGTGCCTGAATACTCTGGGTTCTTTCCGCTGTGCTTGTAACCCAGGATACCAGTTGTCTGGTCATCGCTGCTTAGGTCAGTAGCATTGGATCATGATGACTCTGACTCTGTGCTCTCGTTAGATGTTCAAGATAGATGATTTTACCTGCTCGCTAATTAAGCAGCTGAAATAACACAATGTCAGGAGCCATGGAGCTATTTATTGGTCAATGGGCTATCTGTACTACTCAAGGTAGAACATGATGTTTATGTATGATTACATAATTTGTGTTGAGAGAGTTTGCCAAGTAATATAATAACATAAAAAGAAATTAAATAGGGAAATTCTGATTGCTCTGTTAAACCATAAGACAGTAAAACAAGAAGTTTTCACTTTCCCACAGAAGGGTTCACAGATTTGTCAAGTATTGTTAGGGTCAGGATTAGAGTTAGGCTTATTGGGTTATTTAAGTTCTACTAGCAAATGGGACACTGCACAAAAGCTGTTAAAAGCTACATTCAGTGCCAGTTCATCACAATGTGATCTTACGATGTAAGAGAAACAGATGCCTTTGCCACCTTTTGCAGTTTGTGATCCATGTTTTTCTGTGCTTGCAGATATCAATGAGTGCACCAGGAATGTGTGCCCAGCCCACCAGGAGTGCCGCAACACTGAGGGCGGGTACCAGTGCTTTGACAGCTGCCTGGCTGGCATGACCAAAGCAGAGAGTGGGGCCTGCGTAGGTGAGAGGGTCTTGGTGGCTAGTTGAGACGTTACCTTTTAGAGATACAAAAGACGTTTCCTGCCGTGACAGCTCTTCATTGCCTCTGTTTCACAGATGTGGACGAGTGCCAGAATGGAAGTCACATGTGCCGCTACAGCCAGATTTGCCAGAACACAGTCGGGGGATATGGCTGCGTGTGCCCCAGAGGTTACAGGTCACAGGGCGTAGGTCGGCCATGCCTGGGTAAGTGATTTGCTCTCTTCCTGTGTGCGCCACTTGTGTATTCTCATCTATGTGTTGTCTTAGATGAGTTGAATGAGTTTGTGGTGGGTCAGGTGATGTGTTTTCTTAGTCTTGCTGCTCTCTTTTTTAGACATTAATGAATGTCAGGAAGTGCCAAGTCCCTGTGCCTATAAGTGCCGCAACGTACCGGGCAGCTTCCGTTGCCTATGTCCACCTGGTACCACATTGCTGGGAGATGGACGCTCCTGTGCAGGGTTAGAGAGGGGCCAGGCCTCTGCCAACGCCACACGCGTCTTTGCAAGACTGCGGCCGCAGCTGGTCTCAACCCTCGGCCGGCCTGTCCTCTCCCGCCTCTCCATCCAGCCCGAGCAGCATGGTCTCAGTGTCAGTGGCCGGAACGGTTGCCCACTGGGGTACAGCCGCAGAGATGGGGCTTGCATGGGTACGTACATTGCCAGGAAACAGGGTTCTGACACAAAGTCATGGCCCTGGTGGAAAAAAAAAAAAACGGAAAAGCAGTTCCAAAACAAACACATCATTTGCTGGATTAAATTTTTGACCGTTTCATAGTATGACATTATTCTGTAAAATGCATGATGTCATAAATACTCAATGCACATTCTGCATGGTCACTCTGTGCAACTTGTTTTTTTTGTACTTTATTTAACTTGTTCATTACATGCTATTTTATTTTACATTGAAATCAGTGGTTTGAGCTGTCATTATTTTACTGAAACTAAATTGGACCTGTCACATTCTTATCCCACAGTGACTCATTGTATTATATATAATGCCTCAGGCATCCTCTGTCACGCCATATTTCATGAATTCAAAAAATATTTAAACACAGAATCAGTAAATTCAACGTGGATTGGAAAATAAAAAGAACTTGAATAAAATAAAACCATTAGGATTAAAAAGCACTAGCAGCAGAGTTGTTAATATGGTATTAATTGTGGTGTCTTTCTCACACACACACACACACACACACACACACACACGCATACATACTACATAGATGTAGATGAATGTCTCCTGAGGAAGCCCTGCCAACATGACTGTCGGAACACAGTGGGAAGCTTCCAGTGTCTCTGTCCCCCAGGCTACCAGCTTTTACCCAATGGGAGGAGCTGCAAAGGTGAGTGTGATTGGCTGATCCAGTGTGCCTACAGTGAAGGTGTTTGGTCTTGACTCAAACAGCAGAAGCAAAATGCAAAGCTGTTCCTCTACGTTCCTTTTGTAGATATTGATGAGTGCATGGTGCATGGCATCCAGTGTGGCCCCAACCAAATGTGCTTCAACACTCGAGGGGGTTACCAGTGCCTGGACACGCCCTGCCCCGCCTCCTACCAGAGAGGGGGCAGTCCAGGGTAAGTGGTCAGTGTATGTGGGTGAAAGCAACTCATCTGTAATACTTTGAGGCACTTTGTATTATAAATTAAATGTGTTATTTATTATGTGTTGTGTGTTATTTGTTATGCCTAGCCAATGAGAAGCAACATTAGACAGAGTGTTTTAAGTATATGCTAGTGTATGTCACTCTTTTGACATTTATTGATTGTGGTCATTTCTCACTTTCGTGATTCCCTTAATTCTATCCTCTCCATCAACCCTTATCATTCTGTTCCCAAACACCACTACAGGACGTGCTTCAGACCATGCAATTTGGACTGTGCCTCTGGGGGGTCCCCTCTCTTGCTGCAGTACAAGCTACTGACCCTCCCACTAGGCATCCCGGCCAATCACAATGTGGTGCGCCTCTCTGCCTTTTCTGAGACTGGGATCCTGCAGGAGCGTACAGCTTTCACCATTCTGGAGCAGGGTGGGGAAACCTCCAATGGTCAGCCATTCAGCATACGGGATGAGGCTGGGCGAGGAATCATCTTCACACTGCAACCATTAGACCGGCCGGGGCTGGTACGCCTCCGGGTTCAAGCTACTACACTCTCACCCGAGGGCCAAGTCACATACCAGAGCATCTTCATCATCTACATATCCATCTCCACTTATCCCTACTGATCCTGAGGGGTGAAACTCTTCACTCATTACTACCCCTTTTCCTCCCCTTTGCCCCACAAATGAATCAAGTGCAGAATGAATTTCCACTCAACAGCAGTTACTGTACCTGCACTATTTTCTGTGTTCTAGGCCCAAGCGGTCAAACCAGGAATGTACTGCTCTCAATAAAAATAAATAAATGGGTAAATAATTCGCGGAATTCAAAAATAGTTGAAACTGCTGGGCCACAGTTTTCATTCTTTATTGCAAATACCAAATGAATATTCTTTTATGTTCTTTAAAAGTATGTCAAGCTTTTAATAATGGTTATTTGATTTATGTAATAATGAAATCCCAACTAACATGCTATGTTAATGTATCTATGATGTTACTATAGTACAGTATGTTGAGACACAATGTGAGAATGGTATGTGTTATCTGGGGTGCTACTTTATTTTTTTAGGTTTTATGATTTGCATTTCTTGTTGTGGGATCAAAATGTATTAAAGTGCTACAATGCTGAATGTATTTATGTATTTCAAAATTACAGATTTATTGATAGGTATATTACAGCTTAATGGCCGATGATGAATAATAGTACAGAAACATCACGTTCTCCTAAAAATAGAATAGATTAGGTGTGTTTTTGTTTTTTAATTGAACCATATTTTATCAGTGTTGCCTTAGCTGAAGCAGTTAAGAACTATTTTGTTTTACATATGTAAAAGACAGTATTTTTCCCCAGACTAAGATGTAAACTGAGTTTCAGTTCTAATAGCATTTTGACGGTATTAGTTCTACCTCTTGGACTGACTTCACAAATTGGTATTTTCAGTTGCATTTTTAAACTATTAAATCCCTTCTATTTTTATTCTGTGTTGTTTTACTGCGGATATAAAGTTTTGTGTTTGTAATGTTGTAAATAATAATATAATATAAACAATGCATGCTCAGGCTGTCATAAGACAAAGAGCAAAAAAAAATAGAAAGGGCACCTCCTGCATGGCATGGGGAGGACACTTTATCACGTTTTCATGTGCTTAGTGGCACCCAGGAGGGCACTTTTGCTGCATGTTTTTAAACAAACGGGCACCGGAGGGCATTTTCTGTAGAGGGCAATTTATTACATTTTCTTACAGAAAGGCCAGCTGTAGAGGGCACTTCATCACGATTTCTCCACTGGAAGGACACTCACATTTATCACAGGGTACCTCATCATGTTTTCTCATGTGTAGGGGCACCCAGGAGGGCACTTTCACAGCATTTAACCAAACAGGGCACCTTGCCAGTGGCCTTCAGTTTAATTTGTTATACGTAATTGAATAATTTATTTGCTGATCCATTAGGTCCAACTTTAGGTATAATATATAAAGCAAGGTTTCTAAGTGTACAGAGTATAATATATAATATATAATATTATTGGGGAACTTTGGGGATGGACAATACAACAACCTATCTGATTTGGAGTGATAATATGCCTACCTCACAATACAGTATATCTCCTCAGTTACCACTTCCACTTGGTTTTAACCTCCGCTGATCAGTGGACACATATTTCAGATACAAATTTCAGGATTGTTTATGTGGAATTTTGCCTAAAAATAACCCATACCAAACCATAAATTATGAGGCAGTGATAACCACTGTTTTAAATTGTAATTTTATAGAAATATATTTTTGTTCATTTTAGACACATACTTTCAATTATTTTCAATTAAACAAGCCCAAAATGTTGGTGGCATAGCGGTATTGAATAGTTTTAGGCCAAAAAGATTAGTTACATTCTGTAAGGATGACTGTCTTTCACGTAAAGTACATCTGCATTCATCTTGTGTGGACAAATGTTCATGTCACTTGACAAGGATTTCATGTTATGGTATCCAAGTTATCTCTAGCTAAGAAGTACAGCTGGTGTCAAAGAGATTGCTAACCCAACTTCCATTGTCTGAAATGGGTAGGTGAAGAAATAGAGAGGTACATTGAAAATGTGAAACACCAGCCAGCCATAACTTGAGAATACAATTAGTTACCATAGTAATCAGATAGATAATTTAGAAATTTTGCAGTATTATATTCCCACATTCTGGTCCATGGTGTTACATCCTTTGATATTTGAATACTCTGAATGTCATAGGTAAATGTAAATTGTATTACAAATTATTGAACTTCTGGGGTAGCTCGCCTTACCCATTAGCCCTACTATTTCAAGGTCAAAACAAGTTCTAAGCAGTTCATAATGTGCTGCCCTATATATGTGAGAGGAGATCCATTTTAATATGTTATGACAATTGAATGACATTAAAATTGCATATATGGTTTGAATTAAGTTACACTGAATCGTATTACTTATTGCAAATTAATTGCAATTGGATACAAAGTAGCAAAACCATAGCTAGCTCTAATTTAAATGTTTGAACTTAATTTCAACTACTACAGTTGTGACTTTAATTGCAAGCAGTCCGAAGTAACTAGTTGCATATGGAAAATCAGTTATACAACCGTTTTCCATTGCCAGTGGTAAGACAACATTTATAATGTCAATAATGCATTTTTCCAAGTGTTAATTTACGTCCATACGTGTGCTCATATTCAAACTGGCTAAAGTGCGAGCTGGCAATCAAAACATGAGGCTTTCAACTGTGCAATAATTACGAGTCTGCAAATCCAATGTGAACACTCACGCAAAAAATACATGATGTTACGTTGAGCCTGCCGACCTCAACTAAGATATCAGCCATCTTATGGCTCCTCTCAATAAATACTGTCCATGGCTCCTCCCCACATGAGATAGCTGGTGTCAAACTGAACTTCCTACTATGAATAACTTCCTGTGTCTGCAGACAGTACACAGTTCCAAGTGAGGCGGGTTTGTAGTTAGCTAGCAGTAAGACAGCTGGTGAGCTATGTATAATTTCGTCTTATTGATAAAAACATATTGCTTAATTACGTAGATTATCACTGTTATTGTCTATGTGCTGGCTATTTTAGCCCATTTGCTAATTGCTCTTGTTCTTTAGCCGGCAAGCTCGAGAAACAAAAGCGGCCTTAGCCTTCTTCCTTGTAAATCACCGAGCTCGATTTCAGCTTCTCGGGCTAAGTGAACAAGCTTTATCTAGCGTTAACGTGAACGTTCACCTGCCAGAATTCTTTTTGTACTTCCGTTATATGTGTTTTGGCTTTATTCCTCTCTTGAATTTCAGAAACATTCGCATAATGTATTATCGATAAGTTATAAGGAATGCTAGCTAGCTAGTTCCAACATGCTAGCTAGCTAGTTGGCTAGCTACACAAGTTCGTTAAGTTGGTTCTCCGTAACGTACCTAGATCATACATTTCAAAGTATCACTAATTCCTTAAATGCTGTTGGAGTCAGGTTAGGTAGCTGTTTTACAGTATTCTAATGTAGTTATTTAATGTGCATTAATAAGATAGTTAGCCCGTGTTTTTAGGTCAGCTAAAATAACAGTTGTGCTAATTAGCATAACTACTTAGCATACATGTTTCAACCACACAGATAAACCGAAAGGTTTTGAATCAATTCCTATCCAAATCCTTTCCTGGAAGTTACCCTCTGCCACCGAGACTACGTGTTCTACGGGAAATGGTAAGGGTATCTGTAATAAACTAATGTTGTCAAGCCCACTGTGTGCTAGAAATATCCTTAGATTCTGGTAGCTAAATGGCTGCAACGTCGCAAATATTACTAGCTAACAGGGTATGTTTACTCTCTAGTGCATTGGGAACCTGCATAGTTAACGTTAGCCAGATCGTAGCATTTAGCCTAGTTGAATTACGTGGACGGCTTGCTCTGACAGGCTAGCTGGAGGTTAGAGACATGTTTACATTCTAGTCGTAGCTACCTGTGATGACTTTAGCCAGGTACATGGCAACATAGTTTGCCGTCCTATGCATACACAGTCTGAGTAGCTATAGAGGTCCAAGAAATAAGATTACAGTAGTAAGTGACATTAAATTTGCGACCCGAAATATAAAAATGCTCAGGTTACACGTTGGTCTGTTGTATTTCTGAGCAAATTGCAAGCCGATTGTGTTTAGGAAATACCAGGTTGGATTATTTTCTTCACAGGATATAAAATGTATACTTGTGTATACTGAGTAAGGGTGTTAGTAATTAAATACAAACAGAAGCAGATCCAGTTACATGCCTTCAGATGGCCCATTTCATGAGAGTATTAACGTGAAAATACAGTGCGAGTGTGGCTTTGCAGGTTATACACCCAACCTGAGGGTGGTAAAGGGACATTCCAACATTTTGAAAGTCCTTTTATTTATTGAGCAAGAGCAGATAAATCCATCTGTGCTGTTTTAAAACCTGTTTGATCGATAGATATCATATATTACGTACTAGATATCCTTGTAGTTGTCAGTCAGTAATTTTTTTTCATTAATCACATGGTTTATGTTTGTTACAAGGAGTCAGGAATTTCTAATTGTATCCCTGCCCCTTTCTGTAGGCACATGTACATTGTTAATTTCCACTCCCCACAGGTAAACTTTCACATGAGCTCATGGAGAAGAAGGCCTTTGAGGGATGGCTGGAGTCGGTCTCCACCTCCTTCCTCACACTGACTGATCAGCAGAAGAACCAGTCATTGGACCACCTTATAGGGCTGAGCGGGGCAGCACAGCTGCGGCACCTCTCCAACAGCCTGGAGACACTGCTGAAGCGAGACTTCCTCAAGCTCCTCCCCCTGGAACTCACATTCTACCTGCTCCGATGGCTGGACCCCAAGACCCTGCTCACCTGCTGCTTGGTGTGCAAGCAATGGAACAAGGCCATCAGCGCCTGCACCGAGGTGTGGCAGGGTGCGTGCCGAGACCTGGGCTGGCAGATCGATGAGTCCATTCAGGATGCTGCCCATTGGAAGAAGGTCTACTTGAAGGCCAAGCTGAGGATGAAGCAGCTAAAGAACCAGGAGGCCTTTGAGACATCATCACTAATTGGGCATAGTGCCCGTGTCTACGCCCTCTACTACAGAGATGGGCTCCTGTGCACAGGTGGGTATTCTTCCACTTTTGTATGATGAGTTCTTGGGTGTACAGTGCCTGCCTTGTATCATCCAGATCCACTCACTGATGCAGGTTGATGAAGAATACATAAATGCAATTAATAATGTATCTGTATTTGAATCTTATCTCTTATAGCACAAGCCTCAGTTGCACAGTGACGTTTCTGTAGTGTGTCCAGAATCTGTGTAATTGTTCTACATGGGTTTTACTCTTGAGAAATGAATTGGTCCTTTTCAATTCATGACATAACACTGGTGATCTTTAGTTAGACCCTTCACAAAGAATGTTTTTCACCAGTTTTTTAGGTCCTGCAGCCTGTTTTTTTCTCCTTTTTATTATGATGCTGTTCTGTGCAGTGATATCCATGAATCCATCCATCCCTACATCTGATAATGCAGCTAGCTGACCCAACCTTTTTCTAAGGGTCTGTTGGTTGCTACTTTGAAGTGGACAATCTTTAATTTTTGTCCAAGGGACATTATCTCAAGGAGTGTGAAAACTGTACATCAGTTGCTAAAAATACATGGGCAGTGTTCTTCTTATAAGATCACTGCTCCTCATTTCTTCATTTCAAAACAGGAAAAGATGACACATTGTAAAAGGTTACCTTATAGGAAGAATTTATGTGGTGGGTTATGTGTATATAAATCAAAATTATGTAAAAATCTGGAAATTTGAGGTTAACATTGCAAATGGAAAGTGCCAGATATACAGGTTTGTTATTTTAAAATAGAAATATGGTATGCTCAGTGGCCCTCCAGGTGCAGAGTTTTAAACTGTGCTAAGGCTGTATTACATGTAACACCTACCTATTCTTGTGATAGTGCTTCCATGCAGTGTAGCAAATAGTGTATTATTATCATTATGTGCAATGCGCCACTCTGCTGCCATGGATGTCATTATGATTTTATATTATTATAGTGGTGATTTATTTATAAACAAAGTCTTTCTCCTCTGTTGTTGCCACAGGCTCTGACGACCTGTCTGCTAAGCTGTGGGATGTGTGCACTGGTCAGTGTATCTATGGCATTCAGACGCACACCTGTGCTGCTGTCAAGTTTGACGAACAGAAGCTGGTGACGGGGTCCTTCGACAACACTATTGCTTGCTGGGAGTGGAGCTCAGGAGCCAAAATACAGCACTTCCGTGGGCATACTGGTGCCGGTATGGTACACTTAAGGTTTCATAGTATGATAAGTGTATTACATGTGTGTTTAAAAAAACCAGTGCTAGGACACCGTACTGTCGAGTCCATTTTCCATATAGTGTATGCACAAACTCTATCATAAGCAGTCTTTTCTGCTAAAAATATATTTGGAAGTTTTATTTAATAAAATAAATGACGACATGAATTGGGTTGAGGAAAAAAATGAATTTCTTGTATGTGTGAATTTTAAGGGTGAATTCATAATTCATTACCCAAGTTTAATTTTTGAGGCATTAAACCTAAGACTAAAATGTATAGATACTATATAGGTATATTTCTAGAACACAGTCCGCAAATCCCTAATGGTGGCTTAATGTGGAATTTTTAAGATTGTAAATAACCATAAAAAAAACATAGCATGGCTAAGTTCAAAGAGTGCATGCTTGTGTTACCAATCCAGATAAACATAGTTTAAATAGAGACCATGCATGCAGCAGTAAATAAGTGATTTGTTTCTTGTCATCATGTTAATCCACTCACCAGCAGTCTAGGTGGAAGGAAAATACTGCTGGTAACTTATTAGCTACCTTGCTGAGTTGCATTGCTTGCTAAGTTGTAATAATTGTCAAATTGGAAGCAATGTAGGGGAATGATACTGACATGGAGCAACATTGCACATTTCGAAGAATTTCAAATGATGCGTCCTTGGGGTTTGGCTCTTAAGAAGGGCACATGTTGATTGAGGTTAAAGAAATGAACAGAATATTTTTACTGCCTATGGAGTCTACATGGTCAACTCTTTCTCTTTGGAAAGTGATTGGGTTCACAGTATGGACCAAAATAAGCTATTTTCATTAAACAGTTTAGTTTGAAAATGTGTACCGTATATCCATGCTGCTCAGTAATGCTCCTGTTTAAACAGAATCGTTGACGTCACGTAGGGAGTGGGCAAATGTTGGTATTGTTAGAATGTGGAGAATCTCCAAAAAAAAAAAAAAAAAAAATTAAGATCACAATGTGTTACCTTGAAGCATTTAACTTAGCCTTACTTTTTCTAAAATATAAGATGCATCAAATTGTTTTGGCTTCACTGGTAGGGAGCCAGAATGGTTAGTGTGAAGACTACAGAATGGTGGCTATTGTGGCTGTATAGATTCTGTGTACTGATTTCCATAAATAGCGGTCTGTATCAGAGCAGTGTCTGGTATTGCAAAAGGTCAAAACCATGAGACAGAAAGACACATGAATGCAAAATACAGGCCAGCATATTTTCAGAATAATGAAGGGAAAGATAATTGTTTTTTATTTCTCAAAACTACTATAAAAGAAGCAAATTAATGAAAATCTAGATCCACACTGAATATAGAGGTCAGCTGAAAAATATATAGTCTCTCTCTAATTAAAAACATACTATGGTAATGGAAAATTAACAACGGCTATTTCAGTATTTACACTTTAGATGGATCTCATGCTGCATATCTACCTTCCCAACCTACATAGTTCATTGAAGATCATAGACATATAACATTTTAGCTCGGTAGTTAATAGTGCTTGATTTAATTGCATTTGTAAGCATCTTGTCCCCCTGTTGTGGCCTTTTAAGCTGCCAACTTAAACATTAAATTGTTTTTTTTTTTTTTTTTTTGCTAGACACCGGTAAGTAAGATCAGCCATTTTAAAAGATGCTGTATTAAATTGCTGGTAGCTGATGCAATATGAATGAAATCACAGTATGTGTGTGTGTGTGTGCGCGTGCGCGCGCGTGCCTGCAAGCCTGCCTGCCTGCGTGCGTGCGTGCGTGTGTGCGCATGTATTAAACTTGGTTATTGGTGCCTTTGATGAAAAACAACAAAAAAAAACTTGCTTCCACCAACAAATGCACCAGGCACTAATTAGAGACCAGTGGTTATCAGAGACCACCGCTGGTTCTATTAGACGCAGCTGCACATTGACAAAGACAAGCCAGAGCCAAATACAGTAATGATCACATGTAAAATATTGGACTTGGACCTCCACAAATCTTATATCTATATTTCACAGTATACTGTGGTGATGCTAATAGTGCAGTTAAAAAATGTGTCAGTTTAAGAGTGATGCATTGTGTTAATGTCTGAATAGATAACATGGTGTTACCTTGTTTTTAGAAAGTTCAAAGTGTGTCTGAAAACTAAACAAGCTACTTTAAAACCTCACTGGTTCCATTCTATTTCATTTGTCTCTTCACCATGAAGCTGTGTGTAAAGAATAAGGTCTTGCATGTTAAATGCTAATGTTAAAATGATAAGATCAAAGTGAAGGTTTTGGGGACTGTGAGAAGGTAGTCCAATTTATGGTACTGAAATTGCTTTACAGATTTTATGTATGGCAGCCTAAATATGTTTTTTTTTTTTTTTAACTCTGTGATTATTGCAGTTCAGGCCTTATTTGCAGAAATATGTTGTGGTTCCTGTCGTTCGTAAATACCATAAAACATCCAATTTAAACTAGTCTCTTAAGTTCTTCTCAGACTTAAGGAACATTATTGTGGGTTTTTATGACTTTTTCATGACTATATATCAATCAGGTAATATATATATGAAATCCTTTATCTTTTATAACAGGGAAAGGTAAAGAAATCAAGAGAAAGCTGTTTATTGGCCGTCAAAAATCAGGCACTGGGTACTAACGATACGTGTATAGTTAAATGTACTACTCACTACTATTAAGGCAATATTAATAATATCAAAAAGTTTAAAACCTAAAATTGCCTGGAAGAGTATTTGTGTAAAGACTTACCATCGTTGAAGGAACCACAAATACAAGCTCTGAATCAGAATTCCACAGGAGAATTTCAGGCCATTCACCCATGAGCTGAAGCTTAGGTGCAGCAGGGTTATGTAAACCAGACATTGATTCGAAACACAAACAGTTCTACATCAGAATTGTTGATGAAGAATTTTTTAGCTTTGGAATGGCCTAGTCCGTTCCTAAACCCCAGTGATATGATGTAGAATGACCTGAAACGTATAGTGTAAACGTCGAAGTATGTCTGCATGTCACTGTGAGAGACTGATCATAGCAGATAAATCTTTTGCATGAGAAAGGAAGGTTTTTCCGCAGTCATGCATACATAATAGCAATTTTGTTTTCTCCCCTCTCTCTCGTTCATGCAGTGTTCAGTATAGACTACAATGATGAGCTGGACACTTTGGTTAGCGGCTCTGCAGACTTTTCTGTGAAGGTTTGGTCTTTGTCAGCTGGGGCTTGTCTGAACACTCTTACTGGGCACACAGAGTGGGTCACAAAGGTAGGGCCCCTGTATATTTCTACAGTCTAAACTACAATCTAACTAAAGCTTGAAGTTTATTTAAGGAATATTTGATAGCATTTCAGCTATGCACAAGCCTATACTATGAAAGAATGTCTGATTACTTTAACCTTTTAGTTAGCAACCACTGTCACATGTCTAGTTCATTTTCATTCTTAAATTTACTGTCATGCAGATTTGTTTCTTTTGCTGAAATATAACCAATTTTTATCCTTCATGTAGGTGGTCTTACAAAAAAGCCAAGTGGAGTCTTTGATGCATAGTCCTGGTGACTATATTTTATTAAGTGCAGATAAATATGAAATCAAGGTAAGGTTCTAGCCAGTTGTCCCAGACTTCTTTTTTTGTGATGAACAATTTTTTTTATTTTATAATAGACAAGACACAACAAACAACAGGTCCGATACTACTGGGTATGGAGGAGGGAAATCCTTTCTTTTGAGGTGGTCCCTTATGGACACTACAATGCCTGACCATACCTGCACAGTGGTTGGCGTGGCCCTATTAAATTGTGCCGTTGTGCACTCAAGGGAGGCTGTACACTGGTAGGACGCCATCCAGCATTCAGTCAAAGGAAGATTGGGATGTCCCAGCTTTCTTGAAAAACATGTTAGTTTTATCCTTACTTCATAGCCTCTCAAATTCCTCTCCACTGGAATAACTACACATTATTTGGGATGTGCTTTTCTAAAACAAACAATGGTCAGTTCTTGAACAGTCAACAAAACTGTGTATGTGGGACTGCAGTTGTATGTGACTCTTCAGACTATGTTAAATGGTGTACACGTTATTAACACATTTCTGGCTCGTGTTCAGCTGCCACACAATATGTTTCAGCCAAAAACCAAATATGATTTCATTTCCTGTCTATGTATTTAAAATATTAACTGTTAAATCAGATGAGAATGATTTTTTTTTAGCTCACATCACATTACCACCATCAGTCCCCCAGAAACACTGCAGAGTCTGCAGCACAGATAGTATGTTTACAGTAAAAATTTGAGAGGAGAAACCAGGTAGAAGGTAAGGTATAGAGCAACACCGAAGCAACAAAACTGAATAAATATACCCATAGTTACACCAAAATCTCTCCTAACTCCACATGAGTGCAACAGCAATCACGACTATCATTGTAAATTCTATTTATGTACCACCTCACAAAAAGACGTTGCAATGCAGTAGAACACGCAAACTTGTGAGACTGTGAAATACTTTGTGGGGAAAAACATCACTCATATGCATAGGATGTTGGTTAACTTAACTTGTCCTTTAGAAAAACCCATCACTTACATTTTTTGGTCTTATCCCTCATGATGATGTATTGTTATCTATCAAATGGAACACTATGGATGTTGATATATCTCCCTGCCCTTTTTTCCACTAATTGTCACCTCTCATTGATGTATTTAAAGCAGTCTGAATGATGTGTTAGTTGTAAGGATTGGACTGAAACACACTTACTCTTGCAATCAACAGGTATGGCCCATAGGCAGAGAAATCAACTGCAAATGTTTGAAGACTCTGTCTGTGTCCGAGGATCGCAGCGTATGTCTTCAGCCTAGGCTGCAGTTTGATGGTCGATACATTGTTTGCAGCTCCGACCTTGGCCTCTACCAGTGGGACTTTGCCAGCTACCAAATTCTCAGGTACTTGCCATGGCTGCTTCTGTCATTTACCAGATGGGGACATTTGCATAGTTAGAATACAAGTGGGTTGATCATAAGCACAGAGTCCTAAATATCTTGGTCACTGCAATCTGTGTTTTCAAACACAAAGGAAAGAAGTGCATGATGGGAAATTTGGCCATCTGATAACCACTTTCAGGTGTCCCCTCAAGCACTTTTTATTTTGTTTTATTTATTTTCTAAGAACTGAGAGATCTTTTGAAAGTGCACATTAACAGTTCATTTTATTTATAACCCCCCACATAGTAATTGGAGGGGAAGGATTGGTGAATACACAATGCTGTGTGCTATCATTGTGATTTCCAGAGATGAAAACAGGAAGTTATTCTATTCTGCTCCCAATGTTAGACTTTATACAGTTTTACTACAACCAATTACAAGACTGAGAAAAAGCGTTGGGGGTACCAAGTAACCAATTATTTTATGGGCTGTCAAATTTTTACATCCCAATTTTACGTCCCAGAACAACTGAAGTGAGAAGGCAAGGGACTCTTTCAGAAGACTCCCTGTGTGTGCATGGGTTAGTTTGTGTGTGTGTTGTCTGTGTATATGTGTGCATATATGTGTTTCAGAGTGCGTGTAGGTGTGAAAGAGTGTATTGAGTTCACACATTGGTGAGCCCACCTCTGTACTAATTTCATCTGTTTCTACAATAGTAAGCCAGCAGCAGGGGAGTTGTTGACGTGGTCGCATGTATCAGAACGGTAAGAATTTTGCACAACTCCAATTCCCCGAAAGAGAGAATACCCCCTGCCCCCCCACCCCCATCCCGTGAAGGACTGTTCATATCATATCCCCTTTGTTCTGTCCTATGCTTGCCTGTTTGTATACTTGTGCTTTGTGTAGAAATGTAGGGGGGATTTTAGTTTGAATTTTGTGTTGATTTTGTCCTTTAAGAGAATGTGTCTGTGATGTCAGTCTATAGTTCTGAGCCCAAGTGTCCACAGCAGTAAATGGATTTATCAAACATTACAGCATTGTGTATTCATCATCACCCTTAATAATACAACAAATACAGACCAATACTACATTTTTTATTCTTAAATGAAAATTTATATATGTGACTGCTGGTACCGCTATGTTACCTTGAGAGATTTTGTGTTGCAGAAATGCAAGAATGCTAAAAAACATTTTTTTTAAATAATTTGTTTTACTTACCCCCAAAGTTGTATAAAGGGAACAAGTGGCATCATCCTTGTTCTTATTCTTAGCTTTGTTTCAATGGGCAGATGATCAAATTATTTTCCCTGCAGAATATTCATAGGCTAGAAAATTCCCACAGGGTAATGGCATCCTGCCCAGCCTACACACATTCTTAAATGCAATGCAAATGGTAGGAAAGTGGTAACACTCAAAAAATAACAATGATGGAACACTTCTTTCTCTGTTTTTCTAATAAGTATTTCTATGAGTAAAATCAGGGCGCAGGTTCGACTGGAGTGGGCTTTTAACAAATTGACTTGGTCATTTTGGATCACTTTAGGTGGCGGGAAATTGGTAGCCCATAGGAAGCTAACTAAAAACAAAACTGAGTGTTTTGTTTTTAGAAAATTAATTGGGTCATATAAAAAGAAATTGTGACGCACAATATGAACACTGGATCGAATCATGGATCCCTGCTGATTTCCACCTCTACAGTGCAGTATAGTTGGTTGATACAGTTGTTTCCAAGCTTTTTTTGTAAGTTTTGTAAGTTAAAGTTTATCATTTGATCAGGGGATGGGAAAAATATATTTTTATATATATATATATATATATATATATATATATATATATATATATTCAGATTTCTACTAATATATATATGTATGTCTGAATTTAATCTCCAACTAAAATGCCATGTTTGAGAGTAACATGACCAGCAACATTGTATTGAAATGTTTCTCACAGTTAGATTTCATTACATTTGCAGCTAACTGTAATTATCGTAAATTCAATGCTCATTTATTTTTATATCTTAAATAAAGCCATAAAACAAAATAAAATAGTGTACTGTAACCTTTTAATCAAAACACAGCGTTGTAGGTGGAGACTGAAAGCCTGCCATTATTTGTTGTTGCTGTTTTTTAACAATATCTTTACCACACGGTGGAGTATAAGCAAAAAACATAGTGAGTAATGCTCTTAGGTCTAGCAATGATGATGGTTGTTAACAAACTGGTGCCAATGTGTGGCATCAAGAATTTGTTGGCTTAAACTGCACATGGCATGCTTTCCTCAGATTTTTGTTTGTATAAGGTCAGCTTAGTCTGTGGGGTGGAAAAAAAATTGACATTGCTTTTTGTATGCAAGCACATGCAGCTATATGCTCTGGGTTGACCACAGAGACTGTAGAAACACTACCCCCTTTGTGCCGTGTAATGTTTGAATATAGTGGCACCTCCTTTGTGCATGCATACATGTATACTATGGCTGCACAACTATGGTTAAAATGGTTTTCCTAAAGTAGAACTTAATAGAAACACAAATGTTACTGAAAATATACATGCATCGAACCTAGTGTGTGCCACAGCATTTATTTTTTTTATCGTGACGATTTTCAGGGCAAAGCATAGAAATAATTACAGGTGTCATAATTCATTTATAATGAATCATAATTTTAGAATTAGTACATAATTTATAATTAATAATTACATACGTTATATATTTTGAAATGTTTAAAGCTGCAGACATGGGAAGACAAAATGATCATATGTCATAATTTTGTCATATTTTTCTCTGAACCAAGCCCCAGGTTGACAATGCTTTAGATCAGGGCAGGTGGTGTGAGTTTTGTAATATGTATATGTATTAGTATTAGAAAGTGTTTACCTTTTAAATACAAATGCCCTTAGCAGTGTTCCATGCAATTGTTTCTTTTTTTTTCTTTTCTCCAGGGTAATCAAAACACAGGACTCTGCCAACCTGTCTTTGCTGAGTTTTGGAGAGGTTTTTGCCCTCTTGTTTGATAACCATTACTTATACATTATGGATCTGAGGACAGAGACAATAACAGGGCGCTGGCCTCTGCCTGCATACAGAAAGTCTAAAAGAGGATCCAGCTTCCTGCCTGGTGTCACTTCCTGGTTGAATGGGCTGGATGGACAGAATGACTCAGGGCTTGTGTTTGCCACAAGCATGCCTGACCATAGCATTCATTTAGTACTGTGGAAGGAGAATGGGTAGATGCCCAAAACGCTTGCCGTGTTGGACTTACATAAAACTCGACAAGACAAAGTGATTGGTGCTGCTTATTTCAAATCTGTGGCCATGAAGTCAAGATATTGCATGAACCAAAGTTTTGCAAAACCTGGCACACAAAACACACAAATCCTCACCCACAAAACATTGTGTTGATCTACTCCTAGCTTGTAGACTGCAGAAACAAGTGAATAAAAGCGAGCCAGCATGTGCAGACTAACCACGTGACACACAAACACACCATTTCCTGTGTGTTCTGAATTTTTATTCTTTTATTCCTTTTTTTTTTTTTTTTTTTTGAAAACAGTCTGAAAAGTAAACACTATCACCAAGTTGTATTTGTATGAGGAAACCTACATCTGTTCTCAACCTTGCATCCTTATTGTTTGACATCTTTTTTTGAGATCCTTTTGTATAGATGTGCAGTTCTGACTAATTTGTTGGTTTGCTTGCCTAACTCTAGATGAGTATTGGCTTTGAAATCATTTTACAGCAGAAACAGATGAGTCTAATGATGTTTTCCTGGAAAACCAAGGCTGAAGGTAAGTCTGCAGAAAATTGAAATTGATGCATTTGAAGTTACCAGTGCCCCACCTCCCCTACCCCAAAACAAACAAAAACTGCCACCACATTGCCATTAAAATGGAGACCATTGCTGTGTTGGGAATATTTCAGAAAATGCAAGTTGTGTTAAACGTGCAAAAAAAACTAATTTTGGTTGTATCTGAAGAAGCAGATCACAATCAACCCAACATCATGTGCTTTAAAAAGATAACCTACATACAGCACATATATGCGTTTGTATGTATATATGTATTTATGTATGTTCTCTTTACATCTGTGTCCAGGCATTAAAGTCACCTTAATTTTATACAATTTCAATGCAGTGTGTTCACTCTAATGGAATTTCTCTCTGAACTTGTCTGCAACTCCATTGGACAGTTGTATTGTGATTTAGCATTTTGTTTTATTTAACAGTTTATTTAAATTAAAACCTAATGTTACACCCAGCAGAGCTGAATCAGTTGCTTACTCATTTAGGTTATATGTCTTGGACTAAGTGATTTGTGATGAAGTGTTCATGGATTTATCTGGATGCGTAACAATGCTTATTTTTCCTAGATACACAATGGTTCTGTTTCAGGAGATCACCGCAATGTTCATGGCGTATGGTCCAGGATGGATAATGTGAGGGTGGGGGTGGGGGGTGTGGTACTGTGCCATCTCATTTTGTCTTCCCTATAAACTTCTTTGTTATGCTTCAGATTATGTACATAAAGATGTACTTTATGTATGAATGAGTATTACATACAGCAATATGTGCATTCTTGTGCATATTTATACAAGTCCTTGTATAATATGTAACGTGTTTGTTTTGTGTATGTGCACTAATGTGCACATGCACACCTAAGCCTACACAACAGTGGACAGCATCACCCATTTTTTATTGAGATGTGCAATGTTGAAATGAATGAGCATAAAACAGTTGTGTGTAAATTGTGTCGTGTCATCAGTCATCCACTCATATGGAATGCTCAACAAAACCTTTTCCTCTGGTGTAGGAACAATTTTTAGGCTTCACATTACATTTTTTTTTTTAAATAATTTGAGTAAATGGAGTTGCAGTGTAAAAATGGGTGATGCAAGCACAGATTCACTACTGCATAGCATGCATGGTGTGTATTTGTTGGATATTTGACAGCATTTGAGAGGCTTATGACTGACACCTGCATATGCATGCACACATTCTCTAAAGAAAGCTTGTGGCTTTTTTTTTTTTTTTTTTAGTATTTTTGTATAATACAGACCCTGTACAAGTAACCTCTTAAAATGGTTAAAATTGGGTCTTAGAAATTGAAAATATGTGAACAGTAAGAAAAGTAATTGCAGTTGGTAAAATTATAGAGGTTTGTGTTGCATCCTTACTGGTATGGATGAGGCTGGTAATTTGGGCACATTTCAGGATATTACATTTTGTGACTTCCTTAATAAACAGTAAGTTTGAGAATAATTACTATCCCATCCATGGAGTGATATCCATATGGTTTTGTAACCAGGAAGCACAGAAATTTTCCCCTGAAACAGACACTGCAATTCTTCATCCCTGTTTGTTTGCCTTTTTTTCCCCAGACAACAATAGCATTTTACCAAAGTGTCTCTTTTAGAGGTTGCTGACAATGGTCAGTTTCATAAACACAGTGGACAATCATAGAGTTCCACTAGCCTTTGCCAAATGTCTGTTCCAGTTGAATCTGTCCAATTGATTGGTTGAGCCACAAGACTGAATCATCACATTTCATGTGCCAAAAATCAGGCAACTTTGCCACCTTTCCCAAACATGAGTGTGGTTATGAGTCAGTGGGAGAAAATGTTTAGGTACTACAATGAACAATCAAATTTATTTCTGCTAGTTTAATAAATATTTTTTCTTTATCAAAGTGGTTACAGTGTCCAAAAAGGTGTTTTTTTGGGGGAAAAAAGATAAATGGAGTGCCCATCACATTTTGGAATTCTTTAAGATCTCATGAAAGCAGACACAGATGTACAGGAAATTCTGCAGGATGCATTGAGTTTGTGACTTTGCAATATAAATGAAGTACAGCAGACAATGGGAGGTCATTTAGGAATAGCATGAGTGTGCAAAAACAGCCAAAGAAAAGTCAGTGCAGTTGAAGTTTCATAATACTGTGAGACGGTCATAATTAAAATTGAATTTACATTGACAGTGCCAATCCGAACAACTCCCTTTTGCCATTTCAAGTCATTAACCTTATTTTTTTTAAAACATTATCAACTTTTGGCAGGATTACATTTTCGTATTCCCAAAGCTTTTTGTCCACAAGCAGCTTTTCCTTTGGGAGGCTCCTTTGTAGGGGCACTCTGACATGCACAATCCTGCACACATCTGGTGGAACCCTGAAAGTCTCTCCATAGTTCTTCAGGACAGAGTGTACTGATGTCTGCACAACCTGCCTTGGAATTATGATCATCTTGGTGGGGTTAAAAACATTTTTCCGATCAGGCTCTCTGTAGACATGCTCCAGAATATTGATTCCTGGCACATTTTTCCACTCCTTGCGGTTGAACCGGCCACTCTGTTCAAACTGGGTGTTGGGGAAGATATGATTCTCAATCAGGAAAACTGCTACATTCGAATGCTTGTGTTGGAGGTCCTCCATGAGCAAATGCAGGTCTTTATGTTGGTAAGGCATTATGATTTCATCAATGTCATTGAGCAGCACATACTTGGACCTGTACATGTTTCTGTAGACACACTCATTGAGAGTAGTCAGCTGACCATAATAATGTAGGTCCCCCCCATGCAACTTAAAGTTCCAGCCTTTGGAAGGGTTAAGGAATTGGTGAATTGGCCATGGTACAATTTCCAGTGTGCCTTCCTTCTCATAGTAATGCAGCAGCTTCTCCAGGTCTGGACCACAGCTGGTGTTGTAGATTACCACCTTCTGAATTCCCAGGATTTTGTACACTTCCATAGTCTGTACAAACTGCAAGACATTATTGTACATTCCAAATAGGTTGGCGATGCAAACAGTAAAGTTATATGGGAAGGGTTTGTCTTGTTGTTCCTGGTTCTTTATTGGTAGAAAATTGTTGGTGTTTAGCATGTCTGACCGCAGAGAGAGAGTAATGTGTGTGGCATTGCAGTTTGGCACACTTTCACACAGCACATCAGTGGTTACAAATTGAAATCCAAAATGGTCGCTGTGCATATCTATTTTTGCCTCAGTGACATTGTACATATTTTGTCCACAACAAAAAATGCAGAACATTTGTGGGTTGTGGGCTCTGTTGAAGATGGCGATGATGCGTGTTGCTCCATTTAATCTGTGATCTTTAAAAGCGGAAACCATTAAATGTTTTGAATTTTTAACTTGGGTTATACTTTGCTCTTTGACATATGTTTGGCATGGAAAATGATGTACATAAGTTTTTGAGAAATACTCTTTGCGATTTTTCAGATGATAACCAAATAACCCAATGATTACAAAAATAATTATGATGGAAAATAGCCCTTTCATTTGGTGGTTTTGTTGATGTAGATCCAGTTGATGACATTCAAACCTACAGCAGGGGCAAAACAAATAATTTTACACATAAACAGTGTCATCCATCCTGACAGGCTTCTAACAAACCCAGATACTGCAACAAATTAGTTACACTAATAGTAGGCTGATTTGTCAAACAAACAAAAAAAAAATACATCAGATTTCAGGACTCAATCAAAAGTAATCTGATTAACCTCTATTTAAAAAATCTAATAAAACCTGCTCATGCAACTGCTGACTTTAAAAACAGATGTATATTGTTGTATAATTTACATTGTATAATATAGCTGTTTGCTAACATGTCACACAAATTGTAATCTATAGAATGACAATGTCCTCCAATTAATGAAAATCACTTATAAAAGCAAACAGATAACTAGCTTGGGGTTTAGATATTTTTATCCAAGCTAACACAATACCAGTGTGGTCAATCACATTTCAGAAGAAATTTGTACAAGATGTGAAGATTAATACATTTGAGGTCACATTTTTAACCAATTCAAAATGTGTGCATTTGATTTTAGTAGCATTTACTTTACAATTTAGAATGATGACGCTGCAGTTTGCTTACTTCAGGTATTTTATTGGAATCGAATTTGAGTAAATGTAAATACATATACATATAATTCCAAATTACATAGTGTTTATATTATAACAGAACAACTACTTATTGCCACAGAATAACAGGGCATGGGTGGGGTAGAGGGACAGAAAGACAAAGATATTATTATTGTGTATCATTTTAATTATAATAATTATAATCATTTTGTTTTTAGACAGTCGATGCCACCCCAATGTTTACCGGTATCTTTTCTCAGGCTAGGATTTATTGCTGCCTAAGTGCGCATTGTTTGCAGTTATAATTGACGAAACGTGAATTCTAGTACACACAGCATAACGTTTTACACAAATGAGGAAATAAAATTATGCATAAATGGTCGGACCGATGCCGATTTCATTCATTTTGAAGGTAAACAGACGATGATATCAAAACCATTTCGACCATGATAACATTTCCTTTACCATTCGTTTTCGTAAGTATAACTATACATATGAAACCAAAATGTAGACGGTACTGATTGCTGCCTACTTTTAAATACCCGCAGTCGCTTCAGTTGTTCTTGTTTACAACGGAGTGTTTTTACAAACCGATTGTTGAAAATGTCTCACTTCAATACTTATCATTTTGTCTGTGTCCTCCACCGAAACTGACATAATTTAGTCTACGGAAGTGCGAATTCGCCACACAATTTATATTTAAACCACAGTGTATTTATAATTTAAGTATATATGCATAATTTCCTGGATCTATATTGAGTTTGTTTTTTGGCATCACTCTATAGAGCTGCTGAAAAATGAAGCGGAGAACCTCAGCCCAGAACCTGAACCTGAGAACCAAATTCCCTATTGCAAAGATTATTCCCTACTAAAAGATCATTCCGAATCGAATGATTAAATAACAAATATAATCGGAGGATATGTAGCACTGGCCTAAAGCGCACATATTTACATGTTTGTTTGACAAGCATAATTGTGTGGAACAAGTAAAGTTCAGGCTTCTTGTCAGGGCGGTTCATTCAAGATGTATCTTGCCTGCAGGTGAATTGTTTCATCAGCTCATCTCCAGTCTCCAACCAAAAGCAATTGGCTTTCCCTTCATTATTAACGATTATGTCCATGTTTCCAGAATAAATGACTGCAGATTTTACACCGTCAATAGAACAAGACATAGGCGACAACAGGGCATTCTACCGTTGACTATACCTAGCAACTTAATAAATCAGATATATTCTATATATTTAGATATAGACAACAATAAATCTACAAAACTACTTGTGTAAAACATCAAGTAATGACATTTTTGATAGGCAACTCTAAAAAGCTTTCTCCCCCATCGTAATCGTTAAATGCAATTCGGCTTATATTAGACTGGCATCCGAGGTCGACAAACAACATCTGTGAACTGATACAAACCCATGAAAACAGAATATGAAAATTAATATGTCCATCCACACGAAAAAACACAAAATGAGAAAATTCTAATTATCAGTTCAATAGCCTACCTGTGGGACAAGTCAATATAGGAGCTGTAAGTGCAATGAGCTCTGTTTCTGAGTGCGTTGTTATAGCCTACTGCCTACAGCTTCCTGTACAATTTGATCCAGCCCATTGATGCTACGCTCTCCGCCCAGGTCATTTTTTACCCTGATTGCTGACATTTTAGGGTTTTTTTACTTTTCAATGCAAACGTTGGTGAAAGATACAAAATTATAATCATACACCAGAGTGTTCTACACCTTTTCGTGCCAAAGGCAGTGTGCCCGGATGTTGATCAGAGTGAGTTTGAAGTTGGACAATAGAGTGTGTGAACATTAACTGTTCATGAAAAAGAATACTTGTATAAACTAATAAGGATCTGCGTAGTGCAATGGCCGGTGAAACCGTTCAACCCAGGGCTGAACTACCGCTAAACATGTTTTGTGGCTTTGCATGACTTGGCCCGTTATTATGGGCAATTTGATGTATTCACTTTTGTTTATTAATGAGCTTGTCTTTTTTTTTTTTTTTTTTTTTTTTTTGTAAATATTCTGACGCAATATTAACGTTGAAATAAGGTACTATGCAGTATATAATCTGTAAATATTGCACTTATCAGTGTAAATGTGCGCTCGGACTGGACTAATTTTCCTGGGCAAATGTCATTGGGAAAAAGAGACAGAAATTTTACAGACACGCGCAGTCTGTATACTTTCCTGAAATGGCGGATTCCCATGGAGGGCTACCAAAAAATAAAATCATAGTCCCCTGCTAACAAAAAATAAAAAAACCATGTCCAAGAACGTTGCATCGTTTCAAACAAGTTCTGTCAAGGTCACCAAAAATTTTCCCGAAAAATAATTTTTAAGGAACTTGAACTGGACCAAGTACATTATACATTTTGGAAACATTTGCCCTAATGTTCTGGTAATGTTCTGGCAATCAAATTGATTGCTTAGTCATATCATATTACATTACAAGCATTTAGCAGACGTTCTTATCTAGAGCGACTTACAACTGGAAGTACGAAAGTCAGGGATGATAGTGCTAAACGTCCTAGATCGGGGTAAAAGCCCCAAGTGCCAGAAGAGATAACATTGAAAAACCCGGGTCCTGTTTCATTCATGTGGTTCACTGAGTTTACTGGATACGTTTGTTGATGGTTTTTGAATGTCATGTTGCACCTGTCCTGTTTGACCTTCCACAGGCAAAGGAGGTACTTTACCTTCTGCTCTGCTGTTTCACTCTTGGTACTATAACAACTGCTTTGGTTCTGCCTCTGATCAGCCTGACAAGGCAACTCAACAACATAGTTTCCCAGTATATGCCTAGGGGTTGTACATTGAAACAAACGGGCCTACCTTTAGCAACATATGCAGAATAGGGCTCCCTTTGTCTATTCACCAGGGGTTGAGGTCATTGACACTGAGATGAGATCCTCAGTAACTGGCCCTGTTGTACTTTGATAGTTTCATGTTCAATGTACCAGTGCTGTGTCACTGTTGGTTTCCCCTTTGCTTTTTCAGCCATTGTATTATTCTGTGAAGTGGAGCTCCATGTGTGCACAAGAAGATGTTCTCTCCCCACTCTGTCCCTAGTCACATTCTTCACACACTGCAGTTACCCTTATTTATCTGGTAAATTTCCTGGCCTTAAGATTTTTTAAAAGATGTTTATTGTCCTGTCCACTGTAGTATAAACATCTCAGGTTAGTAAGTAAGTATTGGGGTAGGCTAAGTATGTTATTATTTGAAACTACACTGGATTAATTTCTTTATCATTTCCACAACTATTGACAACCCTATCTTGGAATTTCCAGAAACCCATCTGTTACTCAATATGTTTACCCTATTGTTTTAGCACACAGTGGAAATGGCTGTTTTAAAAATAAATAAATAAATAAATAAATAAATAAATACATACATACATACATACATACATACATACATACATAAACATACATACATACATACATACATAAATAAATAAATAAATAAAGCAGCATTGTACAAATGTACCAGCGATTTGAATTTTAGTATAGCTAAACTTAAGCCAAATCAACAAAATATTTAAATAATGATGGATATATTGGCCTCATATTTTAGAAACAGTCTAGATATGTTTTTTTTTTTTTTTTTTTTTTTTTTTTTAGTTGAACATAGCTAAGCTTTAGCCAACAGAGCAGAAAACAGCTTATACATAACTTATCACTATTGCACCTATCTTGGATGTTGGCGTTCAGTTAAAAAGAAATAGTCCCTTCCCTCAGTCGAGAAGCGAGTGCAGAAGAACACATCTCAGCAAGGGATAGGTAGGCAGTAATTTGCGGTAACGATATTCAAGACGATAGGAAAAAAATAATACTGAACAATGTTTTATTGGTGATTGCAAAAGCATTTATCAGTGCAAACTGCAAAGTGACAACATAAGTAAAAATGTAGCCAAACATAAAAGTAGCTCCGGGGAGGGCAAGAAACGTATGAGACAGAGAGGAGGACATACAGACTTTTTGAAATCTCTTTTCTTTTTTTGGCATTGCGTTTCCTCCCCCACATTATTTTTGCAATGTTGCTGTTTTTGTATTTTTTTAGTAACACGAAATAGTTTTCCATTGCAGATTTCAATGAAGTGACGCTTGTTTTGACAGTTCTAGAGCTGTGCGCGGATTTATTTGATTTATAGCCTTGAACTTGAGTCCACGGATAGCTTTGCGTTTTTGCCACTCCCATCGAATGTTGCGAGAATGACTGATGTACGACTTATGATGTATGAAATTCAAAACAGGGCCCCCATAGCTCACCACACATCTGCTAAAAAGCACCTGAACGATGCACAAGTGTTTAGGGATAATATTAAATGGATATTCTAATAAGTCCTCCTTTTTCTGGCGTAACAAAGTATTCCAATGCAAGACCCTCATACTTACATTGCAACATGGGGGTGGCAGTGTGATGGCATGGGAATGTTTTGCTGCCAAAGGAACCGGACGACTTTGAAGAACGTTGATGTACACCAGAACATCGTTAAGAATGTCTGACCATCTATGTGTGAGCTGAGGCTGAAGTGATGCAGCTACGGTGATGCAGAAGGACAGTGATGCTAAGCATATCATCAAGTCCCCATCTGAATGGCTGAAAAGAAACAAAATTGAAGTGTTGCAGTGGCCTAGTGTGACCTGAACCCAATAGAGATGCTGTGGCAGAACCTGAAAAGAGCAGTTCATGCTTGAACACCAACAAATGTTTCGTTGCAGTTATTGTCGCTGAGGGTGGTCAAACAAAACTTAGTTTAAGTTTTAAGCAGTTATTTTTTCACAGGGGCAATGTTGGTAATTCGTAACTATCATTGAATGAATAAAATAGTGGTGCAAAACTGTGTTATACGTTTGCATGGGTTTCACTAATATATTTTATTTGATTATCTGAAACCATTCAGTGAGAGAAATATTCAATAAAACATGAAATCAAGAAGGGGGCAAAACCTTTTTCACAGCACTGTATGTTATATCGCACACTTATTTTGCCAGTAAGTGGCGAACATAAGGCGAACTCCTGTAACTAAGATGATTTAAACCGTCTTTCAAACAGGGGTGCTGCGGGCACGTTCGACTATATTAGCCGCGCTTCGCTGTCATCATCTGGCAATGACTGTATATTGACCGAGTCGGGCTGGGATGACTATACCTGAGAACTTTGACCAAGTCGGTTTCTGTATCTGCATCTGATGTAGAAGAGGTAGGGTCTCACGGGCAGGGAGTGAGAAAGTCGGATATTTTTCGTTTCTTGTCAATTGTCCCAACACTAACGGTTGCTAACGTTGGGTAGGTAAGCTAAATTATAGCTACATCGTGTGCGTTAGCTACCGAGGCACTGGGGCGAGTTTCAATCAATTTGAACAGAGCAGGACAGTACAGGAGTGCACTTGATAGTGTAACAGAGCAGGAACACGCAGGAGGAGATGAGAGTTCAGCAATTATTATTATTATTATTTTGGTCGTGGGGGACGGTCGCCACTGACGAATGGCAGGGAAAAAAATAGTCGCAAAAAAGAGAGCATTTATGCATGTTCCTCTGAAAATTTCTCTATATATATTTTCCTTGCATCTTGGGTCTTCAACTAATATGGCTTTTTATTACAGGAGAAAGTAAAGAGAGGAAGGAAAGAGAATAGAAAAAAGGAGAAATAATCAAAGTAAGAAAAACATGGGGATTTTGTACAAATAATAATAATTCATTTTATTTATATAGACCTTAAAAGGTATTCAATTTCTTCAACTTTTGTTGTGCAGTCAGTTCCAGTCCACTAATTGTATTTGTTAAGATTTTCACTTGATGTATTTCTTCTCCTAACTTTATCCATTTTTGTATATTAGGTTGTTTAAGTTTGTGCCAATTTCTAGTTATTTCCTTTAATGCTGAATGGACTGTTGGCTGTAGCAGACACAGGAAAAGCACCGTATGTAAGCACCTATTTTGTAATCCCCATGCAGACGTG
Source organism: Albula goreensis (assembly GCA_022829145.1). Lineage (NCBI taxonomy): Eukaryota > Metazoa > Chordata > Actinopteri > Albuliformes > Albulidae > Albula > Albula goreensis. Next base: position 26,968,536 of record CM040744.1, on the reverse strand, counting down.
ATTTTCTTTAATCCTACTTGCTGGAAGTGCGGCTATTCTATACAATCATGTATTCATTAGCAAAACAAAAACTCAGATTTGTTTCATATAGGAGTCTCTTGATCTAGAGACATTAAGGAAGATAATACTGGTATTATACTAAAGGCACCAGCTCATTCAGTCTTTGGAGCATATATCCAAGTTAATCATCTCGACCTCTGCGGTTTTCTTTGGACATCATATTATTAGAGACATTATCACTTATTCATCACCGGACCAAAGACAATATGGAAAAGAATGGATAAGAAATGTGAGAACAAAAATATCTTGGTTCAAGACAAAAAAAAGGAACTGAATATTTTGTATTGGTTCCAGTATGGTTTGAGCTTTTCAGTATAAAAAACATTAGCATGAGATAAAGCAGAATGATAAAGGGCAAATCAGAGTCATTCCATAGTACTGTTCACATACATGAAACTGGGATTCCTGGTACAACCACAACACATATTAATGAAAATATCGAAACTGTATGTGACTCTAATCCTGGGTCTAATTTCGGTGGTGTTGATTACTGTGCTTCATTTGCATGAATTGCAATGAATGCAATATTTAAAATGACATAGTTGTAAATGTGTGTACAATTTATAGGATCTTACATGGTATTTTTGTGGACAAAAGTTAAGAACCAATGGTCTTCTCTCTTGAGCTGCCATCTATTGAAAAAATTGTGACCTCACAGAAATGTCTATTTAGTTGCAAATTTATATGCTGTGGCCAAAATAAGTACCGATTTCTGTATTTTAGCAAAACTACATTTGTTTCACCAAATTGCATTTTCAAACTTCCTTAAAGGTTTTCACAAGTATCTGTACATTTAACATATCATTTCTCATAACATAAACATTTGGTTTCATATAGCAAACAGGTATCTGGTACCTAATTCAGTACCACCTGTTTAAACATGACTTGATTTGAATAATCGGCTGTATGTAACTTTTAATACTGTAATCTGGTCATAGCAGTGTTGCTAAAATAATTTTATCAGAAAAACATTGCAACTGTAAAACTTTACAGCATTCATATGAAGTACAAGGTCATATTGGCAATAATGTCAGTTGGAGGCCTCCTTAAGGATCTGCATAAATACAAGTGTACCTAAAATGTAACTTTTGAGTTAGTTCTCAACTTGTTCTGTAGTTCAGTAGTTATGTATTTGTCCTGATCATGTCTTGCCAAGGTACAGCACCCTCACAGCTGTTCATATAAAACTTTCTATCTTTCTGCATAAATAAACAGAAGCAATATGCCACTGATTCTGTCATTCGTTGAGAAAGGAGACTGAAAACCTCCCAGCCTAACTCGGTATTCCTCCCTCTAGACCAGCATACATCTTGCATGAAGAATATATAATGTATGCACACATACACCACAGTGTGCAACATTTTCTATTATTATAATTTTTTTTTTTTTTTTTAAATCACAACATTCTTTACAGAAACATGTTTAATTTGTGAAACAGTGTCATTACAAGCTGAAAAAATACAGCAACTTATTACAAGGCAAAAGGGGTAACAAATAATTTAGCAAAATATTCACAGGGCAGTGGAAGTGAGTGGTTTTCATTTGGATGATAAATACAGACACCAGAAAAAAAAGAGTATGTACATATAAACAACATGCAACAGTTTCATTGATCTATTACAGCATGACCAACTTAACAACACCCCCACCCTTTAAAAAATAAAAAAAAATTAAGAAAATGAAATATCAAGTGTATAAAAAGATACATAGCACAGTCTGAGGAAATAACACAGAACAGCCTAAGGTAGCAGAATGGATCAACCATGCATTTTGGCACTCTAAAATTATTCCTCTGTTGGTTACAAAACATACATTAGCATACAAAAGAAAGCATTGTTTTGTCTTTCATTGCTTCAAACTGCAGCAATATTCAGAAATAAGAAATATGTTACAGTTTTAATAAATATAGCAAAGGTCCATGGTCCATGATCAAAATTGACTTAAATTCCAGTGTTGCACCTTTATTTACAATTTTTAAAATGACAACGTATTTACCCATAATAATGGGTATAAATCCATATTTTTCTGGGTGTTAATTTTTTTTTTTATTTCAAAAGAAAATTTGAACAAGTTTGTCAGACTGTCACAGAAACTGTCCAGCTAATCCCTTTTAATTATGACATGGACATTTTATAAATAGTATCTGTAAATGTTACTGCATTTGGAGTGAAGTTTTGAAGGTGCTTAATGAAAAGCGTGACTGGGTAAATACTGCAAAAAATTAGTCTTAACATGAAAATTCAGAGTCCAGACACCCAGCCTTTCAGCATGCAGCAAGAATACAAATTTTGTCATAGTCTGTAAGCTGCGTCCATCTGTCTGCTTTTTGCACAACATGCCAAGTCTATTAAACAGTTAGGAGACTCAAGAATATTTGATAGTCATTATATTAAATGTATGTATGCATATATGAATGTAAACATACCATATACATACAAACATACATACACAGATCTGCACACACATAGAATATTATAGTGAGAATGCTGGTTGAATAAAACATTTTCATGGGACAAACTCTCCTTTTAGTGTTAATATCCAAAACCTAAACTGGCAGTTCTGAAACAAGGTCATCAGGTGAAGAAAATGATAGATTTAAGACTTGGTAATACTGTTCCAATGATCCTTCACCTACAGTGGTGATGATCACATAGCTCCTCTCACCTTCGTCTTTTCTGACATTTTTAAAACGCTTATACTTCACACCAATACAAGTTGTTGTAGATGCTCAAATTTATGATTTACAACAAAAAATCTAATACTGTATAATTTCTATTGAATGTACAGTTTAAAGTCCACACAAACACAAAAAAAGCTGTACATAAAAGTCACACTACAGGACTGTTCTGTCAACATCTGTATCAAAGTAATTCAAGTTTTTTCAACACATTGTATGAAATCTTAGCAGTACAAATTTTGTAGGCACATATTCACACACACACACACGCACATATATACATGTATAATTCATATTTCTGAACATATAGAAGATTTCTATCATGAAAATGAAATGCACAATGAAATAGGGAAGGGGGGGTTATTTTCAGCGACATACAAGTGCAGATGTGCTTCCTACCACAGTGCAGTAAACCTGAAAACAGGCAAACAACTCTATTTACAATTCCTTAAATGACTACGGTTAAGCGACAGCACATTTACTACATCACTGAAACGGCCCCGACTTTTCATTGCCGGCTCAGTAGAACAAACTTTAATAATAACAACATAGCAATGATGATGGTAATTAACCTTGTCCCTGGAGCCACAGTCATGAACTAGAGCTATCAGTCTGTGTTCAGTGTGTGTTCCTTTTGTACAGAGTTCATTCAAAAAAATATTTGTTGTCACGATACACACACTGCAATGTATACAGTATGCATTTTTCATACATTAGAAAGACCTCATTTGTTGATATTATGGCTCACATTTTTTGTATTTTATCTTAATACTGGATGCTTCACAGCAGATGCTGTAACTGGATCACTTGTAGTCTAGGCCCATTCCTCAGCCCAAAAAAATCTTATAAGCTGCGTGTATAGGTGCAAAGTGTCCAATGCACACCTGACAAATGCATGCAGGTGAGTGTACAACGTGATATTGACTGAATAGTTCACAAGAAAATAATGTGTCTGTAGGGTGTTCCGTACCGCTCCAACAACCCAAAAGTGTAATTAATTAAACAATCAATTCATTAATGAATACATTTTGCCTCATCAGTATTAATTATAATAAATACATATATTAAGTTATCTTGGGTCAAAGTAAATTCTTCATAGGGTGCCAAAATGCATTGGATTGCTGCATTCCCAGCAGGTGAGTTGAGTAGAAGGACAAGAGGGGGAACTTCTGAGAGTACGTTCCCTAAAGCAGGGACAGGGACAGGGTCCCAAGACATTAAGAGCTGCTGCTGCTGCTGCTGCTTCCTTCCACCATCCAGTTTTCTCCATGTTAACACTGTCATTAGTTGTTTTTTCCCCTGTGCACTTCTACTTGTTTTACTTGCATTTAAAACCCAACATGGGCTAACGGCTATTTTTCCCCACTTGCATGAAGCAGCATGACAAAAAAGAAATCTCTGATGTCTGCAAAGCAGGAATGTCCATGCACAGGCTGAAGAGGTGACAGTTCTTCATAGATCACCCTTTTCTAGCCTTGAACCGTGGCATGTTCCAGTCCTTTTTCCCTTTTCCTGCAATTCATTAAAAACAAAAACAAAACAAAAAAAAACGCTACATTTGTCTCTCCCCTCCAGATAAGTCTGTCAGCTCTGAGTTTCTGACTCAATCTGTGGTCACGCTGTTGGAGGGGGCTGGGGGGAGGTCATGCAGTCCATCCGCCAGAACTGCTGCTGTGACGTAGTGAAAAAGTGCTTTCTCTGCGTGAACCCCTGCATTTCCACATTTTCAGCTCTGTCTCTCCCATCACGATGGGGTTGGCACTTCACTCTGCAAGGCATGTTGTCGGGGTGGCAGCTACTCAAATGACATAAGGTTGGCTGGTATCTACAGCGTGGGAGGGAGAAAAAAAAATATAATGCCCTTGCACATAGCAATGACTGCAATGACGCACAGAACTGGAAAGAACCAAACACGGATTGCAGGAAGTTTAAGTTAGGTTAAGCATGACAGTTGTGGTGTAATGACTATATTAACACTTGTGCAATTATGGAAATACAGCGACATCTGGTAAGCAGATATGGTGGCAACACAATAATTTGCTTGTGAGGAGTTATGCAGTTATTTTGAGTGAGTGATCTTGTATATTTGTTAGAATACCTGGTTGGTCTCTGCTTTTGACTTCATCTGTATTGCTCTATTGAGTGCCTTTGACAACCACTGTACATTTGACACTGGATTCACTCCCTCATATCATGCCACTAATTGAGTCAATGAGGCAATACCCTCGTTCCACAGATCATCTGAAAACCTGAGGTTTTGCCGCTTCATCTATGCCTTCATTTCGAGGGTGATTGTTTTTTTATGTTGCTTGGGCTGAAAGTGCCACATGTCATTTCACAGTTTTTATCTGTAAATAAGAATAGAACTGCAAAAAGAAACTGAGAAAGGAGAGCCAGTGACAAGACCTTTGCAGAAGAATGGAGACTTAGCTCCAATGGGTCCAAAGACAGTTTCCTATGGCTGGGATGTTGCCACCATGTCCCTTGTTCTTTTTCATTTTTCAGTACAAACTCCACACATACATACTTTCATTAGACTTTACCCTTTTGGTTTTCAGACCTGTGTGCACACAAGTAAGGTCCTAACACCTAACACTAACACCTGTTCCATTCAGGCTGTGGAGAAATCCCGGACACTGCACATACCTGGGGCCGACTGCTCCGACAGGCTTCCTCCAGGTGCTTGTGCCATATTATTGCAGAAAACCTGGATCCAGTCTGAAACTTGTAAACATTCCCTGCGGAACACACGATCAACATCAGCCCTTATATTACTACAGTCATCCTATACCTGAAAAACATCCTTCCACAGAAGTCACATTTTGCATTACATCACATTCACAGCAAATAGCAAAATAATTAATAGCAAAAATAATGCAGCTTCAAGAGGTAATTATGGAGCGTATTGACATCAGCCAGTCATATGGCAGAACCACAATAATTCTTACAGCCATGTCACCATATAATTTCAAATGTAGTAACGCTGTAATAAAATAAATTTTGCTTACACAATAATTTTTAGTATGAGATGGACTCAAAGTAATATGCTCACATCAGTCCTATTTCAAAAATTAACTTGATTTTGATATTGAAGTTCAATATATATATATAAACCCTTCAAAACAAAGCCAACTCAAAAACAATCCATGCTCTCTAGGAGAGCTGCACATACACATTGTGGCTTTTTTTGTCATAAACCTTAATGAACAGACAGATTTCATAGTTTTATTGAGGCACATGATTGTTCATTAACAGCTGGCACCTCTCTCTCCTGGCTCACCTTTATCAGGGTCATTCAGCTGGAAGATATTGGGGTGCTCCGGGTCGTCGGGCAGCACCACCATCCAGCCAGTAATGGTGATCTTTTTGCAGGGTGTGGACTTGTACTGTTGGGAGAACAGACACAGAATAAAATGAGGATGGGTAAAGATGGGGGAAGAGAAACCATAGAAGAGCCTCTCCCCTATGCTGCCTTCATAGGGAACACGTCTGCTGAAGTGTCATGTGAGGGCTCCTTTCTGGTCTGGCTGCTTAGAAAACACACTACACAATTTTGCACAGGGTCAAGTTCCATTGTGAATGGATATTTTGGAATTACAGCTCAAGCAAGTACATGGTTTTCAGGCCACTCTTTGTCTTTCTTCCATCTAATTGTGCAGAAGCTTTGTTTATAAATTTGAATGATTACCGGTATATTTAAGCAAACATAAATTGACTGTTAATGTAAGTGACCCCTGATTAGTTCTAAAAACAAAAAGCAAAAGTAAACCCTACCTACCAAAATGCACTGCAGTTAGATAGACGATAAACTGAGTTCTTTCCTGGTAACCTGTTAGAAACTTATTCACATATTTTCTGTGAAAATAAGTTTCTAACTTACAACGTATTAACACATTAACATTGGCATGTTACATGGTTAACTGGCGCTGCAGGGATCAAGCAGTTAGAATGCTCTCAGAAAGTGGTGATTATCTAGCCTCTTTCAGCTTAGTCAACACAGTTATCATGCCAACTCACATGCTTCCTCTCAGATGCCCGGAGGGCTTTGGCCCCAAAGTAGATCAGAGTGGAACCAGACAGGGCAATCCAGTAACGTGTCCAGGAAGACAGCTGAGACAGGAAACAAAATTACAACAAACAGTCAAACTGATTTTTATTGTACCATTTACAGACCATCACATATTGCTAGAAATGTAATCCAAAAACCTGCAATACAAATTTTTCAGAGACACATTAACTGAATTTAGAGCATTTATATAAGAGGAGGCTGCAAAATCCTTAGTTAAACTGCTCTCTGCATGTGGATTTAGGTGCCTAATATATCCTAATATAGCATATATCCGCAATTTTTTCATTTACCATAAACATTTCAAAGTTACAAAATTAGCCATTTGTTGCAAATACAGTATTTATTTATCAACATTCGTTGACATTATATGAATCTGTTTTACAGGAAAATGTATTCTTGAGTTTACATGAATGCACTAGTTTATCTTAATAGGGAGTGAATTGTTGCTGTGTATGGTTTCATTTTGATGAAAAGTAGAATGTGGAAAAAAAAAATGTCAGTTTTTGCATTCCAGAGAAGCTACATAAAAACATGTGCTCACTGATGGCCCCTCACCGTTGGTTTCCTGCCCTCTTTCAGCAGGGTCTTCCTCCGTAGGGGGCCCTCCATTGTGACGCTGCCCAAAGAGCTGCACTCGTAGCTGGAGTTAGCACCTGACGGGCTGGGGGGGAGGAGGATACAAACAGAAAGGGACATCCGCCTTTAACTGTGGGAGGTTACGAACTAAGATGCTGATAAAAGAGCTGGCAGTGTGGGTGCAGATCTTAAGGAGGGGGGCCCGAAAATCCAGAGAGGTTTCAGGTTTGATTTCCAGATATGGCAGTACTGATGTAATCCTTAAGCAAAGTATTTATCCTGAGCGGCATCTGTAAATATACATTGGCAATGTATGATATATATGACTGCATAGACACTGCATAGAAGGTGTTTTCATGATGCTGATGAGATATACACCTTTCATGTATAATATGAAACATATGCAAGTGAATAATTCATCGTAAGGAACATGTTTTCCCAGATCATGTGTGGACATGACATTCTACACAATTATGAATGACATCTCATAACTCAAAAATGAATGCCACATAGGAAAACGTAACCATTTTTGGAAATGTACAATAAATAATCTTTCTGCACAAGCACCAGGTCCTATACATTATTTTCCCATATGATGGTGCTGTGCACAGTCATGTACAGATGATGCATCGTAACACTGTATAACAGGGAAGAATGAAGAATCTCAGACAAAAGCAGTTGTGAATCTCTATTCTTGCTTTTTTTCAGCAGGAATTTTGATACAGACAGATGGCCTAAATCTGAAGTGCATGCAGGTAGAGCTGGTAGGCGGTGCAGGGGTTTTGAGATGGGGTGATAACACAGTAGGCCACTACACACAAGCCTGCCTGCCTTTATTATTCACACATCAATAGGCTTATAAGCACAAAACGGGGCTTTGGGCCAGAACATAATTTCACAAAGTTTCTGTCCATAGTTAGAGTGCAGCCCAAGTCCACTGGGAGACATGGAGGCTATAGCAACACACAGCTAATGTGCACAGAAATATATACCCACATATATATAGCTGCATGTAATAAACGACTACACATATCTACACCGCTAATGGTTAAATAGGGTTGACTTATGGCTACATGTGATAACAATGGCTGTATTTTACCCTAAATGCAGAATCTTGTCTGTATGTTTCATTGTTTCTCTAACTGCTAGTTAAACTCCTTATTGGGTGTTTGAAAATTGTTATTATTACAGTTATCTCCACTAAAGAAAAAAGCTATCAAGCAATCAAGATATTTTAAAAACTTCCAAGAGTCTGAAGCAGCGAGTATGACAGTGAGGAGAAAGTGATGAGGTCAGAGGCTCGGGGGTAAAGGATGGTAGATCTCTCTCATTTTCAGTTGGCCCATGGAAACTACTAAGAAAAGGTTGGGAGGTGTGTGTAGAAGAGGGGTGAGGGTCTGGACTGACTGCAGCTGAAAAAGGTGAGGCAAGGAAGATGAGAGAGAGAGGAACCAATGAGGCATGCAGACCACTGAGCCCACAAATTCATGACCTTTAACCTGGGACAAACACACCCACCACCACACTGCACTGTACCTGTATATATAGCTCCGGCTGCGGGGGGAATTCCCGGCCGGAAGCCTCCAGTTGGGGCCCAGTGTGGCATACATACGGCCCCTGTTCGCAAATTTACACATGAGTTCAAAAGTGACCGCAGACCTCCGCCCCATAGTTCTTTCAGAGGCAAGACCTGTTGTTTGACTGTTGTAATGTGAAGTTAGGCTACAAAGTCACTTATAAGCTAAAAAAATATGTTGTTTTATTGTTCACTCATGTATGGAATACCTGACTATAAAATATATCTGATTATCTAGTTATTGTGCCAAAAGAGCTAATGGCAGCATACCATCAACTGGCACTTTAAGCAACAAACAACAACAAAAAAAAATCTAATTCTTTTCAGTTTTAATAAGAAATGATTAAACGGTTTTCAGGTAAGAGGAATACATGCAAAAATGCAGAAGTGGGGGAGAATACTTGGGGGTTTTATTTCAACTCAAACATTAGTGCAAACTGTCCCACTGGTTTTACTGACTCCCTTACATTTTTTGGTTCAATTTAGCGACTCAGATTTCTAGCACTTTTTTAATAGGTGGGTGAAAATAACAAGCATATACATTTGCACTTTTACCCTAAACATTATAAAAATGTTTTATGTTGAAATGGGATATGTATCTGCATCTGTACATAAATGATGAATACTGACTCCTTGGACTGGTGTAAATGTAATTTTTTTTTGTCAGCATTTACAGCAACAGAATGATACTAGTCAAAGCAATAGACACAAACAAAACACCTTTTAATATGATTAACTAAATGCCAGACCCTGATGTTCATAAGTTAGTAACATAGCAAAAACACACCAGCAATTACATTTCAGCAATTGTTAGTAATTTTGACAGCATTCATGCACCTCATACTTAACTCCAAACACATCTGTGAAAGCTGTTAGTTGGAAAATGAAAAAACTAACAAAATGTTACCTTTCTACTCCTGATGACAGCTCCTCACTGAATGAGCTTTCGCTACTACCTACAAGAGGAAAAAGAGCTCAATCAAAGTAATGTAGATATACTGTGTATTACACCTCACTTTTCAGGGGCATAGACATGAGCCACATTACACTGGACCTGCTTTAGGTACATTGGATTGTTTATCATAAGCATACTTTAAATGAATGATTTCAAGCTGTGCTGGGCTATGCTACTAATAAGGGATGGGTGTCACAGAAAATGGATTTACTCATTGAGTTGGTCTATGGGCTACTGCAGTTTGAAATTTTAAAAAATATGCTGCCCTCTTGTGGCCAGAGAATGATGTAGTCAGTAATACTGTTCTGTACTATGCAATCAAGAAAGTGTGTGGGTAACTCAGCCTGCAGAAACTTATTCTAGTTTCTGAGATTATCCTTTCATAATGGCAAACTTTATTAAAAAAGGACAAAACCTCTATTTCATCTTGCATACTATAGAAGACGGCTCCCAGTGTCTGAATAGAGAAGTTCTACAACGAAGCTCTACAAGGAAAGCCTATGTATACTGGTTTTGTCAGAGCTGAAATGGCCATTTCCAGGATTTAATGGACTATTAACTGAGCTGCAGTCCATACACAGGGCCACAGTTCCCACATTTAACTGACTGATTGGTTGACAGAAAAAAATATGTAGGAGTCATAAATATTGAAAATGAGAACACCTGGTTTACTGAATCCTAATGTCTGCCAGTGATAAACAAAAGCTTAATAAAACCAATGTCAGTGGGCCAGACCTACATTCTGAGTAAATCAAAATCAGGGAAGTACGTAAATACATGTTCTCAGTTATCTTTAACTAATTACAGGGGTGGGTGTAATAAATTCCCAGTACACACAGGATTAGGGTAGTCTGGAGCTCTAGCATGGGGCTAGTACCTCGGGACATGCCGTTGGTGAACACAGAGTTGTGTGTGTGGTTCCGCGCGGGGCTGTGCGACTCCAGGAAGCTGTCGTCCAGCAGGTGGCGGGGTTTCTCCGTGGGAAAGGTGGCGCTCTTGCTTTCGACAACGCTGAACTGGCACATCATGCTGAGACAGGGAGGAGGACGACGAAGGAAACGGAGAGAAGTGAAGGGAGAGAGGGAGAGGCACAGACCTTTTACATTTGGACACCTCCAGAAAAACATAACATCTTTTTAAATTATTTTAAAAAGGTCTTATTGTTATTTGTCCCCCTCTCCTGGATGTAAGAAGGACTTGCATACAGGATGATCTATTCAGATCAGTTGCCATTATTTTATGACTTACCTAGCTGTTAAATGTATTATTTTTTAAAATAGGATTTCTCCATAAAAACAAAAACAAGACCATAAAGCCATATCGCAATGCAAAGCATGCATTAACTTCGGTGTAAGACTATAACATAATTGCATACAGAAGGTGGCTGAAGTAATAAGCAGAGTGTAGATGTATGTGAGAGTTACAGCAGTAGAGGATGAAGGTCTACAGTAGATAGAGAGCAGTAGCAATACTAAGATTTACAGTGGACAGTAAGAAGAAGCAGTATTCAGGACACAGACATACAGTAGGGGTACACTTGGAGAGCATGTGATGACTATCAGCAGTGTCAAAACCCGGGATGTGAATTGACTGACTTGTTGCCGAGGCTGTGGCTCTTTCTGTGGCGGGATGGGGGTGGGGTGGGCAGGTGGGCTCCCACGGAGGTATCAGGGCAGGTAGGTCGCCGGTTATACCGCACGGAGGCAGCCACCTCTGAGGGGCCTAGGACAGAAAGGAGACCACAACAGAGAACCACAGCAGATCAGTACATAGAAGGATAACACAAAAAAGCTCCTTCAAAGTATGCAAGCCTGTACAGTCTTGAAGTTAGCTTTACTTTAAGTCACATTAAGCAATTGTTAGAATCTGTTAGTATGTATAGTAAATATGTTAGTAATTGTAATCATTATTATACATCTACAATGAAAACTAATAACTATTATTTTTAACACTTTGCTTCAGATCAATTTTCCCAAAGTAAATGAAAGGAAGCTGTTTTGCCATTGTAATTGCAATACTAAGGATTATGTACTTTTAAGTATATTAATATTAACATAAAGTACTATTAAGTATTAAGTACCTCATACTACTATGAAACACATTTAATATGAGATCAGGTTTCATATAAAGAGATATAACAATAACAATCACCATGACCATTGTAATGTTTGTTATTAATATTTACATTTCTTTGCATCGACATACCCTGCATTAGATTGATTTTGTTTTTAATAAAATGGTTATGGTCAATGAATTAAATGGTCTTTATGAAGAACTACCAAACATCTGAAAAGCCATGGCAAACTCCAGCTCAAAACATTCACAGACTTTGCGTGCATTGCCACTTTTGCCTTTGGCCTCATTTGGACTCATGTTCTTCTGAATTCTTGATTGATGCTGAGCCTGTTCCCTGTTGTCTGAGAGGAACACCGGGGGTCACATTAAGGATGGCTGCTATCATGGCAACACAAACACCACACAAGGCAACATGAGGTAATGATCCAATCCATCAATGGGGAGCCGCCTCAACCCAACCCAGGCCAGACCAAACCAGACTACCAGGAGACAGTGGACTGGGTCACAAAGATGATGCTTTTACCATGTAGAGAGCAGGAGGGCTGGGGGGACACTGAGGAGGGCTCAAAGGAAGATGAATCGTGCTTTGTCACAAGTCACTTTCGAGGCACACCACCGATGGCAAACACATTACATATCCCAACCGGAGATGCAGGGACAAGGCCAGACTCCTGACATAGGGGTAATGTTCCTTCAGCTAACACAACGCCCCATACTCTTCCCATTAAGGGAATGCTCAAGCAGTGCAAGAGACCACAACCTTCAATGCTGCACAATATCCCCTTCATCTAAAACTCACACAGACATTACATTACATTCTGCATTTTACATCTGTTTGGCAGATGTTCACACTACATTTACATTTAGGCATTTAGCAGACACTCTTATACAGAGTGACTGACAACAGTGCAAAAGTCTATGCAATTGTTCTGCATAGCAAATACCCTCTACACCACACTCTATGGTGATTTACAATGCCACAAGCTTTGTATGTTGCTTACTTTCATTGATTTTCTTTTATTGCAAGAGACACTCAAGAAAGAACATGACATGACAACTGAAAACATGGCGGACACATTTCTAGTTGTCCTCCATGTCATGCTTACGGAAACACAAGCAATCGGCACTAATAAGGAATGTTACCCACAATCCTCAATGTAAATGGTCAGAAATTCTGTGTTGAACACTGCTGCCTATGTGTGCCTGGGGACCTTCAAATTTCTTCTTGCTTCATGTGTTGAAAAAAAAAAAAACAAATGAGGCAATGTGATGATGTAAAATAATCACCAGTTGACTTCACAGTCTGTCTGTGATCACAGTAATGGTCTAATTCAGAGGCTGGTGTGCTCGTGACTGAAAGTTTCCACAGAAATCAATGAGGCAAGCAGCACCATGTGTTTCCTGACACCATCTTGCAAAGTCTCACTTTCTTGCCCTCTACCCCCTTCCCCCCACACCCTTTCCTCTCTGGCCTGACCAGTGTACCAAAACTGCTGCAACAGTAGGCTATAACCATAAAGACCTCCATATGTTTCTAAATACAAAAAAAATGATATACTTATTGACCTTTTACAAATCTTACCTTTACATGTATCTTTACTTAATCCGTTAGGTCAACTTAAAACTATTTTTTCATTTGCAATGATGTTATGAGGAGTCAAAGCAGAGAATGCAAGAGATTGTGTAACCCATTGCTCCTCAATTGAGCTGGCAGATAGCCACAAATCTGATGTTTTTTTGTTTTTACCTTAAATTCCAAAACCAATTCAGATGCATGAAACCAGGTGAAGTGATTTAACTATGTAATCAACAGCTTTCATTAGTCAATGAAGTACTTTTATTACCAACTAAAACCAGTCCACCCTGCAGGTCTTTTGGCTCAGGAGTGAAGACCACTGCAGGAGCCGATTTAGGGGGTCCTGCTGTGCATGAAGACAATCAATATCCTAAAATGACAAAATTTGACAACTTAGATGGTACTCACATGCCTCAAGCCAAAGAATAAAATACACATGGTTTTGCCTGTGGCTGCGATATGCACACAGGAATAATAATTACCTTCAAGCCACTTTTTTTGGCGGTTGGCTCTTGGCACACCAACCCCACTGTGTATAATGGCTTCCACAACAATCAGTCTGGTGCACATACAGCGATGGGCCTGCCTCCTTACACTCTCTTCCCCCAATGCAAACCCACTACAAACCTGCGCCAACAGCCCCATGTGCTCCCCACATGTTCTGCAGTATGTCATTATCTACAGCCTGGGCCCTAGCCTGGTTAATGGTGTCTATAACATGCTTAACTCATGTGGGCCACTGGAGTTACATCAAAATAAAATCAATTTTATGAAAAATGTAGGGTCGGAATGAGATTCTTGACCAGATATTGCAAGACATTTTAAAATGTTTACAAAGCTTTAGGACAGTTATTCTTTATTGTAAAATTCCCAAAGCTGTCTTGAACGTGTCCTTGAATAGTTCCACTGCTAAATTTACATTGCCATGTGCAAGACACTGTCATTATCACAGGTATTTTTCCAATGCATTGTAAAACAATTAACTCAGCAAGTAAATGGTGCTAATTGGGATTGTTTTAATAAAGTCCTCTTCCCCCACAGTATTTTACAAAGTTCAGGATGGTAGGACATATGGGAACAATGTTTTCTCTTTAATTCAAACCAAGTATTTTTCCCCAATTAGTGCATAGCAGCAGTGGAGTTCCAACCACATCCATCGACTTTCTGTCATTAACCTGATTCAAAGACCAGCTCGGGAGCAATGTCTTGGTGTCAGCTGATTTGCAGAAACAGACATGGAGGAACTGTCCAGCGCTACTGGCTACTGTGTGCAGATTGAGTAAAGACACATTCATGCAAGGGATGCATTAATCACTCAGCATAGTAACTCCACTTTCTCTTCTGCTTGCCCTGAGCATTATAGCTCCAAAATAACTAAAATTCATAACAAACTCCAAATTAATTTACAAATCCCCCCCTAGTCATAGTGGGGGTTATCTTGGAATCCAGCACGGACTGGGACCAGGGCTTACTGTAGATCTGCAAACCTTTCTTCAGCCACAGAAACCACAGGAGACAAGCACTCCCACAGAGAGCCAATGCAGGCCGAATAGAGAACCATGATTTACAGGACAAATGAGCTTTATGTTGGTTTGTGGAACAAATGGGCTTTGTGCTGTAAGCACCATGCAGTCTATAGTGATCCACCGGCCACAGCTCAGCCAGCATATCTCCCTGCCTGACACACACATGATTATGTCACCAGGACATTGTGCAGGTATGATAGTGACCTCATTCGTCAAGGTTGGTCCCCTGACTGGGCACAGTTTCATGCCTGTTTCTGGTAGTCATTATGAGAGAGATGTGATATTCAAATGAGGAAAACAGCTGGTAATAAAACATTAACTGCTTGATATGATCCTACTAATTTAATCTTTTTTAAATATCCCTCTGTGTTCCCACCAGAACCAAATTCAACAGCTACCACACGGACCTTCTCCCACAGACTCAGGAGAGAAGCAGCAAATCATGTGACTTATTCCAGTTCACATGCGAACAAGCTGGCCACTTTTGGCGCAGCAGATATGTCACTTATTACATACTGCCTATGTCACCAGAGAAACAAAGAGTTGACATACTGGTGCATTAATTTTACATGCTTGCAGGTGCCTGACCAGCCAGGAGTGGCTGCTAGAGAGAAATGAGATGGATGAACTGCAACCGGCTCTGCCCCTATTGGACCCCAGTGAGACTGGGCCAATTGCTGTCCAATGGAGTTAATGGAGACCTCTGAGCATAGCTGTTCATGACATGACTGGAACTCAAACATCCAGACACAAGACTCACAGCTGCAGTGAGAACATATACCACCTGGCGTGTCCATGCGTGGGTTTTTGCGTGTGTGCACACATGCATGAGTCAGTCGGTATGTTTTTATTTGCGAGTGAGCGCGAGTAAATGAAAAGGCGTGTGTGTGTATGGCGCCTGCTGGACATCGTCACGCTCGTTCTGGTACTGGCCTTTGTTTTCCAGAGCGATTGAGTAACGCTGCTTTCTCCGCTTGGGGGTGCAGGGCCGTGGGAGGGCTTGTTTACCCTGGCTTTCGAAGCTCCTACTGCCCTCAGTGGACATTACACACCAGCAGCAAAGTGTTATGTAATCCCCCATTAATTTTCTGTGCTTTAGTGTTGAGTCAAGGAAAGCCCACGGGTGGAGCGACATGCAATGTGGGTCGCGGTAACAAACAGAGGGACAGAGTTTATTATCAATAAGCAGTTCACCAGCGTGCTGCTACTTTTAAAGTGCCTATGGGATGACACCCCACCCCCTTTTTCCACTTCGGCCAATTAACTGAAGAGGCAATTATGATGTCAGGGAAACTCTTCTGACACAGATGCTCTTCAGATATAGAAATCTCAGACCCAGGTCTTACGAGAGTCTGGGTTATTGGCCCCTTCTCTCAGATTAGATCTCACATTGCAAATCTACATTCACTGATTTTACATGGTCCCTACTCTGCATTTAATATATGTTGCATTGTCTATATAAATGTTTTCGCAAAAGGACAAAGGGATCTTGGAAGACAACAGTTAGAAGAGAGACCATGAACATGTACACACAGTTCCAATTTAAGAGTTGATGCAGCCATCTTATGAAAGATGAATAGAGATCAAAAGATAATGGAGAGGGAAAACTGTCCAATACATCGATAGTAAATATAACAGATCTTTCATCAACATGTGATACATTTATGGACGGAGAGTGCAGAAAAAAAAACTGTAACAGGACACAGATGCTACATAACAAGTCATTTCATCAATAATAAAGCCAAGTCTATAAATCAATTAACCAGTCATTTTAAAAAACAAGGAATGATATCCTGCTATCCTGTGACTACCTGATTAGTGAGTGATGTTAATTAGCTTGTAAATATGTCTTCTTTGAGCCTTTCATAATATACTAGTAATTAGGACACCCAGCACTATTAACCAAGGAGTGGAGGGGGGCTGTTTACTGGTTACTATGACACCCTTTACAAACAAAATCGTATAATTGGGTCATTGGCATACTGGCTTTGTGTTTACACAATGTGTGTGTGGAAAATTATAGTTTGTATAAAAAATTACGAGAGACCAGTGATGATTCTTGGCGTCACTTGCAGACTGGTAAATATTTCAGCTGCACAATTACAAAGAGAATTTTTCTCAAATATATCAACAACTCGACAGCTTGTGTAATTCTGCAAACGTGTTTAATAAATACTGGTGTCTCCTTCTGTTCTTTAATTGGCCTAGCCAGTGGCTAGGAAGACACGGACAAACACTCTTTAATCCATCTACTGTCTATCATTTCATTAGGCTATAATTATACATATAACATTTACATTTTAACATTATAGAATCTCTTCACTGCCAAATCCAGGGCCTATTACCAGCTTTGCTTCACAGTGGTTGATTTATGTTTAAAAAACTGTGATGAAATTTCCATGATCAGATCATTTACAGGGTGATCTAACTGTCAGGTTACCAAAAAATAGCAACACAGGTAAGTAAAAGACTGGATATTAACTAGGTAGTAAAGACAGACACAATTCTAAACCCTCTGTCAATCCCTCAAAGAAAAATGAGTAGGTTTTTAGATATGTGGATAATTAATATACCAGACAGAGAGAATAAACACAGAAAGATTCATTTCCATTACCTTTTTAACCATATGACCTTATGTTAATTTGTGCTTCTCACATCATGTTGACACTGTATGAGCTGTGTTCTTCTAGGAAGGGCAAATCCATAAACCATAAACCTCTCAGGTGACAGATATACAGAGGCCAAGCACAATTTTGTTCTGAAGGAGCAGGAAACAGTTTTAAAATGGTTTTTTAGTCACTGTAAATGTAAGTAACATTACAAAATATGATGACTAAAAGAACACATTTCAATAAATTAATACCATCTGAGGACTTTATTCAAACAAAAATATTTCCTCAGGGTGAAAATCACCCGACCAACAGGTAT
Organism: Albula goreensis; assembly: GCA_022829145.1. NCBI lineage: Eukaryota > Metazoa > Chordata > Actinopteri > Albuliformes > Albulidae > Albula > Albula goreensis. The sequence goes on along the minus strand of CM040744.1, from coordinate 26,950,517 downwards.
GTCATTTTCCTAGGATAACATATATTGAATTGTTTCTCATTCGCTTACATACCACGCACAGAACATACCTTGACGTTTATTTCTAAATGACAGAGTTCAGGTCTTTGAATCCAAGGTTGAAAGCATTACACTTTAATTTCAGTAGCCAATATCAGCCAATTCTGCAGCACAATTATTAGACCAACAGGGGCTTCCCCCTTTCCTCAGAAAACAGGCATTGCTTCACCCTTCTGCATACACAATGGCCTTAAAGAATCTGATAGCTTTCAAAGATGTCACAAATAATCACAGTCATCACCACCAATCTCCCATGTAGGCTTTGGATTTTTGTCTTTGCAAAAACCACACACACAGATGTGAACACACATGCGCACACACGGTACCCTGTTGTCAGCATCTCTTTGTCCTTGTTCATAATAATTTTGTGAAGCTAAATAACAAGACATACTCACAGACTATCCACCAGAAACCCTTTCTTTACAGGCTGGTGGTAAACACAGAGGAACTAGGCTTTTTATTTTTTCGGTTCAAAAACTATACTTCCCTTCCCAAAAGTACATGTAATGATTTAAACAGGCCAACATTCACCCTTTAAAGGCATGTAATGAGCCTTCTGATGTCTGGCTGGTGGGATAGGTAGCCAATGACCTCATTCTTCCATTGCTCAATTTTTTTTCAAGAGGGGCCCACCACCAACTTAAAAAAAACTCCCCAAAATCTGCCCGCCCCAACATGTTACACCCGCCCTCCCTCGTCCCTTGCACCATCCAGCAAGTCTCTTCTGAGCCTTACCTCTTACAGGATGCCAAAGTCTGCACCAGAGTTGCAGGGCCGGGATATTTGTTCCAAACTGGATTTTAAACCAGAAAACAGCTCTAACGTGCACCCACTGCACTCCTTCTTGGTTACAATGTCATAACTAAAAAGGAACAGGCCAATCTGCGCCAGGGATTTCCATTCCTTTTGTATGAAATCAAGTGTCCGCATCCCAGAACTTGGCTAGCATGCTGGCTGTTTTTTTTTTAAACTTGAACTTTTATTTATGCAATGCCAATGATTGTGGAAAAGGTAGAGATCTTTTATTTAAAAAGGTACTCTCTCGACACAGTTTTGCAAAAAAGCCAACACATAAACTGTATTCTTTTTATTCTATTCATTAATTATCATTTAATGATAATTCTGAGACTATGTTGCAAAAGTTGTGCTACATTTGGCTTTCTTCTCACTGCATGCTTCTATGTACGTAAGGTGTGTTCACATCCTCCCCGAAGCCCTCTTGTTTTGGGAAACCGGGAATGGAGAGGTGGCAACAAAAATGAATCATGGGAGAACTGAGCCCAGACACACTGCTGCCAGAGCAGGTGGCTTGTGTCTCATAAACGCAAACCGGAGACGTAACTTCACAGAGAGAAAGGCTTGGAGGAATGAGACCCCTGATCTAATCTCCTCATCCCTGGGACCAAACAGAATGAGGAGGGCTACATTAAAAAGTGCATTTCTCATCCATGCCTCTACTGAGCTCATATGTTACTTCAACACTTTCCCAAAATGATGATTTCCAGACATCATGTGGGAAACTAAATATGGGACTGCTACACTATGTATAATTACTCAAATCAATGTTATTGTTAGTCTGTAATTCTAGACTGGCTAGTTGCAGACAGTTCACATAGTCCCAGAAATGAAGCCCAACCCCCCCTTGCTCTTCAGAAGCTCCATTACCTGCGAGATCTTCCTTGGAGGACACCAGGCGTGGGGAGCTGTTCCCTGGCTCAATCTTCAGAGACAACCTGCAATAGAAATACATGCGCCAGTCAACATGTACCAGCAGCACTGACAGCAACAGTGCCCTCTACTGAATTTGAATGTGAATTCAAATTGAGTCAAAATACAAGCATGTGCATTATAAATTCTAGCCATGGGTTTCAGCATACTACAACACACTTTGATCAATTTTTTGCATTTGCAAAGACTGCTACTGAGTGTCATAATGTGGAGTGCAATTCCAACCACAGCAATCTTTCCAAGAATACTCTATATACACACACACACACACACACACACACACACACACACACACACACACACACACACACACACACACACACACACACACAATGTGACGCACAGTTCAGTGCATTGTTGCCACTGGACATACTGTATGTAATGCTGCATGAATGAAGGAGGTTTGCCACATGGTTGGTCATACTCATACTCAACCACTATTCTCAGGTTATTAACTGCTCTCTGTTTTGACTTGGGTTTATTTTGACTGGTCTGCACTGGGGGTTTGCTGTGTGAATCTGACTCAGATTCACCACCCATGTCCTTTATTGTAAGAATACTTCCAGGAACACTTGAGGATATTGCCAGGTTTTTAACGCTGCCTGAAGAAAACCCCTCTCTTTCCATTTGCGTTGATGGAACCTGATGGCCTGACCCCGGGTCCAACCCCAGCTTGTCAGATGCTCACTTCATCCCCATACAAGCTCCCACCAGCCATCTGCCATAACTGCTTCCTGTCATTATTCTGAGGAACGAACAGGAGCCCAAAATGCTGTGCATGAAACTAAAACCCTACACATAGGCCGCAGCTGTAAGGTGGGAACATTTCAGAAATCAGGAACACGTTTTTTCAGTTAGGCTTAATAAACAAACTCCAGCTACTGTGTTGGCCACACAGACATTATGTTGAATGGGGACGTGGGATCTTTACTTTAACATCACTGATTCTGAATAACAAAATGAAATGATCAGCTCCTTCTGCAAAGGGCCAGAGGTTATTTTAACATATTGTGCATATCTCTAGACTCTCTACGACAGATTGAGCTGCTGCTTGCATTGTGTAAGGCACCTTATTGCACTACATAAACCATAAAAACTACCAATTTCCCAGATATATACTGCTGATGAGCTAGCAGCTGTGTCACACAGTGAGTTCAGCACTTAAAAGACATCAGAAAACCAGGATGTTTCTGTAAGTTGTGTTGGTTAACCAACAGGGAGCACTCCTCCCTCTGGATCAAATAAAAGCAATGCTCAAGTGCTGTGACAAGGACACTGGGCTGCAGGAAAAACTGACCTGATTGTGAGAAGTTAACCCAAGGTCTTGAAGCCTTACTCTGTGTGGTTCCTTAACTTAAAAAACCATACTAGTAAATGCAGAAAACCATTTAAATATCCTTACATGTATATTCACAATTAAAAACGTATCTAAACATTTACACCTACTCAGATACTGGCACAGCCAGTTGAGGCTTTTTGAATAGTACTAACAATGTGCTAAAACACCAAGACAGCTGCAAACAGTTACATTCCCCTGACACAAAAGTGTCAGGGAACTGACAGTATCTACTGTGTTTTTGTCTTATATTTGCAATGCATGATGGGGAAAAGACACAACCCTTTAGAAATGTCCCAAAATGCCAGGCTATGTCAGAGAGGGTTCTGGCTGTCTTTTCAGAAAATGCAGCAACCTCTCTTCTTTAATACCCCTTCATGGAATGCGCTTTTGAAAAACAGTCAGGAAAATAAACTGTTGGATGAAAAATAATCTGCTTTTTGCTGGGAGGAAAAAGCAAAGACACTCAGCAAATACAAACAAACAATGGCAGAGATCACAGATTCACTAAATCAACAGTGGAGCAACTCTCAGCCTTCTTTGTCAAGGAGAGAATCTTATGAAAAAAATTTAATTAAAAGTTTCAAAAATCCAATAATAGAAAACAAAAAAAGGAGGAAAAAAAACTAAGACACCAAAAGAATGATTCACTTCCTGTAAAGATGTGTCAAGACTCTTGTGGTTAGTGTGCAATGATTGTGGCAAAAATACATTTACAGATAATAAAACTGATTTTCTAATACTAATACATTTTATTTTTATAGCACAAGTGTGAATTTGGAGTGCTTAAAAAGGCATAATATCATAAGCCAAACCGACTTTAAAAGGGAGAACAGATATATGGATTTTTATATTTCCATCTCTTACCATTTAATGTGGTTTCACATTTCTCTGAGACACAATGCATCCTTTCCTTGCTTGACAAAAGCCTCTGATATGCTCATGTCTCTAAAATACTCTGGGGTTGGCTAAACAGTAAACCATAAATTCAAAGCCCCAATGACACAGGCTCCTTTCAGGGTTTTATTCCCACCCCCTGTCCCAAAAACCCACCCTCTGGCAACATAAAGGGGGTCTGGCTTCGATGTGGAGAGTGGGGAGGTGGAGGGTGTGGGGTGTTTGTCCAAGCCCCTGAGGGACACCACAAGATTTTGGTCAGATGATTTCTGAAAAGTGGGTCACATCAAACTTTGGTTATTGGGCTTCAGGAAGATTTGAGAAATGCTATGAGGAAAAAAGAGTTTACTGTGTTGTTGTGTCTACAGAAGTACTATTATCTGTAAATAATCTCTTCACCCTTCATTTCAAATCTCTCCCTAGTACCACTTCTCTGAGTCAAAGACTTGAAATACCAAATAACAGAAATACAATAACATATTTGACTGCTGTGAAATGCCTTGTTTGCTCCACTGGAGGAAATCTTCTATTTCACCCCATCCTTTTCTTTTTGGGGTAGGGGGAGGGGGGTAGCTGCCATTGCATATCTAAAATTGGGCCTTACATAACTTCACAAACAAAAGAGTGTGTCAACGCCATCTGATCAGAAATAAATAAAGGCATATTTTTGTAATCACAGCATTAAATGTAACTGAAAAAGTTTCCCTGTGACACATAGTAGAACACATTGATAGTGAATGAATGACAGATGAAAGACATACAAAAAAAGTAGGAAAAGGCAGATAGAGGCAAGGTGAAAATAATAAACACAGAAGGAAAACCAAACAAATATTACGCAATAGTTGCCAGTTTCTCCTTGGCGATACTAAGCCAACTGCTGACTCACCAATGTTGACCCCAGGCCCAAACTGGCAATTCTGCAGCTGGTACTCAAACATCCAGGAGGTGGATGTATGTGTCTGTACCTAATGCAGCACCTGAAGACCCCTATATTTCCATTTTAGAATGGGGTGAGGGAGACACCAACAATATTGACATGGCTGCTGGCTCTGTGTGCTTAGGAAGCTGAAATTTCTACATATAGACAAGTCACATGGGCAACTCCAATCTGTGAGCACCCAAAATATCTCCAATTACCTAAACCTTTTGAGTGAAGAATAATGGTAAAAAAACAGTGATGGCCTTGGTGGTAAAAAAATGCATGTGTATTCAGTTCCTGCCTTGACTCAAAAATAGGACCTTTCTCCATGTTTTTTTCTGTGAATACAACTCCCCAAGGGATTTCTTGGCTACGACAATCTTGGTGAGTTAAATCTTTGAGATTTCTAGACCTTCTATATAAGTTTTTATTTTTCAATGTAACGGTAGACAATGTGGATGGAAATCCCAGCCCTCATCCCACAGACATTGTTGAGAATATGTGGGACACAGCTTCACAGGAAAATTCTGCTTGAAAAAGGGTCAAAAGTTCAGGAAGGAGAGAGACAAAGAAAGAGAGAAAAAAACTTGCTACAATGGTGACATCACTTTAAACTTACTGGAAACTTACATTTTTAATGTAATGTTCACTAAAAAGGAAAACAACAGCAAAAAAGATGAGAATGACATAGTATTCTAATATCTTGGGATGTCCAGAAAAAAGACAACATTTCTGAACAAAGAAATACTGTACACGGGCGTCCAGGGAACTGGAATTTCACTGTGTGTTTAGAGAGAAGACTCGGACACTAGTGACTTCAAAGGATCTCAGAGAGACAAGACCTTCATCTGATCTCAAAGTGAGAAAGCAGTGGCACAGAGGACAGAGAAATGTTTTCATTGGGTTAGAGCAGTGCCAAAAACAGTCAATCCCAGTCAATTGTGCTGGAAAGAAACAAACCACAACAAAACAAAAAAAAAAAAACCCTTGTATGAATGCAGGTGCTAGCACTGCTGCCACTGCCAAAATGGTCAGGGTGAATCATGTGACATCATTAAATGCACATCAAAGCAAGGCCTACATAATGGTGGCTGACCAAAGTGGCTGCCTTTGCATTTCAGGGGGCAAGGGAGCGATATCTGTTACCTATTCCCACCATCTCTGCTGTCTGTGATCTAGTTCAGCAGGGAGACCAATGGTGAAGGGGCACAACTTTCAGAGCTCTTCATAGCCATGGCAAACATAGATACAACCACACAATGATGTAATCCATCTTTTCTTGTGTCACCTAAATTTCTTTATTTCTTTAGGGATCAGTTCTTCATTTTAGATGAGTTACTAGCTGTTAATAGCACAAGATATACTGTTTCAATTATTGATCAAAGAGTTGCATGACTGTGGCTCCTCCCATTTCTGTCATTTCCTCATTTAACACATTTCAATAGCATTTAGTAGAGATATTTATGAAGCTGACCTATGCAATTTTGTGAAAACAAGTTCCAACCTAACCAACTAAATTAGACAGAAATGCAAGTCTGATGTATAGCAATTCTACTCAAGTTGGTATTGGCAGAAGAATTGGAGCCCTTCCCACTGTCCAGGACCTGAACTGCCGACCTCCTGGCTTTGCGCCCAATTACCCCTTAATATCCACTTCAGATATGCTTGCATTTAACGCCTCTGTAAAGGAGCAGTGCCAGACACACTAAGTGTGCAGGTGCTCGTCCAGATGGGGAGGGCCCACAGCTTATTGCCGAGTGGTCAGTGCCCACAGTGCAGTGGCTTGCAAGAGCAGCTGACCAGAGTAATTGAAAGCCAAAATGAAAGAGATTTCCAGAAGTTTGAAAAAGTCAAACCAGCATGGCAGAATGTCCGGGAGGATTGCTGCCGATGGATGAAGGGAAAGAAAGAAAGAAAAAGAAAGAAAGAAAGAATGAATGAATGGAAGAAAGAAAGAAAGACAGAGAAAGAAATTCAGGGAAAAATATTATTTTGGATTTAATTTAATTGGATTGAAACAATATTTTTTTACAGATATGAGAACGGCTGACCAAAAATAGCTGTGTCTCAAAGAGCTTTATGACTTGTTTTGCTTTTACAAATGTGATCACCCTTCATGGATGGTGATTATTTTTATTTGAGTTTATATAAAAACATAGGAGAAGGAGCTGTGCTATCAATCATATTTTTCTTCGCCTGCATCAAATGGTCATTCAGCAGCTGTGCCTGTAATGGGTGGAGTCAAGTAGGACAGATAAGATCCAAATGAAACATAAACTCAAACATGAAATGTCCAAATGAAACATAAACACTCTCAAAGGCACCAGTTCAACAGATCATCATCCATGATGCCAAATTAACTTTGTATATCTGATTACCCAGTTTTAAAGTAAACAATAAAGAAACAAACAACAAACAAACACACCCCTGGCAACCATTAGTGGCTAGATCATTGACTTGGAAAGAATGAAACAATATTTTTTTTCCATATTTTAAAAATGTAGATTTCTCCCCTAGGTGCTTATCAAACGCACAAAAATGTCTAACCAGCACTTATGGCAGCCCATTTAAGTCAAGATGAAGAACCCCAAATGTAGACTTTTTGCTAATTTCCAATGCATGGATTAAGTATAATAATTTAAAAGCATTTATCCATCTGTCTGTACAACTACCTAATTATTCTTAGAAGAATACAATTTTGGATGTTATTCACAGAAATTCCAAAAGGTTTCTGCAGCCTTGTCAAGCAGATGCATTTACGTGACTAACCCCAGCAAACACTCACAGTGGGGTCCTGTAGCCGCTGGTAGCCTTCACCACAGATCATCCCTATACAAACAGACGCAGGAGAGAGACTTGTTTTGCACGGCATGGAGGAGAGTCCTCTCTCCATAATCTGTGTTTTTACTGGACAGGGGCCTCTCGATGAGGGTTTACTGCATGACCTATAACATCGCAACAGTGGTTGAGTGCGCACATTGAAGAGACCAACCACCCAGTCATTAACAAGGTTTGGGAGTTCCTGGTTTGCTTTGTTGTTGGTGAAAGTAAACACCTGAGATCCTGCTGAGGGCAAGGCTTTTAATTGCTCGTAGGTGCATGGTCGAAGATGGACCGCTGTGAGGTCAGAAGTTTTGGAGGGGCTGTCGATGGGTGGAAACTGTGATTTGTGAGGGCCCTGCTGGCTGCCCCTGAGAAAAAAAGATCAGCCCCTCAAAATAATCGACTTTCATGTCAGTCTGGAACGCCACTCACAGAGCTGCAGTTCATCTTGCCTGTCAGCAGATTCCTGATATCTGTTTAACAGGGCAGGGAAGCAAAACCCCTTTTGTCTTGCAGGGAAAAAATGTAGAGGGATGGATATACCAAAACAGGTTCTGAAAACAGGTGAGGTGATGTAACATTACCGGAACCTTATGTTAAAACTGAGTGCCGTAAACACATTTTCAAGCCAACATCAATTACAATGCTGAGAAGGTAAAATATCTAAGTAACACAGTGAATAAATAGGGAGAAATAAAAAGGGAAAGAAAAATGCTTCATTCATGGATGTAATCCAATGGTCTTTGGAATGCACAATCAAAACCATCACCCTTAACTTCCTGCTACTGTTCAAAACAAAACAGTTTTTCCAGGGCTTTTTGCTGAAACGCTACATTAAAACAGCACACAGTGGCGTTGCAATTGAGCTGCCATTTCAGGTTGCCAGTGTACCCATCGGCTGCCTGACTCTGAGGAGAAACCCTGAAAATCCATCAAGGCAGGCGGGATGAATCAGTGTCCTGTCAAGAGAGGGGCGATTCCCTCGGTTCCGCAACTCAGTGACCCCCTGCCTGTGAAATACGACCACCCCGGGACAAGCCTGCAGGGCGCTGGGGGTTGTGTTGACTTACTTGTAGTTGTCGTCCTCCACGAACTTTTGAAGCTCCTCAATGTAGCGTACAGACATTAAGTACTTCTGCACATGTGGCAACGTCAGCAGGTGATCTGCAGGGAGGGAGTATTCGGAGGGGAGACACTGTCAGAGGAAAGGCAGTTGAAGACATCCTGTTCTCCTCTTAGGCTCTTAATTAATCTAGTACCATTGCTCTGAGGATAATGTTAATTTATCCAATGAATCAGAAACTACACTGAAGCAAGTCAGACATATGTACAGATTTTCCCGCCAAGGCGTATCTGAGAATACCCAATGCAATAAAATGAAATGTCCACTGAACCATGACCCATAGGCATACTTATGTCAGATGGGCAATAAAGCAAATATCCTGCCATATATCCTCACTGAGGTTTATGAAATGACTACATCGTGGCTGAATCTTATCCAAAAATTCCACTTATCCCATAACTTAAGTGACATTTTTGAATACCTTTTTTGTGGTTCATTTTAACCATTTTTATATCAAGTTTAAAGTTCAATATAATTACTAAAAACAGCTTGTATGCTTGATTGGAATGTGAATAGCTGTGTTGTTCACATTCCTTGCTTGAACTGGCTAGTTGGAAAAGCAAATGGAAATTAAAATGGCCATTTTCGGTACTCCAAGCACAAAAGAAAGAATATTGACTCCATGATGACTGCTGCAGGAGCAGCTGGCAGACCACAACAGATGCAACAGCTGATGAACTATCAACACAATGTTAAAATAACATGTTTCTGTCATCTACATTTTGTAGATTCAATTTTTATGTCAGTAACACCATGTGAATTCTGAACAGTGATGGACAGTGAAATCTTATTTCTCAATTCTCACTCAAATTGGGCCCTCTCTTACTTCACACTATGACTAATAAATTGGAGAGCATTTGTAAAGCAATGAAAGACAAAAAAAACTTCTGGGAACATTAGGGTTGCTGTATGACATTCTAGTGTGACCTCTCCCAACACCTGCTCCTACCAAGAAATCAGGGCGGGACCATGTTCTGGGACAGTTCTGCTTCATGTCCGGGTAATGCACCAATATACATGCTTCACCACAAACTCTTCCAGAGAACAGCCCTGTACATTCTCATTCATCAGTGGCTTCCCTCACTTCAGCAGCTTTGATATGCATGTTGTGCAAAAGTGGCAACTTCCCCAGATCAATTTTTTCTTTAAACAGTGCAAGTTTTCTCCCAGTTTCCTCACAAAAACACTTCCTGTCAACCCTTCACTGCGCAGTGCTGCATTTTGGCCACTCAAAGTTTTCCAAAGACAGCTCTGGCTGGGCAGTACAGGCCTGCTTTGTGTTCAAAAGCAATAAATTAGTTTAAGCAGGGCCCAATTTACACCAACTATGATGAAAATACCGCCCCAGAAACTCTCAGGGGTTCATTTGTATTCTTTGCAGTGCAGAAAATAATAAACCTGTTGCAATCCTCCCCTTAATAAATGTTATATAATAACATGATTTCATGGAAAATACATTTTTGAAACATTAGAGTTCAGAGTTGTGTAATTCTCTATCTTGCGTTTTGGATTCTGATGTCTTAAAACCTTATTTGGCACCACCAACTCAGACGAACTGGAGTGTGAATATCCCATTCTGGAGTGTTTCAATTCCAGGACATTCCCAGCCAGTCACAGGTGGGGGGTGGCAAGCAGTACCAAAGTTAAAGGAACAACTGTGGTGTTGTGTTACTTTTAAACCAGATTTGATTCCAAGGTGAGGGTTAAGTTGTAAAACCTAGAACATACAAAAATTTTACCTGAATTGCTTCATTAACAATCCAGCTGTATAAATGACTGATAAATCAGTGCAGGTCTCCCTGGATAAATATTTCAGCTAAACAAATACATTGTGTAACGCAAAGCATTTTCTCTCTATGTCGATCCTTTTAGTGCAATCATGGTTTGTGGTGGTGTGGATGTGGGTTTGGGCTGGCATATGAGGTGTTGAGGAGTGGTCGCTGACCGTAGTTGCAGGACACCTGAAGGTCGGAGATGACCCGGAGGAGGTTGTTCATCTGATTAGTCCTCTGCTCTGTTTCGATGATACTGTCAGAGGCCGGGTAAGCCGAGTCAATGTAGATCATGTCAAACAGATAGATCCCTGCAGAGGAAGTGAAAGAAGAATGACGCGTTAAGCATCAGCAGCGCCAGTCACCAATGTGTCCACTAGGGGTACTAGAGACATCTCTCTGGAGTCAATGCGGACAAACACAGGAAGCAGGTGTAGTTTACATCTAGTTTAGATTAGTGGCTGTACATGTAGTTTATGTCTTAGTACACTGATAGCCTAAATACACAGAGAGAGAGGACAGCTGGAGTGTGCACACAACGGTGTGCCTCTATATGTCTACAGCCCAATGGAAACACAGCTATTGATGGATCATTTCAATAAGAAATACACAATTTTAATGGACTCTGACTTAACGGCAAGAGCCATGATCCAGTTTCTCCATGCTGACATCAAATTGGAGCCACACCAAGCCCTCCAACAAACATTTAGTCAGCAACACGTTACCCTTGTCTCACCTTCACAGAACACTAACAGCAAACTAAAAACTCTTTGACTGTTTGGCTGTTTGTGTTTAACAAATTATAGCACTTGCGACAGCTGCTCATTTATTTCATGTTCTTGAAGTAAGATGTCATGATACTTGATGGTCAAAAAATGTAAAAAAAAAAACATAAGTTGTAACACCAGCTGCACCTGATGTGTTGGAAATTATTTGTTTGTCTAATATTTAAACAGTGCATTTCAAATACTTAATTCCACTGGATGAAAACTTCCGTATTGAACAATTCATTCCCAACATCTCAAGAAATACCAGAAATGGGCCCTATAAAATGTACTCCTAAAACTAGGTTCAAAACAAACACCTCCAAGAAAATGAAAACAGAAAGACATCCACTACAGTTTACCAGTTCTGTGTTGAAATGTGTTTCTCATTAACTTATACACTAAGAAGGGTTATACATTAATCTGGCTGTGCTGTGGGAGGCCTCGTCACTGCTTCACCCCAAAGAATGACTTTACTGAAATTTGCACAGACATGCTCCTTAACGTACACACTGGGCTGCCAACATGTCCAAATACAAAAAGACACATCAGGTCATCAAATGTTTCCCTGAGGAAATATTATGCTGGTGCAAAAATACTGAAATGACATATGGCCTGTCTTTCCAGCCGTTACAGATGAGGGGTCGTAGGGCACATAACCCGGTTGGCCAATGGTTGCAGGCGCCATGTGGAGTGTTTCCTTTCAGTGACATCTTTCTTATGAGGCTAGCAGACTGCCTGTTCCTGGATTCACTTAAATGATTTTCCTTTCCAATGTCTTTCAGGCACTCAGCATGCTCTGCCAGAGATGTGCCAACACATTCACCCAGGAGATACCAGTGCTAATCCTGCAGAGGATCTGCTGGCTTTGGCCATTCAGCACCTCACTGATCAATTAAAGCTGATTGTAATCCTAAGCTTTAGTATCAGTGAATAGATTCTATGTCTGTTTAACTACATTCCCACAGCTGAATTCAAACTATACCCTGGCAGTGTCAGAGTGAGGCAGACACTGGAAAGCACAGCTGCACTGCGACAAACTACAGGCCCCGTAACTCGTCTGCACAGCCGTTGTGTTAAACTCAGAAACTAACATCGAGTCTGGCGGCTTCAGGCCCAAAAATCTATGCACCCAGTCCAAAATATACAGGTGCTTTCATTTGATGACCTTTAAAATGTGAGCATAACATCTACCAAAATATGTGGAAATTATTTTTCACTTTGTCCCATAAAATGGAATTTCAAAAAACACACCCCTTTTTTAAAATTATATAAGGCAGCATTCCACTGGGCTGAAACTAAAAACAGAAATGCAGAAGACGAAAAAAAATTCCATTATTTTAAATAAGAAAGATTTTTAAAAGGATGGAGTATTTAAAGATGGCCTCTTCAAATACTTTGAAACAAACAAAGAAAACAAGTCGATGCTGCTAACCATGCAGAATACTAAACTGCTACAGCATCTGCACCTCGTTTTCTGAAGTCACAATACGTACCACATGTAGGCTTGGCCATTCCTACATGTTCAAACACGTGTGCACATGGTACAATATAAGGGTTGAACAGTAACCTTTTTGATATATGTCATGTATGGATAGCTTCTGTCAGTGGTGCTGTCCTTTTAGATGAACATGATAAAGCCATAGAACAGGCCATTTGTTCTGCCAGCTTGAGTTGTTCAGATGGAGAGTGCCCTGTGATAACGAAAGGGCTGGGTTCAGCTACTACTTAAAAACACATGGCATAGCCTCAGCCTTCATGGGGAGGTGAGGCATCTAAGCATTTTGCTATGGCGTGAAAAGCATGAAGAAAGGAACTTAATGGAATGAAGAACAATTTTGGACTCCATAATGGTGAAACCAGCACACTCGGAATAAAACGGTGATTCAAAAAAAAAACGAAAAAAACAGTTTGACTGAGGGGAAAGCTCAGACCCAGTTTGAGAATTCATTATGAGGCATACAAATCTGGATTTAACAGTTATGGATAACACACAACTTGCACCTCCCACACTACTCAGTACTTTGAGGTTATGCAATGGACATGCATATTTAGGATTCTAAAAAATCGTTTGATGTCATGTGTCACATCATTTCACCATTTTTTTCACCAGCACACTTTATCCCCAAGTCATCCAACAGATTTAACACCGGATATAATACTATACATGATTTAATGGGGTATTATTGATTCTAAAGTTGTGCTTTTCTGACTACGTCATGCAATGGAACTCAATGAATTCAAAGTATAATTCATTTTTACAGCATTTACAACAGCAGCATACTATTTTTTTTAAAAATCATTTTCTGCATAAGACAACTGCAGACAGCAAACATTTCAGTGGTTGTGTCAATCTCAATGCAAACAGAAGTTTGCTGCTGGTGTTGGTGTCTGTATTGTTGGTGACAGGTAAGCTAACAATTAAAGCCTTTTACTGGTAATGGTAAAGGCTTGGATGGCAGTGCAGAATAGGAGAAGAGGGTTTTGAGTCATAAATCAGTTGGCTATGATCCCAGATGAGGCACCGCTGTTGCACTTCTGTACAAGGTCCTGTGTTTAATCCTTGTATATTTAATCAAAACCTGATTCAATAAATATATGATATGGATAATAAACACAAAAATGTGGTGAATTTAATTAAGAGCAGAAGAATGTGCAATGCCATTCACCTTGAATACGGGCATCTGTCAGGCAAATAAACAAAGAAATCATGATGAAAATTATCAACGTTAGTGTTTGTCTCAAGCCTGCAGTTCTGTCATTAATCTATGCCAGCTCTCAACCCTCATTTTAAGCCAGGCACCTGGGATCTCCCGGTTTTTGAAGCTCATCAGGACCCAAATATTAATAAGGTGGTTCTTATAAAGCATTACAGTCACATCAAATAATATAGGTGTAGCTCAGTGCGTCAGAGATGAATTGTTCTAACACTGGACTGAACCCCAATCCTTATGGACTGTGGAACTGAAGACTACATCAACATTAATAACCTGACCTGGTTTAATGGTTGGGTTATATAAATCTTTTAGGTCAAAATGTACTGATGTGAGAAACTGATACATAGAAAAACACTGTAAAACAGCACATCTGTACAAAACCTGTATTGGACTTGGTGCTCGTTGCGTTGCTAATATCATGACATCACAATACAGGGTAATATTAGTAAGTATTAGGTTAAATATCACAAGATATGCAAAATTATGTTCTGCAGTAGATGGTTCGTAACTCATTCACTGTAATTGCTGAAAACAGCTTCACAAAAGGGGTCTCTCTCCACATGTGGTTTTTTGGTTGTTTTTGTAAATCTGAAATAAACATTGTGTGATCTCACATTTTACAAGTCTAAACTTTTATATCCTTTACATTTTGTTAAAGTATTATAGGATAGTATTGTAGGATGTAAAGTACTGCAGGATGGTCTCATTGAGGGCATACAAAATTGAATGAAAACTGACTTGTCTCTTTAAGACCATTGTTAGTCTACTTCAAAATGAAAAGAAAATGTTCTAAAGAACAGGCTTGCCAATAAAATAGAACACACTTACAGAAAATCATGTTAAAATATAAAGTCTTTATTTATTTACTGATATATATACCCCTAATGAGACCCAGTGTGCTTGACTGACTGTAAGGTTAGCCCAATATGCTCAGCAAAGGCTTACATTTCAGGCCTGTTTTAACTATTCCTCATTACCATGTGGTCCATTCTCGAGCAAACAGTACATGTCACTGGTGGCAGATTACCAACAAGCATATACTTTATCCGGAACAATGTCGTATTTATACAGATAATAATAAATGTGCGTGGTTTGATCTTTCACTTAACAATATTAACAGTGACTCCTATGACTGAACTGTGCAAAAACCCTTTCTGTGAGATATTAAAATATTCATACATATGTTTTGTATATTCCCAGGCTCTGGATCCAAGTCACGGTAGCAGTTTATGTAGTAGGGTTGTTCTTTAAACATTGTTGAGATTGTGAGGAGAAGACATGCTTGGCCGCGTGTGTTTCAAGTGTGTTAAGTGCCAAACAGTGAGTGAGTTCCGAAATAATACATGCAAACAATCTGGGACAAGTGGCTAAGTTAATTGAGAGGAATGAAATGTCTTCACAACATGGTGGACAGTCAACTAGCATGGCTATCTGATGGGTAAAGTAATAACAACTGCGTTAAATGTATATATATATATAAGTCTAAATGTAGCCAGGATCTTTGACTTACTTTAAATTAAAATATGTGAACCTACGTCTGAGTTCTTCAAAAAAGCAAAGACATTCACCTCTGAGAATGTTCTTTGACCATGTGCTTGCAGAGATTGTAACACCTATCTAAATTTATTTGCTCTCTGTGTGATATCAGCATAAATAATAAAGGGTAGGGACTTCCATTTCATTCTCCCACTCTAACACTCTCCTGAGAATAATAACTAAACAAGCCAGATACAGTGACTAATTGAGCGAGAGTGAAAACCCTTGGGTCTACACTGGTCTGTGGTTAAGTGTTCATACAATATCTTTACAAACAAAGCCTACTTGAGTGTATTTTTGTGCCATTGGGAATTTTGTTAAGGTGTCACAGTACCAGAATATAGGCTTGTTTCATGTGTGTTGTGCAAGCATGTACAAAGCCCTCTAACATGTTTTGAACAAACATATTTTTTTGCTCATTTGGCTCTGCACTACACAATTTTAGATTCATAATCAAATAATTCACATGGGGTTAAAGTGCAAATTCAGAGATTTTATGCATTATGGTTTTATCATGTGGAAATTACAGCACTTTGTATAGACTGTGCCACGTTCCAGGGCACCATTATGTTTGGTAAAAATTGTTTCACAGGAGTTTCTGATTAGTCAGGTGTGTTCAATTGCTTCCTTAGTGCAGGTACAAGAGAGCTGTCAGAAACTACTCGTGATTCTAGGCTTTTGATTGCCTTTGGAGTATGTTTTTGGCATATGTCAACATGAAAACCAGAGTTATGCCAATGAAAGTCAAGGAAGCCATTATGAGACTGAGAATTACCTAAAAAAAAACAGTCAGAGACATAAGCCAAGCCTTAGGCTTACCAAAATCATCTGCAAAATCAAATGCCTCCAAACTCATTGGATGGCGCTACATCCTACAGCAAGACAATGATCCCAAACATACTGCTAAAGCAACAAAGGAGTTTTTCCAAGACCAAAAACTGGAAAATTCTTGACAGGCCAAGTCAGTCACCGAATCTGTATCCTAATGCGTTTCATATGACGAATAGAAAACTCAAGGCAACAAGCCCCAAAACAATCAGGAGCTGAAGATGTCTGCAGAACAGGAATGGTACAGCATCTCCAGGGAACATACTCAGCACCTGGATATGCTTCTATACAGCTAAGGTCCTTATAAGTATATATGCAATAGCTTGCATTACCCTTGTAAAATACAGTGGTTGGGGTGCAGGTGAATAATAATAATAATAATAATAATAATAATAATAATAATAATAATAAGTTAGAGTGAATTAATATCCAAGTAAGTTACTTTGAGGGACAAAAGAAAAAAATAAATGCAGACAGAAAGTCTCTCAGCAAAGAGGCAGATGATGGGAGTCATTACATTTTGCATATTGTTTGTCCACAAGCTGTTACATAGCTGGAAATGAAAACTCCTTTTGAGTATGACGTCTATAGGAAGACAGAGCGGCCTCCCCCTTGTCCAGTGATTTGCTCCCTCCAGCTCCCACCAGGGACATGGCCCAAGGACTCAATCTGACCCCTTCACTGCCCACACATTGACAAATTTTCCTGTGTTCCCCTTCTTGCTGACGGAGCAACATCTGGCGGATGTTAAGGTGGGTCCTGCAAGGCGGATTTAAGGTGCAGGGCTCAATTGGTTCCTGCCACTCTCATTTAATGCACACCTGGATGGTGTGGCCTGAGACACTCCCCCTGGGAGCTTGGTTCGGGGCAGAGTACTGGGAGGGGGTGTAAATGGTTTTCCATGGACTGTTTGGGCCATGAGGGAAATAGCAGGAGCCTGTTTTTCTCAGTGTGTACAGTGAGCTTTTACACATTAAAAAAGATTGGGGCATGCAAACCTCAATAATTACTTGAATGTGAAAAATATTTATTAAGAAAGTGCTGGCCATTTATTTACACAGCATTGAGTAAACCTACAGTGAAGACAACATCATAAAATAAAACGCATGAAGATGGACAGGAAAAGGCAGGCCTAACCAGTGGTTGTCATACAAACGTATACTTGTTTGGTTACCAGACCAAAAGAATGTAAACTTCAATTTCAATAAGTGTGCTTGATTTGGGATAAGGATTACCTTGAGGCTTCCATCCTGTTAACATCCATGAAAACACTGGTTGATACTAGCTGTTTTCTCCTTTTGCACAGCTAAAGCAGACACTGTGCTTAACTGCACCTGTAATCATATGCTTGTAAATTGAGTTTTTTCTGGTTTTCCATGAGCAGGTGGCTCTTGGCGAACATTTTCCACAGCTGTTTCTCAAGCTCTTGAGGTACTGTAGGTGTTTCTGTGTACTAGACTGCTCATCACACCCTCTTTAAATCTGACTGGTTTATTTTCCTGAAGTTGCTGATAGGGTGAGTACACTTTCCCAGGCCTCTGTATTTAAGTTGTTATTGTTACCCTCTAAGAAGGAAAACCTGTGGGGGGGGGTTATGCAGGCTCTGTGAGCTCTGATTAGATCAAGAAAAATTGTTTCAGACATGAATTGCTCAACACACATACACACTACACACTACTAGAAGTGGTCTCATTCTTCTTCTGTAAGACTTCTTATTCAAAATAAACACAACACTCACACAGAAATACATTCACGCACTTCTTGGTTTGCACTCACTGGGCCTCATTTATCAAACGTGAGCCGAACGAATTTGATAGTAAATCGTTCGTAAATGCATTTACGCAAAAAATGTGGGATTTATCAAAGTTTTCGTATATCAGTTTGTTCGTAGGATCCGAAGAAATTTCACGAGTGCTCTAAAATGTTCGTATTGCGTGCGTAAATGGAAAAACATGGCTGTAAAGCCTGTTTTACAGCTTGTTTTAAAGCTCGATTAAAAGTGAGTAGCAAATTATTTGGCAATAATATCGTAACATTATAATGGTTCTAAGTGTTATATAAAATCACGATTGGATTCAACATTAAAACAGGTCATTCGGCTTCATTTGTGTAATCCTGATTAATAAAATTAATTAGTTTGCTTGCCAAAGGCGCAAACTAATGTTCTTCTATAGAATCTTTACTTGTTCTTCTTAATATTATTATTCCTGGTTCTTCCAGATGTATCTCCCCCAACAGTTTTTAAGTTAGACATACCGAACTTGGCGTGAATATACTGGTTAGGTTGCTTGTATTTTTCTGAGCTATAGATTCATACTTTTTAAACAACAAATCTTAAAATACGCCTCCATTGACTTCACATTGGTGGAATGTTGAGCGTGTTAATGTGGCGTTACTAAGCAACAATTATAACTGCCGCTGCAATTTTAAGGTAGTTGAAAAAATTATCCAAAGATTACAGGATGCTTGCCGGTTAGCTACCTTACTGGACTTGACATTTTGAAATAACTTTCTGGATATAATGACACTGCAATGCTGGTCAGGTATGATGATCTTCAATGACAATTTCAGGTTTTGAACAGAAAGTTCTTCTGTTCTTTGACTGCTTCTAGTACTCTTGCTGCTACTATGTCAGTTCTTAGTTCTTAGTACAATCGTTGTCGTTATTTTTATACAAGGTAAAATGACGTTAGAGAGGGACTGCAGAGTGGAGGGAAAGGCAAGGGAGGGCACACTATTATGGAGGATCCTAATTACGTAATAGTTCTAATTTGAACGAATTATTTACCTAGGGATTCGTTCCAAGTTGATTTAGGGAAAACATGATGGTCCCAACAATGTATTGCATGTGACATTACCACTTTGGCCAACCATGCCCCCTCACGGGCCTGGGTGCAGCTGCCCTCCAGGATTTATGGCAACGATAAGGCTGGTATACAAAAATTTACCTTCAGAACTGGAGAGTGATTGATCCAAGACCAGGGAAAATCAGATCCCGGTCACCCTCCACGGTAATGCCAGCTAAGGACGTCTCTCCAATAATTTGCCTCCAGTTTCATGTCGAACCACTTTCCTTTAACCTGTTGCAGCTTACGGCGGAACTTTTGACACCGAATTTACTGCAACAGTTATTTCTTGCCAGGCTTTGGTCTTCCCCGGCCCCGACACTAAACTACTTACACTTCTGAACAAAGTATTTTTTTTTTATTCTGTTTCCATTAACAAAACTTCATTTGCCGCTTCAGAACAGTTTTTTTCTTCTGCCTTTTCTGTGCCATCCCTTTACATTGCCAGCAATGG